>CM065052.1:114567354-115767354 GCA_032883995.1 Coronaproctus castanopsis
AATAATAAAATTATTGTTATAAAGTTGTGATTCTATTAATTAAACATAATTTCCTTTCGTTATTTAATTTTAACGTTGTATATTATATATATATATACACATATATATACACACAACGGTTATATATGTACAACGGTTATATATATATACAACGGTTATATATATATATATATATACAACGGTAGCCTTGCCGAGGACGTCAACATCATTCGGTAATTGTCGGTAACGTTCGGTTATGTTCGGAAGTGACGTTATCGATCGCGCTAGAAACGAATATGGCCGCTTTGATACAGGAAAAAATGCGCCTCCGTTAAACATTTATTTAGTTCTGTATATCTGTATTATGTCGTTTATTCTATATTCCACTTAATAAATTAATTGGTTTTTCTTTTGTAATTTTGAAATATTTTGTATTTATCGTTTATAAATTTTGTATAGTTTTCATTTTTTATAATTAATTTTATTATTAAATTTCGATAAAAAGCTAATGTGGAGTAAATTGTAAATTAATAGTAATTCCGGTGTTTCGAATACGTACATTATTAATATCGTTCGATTTGAAAATAATTAAATAAAATTATTCTCGTAATGGAAAATAACATAATACGTATAGTATTATTAGTGTTGTTATTTTTTCTGCTAACTTCGGATTATACATCGTTTTTAAAACAGCTAATATTCGAAGATGTTAACGACAGCGTGAAACAACATGGCGGCGGAGCTGTGCGAGAGAAAAACGACGAAGAATCGAAAAATACCTCCAACGAACATATCAGACGAGAAGGTTCGATTTTGGAAGAGTTTTTGGAAGATTCAGATCATTATTCGTCTGTAGGTAAGAATTCATTTTTATTATTACACGATATTTTTATATATATATATATATTTATATATATATATACACGTATGTATACTGGGAGGTAAATTATGTTTAACACGATATTTATTGAATAGCTGATAGATGAAAACGACAAAAATTTATACAGAAGTTAAAACGGTTTAGAAGTTTTTATTGAACTCAACCAAAAAACCCTGATACAGAATTTTATATTTTGTATACACAAAAAAATCGTACAATAGAACTAGGAAGAGAGTAAAGTATATAATAAGACAACATAAATGCGATATCAGATTATAAAATTAAAACGGTTCAAAAATTGGGAGAATTACAAATCACGACCGTATCCAAAACAAAACGTTTAAAAATCTTATTTTGATAGAAATGATCAGTGAGCGAAAAACTTTTTTTTCCCGGTGGGGAAACTACAATTTTTGATGGAAATTAGAATTTTGAAAAACTAGATAGTAACCGGAAATTATACGGAAACAATGCAAATATAAAAATGTAATAGATTATTGAATAAAATTCTTGTAAAAAAAACTGTGTCCACATCTAACAAAGTGGGATTTAATTTTTTAAATAAAACAACTAAATAACCTAATTGTTTATTATAATAAATAATTTATTTTAAAATGTTTAAAGTACGTGATTTTGCTTGTTATTTTACTAAAATAATTTAAAAAAAATAATAATATGACCTAATCGACACCACCCCCAAAAGGTGAAAGTTGCAAAAATATATTATAAGTAAAATTTTAGAAAGGTGTAATTTATTTCAAAATGTTATTTACGAAATGTAACAATTATCCGCTCATCTCAGTTAGTACACTTAGCCGTTTAAAACTTTGAAAATGTGGGGTGATCTGCATTTCAATCTTGTTCTTGTACAACAAAACCAGAGAAGCATATAACAAACTAGTATTATACATGCGATATCGAATTATAAAACAGGGTGAGAATTGTCAGTACAAGAGGAAAACCGGTTTAGACGTTAACTCGACAAAGAAACCGGATACAGTATTTTATATTTTGTATACATAATGTTTAGTTGTTTACACCACCGAAAATCATACAACAAGCTAGACGTATAACAAACCAATATAAATGTAATTTCGAATTATAAAACAATAGTCGAATTGGAGTTTAGTTTACCAAGTCTGAAAATATCATAAACTTAATTCGATTTCCACCTTAAATTTCAATAACATAAATTTGTAATCATTAAATATACTATTACAAAACTGAGAACATAGTACGAAAGTAGTGAAATTTTGCACAAAAATCACATTTCAGTAGCAATGACCAAGTTGTTTTACTGTTAAACTGAAGATTTTTCGAAAAACGACAATTTTAAAAAAATATGATAGAGCACAGATTTCGATACTGACACTATTGCGGAAATACGTTATGCGAGATCTAAAACTATTTTACCATCAACTCAAGATTTTTTGAAAAGCGACAGTTTTGAAAAACATGATAGACCATAGATTTTCACACTAGCGCTATCTTGGGGAAATACGTTATGCGAAATTATGATAAATAATCAGAACTAAAATATGAATTTCACAACATGTGATTTTTAAACCAAATTGTCGAACTGTTCTTAATAAACATAAGTATATTTTAACTATTCGAAAATTCCATCGTGACTATTATCACAAAATAAATCTTTTTTTTTTTGTTTGAGGAAAACATGATTAAAAAGATGTAGCGTGTAAGATTCGGTCATCGAATAATCTGGCAGGAGGGGACGTCACGAAAAAACACTCACGACAACCAACGAGATATATGTATACATATGTATATATATATATATATATCTCAAGGTAATCAACTGTTTTAGCATCAAAATTCTCGATATGTGGATTACACGATTAAAATTATACCATAAAAGATTGACGATAGATTTTGTAATTATCTAAAAAGGTAACAAATCGATCTATAAAAGTTGCAGTTCTTACGTGACCGCCTACAATCGTTTGTGTTGCCTGCGCAATAATTTGACGCCAGCCAATTTGAAAATTTAAAGTGAATTATATAAAAATTAATTCCGGTAATTTTAATAATAGCGGCAAACTATAATTAGAAAAACAAATAGAACAGAAATGCTAAAACAAGGTCTACAATATAACTTGTGGATAACGTATAAAAGTAATCGTTATCTGTCGATAATCGAATTTTAGTACCGCCGTAGAAAAATGTAAACCTATTGTCGATCACAAAATAGGGCACTATCCTATATTATATAGGGTGACCCAGACAAGACGAACGGTTTTGTTTTTTGAATAGCGCAGTTGGTAAGACTGTGCTTCACATTTAGTGTACACACCAGAGATTCGTTTGTGTCCAGTGTCAGTTATTATTATTAGTGATGGGCGATTCCGACACTTTTTCATAATCGAGAAAATAGTAATCGGGCTACGAATGAATCGAGTCGGCCGATTACTCGTTTCCGGCAAAAATAATCCAGATATTTTCACTCGAGATATTTTCTCTCAATTACTATCGATGCGCGCGCAACCTTTATCAACTGTGAGGAGCCACTATATATATATATATATATATATATATATATAATATATACTTCATTCCGAGGAGGCAATTTAGTGAATATATATATATATATATATATATATATATATATATATATATATATATAACACTAATACAGAGAAGGGTAAGAGTATAAATACGTTACTGACCCATCACGTGTTATATATTTTTCGTCGGATGTGTTGAATTAGTTTCAGGCTTGTGCCTTATAGTCTGTAATCGAGAAAACAGCTAAGTTAGATTATTCGAATAGTGGTCCGAGTCCGATTATTCGAATAGTAGTCGATTACTCGAGACGAGCGCTGCATTCGAATAAAAATAATCCAGAACACGAAAACGAATCGAGTGAATCGAGACATTTTAAGAATCGAGTAAAACTTCTCGTCATCGCACATCACTAGTTATTATGGTATTCAAAAACGAAAAAGATCGCGCCCTTTGCGTGAAACGTTATTTTCGGCATGATTCGATCACGATAATGCAAAGAGAATTTCGAAAAGATTTCAAAGTTACGATTTTTTTTGTGGAGATATAAAATCCGCGTTTACAGAACACGTCCATGAAATTTGGAAGACTTGAAAACTCAGATTTTTGAAGAAATTTGAAAATTCAGCGACCCATGCTAGAAAAAGTGTTTGAAAATGTAAAGACTGAATGAATGTATTGCTGCAAATGGCGGTCATCTGAACAATATTGTGTTTTTTTAGTTATTCAAAAACCAACAAAATCGCCCGTCTTCTCCGGGTCGATATATATATATATATATATATATATATATATATATATATATATATATATATATATATAATACCCGCTTTTTTTTGCGGTAAATATTCCAGAAATCTTAGTTTCTTCGTCAATATCGATGTATAATTTGTCCGCATCAAAGGTGTCAAGTAGGTCCGCGCTTGAAATACTTCGTTATTTCGCACCAAGCCACAGTCGTATTAATTTTATTCCGCAATTTTCCATTTATTTAAGTTGTACTCGGTTTGTGCAGACCATATCTTTATGCGCCATAAAGTAAAATTTAGATAGTTTCCTGTTGGAAGAAATTCCGTTACATTAGTAACAATTTCAGTTCTCCAAGCTTTTGGTTTTTCAGACTTGGCCGAGTTTTTTTAGCTCTAAGACTATTCGTAATAGGCTACATCTCGATTTTAATATTCCGTTAGCAAGTCCTGTATAGTTACTTGGCGTTCATTGTTTGTTATTTTCCATGGTTCTTTTTTGCCGCTACGTTGTGCCAGTATTGGTACAACTTGCGTTTGTGTAGATGCTTTCCAATTTATTCTACATGTTTCGTTCGGAGCAACGTTTACTTTCTAAACTGGATACGCATACTTTCCCGCTGGGAAAGTGTGCTCCAGCTGATGTCCCTAGTACGTGCCGTTTTTCTTCCCATTTAGTGTTTATTGATTTATGAATGATATTATTTCTGGTCATTATTTTCATTTTTGCTGCTTCATAATCTCTGCTAAATGTTAATATTCTGTATACATATGAATATTTATGTACAGTGTGTACATACCGATGTATGAGTACGTCGATTGAGACGTTATTTTACGTACATTTAAGCGTAATCATTTTTGCGATTATCTAGTTTTGCGTTCCATTTTTTTTTTTTATAACATTCGACGACGATACTAGCGCTTCAAATTATCAATATGCGATTTATAATTAAACTTATAAAGTTTAATTTATCTTTTTTTTTTTTTATTAATTTTATTTTGTTTTTCTTAATTGTAGCGCATCGTTCGTATTAACTAGTTTGTTCCGATTTTAGATTAGGTTTTATTTTTTGAATTTGCGTGGTGCGTACAACGATTCTTTTTATCGGATTTATTATATATGTTTTTAGTAGTCAAAATAATAATATTAGAATTACACTTAATTTGCTACACTAAATTAATAGATTACTCTATTTTTTTATAGAAATCTACTTAAATTATTTATTTTTAAAATTTATTTGATTTTAAATATTTTTATAAATATGAATTTTTAAATAAAATAAAAACTTAGAATACCCGGGGACACGTGAAAAATTGAGTAGTAATCATCATTATTATTATTTTTTTTTTTTTTTATTTTAAATTTACGTGCGTGTACCGCAATTATAGCTAGAGGCACGGAACTAAAATAATTACAACAAAGGTATTAAGATAATTATAACAAATGCGTTAATTTGATACATTTTAAAAATTCGAAAACTCTATTAATGATATCCATGTTATCCCTCAGCAAACTTTGCAAGTCGAGCGATGCGATCCCGTACTGTTTTCGGTATTTGTCGTAAATTGGACAGTCTACCAATAGATGCTCGACTGTCAACTGACAACAACATTGTTGGCACGTTGGCGGCGTACTTTTTTCTAATAGATGAATGTGTGTTAATTTTCTGTGTCCTATCCGTAATCGACATAATACTACCTCTTCCATTCTGCTACTACGATGTGCTGAGTGCCACTATTTTGAAGATAATTTTATCGATCGTAGTTTATTCACCGTAGATATTCTCTGCCAGTTACTATTCCATGTCGATTCGAAATGATGCTTTAAGTATTCTTTGAAGTCAGCTATCGGTACACGGATATTTAGAAGCGGATGCGAAACGGCTGTTCTTGCTGATATGTCGGCTATTGAATTACCATATATATTGCAGTGAGCTAGTATCCACAAAAGTATTACGTTCTTAGATGTAGTTTGTAACATGAGTTTTATTTTGTTGGCTATTGAATGCAAATTTTCATTATTTAATAGAGTTCTTAATGCTGAAAGCGAGTCAGTACATAAAATGAAATTTTTATTTCTGTTGGAATCTGCGTAATTCACTGGCGGATCTAATGGCGTACAGTTCTGCTGATAAGACTGAAAATGTAACTGGAAGAGCAATTTGAAGAACTACGTTATCATTAACAACTACCGAGCAGCCTACCCCTGCTGAAGATTTCGATCCATCTGTGTATATAAATTCATATTCTGCATGTCTTTAATCTCCTTTAAAGTTTCTCTGATCTTGTTAACATTTTTTCTGCTTATGTTACAGAACGTTAGATTCACTTGTGTGTGCAACTGTGCTCAAGGCTGAATAACATCGAGGTTTTCGCGAGATAATATTGGGAGTTCGACGTTATATGCTTGAATGAGTTTATGCAAACTGGGAAGATCGGTATCTCCTTGAGTAGCCAGCGCCAGTATGGTCGAGTATTGTCTTCTTAATTGCAAGGGCAATTCAGAAGCTTCGCATAAAATACTTATTATTGATGATATTCGGAAGGCTCTAGTTGCCAATCTTAAAGCTGTATTTTGGGTCGTGTTTAAAGACTTTAATAATGTCGAACTCGCTGTAGTATAAGCAGGGATTCCATAATCCAATTTCGGCCTTATTAGAGTGCGATATATCGTTAATAAGCTATTTCTATGTTGTATGTGATAGTTTTCGCATTAGATTTAATTTCTTTTGACAGCTGGTCTTTAGTAATTTAATGTGTGTTTTCCATGTAAGTTTACTGTCAAATATCATTCCTAAATATCGCACTTCTTTTGCTGATGGTATTTGGTTGTTGCAAAGGTTCAAACGTATTTTATGTTCGCATTTATTTCGTCGGCAATAGTGTATTGCTGTTGTTTTTGATGTGGAGAAATATAGACCGTTATTTTGAGACCAGCGTTGTAGTTTGATGATTGTGTCTTGCAGAATCTCCCAGTTCAATGTCTGTGCACGGAAGCAAAATACAGAAGTCATCCGCGTATAGAAATGATTGTATTGGTTTCTGGACCGTATGTATAATATTTATTCCAATATTGAATAGTGTGGGGCTGAGTACTGATCCTTGAGGTACTCTATTTTCTAGCTTCTGAGGTTCGGACAAAGAAGGCCCTAACCTTACTTGAAAACTTCGATTCGACAAGAAGTTCGCGATAAATGTGCAGAGACGTCCTTTTAACTTCCACGAGAGTAGTGTCGACAATATTTTATTTTTTCATATAGTATCGAAAGCTTTATTAAAATTGAAGAAAACAGCTAGCAGATGATGTTTGTTAAAGAAAGCTTTTGATATGCATTGCTTTATACATAAGATCGGATTAATAGTACTACGTCCTGATCGAAAACCATATTGGTTTTTAGCAAGTAGTTTTTGTTTTTCAATTGTCGTTGGTTTACAATCTTTTCGAGTATTTTACATAAAATAGACGTAAGAGATATTGGTCGGTAGCTGTCCAATAATGTGGGATTTTCATTAGGTTTTAGTATCGGTACTATGAATGCTGTTTTCCAGTATGATGGAATAGCCCCAGTGAACCATACTTTATTGTAGATTAGAAGCAATGTGTCCAAAACGTTTTCTGGTGCGTGTTTTAAAAGATTAATATGAAAAGAATCCGGACAAACAGCTTTTGGTTTTGTATGCTTTATGGCTGTTCGAAGTTCATCTATGGTTATTGGTTGATTGTATGGTTCACTGTTATCGCTTTCGAAGTTAAAATAAGTGATATTTCTGCTTGTTGACATACTACATTCTGAAGAATAATCGCTTCCATTTGAAGATAATGCAAAATAATTCGCGAATATTGTGTTTATTTCCTGTAGGTTGTTATACATGACGTCATTAGATCGGATGCACGCCGGTATATAGGATGATGTTGTTTTTTCGATACTTTTTATCTTATTCCATATAACTTTGGTTGGAGTACTTGGTGTCAAAGTCGAAATATATTTTTTCCAGCATTGTTGTTTAGCTTGTTTGAGAGTATATCTTATTATTTCTTTAAATCGGACACGTTTGGTAAAAAATTACAATTTTAAAACGTTAATACATCGAATTCGGAAAACTATTAATTATATTTCTACATGCATCGCTTAAACCTTCCAGTCGCAATGTCCTTAATACGGCGCATAAAACCCTTAATACTTAGCAATATTTACTCGGCCTAGAATATGTCAAATTTAAATTTAAAAAAAGATACTTATACGATAAGTTAAAAATTTTCTAGAATAATCCTAGTACTTTATATTTTTATCTGTTCGAGTCATTTTGTTTAATTATTTCACACACGCATACACCGAACGACATAATTTTGTATCAAAAATTATGTCACTGCGTGATGGCTAAAAGAATTTAATGTCTGTTGGTTTGGTTGTTTATACTTTCGATTTTGACAAAGCTACTAACATTTCAATATGTCCCGATATAGTTTCGTTATTATTATTATTCGGGAGAGTCCACACACAATTAGCCAGCTTTATGAAGTAGAAATTCTTGATTTTGTATTTAAAAATCGTTCGCTATTTCGAATTGCACCCCCTTTTGGTAAAACACGATTAGCATCGGAGGATTTAACCAGCTTCCCTGTTTATAATAAGTGCATACTAGAACGCAAGCTGCTTTTAGAGGAGCCCAACTCTTTAACCAACTACCGCTGGAGCTTAAAATACGGCGAGCCTTTAATAAAGTATATAACACGCTGGAACAATTTAAATCAATCGTGACTTCCATAAGTTTAACAGGGAATAATTAAGAAATAAATAATAAATTTCTTTAACACCTTTTTATTATCATATTTAATTTTTAATTTTCTATTTAGTTATTTATTATAGAATATTTATTTCGTAATGCGCGCACACGATGAGTGCGTGTATGTATATGGTTAGGCATGTTTGTATTTTCATGATATTTACATGTAAATATGTTTATTTATATGATGTATTTAAATCAGTATTCGTTTTTACGAGGATGTGTGTATGTGATATATACATATATATATATATATATATATATATATGGAGTTGTATAAAGCTATGTATTCCAGTACCTTATTACCCAAATGTTGTGTGCGTGTGTTTTATGATACGGTCAGATCATTTTATTTCAATTTATACCACCCGGGAAACCCATATTGATTTGTTGTTTCAATCGAAATGTAAACATCACGTTATTGTGTAACTCAAATACACGCCGATACATAAACTCTTCGATGGATCTTATTTAACGTAATTCGATCTCCTTATTACTCGCGTTATGGCCAGTTGTTCATTTATGTTATATTTATTTTATTATTATTTATTTTTCATTTTGTTTAATTGTTATTTAAAATAAAATAAGTGTACCTTTTGTAACAACTCTAGTTGTCACAGCATTAGTAGTAGTGAGAGAAAATTAAAATGTACGATAAAGAATTAGGAGTTTGTGAAATATATGTAAAAGCGGATAATAAATAACGTGTTAGGATAGATAAGAATAAGTATAGATAGAAACAGCGGACGTGACTGTTGGCAAAAGATGAGATTCGAAGATACAATATGTATACGTATATACATGTATACGAGAAAGAATGCTGGCACCATGAGCATTACAGTTTTTTTTTGGAAATTCCTTTAAGTTAGTATAGATAAAAAAATAAGAAAACATACTGATAGAAAATATATAATAAATTAAAAATTGACGTAGCAATTACAGACAAAAGAAGGTGAAAGTAGACCACAATGAAATGGGCTCAGTCGGTATTTTAGTCAAAGATTAAAAGAAACAGCTCCGAATTTTCTGATTGGCTATCCCAAAAGAGAAATCGAGGGGTTTCGTCGAAACAACCAATTTAGAAAATTCGTAGAAATGCAGGTATGCTGGCCGCCGTGCTAATAACAATAAAAATAAGTATGTGTATGTATATATATATGTGTGAGTATATATAAGGCCATGTGCATAGATGTATGTGTGCGTAAGTCTAAAATTTAAAAAATTACGGAACTTCTCCTTAGACGAAGCATCAGTTTTATTAACAAAAAACAGCGAAATCGATTAGAAAATACCAGAAAGTAGAAAGAAACCGGAATTTGCCGAAAATAAGACAAGGTAAAGTAACAGTAATAATAATAATTAAACGGCAGCGCCCTAGTGCGCTGGAGTATGGAGATATTATTAGAAATAGTTAGATAGGTCTATCTAATCGGTTTGGTTGAAGGTAAGAACGCGAGGACGATGGATCTTCGTGAAGATCGATCGCGGAGCGAGGGTCGCTCCTTCGATCCTTCTAAGTACTAAGGAAAAGTCCCGAGGTTATAAGAAATAAGTGATTAAAATTTAGATTGCGCGAATAAAGTAATTAATTTAATAGTACGTTTATATATATATATATATATATATATATATATATATATATATATATATATATATATATATATATATAATATATATATGTATTTAATCGTGAGTTTTACGCGAAAAACAAAATAAAATTAAAATAAATTGTTTATCGGAAATAAAACGCGTATTATTTTCTTGCGTTTTCGATTTATTTAAGTATCGGTCGTGGGCCTCTCCCACGTGGCATCCTATTGGACAAAGGAGTTCGCCGAGTACCAGCACAGTAAATGTCGGTACTTTACATTATATAAGTATTTACATATATTCCTAATTTTACAATCATAGTAATAATAACAATATAATATAATAATAATAATAATAACAATAAAGCTATAATAATAAAATGAAAATAAAATTAAACAAAAATTATAATAAACAATTGTATGTGACGTCGCCCATCTGTGTAGATGTAACGAGGGTAGTGTTGAGTGGCATCGCACTCACTTTATAATTTTCATTTTTCTCATTTTTTACTTTTATATATATATATATATATATATATTTTATACTATTGGCAATTGTTTTTTTTCATTTTTCTTTATTATTAGTTCTAAACAAAAATTATACATTTTATATATGTACATGTATATATGTGTGTGTGTGCGTGTATATATATATGTTTGTGTTTATTTGATACGTGTGTATGTTTATTCGCATTCATTATTGTTTTATATTCATTACTGTTCTTATTATATATAGTGTTTCGTTTTTTTAAACGCCCTCTTTCTATATAATTTTTTCATTTGTTTCTGTAACCTATAAATCGCGTAATTCTGCGCACATGTAGGAAATTATGCGTATGAATACTTTTGAACTGTAATTTCTCTTAGAAATAGGGTGATCCTATAATTGTTTTTATTATTATTATTTCTACTACAATTATTATTTGGTTGTATTTTGTATATTTATATGATGTGATGGATTTAAATAAATTTGATTTGATTTTCTTTGATTATCAATTACATTATTATTATTATTTTTTAATTATATTATTATTATTAATTATATTATCGTCATTATTAAAATGGAAACCTAGTTCAGTTTCCGCTTTTTAATATTGAACCTATATCGTTTAACCACACTTTTAACTCTGGTTATTTAATATTTTCTTCTTCAAATTTAAATGACGTAACTGTCGAAAAGCTTCGCGATTAAAAAACTTTTAGTGATTGTGTTACATTTTGTTCGGTTTATTATTAATTAATAAAATCACTACTCTCCAATATATTCAACATTATATATATAATATATAACAAATATATATATATGCTTTGTTTTATATTAGTTGACATAATCGTAATTCATTAGGAAATTCTAAATTAATAACCGCGACGGAGTTCCATAGCATACAAATATTTTTGTAAATTTCGATCGCAGCGCTATCTTGCGTCCAGAATAACATTACTGTATTTTTCTTTTTGTTTGACCGCAGAAGCATTCTTTAAAATCTTCCTTCTTTTCTGTTTTTCTTCTAAATTGGAACGATGACAATTTTCGAGGCGGTGTCGCGACGTGAGTCACAAAGTAAAAAACTTTCGGTTGGTGATATCGACCGTATTGATATGTTTTATTTTATGAATTTATATTGTTGAGAAATAAATTTAAAATTTTCAAGCTCGTTATTTTTCCGGCATTTTGAGCGTGTCAACTTACCTGAACAAATTGTTTTGACTGATTATTTAAAAAACAAAAATCATGACTTCTCTGGTATACTAGTTTCTCCTCAACCGGTTTAACTTGATCCATCGGAAAGATGAATCTGGAAAGAGAGAAGAATTACGAGGTCAGTTGACAAGGTAGTCTATTCTAATTTATGTGATTATGTAAACGCTTTTCGTGTTTTTGAACAAATTCCTTAACGACTTCATTAACGGTAGTCATTTGGAGATCCAAATGAATATCACCATTACGTGAATATCTGCATTTGCCATTGCGCGTAATATATCATTTCTCGATTGGAGTACAGCCCCATAAGGCAATTCCATACGTCCAAATTGGTTTAATCTTTGATTTATATCCATAGGTGACGAGAACTGTGAGGATATTGTTGTTATTCAGGATCAATAGATAGGCAACCGAGTAAATATTTAATTGTAAAAATTTATTATTAAAGGCATCTCTATCTCAGTTATACGAGTCGCAATTAAAAATCACATGATTCATAGTTTCCGCATGCATAGAACACAGAGTAAGATTGACGGAGGAAGAAAGAGGTTGAAATATATCACAACCAATTTATGGGAAAGACGGTTGTAAATGACAGACTGTTACCATTATAGGCGCACGACCCCCATTATAGGAGATGCCACTTCCAGAAGAAGTAGAAAAAGAATATATTATTACGCGGTTTATGTATAAAAATAAAATAAAAGTAAATAAAAAAAATAAAATTGGTAATGCCGCATTAACAGTTCGATTACGCTCGTATAGTAAGAATGTGGGTCGAATTGCGTTTAAATATATATGTCCCTGTTTAGTAGGCGTATATTTACCGATATACTTAATCTGTTTTCAAAGTTTAAAAACGTTTTATCATTATAGGAATTTTGATAAAAATATCAGCTAGAACGCGTTGAAATATAATTACGTCGACAACTAATCGAAATTAAAATGTATGACGCAATCGAGATCATAAATTACGTTACTGTTAAACTTATTCAAATTATCCATATATATTACCAAGTTATATTTCGCCGCGACATTTAAAACAAACAAAATTCCTAAAACATAATTTTTTATATGCGTGTATCGTTAATGAAAAAATGTAATAAATAATAAGTGCTTTATCACATGCATATGGTTGTGTACGAATGTCTGTTGTGTGTGTGTGTGAATAGCGATTGCGTCGGTAACATACTCTTTGCGGGTTGAGTAAACGGAGTAAATAAAATTAAAAAGCGTTTTTCAGATGCTTACATTCAACACGTATACATTTTATATTACGTACGAGTGACGCTGATCACTTGATCGGAAATTGAAAGTGAGCATCGTTAATCAATAACGAAGATAGCTGGGTGGAGGAAACGAAGCGCTATATTGAATTGGCCGCTACGCAACTATTAAAGCGGAATATTGAAAAATGGATCCATTAATAGAAATTTTAAACGATAGTATTATATCGAGCAGAGAAACACGTACCCTAAATTGTAAAACTACTTTAGTATTGTTTAACAGTTTCGAAATGTGGTTAATTTTTTACATTTATTTATTGATAGGATACACACGATGATGTCATAGTATTATATATATATATGTGTGTGTGTGTGTGTGTATTAATAATATTTTATATATGATACGTTGCTTCATCAAATCGGTTATATAATATTATATATATATATATATGTTTAGTCATACTATTACTGTTACTTATTTTTATTGTTGTTATTCTGTTTCACAGACCAGAAAACAGTCAACAGAAATCGTATAATTAACGCCATTAAAAATTCCTGCTTGCCGAAATTGATATGCGAATTAAATGCGTCTGAAAATAAGGAAAATTTGAGTTCGTCCGAAATCGGATTGCTAAATCTGATCAGGTAAAAAAAAACACAAATTTTCAATAACATTTTGTTCGACCGAATAATATGTAAATGAATTTTATTTTGAGCTATCTTCGAATTTTTGTAGTCAGTTTCAGATACCTCAAATATTTTTTTTTTTTTTTAAATTTCTGCGAATGTACGACTAGCTTTATAAGCCTATTTTAGTACTTGGCGTGTGAGTGGAAATGATTTGTGGAAACTCATATCCAGGTGTTCTATTAATGCATCCTTATAATAGTTCAGTTGGCTTATTTCGCTTCAGGCGTCTGACTTTATTGGAGTTATTCAGCAATGCAACAACCAGGCTATTTGTGTTGTAATTTTTTATATTATGTGGAATGTAGTGATTTTTTATAAAAAATCAATTGAAAATTAGTTAAATCACTAATATTTATTTTCTTATAGAAAACACAAAACTTTTCGGCATTTATGCCATTATCAAGTGAAACATTTTTAAAAAATCATAATTTTAAAATATAAATTAAATATAATTACTTAAAAATATTTGATGGTGATTGTGAAAATATACTCCAAGAATGCTATTCTGCTTCTGTTCTGTCTATTTTTTGAATTGTTGAAGTTTAACATCAATATATTTGTTTATTAATTTTGTTTTTTTATATTAATTTTTTTCTTCAATAATATTTTCCGGATTCGGTAAAAGTTGTATATTATCAGATTTTTTTAATATTTATTTTCATTTTACTTGTAAATTTTTTTTTTTTTTAAATTTTGTGTTCGTATATTTTTATATTTTATATTTTACTTTTGGACATCATACATCGCAACAGTAAATGAAAAATTTAAAATTCTACCAGTATACAACTTTTACAGAATCCGGAAAATAATATTGAAGAAAAAAATTAATATAAAAAAAAAACAAAATTAATAAACAAATATATTGATGTTAAATTTCAACAATTCAAAAAATAGACAGAACAGAAGCAGAACAGCATTTTTGGAGTATATTTTCACAATCACCATCAAATATTTTTAAGTAATTATATTTAATTTATATTTTAAAATTATGATTTTTTAAAAATGTTTCACTTGATAATGGCGTAAATGCCGAAAAGCTTTGTGTTTTCTATAAGAAAATAAATATTAGTGATTTAACTAATTTTCAATTGATTTTTTATTTGTGTTGTGCTGTAGCTTTTGACCATACAGTTCTGCAAACTTTTTGATATCTTCATAGATTACACTTATATGGAGGTCTGTATGTCATTGTATGATTGCTGATGTACCACGGAGTGTTTGTAATTTTGTCTAAGGATTTTGTTTTGTCAACATTGTATTTGCGCAACATTACCGGGCTTAGTGTATCCCCAGGGTTGACATCTGTGGGTCCAAATTGTGTTTCAGTATATGTTTATATAACAATAATTTGTTTTCCAGAGACAGCTCCGATTTTCTCCCAAAACCCCATATTATATTTCTATATTTTTTTGGTTTATTTCATTTTTCTACATGTATTTTCCATGTTAATGTTTTATATAAATGAAGACCGGGTTGTTTTACTGTATCACTACTAGCCACGATGTTAATGTCAATGTAAATATCTGACATATTACAGTTTTTCTTATTTTGTGAAGGTTATATGTATAGATTTATCTTCGTTGATAGCGATACGCCACCATTTGAACCAAATCGACAAAGTATTAACAGTCATTTGAAGATTTTTATTGGTAATTTCTATCGAGATGCCTGTATAAAAGATTGCGGTGTCATCTGCAAGAGTAGCTATTTCTGCCTCTGCTGGAACAAGAATATCGACACTATATATTAAATATAACATCATCAGTCTCATTATACTGCCTTGTGGCGCGCAGAACGTTGGCGATCATCTGCTTGATTTTAATCATCTGTATCTAGTTGAGCCATTTTTTTCAATTGTCTAACCGCATTATTCTACACCGGCCACTCCTGCAATTACCATTTATTTTATCCTGTATAATCAATTGAAGTCACTCGTACTTGTTATTCCGCATTGTGTCCAAAATATCCGAGTTTCCTTATTTTCACTTATGAATAATTTGTGTTTTTTTGTTCAATCGTTGTAGAACTTCGGAATTGTTTATTTTAGCCGTCCAGGGAATTTTTAATATCCTACGGTATGCCCTCATTTCAAAGGTTTCTAACTTTTTGCATAATGCCGCTGATACCGTCCAAGATTTGATGCCGTATAGCAGAATGCTACGTAACATTGTAGTAGACGTATCCGCAATTCTTTCTTCAAATTCCGGTTTGTCAGAAGTTTATTAATTTTTTGAAAATGTGTTCTCGCCTATTCAGTTCTAGTTCTTATCTCAGTCGATATTTCCCATCTGTCATTAATATGACATCCCAGATATTTGATCGATCTGGTCTTTTTGATTGTTACATTTTCGAGAAACAGTGTGCTGTTAACCGTGTTCTTTGCACTACTAATAACCATTCATTTAAAATACATCCTTTGAAAATCATCGCTCAGTCGGATAATAGCTGGCAATTTGTTAATCTAAGAAAGAGGCAATGCATACAAACTCCGGAAATAACGTCTGAAACAGGATCTAAGCATAGCAGATTTTGGACTCTTACAAATCACTCAGATTCTGATACATATAATTACTTTGAACTCACAACACGAATCGGTTGAAAACATCAAATCGTCAAACGTACAAAATCATGAGGTTAAAAAGGTACCCATGCCACCATCAATTTTTATTTATATACGGGATTGCAAATTACAAGCAGATGGAAGCTTCGCTTTCTTTGGCGTTAGAAAGGGAGAAATTTATCCGCCAAGATTTAAATGATAGTAAAGTTAAACTAAGAACGAGTAGTGACGATAGCTATAGAAAAATCATTATTTATTTAATTATTTAATGAAGCCACACAACAGCTAAAAGCCAATTATAGTGTAGGTTTCTGAATTACAAAATTAAAAGTAAAAAAAAAAATAAAATACAAAAAAATACATTGAACACATTCACCAACCTCACACCCATTAAACACACCAGAAAAACTACACGCACTCACAAGTCTCATACTCATTAAAACGTACATCATTCACACAATCTTACTCGAAATAAACGGACGAATAATCTTCAACAAATTAATAAATACAATATAAACCTTAACGTATATACTACATGTACATTAGTAAAGGAACACATATACCAAACACCCACCACATAATAACAATCTAGAACCATTGGAATAGACAACAGTGAAACTCCTGATCGCAAAATTTGCTCCGGAAGCAACTTATTAAAGAAATATCTGTTATTAAAGTATATATCCATACAGGGAAATATGTTCATAAGAGAATTATACAATCAGAAAGCTGACGGCAACGGAGAACTTAAACCGAGGTTTGTTCGTACACGCGGCTCACTAAAAAAATGATTCGATCGCCTATTTGGTCTTATACACTCAAAATAAAAAAGTATGGTATACCATACATACCAGTTGAAGGAAGACGGAGCTAAATATCCACCATATCATGCCCACGGATGAAATCAAGCAGGCTTTAACAGGCGCTGGTTATCCAACGAGAAATATAATCAACATACGAAAACCAAAAAAAAAAAAAAACACCTTTAAGCGTGTTTTTTGTTGACTTGGGAACCCGACTTAACAACAAAGAAATTTAGAATATAGAATGTCTACTTAATATGAAAATCAAAGTAGAACCATCATATAAAAAGAAAGAGATAGTCGAGTGTTCTAGATACAAATCATAACGACACACTAAGACGTATTATACATTACCTTTCGGATTTTATGGACCCGGTACGCGACTAGCTGAAGAGCCGAGCAGCTGCAAGATTTTCAAAACTACCACAATTTACAGCGGATCGAACGAAGGCAAAGTGGGTGGCACACACAAACAGAAAATATGAAGTCGCCCTGTTCCGCGTACACAGTGGGCATACACTTTTTACCCATAAATACTTATTTCGAAACCCGTGTGCACCTTTCTGTGATTCCTGCAGCTGCTCTCTTACTATTCCTCATATCCTGTTATCGTGTCTTTCCTATGCAACCCATTGTCTTGCTGCCGGACTTGCTTCATCCCTAACCAAAATCCTACAGTATGCTCCATCCGTCGAATCTAAGCTCATAACCTTCCTTTCATTATTTTAATCTAATTATCCTTCCATGCCTCTGGCCTTAGTAGCAGTATAATTCACGTAAATTAAAAAAAAAATGTGTTAAATGTTCCGGAAACCATGAACCTAAAGATTGTCAAAAATCAACGAATACACCAACTAAATGTATTCAGAGGAATAGTCCCTTTAAAAACGCGAAAGAGGTTGAAATAGCCGCGGAAAAGCTTACCAAGTGTATACAGAAATCTCCATACTTAGCTACGCCTTGTGTGGAAGAGAAACCTGAAGTAATATATTATCTGAAAATAGTAAAAGATCCGATATAGGAGGAACGAAAACTAAGACGAATATTGCAAAATAATAGAAATCCTACTGGCAGTTGGAAAAGATGCTGTTAGGAACAAAACATAATGGATTTAAATAATATATAACTAAATTGTCTCCGACCAAAACAACGGATGATAACTTGGAAGGTAACAAAAAATGCAAAGAAAGATCACAATTTCCAGTGTACCCCATTCAAATGGTAAACAATAACTAGACACGAACTAATCAAGAAAAAGCTAACGTATTTGCCAAATACTTATCAAAAGTGTTTCAACCGCATTGAAATAGTATTCCAGGCAATGAAAATTACTTGCATGTACCATTTCAAATGTCGCCCGCCCCCAGTAGAATCAACATCTATGGAGGTAATGATATTAATACATAAGTATTTTTAAAAAGGCACCAGGCTACGATCTCTCATCGTAGCTAATATTATAAAGAAAAGCTGTCATATTGTTGAAGCACATTTCCAATGCAATATTTCGAACTGGCTACTATAATAATGATTCCGAAACCAGGAAAACTTCAAAATGAAACGACTACTTACAGACCCATTAGATTATCTAATCTCATTGAAAAACTCTTACTGAGAAGAATAAATTCTATTCTTGAAGAAAAAAGAATCATACTCGGCTATCAGCTTAGTTTCAGAAAGCATCACAGCACATTAGAGCAGGCACATAGAGTAGTCGATATCATAAGTAACAACTTTGAAGAAAATAAATATTGCATTGCGATTTTTCTCGAAGCTTTCGACAAGGTTTGTCATACTGGACTCCTGAAACACCAACTGCCTCAGTCGTATTACCTTTAATTAAGTCATACATAACAGAAAGATATTTTCACGTTAATGTGGATGGTGATTATTCGCCAATGTACCTTATAATGTCGAGAGTTCCGCAGAGTAACGTTCTGGGACCGCATTTCTATCAGATTTATACGCACGATTTCCTACAAAACAGCGATACAATGATGGCAATCAACTCATCGTAATAACAATACAGCCACTAAACAGCTTAAAACTCATCTGTCACGTGTGAAGAATCGGCTTAAACAATGGAGAATCGCAGTTAAAAGTCCAAACAGGTTCTGTTTACACTGAAAAAAAAAGGCGAACTTTGCCGATCCAACCGAATATTCATGTGAAATATCTCTAATTACACCTTTAGGGTTATCTTTAAAGATCACATTACTGCAAAACGGAAACAATTAAACATTACATACCGCAACATGCATTACTATATAAAACAATCTTAGAACCCGTGTGGGCATACGGTATTCAAATGTGGGGAACAACAAGCAATTCAAACTTAAAAATTTATACAAATATTAAAGTCGTGCGACATATTTTAGCAGCATCATGGTTTGTTAGCAATACCCATTTCAACTGTCGAAGAAGTAATTGCAACTTTTGCAAAACGACATTTTCATCGTATCGAAAGCCACGTTAATCCGTTAGCAGTTGATCTCTCGCAGAATAGCGTGCGATTCAGACGATTTAAGCGACTTAGCCGGATTGAATTAGAATTCCGTCCGTAGACAGTAATTTATAAAATTCGATATACTACAATAAATAACAATATATAAACAAGGAATGCCAACCATTGGAAAGCGTTCCATCATAATGTTTATACGTAGCAATGTTACTTAATGTTCAAACGAACAGATTGTGTGCAATAGAAATGCCTGTAGAAAAGTGCCGCAAGATATCAGGATAGTGGTGATATTTGCTCAGATCGTTAAAATCAAATTAGAATACGAAATGAAAGTTCGATATTTGTTATCGTAATAAAATTCGAACATTCCGCCTATCTCTCGACTAGCGGATAAGTTCGAGGGTGGGCTAAAGTATAATTTCGACAAGCGTGAAAGACACTCCTGTGCCGTAATAAATCGAAATAATAAGTTTAATTCGTGAAAAAGAAAATAGGGTGAAATTAAACGAAATTAAAAATGCAATATTTACAAACGCACGCGAATGCAACCCCCATAGTGAGATATCTTAAATAAAAGCTTTCATTAAATATAAGAGTAAATCTGAATACAAAAATACAAGGCGAGACGGTTTTTACATTTTACAAAAGTTACGAACAAACCAGTTTAGTAAACGATGTGTTACGTATTAACTGAATATCCATGTGTTGTGAAATATCTCTAATTCCTTTAGGGTTATCTTTAAAGATCACATTACTGCAAAACGGAAACAATTAAACATTACATACCGCAACATGCATTACTATATAAAACAATCTTAGAACCCGTGTGGGCATACGGTATTCAAATGTGGGGAACAACAAGCAATTCAAACTTAAAAATTTATACAAATATTAAAGTCGTGCGACATATTTTAGCGGCATCAAGGTTTGTTTGCAATACCCGTTTCAACTGTCGAAGAAGTAATTGCAACTTTTGCAAAACGAAGATCAGCTCGAATCGAATTCGAATAAAATAAAAGTCGCCGGATTTGACATAGACAAGACGAAAGTAAAAACGAAGAGATTAGTTCAACCACGTGTTCAAATATTCTCCGTACGATTTAGCTGAAAGTTCGCGGAAAGCTTTACAAAATTATCGTACGTCAGCCAACTGCCGAATATATGTTTGTAGTATTAATAATACGAGGCTTGTCGAATAATATACTGGATGTAATTTTAATTTTACCACTATTTCATATCGAGTTAGTAAACATTAAATTAGATTACGCTTACAGTTTTAAAGCTAACTTATTTGTGTAAATTCGAGTATATGTTTGTTTATATTACAAGTTATATTTATGACGTATATACGCAATTTATTTCCTAACTTTCCTGTGACCTTAAAATTGTTTGTTGGTTTATTTTTTTTTTCTGGCAATAAAAGAAAAAGTTCATGGAGCTTTTCGAGAAATTTGGGTTAAGAACAAAATTTTTTCTTGTTACTGCTTTTTAAAACAATTAACAACATTCCGACGGTGGCACGTTATGTAAACGTAATTTGTAAACAACAGTTGGTACAGATATTATTCTTTCCCCCTACAACACCGTTTCTATCCCAAGTAATTTAAACGAAAAAAATGCAACAAATAAACTAACACCGTTTGATTATGTATACATACATATATACATGTGTGTGTGTATGTTACGTGTGCGATGGCGCACATCGATAAATTAGTTTAGTGGAACTCGTGAAATTTACAAATAGTTCATTTACATCGTTCATGCATGAAAAGAACTAATTTCTAAAACCATTTAAAGAATGTTTTTGTCCCGGAAACAACTGAAAAACTTAACATTGTTTATGTGTAATACACTTTATAAAAATTCCTTCAAAATAATAAAAATTCATGCACAATTAACAGGATTTTATAAAGTAACTAAATATTTTAAAATTAACATTCAAATTCAATCCAAAAATAAATTTTGAAATTTCATACGTACTTGTATGTATATTAATTTATATATATATATATATATATATATATATATATATACGAAGTCGAGAATTGTCATATAGATGTATATTATATATAGCCTTATTTGACATTAACACGAATTTGACAACGTATTCTAGTATCATGTATGTCCGTGTACCGCGAAGAAAATTGTACATTATCGCCTAATTAATCGAATTGAAAATTTGTGACACACGCAGGGATACCAGTATTAGCGCCACGGCTGAAGTAACCTCGAAATATCACTTCGCGGCGCACATGGGTCAATTAATCGCCGGTATAGAAGGAACCGGTTGTCATAATTTCTATCCGGATTGTCCTATTCAAGGATTTCGAATCAGTTCACAAGTGAAAATAGTCAAATCGGCCGTCTGAGGATCAAAAATTGCAATTTTGGTGGATGTCGAAAAATATTTTTTGGGAAATCGCGTACTGAATGTATAGTTACCTATCACGTTTAAATTCTACGTTAAGCAGTAATTCTCTCGTGTCAATAATGATAAAAAGTATACAGGGAGAAGACAACTATATCTATACATATATAGTACATGTGTGTGTATATGTGTGCGCGGGTGGATGTGGCTGCTTTGTTGACACAGTTCCTTTATGCAAACATACGTATATGTATTTTTGATGTATTTTAAATTTTACTCAACATGTAAAGAGTTATTCTAAAAAAAATTCAGTTTTTAAAATTTTATATCTATATTTATTTGTAAAATTTGCGAATATTTTATATATATCGTATATATTCATACACCCTCTTATTTATTTTTATATATATATATATATATATATAAGACAGAGAACAACATTTAATTAAATAATCTGAATTTATTAACAAATAAGAATTTTTATATTTATTTATTTATTTTTGTTGAATATATATATATATATA
This sequence comes from Coronaproctus castanopsis, assembly GCA_032883995.1. NCBI lineage: Eukaryota > Metazoa > Arthropoda > Insecta > Hemiptera > Monophlebidae > Coronaproctus > Coronaproctus castanopsis. The sequence goes on from CM065052.1 coordinate 114,590,185, forward strand.
TATATATATATATATATATATATATATATATATATATATATATATATTGATGATACATTTAACCGAGGTCCCGCTCAATCTGACCTGTTAATTCATTTTATTTTTAAACAATCGCTATATTATTTATATATTTTCATAAAATTTACATTCAACCTACGTACGTGTACAACATGACAAAATTAAATTGTACATTCGTATCTATGACTCATTGTTACATTATACTAAATTTTCGAATACTCGTTTAAAAATCTGACTCATTGGAAAATCTATATCACAATCTTCTTATTGAAATCAAGCATAAAATGTATACTAATCTTTAAATGAGAACATAAAATTATGGAATCTGTTCATTATTTTTTAATATCAACTAGCTTCTTTTATCTATTTATGCGGCACGCTTATATCCATCTACTGCTGGATGTGTAAGGGTTCCCCTTTTTCTTCCATCTGTGGAGATTATCGATCTCTTCATCCACTTTACACCGACTGACCTCTTTATATCATATCGACCGCGACTCCTACATCCTTCCCTTGGCATCCATTCCGTTTTTCGTTTCTTTCATCTGTCATCATTGTGTTCACTTCCACTCAGCTGCTCTGCACGTTTTACTGCATCGAACAATTTAGTTTGCTGTCTTATCCGTGGATTGAGTTTCTCGTCTGACATCTTGACTACCAACATTATTCGTTTGTGGTCACTCGGTTACGGTAAGTTTCTTAATAATTATATATTCCGTTAAGCTCCATTCATACACTTTCTTATTTAGTCCATCGGGGATCTCTTTATTTGAACACCTTGCTCAGATATATCACGTTATGTCTGTATTAACTCATTGTATGCCTATGTACCGACCGATTTCTATCCGGCGCGACAGGCACTAATTCATTTCTTAAATTTTCACAGTGTCGTGGCGCTGCCCCCATTCGTAAATAATAAGTCCATCGATCGAACTGAATTTTCTATGTGCAATTTGAGCATTTTTCTCGTTCTTAATCTTTAATAGACAATAAAAATAAGATCATTTACCTATTGACAGTCTATATGCTCTTGTGATCTTTAACTGTTTCAACATATGGTACATGAAATTTTAATGCTAACAAAATTGGTTATTTTCTGGTTGACGCGAAACGTCTCAATTTTTAAAATATTGTATAAATAAATTGAAAATTACAGTTCACCTAAGAAATAGTATTGTATAATAACACCTATATAAAATTTATAATTTTGCGTCAAAATGTTATAATATATGACCGAAGACACATACGTAATTTCGCACGCACATACTATTAAGCAGTTTGTCTGGATTGTAGTGTATGAATAACATAATTGTAGATTTGAAATGTGTTTGTAACAACATATAAAAGAGATGGAAAAACTTCTACATAGGCTGGAAAGAGTTAATAAAAATAAAACAAAAGTAATGATAATCGATGGAGGAAATAATACCATCGTGGATAGGTACTCACCAGCTGTGAAACTGTGGAAAGTGGAAGGACAACTCAATTAGGAAAAGTGTTCAAATTAAGCTGGTACTCATGTTTTCTATCGCATTATACGCAGCGGAGACGTGGACATTAAAAAATATCTACAGGAAAAAGATTAACAGTTCTGAAATACGGTGTTTGAGGCAACCATTTAGAATTCCATGTACAAGCAAAATGTTACAAATAAATCGGTATTATTGTCAACTATTATTACAATGAGTGCTGAAATTCTTCGGACACATAATAAGAAAACAGAAAGGAATGACGCGCACAATGGTCACGGGTAAAATTAATGGAAAATTTGGACACAGATCTGCATACAACAGGATTGCTGTTTATCCATCAATCAGAGGATCGTGAAAAGTGCGGAAAATTACAACATTGTTAATCCTACCTAGGGTGATCACTGTAGATAATGAGTTATCATTTTTATTGCGTACCGTTATAGATTTATAAATACACGTATGAATACTTAGGGCGTTAATGAATTCCTAGTACTGTTTCAACGCGTACCATTAAAAAGTGGTACACACACTACTGTTCACGTATTAAAAACCGGTAATACCCTCACCGTCTGAGATTTATAAAATACGATCAATCGATAAACGATATTTAGTAAATAACTTTTTTGCTAGGCGTCGTTTTTGTAGTTAATTAAATCTACTTTCAATTTCGTAGTTAACATAAAATACAAGGGCCAGTCTAGAAATCTTGTATTCTCATTGTGCCTTTTTTAACTGGGCGCGGACATTCCATCTAAACTGACTATACGAACGTTTTTTACTTTCATGCGCAGCAGCGTTCAATATGACTGTTAACCAAAATTTTACTAATTGCAAACTATAATTCGTATTGAGAAAATCGCCAGTAATTTTTCCCGTATTATTCTATTTAACGCCGATTTTTACAGAACTTCTACGGATTTCGTAGTCATGCCGCCATAAATAATAATAATAATAATAATTGATAATAATAATAAAAAATCTGGCGCAACAGTAGCTGTGAACTATCTATAATCGGATAATATTTGCTATTCGATAATTATCAGGAGCCTGAATTTCGACCTATTAATCGGTATAGGTTAGCACGCTATCCTATGTATCCAGATTAATACAAGCGCGTTATTCGTAATTAAAAATATATTATTGAGATAATAAAACGTGGAATGTCTGATAATTTTATCGATTTTATTTCACAGGTCATTAACAACGTATTGAAACTAAATTTCACACACACACACACGTACATTGCTATCTCTTAAAACCGCTGATTGTTACGATGATTCAACAAAAAGCAAATATTTAAACAAAAAATATTACCCCATTACCCTCTATAAATAGGTGGAAATATGTATTTATTATTTATTAAATTGCAATGATTTATCTACTCGTATAAAGGTGACCCAGAGAAGGCGGACGGTTTTTTTGTTTTTTGAATAACTCAAAAACTACTAGACCAAAATTGTTGAATGAAATTTTATTCAAAAATAGGAAAACGAGATTGTGGTGCACAATATCGTTCAGATGACCGCCATTTGCAGCAATACGTTCATTCACAGTTTACAAAATTTTCGAAGACTTTTTCGAGCATAGGTCGCTGAATTTTTGAAATTTCTTCAGAAATCCGAGTTTTCAGGTCTGCCAGATTTCATAGACGTGTTTCGTAAACGCGGCTCTTAAAAGGTATCCCCCCCATAAAAAAAATAATCTAGTAACTTTGAATTCTTTTTGAAACTCTCTTTACACTGCCGTGATCGATTCACGCCGAAAATAACATTCCATACAAAATGCGCGTTACTCTTTATAGGATGCCAAAAAACCAATTTTTCACGTGTAGATTGTAGAGCATACGGTTTGCGTTGTAGCAGTGTTACCAACTGAGCTATTAAAAAAACAAAATCGCCCGTCTTCTCAGTAAGTATTCTTTAAAACTATATCACGATATACAGGTTGTATTTATGCATAAGAGTCATCTAAAAAAATATAACTAAAAATAGTGCACCAGGATAATATGAACACAGACCAAATTACTAGCCGGTAGTTGCTTAGTAAGTAGTTCAAGTATATCTAAAAAATAATATTTATACTGTTTGTGAAATATTTGTCGCGTCAGTTATTGTATCGGTTATTCAAGTTAGTCGACGCGAATAAAAGGTGTCATTTTGTCATACAAAATTTATACCGCATTCTAGCGTTAGTAATATTGAGAGAGGTACTCCAAATGAAAAGGATCCATTTTTATTATTTCATATTTAGCACCGTTCAAAAGCAGCAGCTGAAACCGTGAAGATGGCGCATCATCTATAATAGTATTATCAGAAAAGCGTGTACAGTTATTTTAGTATAATAAGATGATATCTATATAAATAAGCTAAAAATTTGCTATGCCCAAACATGATCTGTGAATTGTAAATTGTTTAAATTTTTATGTTTATTCTATCTCTAATACTGAAGAAAAAATTTTATGTTTTTCTTTCTGTTACTATTAACTAACGAAAATGTGTTTTTTAAATATATTTAATAGAATGCTATCGTTGAGCAGTTGTTAACAAATTCCCATCACTAAGTATTCGAAATTTATATGTAGCTATAGGAGGCTCAAGACGACCTATGAAAAAACCTGCTCAATAAAGCACAATTTAATAGAAAGATACAATGGTCAGAACAAATTTCCTCGATTGTTTATTCACATTCTTCATGATGGTAGATACAACGGTACTACACGGCCAAAAAGAAAAATTGAATTAATATAAAATATGTTTCTTAATAATCTGCAATCGATTGATGTTGCTGAAGAGGACGTCGCATTTGAAATTAATGTAATTGGGAATGACAACAAGGTATGATTTTTAATTATATCGAAGAGTGATGACCATCCGGGGTTTCCTTGCCAATAAGAAGACACGTTGCCATTCTCGGTTTGGTATATTTTAATTCATTTATAGACTTCGCCCTTTGAAAATCAAATTATAGGTTTTCTATACTCAACATTCATTGTAATGTGTAAAAGTTTGAATTCTTATAATTCTTTTCGTGACTAGACAGAGATTATTTTCGATCGATCTAATGTATCAGTCCATCGGCCACATATATTAACATACACTTTCACATTTATTTAATACAACCCACGTGAACTTTTCATCATATTCTACTTTCGTAATTCTGAATGCATCTTAATTATTAAAAACCGAAGCAATTTTATTCAATTCGATGTCCCGGATATACACAGTTCTGTCACGTGAAAGATTACGTTATACATAGGACAACTTAATTGCAAATAATACATGTTTATCATGCACTATGCATATTTATAAAAATTTTCTTTTAGTATTATTATAATTATAATTATATGGAAACAAAAAATACTAAATACACTATGCGGCTGGTCAGTTACTAGAAATACGCTTTACTTCATAAAAAAACTCTAGATGAGCGAAAATTTCAGGTTCGTATTGGTAAGATATATTCAACAGAATATTCACTTAAAAATAGCGGATGTCTCATAAGATCAAAATTAGATTATGGTATCAGGATATATAGTAGAACTGCTAAGAAAACTACTTTGAAGAAACTTGATACCATATGCAATACAGCTATTAGCCATTGGTGCTGTGCTTTTCGAACCAGCCAAATCAAAGGCTTTATAATGAAGCTGAAGAATGGCCTCCATTTTTTATATGCATCTTCAAACACTCAACTTGCAGATAACTTTCCTATTCAAGAAATTTCCTATTTAATTTATAAACATCACGCGCAATATCCTCCTTGACATTCTTCCGTTCAACTCGACACGTCACTCTGTCCACAATACATCCAATTTCCATAGTTCAAATAAATAATCACATCGAACAATCTATAAACAAATATAAAGAATGCACAAAAATCTACACAGACGCATCCGAATCTAACCAACTTTGTAGTTGTGCTGTAGTTTCAGAGGATGATCTACGTTACACCCTATTACCTCAATACTCGGTATTTTCTGCTGAACTACCAGACGCAGTATACCTCGCTATATCCACTGTTCTCACTGAAAACCACAAAATTCTAATATGTTCCGTTTCTCTCCTATCATGTGCTTCAACTGTAACTCTACCAAATTGCATCCTGTTACCATAGAAATCTTAATATACCCTAACCCTACTCTTAATATAATCTTATTATGGATACCGAGTCATACAGGTTTTTATCCAAACTTAACTAGCAGACAAAACAGCTACTGAAGCAGCCACTGTTCAACCATATTCATTAACTCCTATATCTGAATCTGATGCAATCGCTTGCATCAAACGCAATCAAAAACGATGAACTATCGATACTGTTAAAATTATATAATCGTCGTTTTTTACATATGGCTGACAAACGTGGACTTTCACGAAAAAAAATATTAGAAGCATAATAAGGACACGAACTGCGCCGGAAAGATTAATATTAAATATAAGACGGTTCGACCGCAAGCGAAATCACTCGGTACGGAAGAAGACCGGGCTTTGTAACGTGGTGGAGCGGATCATTGGTCATAAGCCATAGAGAAGGATAATAGATGAGTAAAACGAGTGTTGGATAAGAGATGAAACATGATATAACTCAGGTTAGCGGGGAAGAACTGGATTCAAAAAACTCAGAACATGAACCAGTGTAAGAGATTGGACAGAACCAGAAGTGGACCGATATAGGATAAAATGTAATATATACGAAGTGTAGTGGAATTATTATTTCATAATTATTTCGTAAAACTCGAGATGCCTAAGAAATAGGACGAGCTATTTTGCAAAACGTCGGACTCATCGTGTGTAATCGTTTTTTTTTCTTTTAACAACCTTGGCACTAATGTTCAATAACGCTGCATTAGATTATTAATTCGCCTGTGTACGTATAGAACGGAATAGAAAAATTCAGTCTGACCGGATTTATTCTTAGAAAGAACGTTATTGTATGATTAACGTCGTCATATTTGTCGAACGACGTTAATAATATAGGAAAAAGACGACCTTAATATCGATCGTTTATACGACGTCACGAACCACTTTCTCTATTACCGAATAGTGGTTTTTCCATAAAAGCAACTTCGATGTAGCGTACGTTCTCCTGTAACTCTTCCAACGGTTACTAGGCGAATGAAAAATATTACGTGATAGACATGATAAAGTCGTCCTGATCAACCATTCGCAGACGATCACTGTCTAACAAGAAGCAAACTATGTCGGACGTTTAATAGTGTCTGTCTCGTGAAGTAGTTTACTTTCACTCGAATTCTCTTGTTTATACTTATAACGTTATAGCGCGATAACCGCGTTATCGGAATCGTTGTTGTTACTTCCTATTTCCGCGTTACGTCGGTTTAATTATTTCGTTAAACACGTCGCGAGTATAACGCGTTTCAATCATGAAACTGTTGTCCGGACGTCGACCAGAATCTCTTCGATTGTCCGTCTTCTTAATGTTAACGGTGACATTTCAAAATAGCGGCTATTGTCAAGAACCGGCTTTCGAATTGCCCGTTCAATTAATCGGATTTCCAGTCATTATTATGGCCGTTAGAATGTCGAACTTTGTTAGAAAATTGGCCTATTCTTTATCGCCTAGTAAGTTGATTTTTTTTTTGTTTATTTCGTAAGTTTCGAAATATAATTTCGACAAAACGCTGAAAGGTCGTTAGACAGGTATAGAATTTAAAGCGTCTATTAACTAATTCGAGTTTTAGGGGAAATAATTCGAGGGTTGACATCACAGTCTAATCCCGATGAAAATTGTTGCGCTTTTTTATTATTAAGTTACTGGAGCCAAAGTTTTATTAATAAGATACGCACGAGTGAGACGCGTATAGCCGAATTGCAATCAGGTGATGACCACATCATCTCTGCAGCTTTGGAAGCGAAGTTATCGAAAGATCGATCGAATGTTCGATTTGCCGTACTTTCTTAGTTTGTGACATCAGCCGCCACTTCATCTGCGATAATGCGATTTATGATGTATTGCTTCACGTCAAGCGCTGGAATTGCAACATTCGTAACCGGCAAGAATGTAGCAGCTTCCCTGACCGCTTTATCAGCTAGTTCGTTTCCCATGAACCTTAGAATCAGCTGGGGGATCCAGAGGAATGTCACTTTCTGATTGCGTTTATATTGATACGAATAATAGGAAGTTTCTATAATAAAATTGCCGACCGCAAAGATTTTTATATAGTTGGATAATTACGAAGAATTATAAATCTTGAACGTAAGAATTTAAAAGGAAAAGACTCCGTTATCGATAAATGTAAGTATTCGGATCAGTGGAAATCGTGAATTTTACATTGATTCCAATATGCGGAATGCTTATAACGGTGCAATATGTCGTGAATGTTTTTATACCATCGTGAGCGTAGTAATTAAGAATGTTATCGATAAACGTTATTATTAGCAGTAATATTTGAAAGAACTTCCGGGACTGTTATAACTTTTCGGTAGAAGACCGACTCAGAATTTACCGTCGACTACGTTTCGCAGAAAATCGTAGTCTCTCCATTTTTGATCGATGATAAATTCTGACGCTGAGAAATTCGAATAACATCTTAATGGGTTTTACACATTCGCGTTGCCGGAGTTATCGATAAGCGACAATAGTAACAGTACGACTAGTCGGATAAGTTTTAATGTTACGCTGTTCCTATTGAGGATTCTTATATGACAAAGTAAAGTCGCGCGAATGGTCATTAAACAAAACAAAGTACTTGTATATAGAAACTAACAGTATTATTGCGAGAATAGTGATTACGGCAACGAAATGTTCTGTTATCGGCCGTCGTTAGTAATAACATTTCAACTTTAACGTTGTTACGTATACCCATTAAATCAATAACCAAAACAAAAAAAAAAAGAAGCAGATAAAATTACTAAATTTTGTATATTGAAACTTTTCACATATTAATCAAAATATACATTTTTAAAAAATAAAGAAAACCCCAAAAAATGTAAAAAAAATCCTTAATTTAAAATGTACAATATTACAAAAAGAGAAAAGTTAAAAAAGCAGATTCGATTATAAAATAATGCGACAGCGGTAAACGAAACTAGAGAAAAATGAAAATAATGAAAGAAAGAGGTATAAATAATTTATTAAATTGGACGATGAATTGCGATGAAGAATTACTTTTAAAAAGTAAAAATTTCATACATCAGGCAGTATTTATTTTCCAGCTACTTAAGCGTAATTATTAATGCGTAAATTTTAATCACTGATTTGTTGATCATATTATTTACCGCGTCATTCTATTATGAAATGCGATTTCTTCATTTGTTTTCGTTTTATACCCGCAAATTAAATATTTTCTTAAATTTTATTTATTTATATTTTTAAAAAATTGCATATATTTTTATATTTTATTTTTTAATAATAGCCTTTTGTGATTTTCTTTTTTTTATTTATAAAAATTTAGCAACTTTAACTACTTTTTTTTGTAATTTGTTTATTCTCTAAAAAATTTCGTATAACTAATGTTGCGAGAATGGTAATTAAAATGTTCTGTTTAGTAACATTTGGATAATACGGATTAATTGAAAAGCTTAATTTTATTCGTACGGGATAGTTAAATATACGACAGTTTTTATTCGGATAGTAACGAAAATGGCGATTAGAGTACTAATTAATAACTTAAAAATCTCGTTTAACTTTGTGTCCTTTCGGATATAAATGAAATAATTTTTTAAAAAGAGTAATTTACAAAAAAAAATAGATAGAACTATTTTAAATTTTTAATCGATTTAATCTTAAAACGGAACATATACGCCGTAATCTAATAGACGATTTAAGATACGAGGATAATAAATGTATCTTCCTATACGACAGATTTTTCCTTCTTTTTCAGATATCTGGAAGATATTTTTAATATTACGGATTTTTTATTATAATTCGAGTCGATTACGAGTTAGCCAGCAAAATAAAAAAAAAAAGACAAATTAATAGTGAGCTGCAGTAACAAATAAAACGATTAAATCGCTTGCACACGATCGATAAACGCCTAAAATTAATTTCAATTATAAATATTAAACAAAACGTTTTCACTTTTAACTTCGAAATAGACTTTTTAACTGATGAAAATGATGACTGACGACTATTATTATCATCTAATAAATTTTCACCTCGTACGGAGGTCGTTTTAATCCGTGGAAAATTGCATCGAATAAACAACAGCTTGAATCCATTTACGGTTGTACCAAGATGAGATAATAATCATTTTTTAGATGATTAATTTTAAATTCTTAACACGCATGTCGTTAAATTAGAAATAAATCAGTTAAGAACTTTCACCGAATAGATAAACAGCTAAATTTGACGAGAGTAGAATAATTAAAAAGTCAATATTAATAAGAAAAAGCAGCTATATATATATATATATATATATATATATATATATATATATATATATATATATATATAAATGAATTGCCGCATGTTTTAAATACTATAACTCGAGAACGGTTCAACCGACTATACTAATTTTTTTTTTGATAATTTTAAAGATAGCGCATACATATATAAAAAAAATGAAATTCGAAAATGTTATTTAAATTTTTCTTCTGTACGTGTGTTAGTATCGTACTCCTTCTAAACGACTGCACATTCTCGTGAAATTTTTTGTTGTGTTAGTAAATCCAGGGGAAAGGTTTACAACTAAAAGGTGTATTTTGGAAGGTTTTTGGGAATGATCTTTTTGAATGTCGAGTTTTTTAAAATTTTGTAAGAACCGATTTAATAGATATCGATACGTTACGTGTGAATGAAAAATCGCGTGTAAATACGATCGATAGGTTACGAACTACGAATTTTTAAAAATTGCCGACTTGTCACATTTTTAAACGATTCCGCCTCTTGAAAAAGCAGTTTCTATATTATACAGCGAAAAACCCGCAAAAAAAATACTCAAACCGAATGCGAAAATTTCAAAAAGGGATCAAAAGCTCACTTTTTTCGCGATAAATCGCGAACGATTCGAAGTCAATTTAAACGAAAGTCACGCGTCATTAAGATACGCGTCTAATAAAGTTAGTGTCGTATTTTTAAACAAAATACCCGTCGAGAATATTGGGGTTAAAGGATTGGGTCTAAGTGCCCTATGATAGTTAGGGGGGTCCTGTTGACGTTAGATGAAAGTAGACGTCGAGATCTATCATTTATGTTATAACGTAAATTTTACTAAAATTAACGGGTAACGAGAATTCCTGAGTTTAAAATTCGATTTTCGATTTTGAAAAATTTCTCGAGCGATTTTTGGTCGGCCGATTCTGCAATGCTTTTAGCATAGGGATATGATATATCTGTATAAATATATTATTGAATATACACTATACATTAGGTACTATATATTATATATATATATACATGCCTCGCGTAACAGCTGTCTTTATCTAACACACAAAGAATACGTCATTGATCTTATGGCTTATTATTATGTACGCGTTCTGTTGTGTGTGCTACGTAACCGTACACGTTATAGCAGGAGTGTACAGTATACTATGTCAGTATGATTTAAGATTTCCTTTGCTATTATTTAATTCCTTAATCTGCTAATAACAAACAACATAACGTTCTGGCGATATAACATTTGTTGGTTCCGCTAGCATATATATATAATATATATACGTGTCTACAAATATATAAAATACATAAATATTTCGACCAGTATTACGGGCATTTTGAAGAGTTTCCTGTTCAATAGATTATATTTATTTAAAAATCGAGCGTACATTTGTGCAATTCTTTTTTTTTTTGTTTTTTTGGCCCCCAGCTTACGCCATTTGGCCAGCTTAATATCCAGTTAATGTATTTTAAATCTCAATGCCGCTACGTTTGATAAATTCATATAAACTAATTATACTCAATACTGACAGGAAATGTATGCCATTTTTGTAAAATATTAGATAACATCTCATCTCTATGACAGTCGTCAACATGGCATCTGTCACATGTACCATCAGAAATTAGGCATAATTTAGCAAGATGTGAAGGGGAGAAATTATGTCCAGCACGTAGACCAAATAAAGTTGATACATAATCCCTTGAAAAGTTCTGGTATAATTGATACCGTGGTTTACTAGAGACCATATGTACGAAAGCGAAGTATTTTTTCCCTTTATTCTGACTTTCGGCGGTGTAATACTGTTGAAAATTTAATAGTAGAGATTGTATAATCTTTGATAAAAATCAGTCCAATTCCATTTTATATTCTCGTAAGGGATACTTTATAAATTATAACCCGTTAATTCATCGACCACCTCGTTTCCAGTAATACCACAATGAGAACAGAACCCACTTAAACTTTACTCTAGATGCACGATTATAAAGCTGAATGACACGATGTCTCACATTAAATTCTAACTTGGACATTTTGATTTCTGGGAACTTAGATAATTGTAATAGGACACTTAAGGCATCGGAGATGATTAAAATATTAGAATATTATTTTCCCTCGCATCTTTGACTAAGAGCAAAGCTTTGTAAATGGCAAACAATTCTACAACAAATGAGAAGCCTACACAGGATAATCTGCATACTTTCGATATGCCTTTTTTCGGGTAATATAAAGCAGAAGTATAGTTTGCATGTATTTTATCGACCGATCCATCTGTAAATATAATTTCATAGTGGCTAAATTTTTCATTAATTGCGTTGCAGCGTTGTTAACGACAGAAGGGAGAGTTTTAGCAATATTATTATCAAAGGAAATTAATTCAACCGTCTAACAGGAAAAATAAATCCTGAAAATAGAATCGGTAGAAGGGAGAAGAAACAATTTGGATAATTTCAATTTTTTCCAATTTATTATGGCTGGAAATAAGAGGTGGCAGACTTTTATTTGAGCCGTATCTGTTATGCCGTAGTCTCAATAAACATCGAATTTGTTTATTAATCGCATGGATTTTTCTTTCTTTCACTTTGAGATAAAACTTGTTCGATATATATTCCTGCCTAAGTTTTAACGGAGGGTCAGCCATCTCGGCGTTTAAAGTTGTAGGGACGTGGAGTTCGAAGGGCCTTGTTTTGCGCAATTTGTAGTTTTTTCATTTGTGTTCTGTTGCGATTTATGAAGGGAGAGTTCTGATGAGGTATTGATAAATCCGTAGATCTATTAATGGATATGCTCCCCAGTTAATACCTGTGATTGCTCGAAGTAGGTTTAGGCCTCTACCACATTTCTGCAATACAAACTCTAAATCTGCATTCCATAACAATTTACTATCAAATACCACTCCTAGGTATTTAATTATCAAATTTTAACGTTTTTTTTTTAGACGAAGTTTTTCTGGTAAACAATATTCCATTACATTTGTCTATACTTATAGACAGATCTAGGTGTTGTAGAATCTCATTCACGTCAGGAAAAGCCTTCTGAGTTTTTTTATCCGCAGTTTCCACTGAAATTTAAAATTATAACGGTTTATGTACAATTATGAACGTTCATCTCTGTATACGTCATTTATATAATTGAAAGATAAAAAAACAAATTTATTATTTTTAAAATTACAAACATTTTTATGAAAAATCATGCAGCTTTTTCACCTGTTAAGCCATTATCGAGTGAAAATGAAAATAGAAAAATATATACAATTTTTATGAAAATATAAAAAATCCTAATTTAGATTTACGAAAATTAGCAAAATGAAAAAACAATAATAATATAATTATACGATTTACTTAGCTAATTTTTTGTAAATTGTATATATTTTATATTTTTATAAATTGTATATATTTTTATATATAATTTTTTTTTTTACGTTCACCTGATAATGGCCGACCAGCCGAAAAACTTTGTGATTTTTTATTAAAAAATTTATTTTTTTTTTAAAAAAAGATTTTATTGGGACTGTAAAACTAATTACATTTACCATAATTAATTAAAGAAGGACTCCACCGGTAGTTAAATTATTTTATAAAAAATAATAAAATTAAATAATAAGATGCAGCTCATGTTTTCTTTTCAGCCGACGGGTGTCATTAGAATCATCTAACAGTAAAACTGCTTAAACGTTCGGATGGAGGTGAAGACGATTAATGTAGCTGTTTGCCTTCTGGTGAATGATAACAAGAACTGGATCGATAAAATCAGTGCGAAGTTGGATGTTTGAGACAAATCAAGGTGCTCTTGAAATCACGCGCATAAAATTGTTTTGAAATGTTTCAAAAATTCCGATATTGTATTTGGCTGCGGTTCCCCAGACCTCTGCGCCATACTCCATGCTGGTCGGAAAATTGAAGTATAGATGAGCTTCTTGCTTTCGAGACTGGACTCAGAATAAGGCTGAAGGAGCTATCGAAAGTTGGAGAGCAGAACGTCCAACATTTTTCGTTTTCTTCTAATATGCTCGTGCCAATTTACAATCAAGATGCAGACCTAAGTAGCGAGCAGAGCTAGATACTGGAACCGGTTTACCATCTAAATAAGTTGGAATGTATCCACGGTGTCGATGAGAAAAGTCTACTCGTACTGACTTGCTGTCATTTAGTTTAATTTTCCAGGTATGAGCCCAAGTTGAAATATTGTCCACAGCTGTTTGAAGGATACATACAGTTGTATCATAACTGCGACTATGTGAAATTGTTTTGTAGTGTCGTCGGCAAAAAGACTTGTTGTTATCTCAGGTGTTCGATGAATATCCGTAGTATAAAGTAGGAATAGGATAGGACCAAATACAGAGCCTTGTGGAACACCAGCACGAATGCTAATGTATTGCGTAGTAGCGGAACCAAGATGTATGTAGAACTGTCGATCAGTTAAGTATGACACGAGTAATCTGCAAAAGCCCAGTGGAAAATAGCTTTTAATTTTGCGAATTAAGCCAAGGTGCCCAACTTTATCAAAAGCAGCACTGACATTTAGAAAAACTGCTGTAGCAAATTCTTTGTTTTCAAGTGCTTGAGTTGCAGCATGTATAACACGGTGAATTTGCTCAACGTTTGCATGCTTTTCACGAAATCCAAAATGAACATCCGATATCAAATGTTTGTTTATAATAACTGTGCGAAGTCGCTGTGAAATAATATTTTCAATGATTTTCGCAATGATAGGTAGTAGGGAAATGGGCCGGTAAGATCCAGGATCCTGGTTTCCCTACTTTATGAATCATGATCATTTTTACAATCTTCCAAGTGCGAGGTACATACCGTAGACGAATACAGTCATTTATCATCGTCGACAGATAGACAATCACTTTCTTTGGCAATTCTTTGAACACAACAGGAGAAAGCCTATCATGACCCGTTGATTTGTTAAACTAATAGGCTATCAATAACCTTGGCTACTTCGAGGGGAGAAGTTGGTTTAATTCTACCATTAGATTTAATAAGATAGGAATTCGGAGCTAAGATCTGCACTCAGCCTTAAAATGATGTACCGGCATACCCTTGGTAAGAAAGAAGTCAATGATGTCGGGTATCTTGTTGATGTCTGACGGCCAGTGAGTTTCTTGCCGAAATAATCTGACAGTTTGCACGAATTATTGACTTAGACAATACTCGCCCCCGTGAAGGATTTGAACACCTTTTTTGTTGTTTTTTCTGAAAATCACTACGTTTCACACTTTTCAAACTGTAATTACAGAAGTACAACACCGTTCCTTTAAAAAAAAACTCATTTTTTATCCGCCTGGAAAATGTGTTCGAATTTCTTTAGATTTTGTATTTAATCCGAGTATTTTTTGTTTTCCAATTTATTATAGTTAAAAATATTTTCATTTCGAGTGTGTCTTAATTCACTTTATTTAGGGTTTGTACTTTTGTTTCATTCTAGCAGTTTTATCTAACGATATTTCTCCGTAATTATAAATATCCAGTATACGCTACGTGTAATTAATTACGGTACGTGACAGATTTATAACTAAATAAATAATTGCGCGCTTAATTAATTCAAGCTAGTTCTGATTGTTCGTGTTAAATCTTCTTTATATAGTTACATTTTATATATTGGCTTATTTCTTTATAATAATAAAAAAAAAAAAAACACTTTATATTCAGGTACTTACAGAAGAAATGTTCGATCCGCCGATGGTAGTTTATTAACTTTTAACGGTAACATAAATTTCAATAATAACGGAACTACCGTGGAGGATGAAAATTCGATCGATTTCGCCAAAATCGAAAAGTATCTGGTCTCTCAATTAGGACCGGACGTGTGCGTTTACGAACCGGTATGTTTAAATCACGTTAAAATGTCAGCCTTGAAAACGGGAGACGATTGGTACCGTGTACTCGGGTAAATAATATTGCCTAATCACGTTATTAAATAATTAGTTAGTTAAGAAAAATAATTTTATTAATTTTTATTAGAAAAAGGAAGGATTTGTCTTTATATTTAGCATAAATATCATTATTATTATTATTATTATTATATGTTTGTATGTATGCGTAATAACGATTACGATATTCCTATGTCAATCTACTTCCGGATTTAGGAAATCAAACTTCATCAACTTTTAATATGTTATGCCGGTTTACCGCTCATTTCACAATAGCGAGTCATATCAATTCAGGTGCATTGCGTGCATAATATGACAAATCGATCTTGCAGTATGTCATGTCTTTACCCATTTTATCCCGGTATTCGCTCCTTTATACATAGGTTCATTTCGCGAGGAAGCGTGCTCGGTACATTTCTGTTCACTTTATTCCGACTTTCCTAAATTATGCTAATTCCGCCTAGGCAATCCGACAGCACGTAACTGAATTTTCGTAGGGAATAAACCCGTTTAATTCGACTAATGAAATACGCTATCTCGGTATCTTTCTCGATGGCCGCCTAAATTTTACTCGGCACTTATCTCGTATTAACATTAAAACGAATAAAGCAACTCCCGCCATCTATCTTTAACCGAAAATCCTTCCCGAACTCTCATGATAAAATGATTCTTATACGTCTGGTAACGATTTACGCCTGTGCCCAGTATGGTCTTCTATTGTAAATTAAACGTATAATAAAAAAAAAACCAGACGCCTCCGATGCATATTAAATAAATCAAAATACGAAAGAATCTAATTTATGCGTGAAATTACTAACCTACCCTAATCATAAGGATTATATATATATATTAAACCTATCCGGTAAATTTTTCACTCTCAATGTTCATTTCATACTAATCCACACGAAGTATATTTTATAAACTTATTTTGCTGTGTATTTGAATCGGAGTTGCCTTATTGTATTGTATCCTGTAAATGATTAAATTACTTTCATAGCGGTTTTATTTAGTGGCACTTTTTTTTCACCCGTTAATTTTCATGATATATTTTTGATATTACACTATAGCAGTTCACCGTGATATATGTTTAGGTGCACACAGTTATCGTTATCTGTATGTAAATTTTACTACGCAAATCCCGTTGTTTGATTTTTGTTGTTTAATTTGTGTCTGTTATCTAACGTAATTGTTTCCAGATCGACATCCGTATTAACGATAATCCTTTCATGTACTATTAGCATTTTTCTAACTGTCTCTATTCGTATATTACGAACGGCAACACCACCCTCGATTGCGTAGCTGAGACTTTCAAACATGTTCGGCAGTAACTAATCTATTCCTCTGAATACCACCTTTTCTGAATACTACCTTTTCTAATGTCTTATCGCTTTTCTTTTTGCCATTATAATTTCTCGTTCGAAGTATTACACATCCTATTTCAAAATTATAATTGTTTCTTTCCGGTGTACTTTCATCTTTCCTATGTGGAAGAGTTAAAGGACGTCTCAGAATTATGAAATATTGTCACCATATCGCACGAAACAAATTATAAAATGCGCATTATTCGGATTAAATATGTAGACCCTAAAAAAAAACGAATATCCGAAAGTTGGTAGCATTGGAATAAATTTCAAAACATTAGCTAGATTCAATGAAAAAAAAAAGGACGTTGTTAAATCCAATAAGAAAACGATTAACCTAGATCGGGCATGTACTCTCGGACATGGCGGGCTGTTACGCCATGTAATAGAGGAAAACAAATTGAAGTTAGAAGAGAATAATATTAACGAGGATGAAAGATATCGTAAACAAACAGATACTCAGAAATAAAACGAAATCAGCTGGAAATCGCTTATCATCGGATCAAACTAGTCTTTAACTGTAGGATGAACACGATGCATACGATATAATTTCCGTTTGAAGAAATTGCTGATATACTAAACTTTGAAGGAAAAAACCGAATAAAATGTACGTCTGATTTTAGGCTTTAAGTCGACGATGATTGTCCTTATTCAATTAAGATCGTCAATCGTGAATAAGCACTGATTTTCGTAGTTGGTTGAATTGAACGATGTGTGCGTGTGTATCGCGTTACATTTAATTTCGAATTAATCGTTCATTTCGGTATTAGATTCGGATTAAAACTGAATACGAGTAGAGTTTTTCGATCGCTTACTTCAGAAAATTTTCCTTATTATTAATGATGAATAGAAATGTTGGAAATTAAAAGGAAAAAAAATATTTTCTTCTGAATTGCAGACAATACGCCTCGTTACCGCCCAAACAAGGTCAATTTTACTTGCTGAGCTTATTTTTAGGCGATATGATCAAATCGCCGAAATTGTGTCGTCATTTTACTGAAGTCGGAAGAAATTGCGAAATTCGAATTTAAAATCAATCTGGCGGTGGAAGATCGAAAAATAACAAAAAGCCATATTAGAATTTCGAAAAGAAGACGACATAAAAAAAACTACGTCGATATTTATCGGCGAAACCTATTTTATAAGATATTAGTATTACTTGTTTTATAAATTAATCGTGTCATATATATATATATGTGTGTGTGTGTATATATGTATAAAATTTGAAATGGTGTGGAGTGTAGTAATTTAAAAAAAAATAGAAAAACAGTTAAAATCGCTAAATTTATATTAAAAAACTCGAAGAAAGCTTTTCGGTTATTAAGACATTTTCAAGTGTATGTAAATAGGAATAAATAAAAAATAGTAATAATAATTAATAAATAAATAAAAATAAAATGTAAGAAAATACTTAATTTAGATGTAAGACTATGTGAAAAACAGATTTTATTATAAACTAATCTGTTGCCGAATGAAGCAAAACACTACCTTCAGGGTTAGTTTATGATCAAATCTATTATTTCACGCCAGTTTTATTTTTGTATTTTGTTGTTTCCTATTTTTTATTATTATTAAACTTTTTTATTCATTTATTCTTACTTATATGTACACATGAAAATGGCTTAATAACCGAAAAGCTTTCCAGTCTTTTAATACGTATTTACTGATTTTTAACTACTTTTTTATTTATACATTTTAAACTTCCATAGTTGATATCCCGTAAGATTTTTTCCGATGTAAACTATGCCAATGTTTTTATCATATTTAACTGCGAATGAATGTTTAGTACGTTATTGTATAGACGTAAGGTGGATGGAAGTGGTGAGTTATAACCTAGATTTGTAAGAGCATGTGATTACTAACACTGGTGGGGGACCATAAATAAGATTGTAGATAATAAATAATTGTCATCGATACGTGCGTTACAAAGATCACGCAGGAACCTTAGCTTACTTATCTTTCTTCTAGTACTCGAGGGTTTTAGGAAATCACTTGAAATATTATAACTCGAAAGTGTAGGATAGCTGGTAATACCTCAAAAACTGAGATTGAACTTTTTCCACCATAAGAATATATTTAGTGTAGAAAGGATCCCAAACTACAGATGCGTATTCTAATTGCTGTCTTACAAGCGTGTTGAATAGTAACAGCGGAGTATTTCAAATGTTCACTGATCATTAGTCATTTATCGTTATTGAAATTACGCGTTAGCGTATTAATTGCAAGGGGGGGTAGAATTATGGGAAGAGATGCATCAGCGTCGAAATTTGGACAGTTTAAAATTCGCGCCAATCGACGTGCGGTAAAATAAAAGTAGGAAAAAAAGGACGAAGATGGTGTTTTTCTATTGAAGCCGTCTTTTGGCGTTTCAGTCGACGCCACGTAAGGCCCGTTGTAAATTGTTTATATTTACATCGAAGTAATTGGTAATTTGTTTTGTTAGGGAAGAAGATAAATACTATATTTTTATTTTGAGTTATATATAATTTTGGAATAATTCCGGGAATTTCCAGCGTTGTTTTTTTCTAAGGACAATACTGATCATAATAATAGTAATAATGGCGATAACAATAGTAGTAATAAAATAAATTACGAATACGTAAAATAATACATTATGATCACAAAGTCACACCGTATCAATAATAATAATTATCATAATTTAAATTTTGTTCGGAAATTATCATGGTGTAATTATCGCGTACATATTTAAATAACACACTATATAAATTATAACCACATTATATTTATACTTATATATATATATATATATATATATATATATATATATATATATATATATATATAATATATAAATATATACACATATCTATGTGATTAGATTTTTCATATTTTTGCATTACAGTGACATTTTTTAACAACTACATTTCCTTATCTCGTTCATATTTCTGTGCATCTGTAGAATTTTTCCAGTTTATCTTCACTTTTATCTGCCGATATGTACCTCCACTACCAACATCCAACTATGAAACGACGTTTTGTTGCGTTAATGGCGTCGACAAAATAACAGATGTATATTAATGTTCAAATGTACCTCCACTACTAACACTCGTCTGTCCAAATCAGCTGAAAAGGTAGAGTATGCTATGAATTATCTTAGCAAATTATTATTATTCTTATTGGCATGCGCTTTCTTTATCGAACTGAATTACCAAAAAATAAATTTTATTTAATGAAACAGTAATAAAATATAAATTCGATTATCGGTTTTACACTAAAAAAAAACTGTCTAGCGAATTTTTGGAAAACATCTTTAAGTTTCACTTCTTCTCTGCACCCTGAAGCATAGATGCTTTTTTTTTAAATAATGAAATAAAAATTTAATCTTAGCGCGATGAATATTAGTAAATTAAATCCGTGGACAATAGCTCGATGGAAAAAAAAGTAAATGAACGCGTTTAAAGAATTGCAAGTATGCTTATAAATTTACTTTAAAAAAAAAAAAATGAAAAAGAATGAAACGGTGTTGATAACGGTATACGACGAACTAACTCACTTATCAAGGACTATCCAACGGCGAACTTATTAAATATATAAAAATGCGTGATAATTCGTTCATAAATGCTCGAAAACAGCTGTTTAACCCTTTCAGTCACCATGTCCACTATATGGTACATGAAATTTTAATACTAACAAAATTATATATGTTCTAGTTGACCATGTCTCAATTCTAATTATATATCATCTGGAGAGTTATCTAAAAAGCAACATTGTATAATTCTGTATAAGATTTATAATTTTTTGTCAAAATTTCATATGCGACTGAAAGGGTTAATAAAGATTTTTAAATGAAAAAATGTGTAGCATATGCAATAAGAAATATTTAACGACGATAGAAAAAAAAAACAGTCTCTGGAAAGTAACCAGCAGAAATTTCATCAAACGAATAATTGAAGTATAAATATTTTGAAAAAATACCGCAGCTACCGAAAGAAAAGGCGTGAGGGGCAATAAACGGCGCGATTCTAAGTATTGTAGTTAAATTGAAAGATATAGAAAAAGATAATTATTCTAAATCGCAGAATTTTGGCACTTCGACAAAAAATTACTGCAATTTTCACTTCGAAAAATTGAGTAAAACGTGTATATACTAACGTGTACATATTGTGGTACGTTCGATAGTTTAAGAAGATAGTACATCGTAATTTTTCAAAGCCTATAAAATTGAAAACGCTCTGGTTATTGCCGAAAAATTTTTGACTGAATGTAAATAAACGAAAAACTAAATTTTTATATATAAAAAGACCATAAAGCTATTAAATCATCATCGAGTGTATATTAAAAAAAATTTTAAAATGTATATAGTTTATACAAATTACAAGAGGAAATAAAGAAAAGAAAATGTAAGAAATTAGTCCAAATATTACGAAAAATAACAAAATTATAAAATTGATTATAAAATAGGTTGACGATGAATTTGGTAAACAACATAATCAACAAATCTGCAATATAATAAAATTTGTACATAAACAATTATACTAAATAGCCAGAAAAATCCAAATTCTACGTCTAATATAAAAAAATAATTATACACTTCTTAAAAACAATAATAAAAATTATTAAATGAATTTATCTGTTTCATTTATTATTTCCATTTTTTTAATTATACACTTCTTAAAAACAATAATAAAAATTATTAAATGAATTTATCTGTTTCGTTTAATATTTCCATTTTTTCTATAATATTTTTTTTTTATATAATGTGTTTCTGTATTGTAAAATTTTATAATTTCGTTTAATATTGCCTATTTTAAGGTAAATTTACATCGCTGAATTTCTTTCGCTACCAAGTTTTGTAAAATAATAATTATGTACTACGTGGATGACGTAAATGCTGTAACAATCTTACGTCCGGCAATACTGAGAACTGGATGGGCCGTCTATTTTTAAAAATAAAATAAACACAGCTAGTCAAGCATTCGTCGTCATCATCACAATGTTGTGACTAGTCATTGTTGGTTTTTTGTTGTTATGTACAAAATAGACTAGAATTCGCGGAGCTAATTATATGCAACGCAGATAGCGGGATGACACGGCTTTCTCTGTGATAATTAAAAGTTACAGGTGATGAAAGATTTTTTATAAACTTCTCTTTCGAACGTCGATTTGACAGTCGGGTAGCAACTATGATTACGAAATAATAAATCAGCGGGGACATATGAAATCGTTGCAGATAGAATCGAGGCAACAGGGGAACACGGCATTTTAAACGTGAATCTGGCCAACAGAATGAACCGAATCTGTTTGTATTCCGATATACAAAAAAAAAAAGGAGCCTAAAGACTTAATTATAGGATGACATCGTTATAAGCCGCATATGTGTGAGAAGTAATATTATAATAATAATAAACGATTGAAATGCTATTTATTTCCTAAGATATCGCAAGAACGAGAGAGTTTAAAAATTTACGAAGTATCAAACATCGTTTAGGGAAAAGGTTATTAATTTAGAGTATATCGATATGGTAATACGTTTTCTCGACCATTAGAAAGCTTTCGATAATGTCAACTGAAATATGTTCCTAGCGGAATCAGTCTGGTGCCGATACACCTTGTACAATTAATTAAATATTTTAAAGCTTACGTGAAGGTGCAGTGTCGGAATACTTTCGTGCCGTCGTATCTTCGCTTCTTTCAACGTCTGTGGGGGGAGTGAATAATGAGGAAATTTAGGAAAAAAAATGCAGAGTGAAATCGTAATTATTTTCAAACTTCCGTTATAGATACGATACTATTAACGGATAATGAAATGACAGAATTATTGTTAGAAATTTTCCGTATAAAGAAAAATAGATTTTAAAATGATCTCTTTAAAAAGGATAGCCACCGTCAATAACGGTTAAAAACCGGCGTGGAGTAGAAGTTAAAAGAAAAATTTCGTCGCCGAAAAATGCACCGTGTGACTTCATGGAATTTAGCTTTCAGTCGTACATTATAAAGTTTTGAAACAAAATTATAAATTTTACAGAGGTGTCTATTATACATCGATTTCTTCTTAGGCGAACTGTAGATAATTTTCAATGTATTTATTTACATATTTTTAAAATTGAGACATTTCACGTCATTCAGAAAATAAAGAATTTTGTCGGCTTTTAAATTTCATGTACCATATAGTGAACATTGTGATTGAAATGGTTAAACGAAGAAAAATAACTTAATTCGTACGTTGGTTCTGTGACTCCATAAATAATGGGTATTAAAACCGATTGAATGCTTTTAAAAAACGGCGCAGAATGTTACGGATAGCGCAAGCAATCAATTCTAAAATAGTTAAATATCAAAAAGTAGATAAACGGTTACATCCAAAAATATACACAAACACGCTGGGAATCTTTCAATCATTTGTCCGAAGTAAAACGAATTGAAAACTAGAAAAAGGACGACATTTCAAGTTAGAATATCGACCGAGTAAAATCTTTAGAACGAGTTTAACAACAATCGGGAATAACTATCGATAACGATTCGATAAGATATATCACACAAAGTTTCGAATACGAGCAATTATGATTCTATACTTACAAGAACGAAACCATAAATCTTTCGAGAATTTTAAATTTTATACTCATTCTACACGATTTTATTTTAGTTTTAGATTTCCTGGAATACGTATAAAACTTTTTAAAATGGGTGTTAGTGTTCGTTAAGAAATACGAGTATCTTTTGCATAGATATTCGTTCAATACATTTTTTAAACTGTCGGTAGATATTCTTTTCGGAATTTTATAAAATTATAATTGCGCTCGAAATTACCTAATAAAAAAATTGACACAATTTACATCGAACTTAACGACTACCGTTAATAATGTATCGAACAAATTTTGTTCTTACAACAAAAATGTGTCATTTCCGTTAGAGGAAAATACGCGAAACGGATCACCTACGAAATAACTTTACGATTTGCATTCCTGCCGGGTCGACTCTTGTTATGTCGGCATCATGACAAATTAAATTAAGACGCTTAACGTATTACTATTACTATATTACTTCGTTATATGTAACACTGGAAATGTGTTAGTAGTGTAAAAAAATTTGAAATTTCAAATTATTGTTATTTTTATTATTATTATTATTACTCCAGAATAAATAACATTATTATTAGTAATATCCCGACTGTTCTAAATGAAGATGTTACTCAAGTTGTTCAAAAAATCGGTGCAACATTACAAACTACTATAAAACCTGAAGATATAGATTGCTGTCATCGTTTGAAAAAGTCACAGAAACAAGCTTATCCCGGTCTCATAATCAAGTTTTGCAGACCTTGCTGAACAATCGAAAGGAAAATAAGATATCCAACGGTGAGCTTTGATTATAATTTTCAAATACTTCGAACCCTTTCATGTTTATAAATGAGAACTTAACCTCTGAAATTGAGGCTCTATTTTCCTCGACAAAAAAATTACACGACTACGGATTCAAGTTTGTTTGGAATCGGGATGGAAAGACGAAATGAACATTGTTCGCGTCATATTGTCTACTGACCACGTGTCCAAACTCATCTCGGAGTTGCGGTAATATGACTACTACATAATAATTATAAAACTTATATCGCAACTACATAAATTTATATTTATTTAAACTCAGTTCCATGCTGGTCATTTTATCAATTTATTATACTTTTATCTTCTTAATTACCTCATTTTCTGTAATTCTTCCTATTTCCTCGATCGTGTGTAATTGTATGTGTACGTATATATATATGTGTATAGATTTGTCTATATGATTGTACATATATTTTCTTTCGCTAAAGTATGGGGCAGACTAAAATAAAGATATTTACTTTAAACGATAATAGTCTCCGCATGCACTTTGATGATGTCAAAGTTTTCCTGCATTCCCGACCATTCGTTTATGACATCCTAGTGTTAATCACATAGCGTCATTTTCTAACGCGCCACAACTATTTCTTCCTGGTATTCATGATGGCCCATACGTAATTATTATACAGGCAGAACGAGGAAAAAATCTCGCCAATTTGCATCCTATTGCAATTTGCAAGAAATTATCAAAATACGAAGGCCTGCTTTACTTTCAGCGTAACGGTGTTAACAAAATAAAGGCCATTTTTGACTCAATTCAAAATGCCAATAATTTTCTTCTTGAAATCGCGAAGAATGAAGAATTTAAAGTTTATGTTCCGAACTTTTTATTATATCGTTTTGGCGTCATCAGAGGTATTCCAGTGGAACTTTCGGATGACGAAATTCTTCAACAACTTGAAAGTAACATTTCATTTGCTAGTGTAAGGAGAATAAAAAAGAAAAGTAGGTGATAAACTTGTTCCTACACCTACGATTGAAATAAAATTTCTGGGAAATACTCTTCCTCAATACGTTTATCTATACAAATTGAGATCCCCTGTTGAACCTAGCATACGTCCTCCACGATTGTGTTTTAACTGTTTCCGATTCGGTCATGCTGCTCAACAATGTCGCTCCAAACCAAAGTGTCAAGTATGTCACGAAGAACATTCAACTCAATCCTGTTCTGCGTCGTCTAGTCCAGGAATATCCGTTCAAGTTAAACGTTGTATTAACTGTAAAGGTAATCACTCAACATCTGATAAGAGTTATCCTGTCTATATTGAGCAGCTCAATATCCAAAAAATAATTGCCTATGACAACATCACGAGAGCTGAAGCAATCAGAAAAAAGAAAGCTGCCGTTGTAAGTGGCGCTTTTTCTTTCTCGAATAACTAAAACTAAGAATATAATAAAAGAAAGGAGGCAACAATATTATACTGAAAAAATATTGAAGACTAACGTGAGTAACACAAAAGAAATGTGGCAAATAGCGAGATCTATAATAAGAGGGAAAGAAAGGAATAACATAGATATAATAATTAAACAGTATTTAGGTAAAGAAATGGAAACAGCAAATAAAATTATGAATTTCTTTGCAGAACAGGTTAACGTCAGTCACTGCTGTAACTTACAGGCACAGGATAGTAAGGAACAGGTGGGTGAGATGTGTAACTTTTATGTACCAAAAATAACTAGTATTGAAGTCAAAGAGATGATAGGAAAAATAAATTAGAATAAATCATTGGGTTACGATAAGATTAAGATAAGAGATTTGAAAAAATATAATGAGGATTTTTTTTCACACTAGTAGCAGATATTATCAATCAATCTTTGACAGAAGGACAAATACCGAATGAAATGAAAATTGGCGTAATCAGGCCAATTTTTAAAAGTGGAAATCACAAAATGATACAAAATTACAGGTCCATAACAATAGGTACAGTGTTAGGGAAGATATTAGAAAAGCATGTAGCAAAAAATCTGAGTAATTATTTATTTGATAACAGTGTAATTAGTAACAACCAGTATAGATATCAAAAGAATAGGTCTACAACGACACTTGATTTTGTAGACACAGTAAATGGTTTTGTAGGAACCAAACAGCAATGTTTGGTGCTCTTTGTAGACTTTTCTAAAACTTTTGACACAGTTAGACATGATCTATTAATAGAAGATTTAGAAAATATAGGAATTAAAAACACATATTTACAATGGTTTCACAGTTTTCTTACAAATAGGTATAATGTAGTAAAAATCAATAATATATACAGTGAAAAATCTAAGTTAAATGTTGGTGTATCACAAGGTAGTAATATATCGCCACTATTATACCTAATATATACGAATAAAATTTGCAGATGATTTAGCATTAGTAGTACAACATTGGGATTTGGAACAGGCCAAAAAATTGTTACAAAGAGATATAAATGAAGTAAATAAACGGGTACATGCTAAAGGATTGAAAATAAATACTAATAAAACAAAACTAATGTGCATCAGAAGAATACATAAGGTAGGTGTAGAAGAACCAATAATTATAATACACAGTGAAAACTGTATATACGGAAAAGAGGTATGTAAATGTCCACAAGTTGAAAGAGTAATAATGCATAAATATTTGGGAATATGGATGGATACTTTTTTTGGATGGGACTATCATATTCAGTATTTAGTTGAGAAATTAAGATATGTGGTCCCTATAATATATAAATTGAAACAACATGTTACCGGTCATATATGATGATGATACAAGTAATTTATAATGCAGTATAGCAATCGCGCCTAGAATACGGCATCTCAATATGGGGACAAGCAGATAAGAGTAAAATAGTGACACTAAATCATCTACAAAAAAGATGTCTGAAGTTAATATGTAATGTTAGGAAAAATGAAAGATATGCAATAAGGGATCTTTTACAAAAAACAGATACATTACTCCCAAAAATGTTGTTTTATTATCGAATATTGTTAGCATTTAAAAAAAGTAATAAACAGTTAGAGAGGGACGAGCAAAAACATTATAACACTAGAACGATGAAAACATACAAGGAAAAACGGTGGAAAAGAGAGACAAATAAATTACTATATAGAAAGAATGAATACGTTATACCAGTAATATATAATAAAATGCCACAAGAGATTATTGAACAGAAAGTACTAGGGAAATTGAAAAAGGAGGTGAAAGCTTGGTTAAGAGAAAATATAAACGCATTAGAGTAAATAATAAAATAAATAACAGTGACGAAAACAGAGTTATGTGTAGAAGTCTCTAGCCGCAGAATTACTGTCTTACAAATATATATAAGAAGATTACAAATAGAGATGGGATGGAGTCTTGGTTTGAGGCCGGATGTTAAGTAAAACATACAGGAGGGTAAAAACAAATTATTATTTTTTCTTTAATTCAATTAATTTTGTAAGTAATTTAATTAGATTTAAGGGAAAATGTATTTATTTATTATAAGTACTAGAATATTTAATAAGTGTTATATTTTGTTAATAAACGAGAACACCCCTCCGCTGGTTGCCGTCCCGCAGAAATACTTAAGTATAGCATCCACACAACACAAGACACACGCTAATTATAAGAACACAACCCATGGATTACACACACACATACATTCAACAATAATATATAATCACACACAAAATGAGCAACAATATACTATCACACACACACACGCATAATACTTTATATCAAACATGGGACCGACATGCAAATTGTTATATTTTTAAGATTATAATGTTAATTGAAATGTAAAGGGTATCTGCCGACGGGTAAAACCGGCGGAAACCCGGAATGGAAAAAAAAAAACGATTGGGCTGTTGTTAATACTGTCATTGGGAAACAGAAAAATCCATTAACAGAGTTAGTAGTTGATGACAAGAAATTACAAGTGAATAGTAATGAAAAACGAATTTCTCAATATTTCAACATTTATTATAGGGATTGCATTAGCAATCTGACGAATGCTTTTGATGGAGAAAACACCACCATAGACAATTCACTACTTTATACGAATCCAAATTCGTTTGCTTTTTTGGCTTTACACAGGAGGATGTGAAGCGTGCTATATATATTCGCTTCCTAATAAATCATCATACGGCCCGGTGGATTATCAATTAACCTCATGAAGAGTCGCTGTGGTTTTAGAGGTAATGTTCTTAAATGGTTCCAGTCTTACCTGAAAAATAGATCTTATACGACAAAAATAAATTACGTAAAAAGTGAATGTCATTCAGAGCTTTAGAGTCCCACAAAGAAGCATTTTAAGCCCTCTCCTGTTCTTGATTTACATTAATGATCTCTGCAATCTTAAGCTGAATGGCAAAAGTTTAAGTTATGCAGATGACACTGTGTTAGTAGTTGACTCACGTTTCACTCAACGGTTACAATCCTTGGCCCAAAAAGATTTCGATCATGTTGTAAAGTGGTTAGATGTAAATCGCTTAATATTGAATAATGATAAAACAAAACTTTTACAGCTTGCAGCCACAGAATATTTGGGACTCCATAAAAATTACCTTACACAATGATACCTCTTACAAAGAGTGGATGAAATAAGGTATGTCGGAGTCATCCTTAACAATCGTTTAAATTCGAACAAACATACCACTTACTTAGACAAAAAACTTGAAAAATTGAACTATTTATTTTACTATTTAAGACAGTACTTCTCCAGAAAGCACCTTCAAAGACTTTATTTATTACTATATCAGCCCGTACTAGCTTATGAAATTATGCACTGGAAAGGAGCTTCAAATTTTCATACCAGCCACTAATACACTTACAAAACATGGTATTAAATAATATCTGTATTGATTCTGGCACTGTATCTAAAATGAAATACCACTTCGTTGTTTATACACTGCTGAACTCTTTAATTATGTATACAAAAAGAAATTATCCTTCAACATTGGTGTCTCCGATGGTATCACTAGGGCTGAAAGAGAAGAGAGAGCACGCATTCCAAATTTCTGAAAACATGTTGCAAGGATTCAATCCCGGAACAATTCACTTTAATTCATTACCTAACCTCATAAATATTGACTTTTAAAACTATAAAAAATGACGTAAGGTAATAACGCAGCACGTTTCATCCCGATCAAAATTATAAATCAATATTGCTCATTAATACGGTATTTCATCAGCGTACAAAATTTTTCTCATTTATAATATAAAACTCATTTTATTTCCTTATCCGTTTCTTCCTCACTCCGCTTGTTTTCATAAATTATAAGTTATTTTATATGTTTATTGTCGCATAAGCTTCAACTGTTTTTTTGCTTATCTCTGATTGTAGTAATAGGAAATATCTTACAATTACTTTGTTCGATTTCACACAATATATTTAATATAAGCTGGCACACTGGCATTATGTATTAATTTGTACATTTGGATATATTATATATAGATTTATCATTATGTTCTTATATGATTTTTTTTTTCATTTTAACTATTTGATTTCAGATGACATCTTCTATTATAAGCTGGCACTGGTTTCATGTTTTAATTTATATAAAATTATATACAGACTTATTGTTGTTTATGCTCCTATATAAGTTTTAATAAGAAAAGGCTTTATACTTAACATTTTAAATATCTTCTCACTTACTCTCGCGTTACACGACTAGTGACTAATTTGAATTTATATCTGATTTAGCCCGCTACTCGTGCACACGATGCGCATTTGCCAGCACTATATATCTAACATTTACTTTTTTAATTTCATTTTCCTGAAATATATTAATTAATTGATTGATTGATTATTATTATTAAGAATCCATAATTTTCAAATACGATGCTAAGGAAGACTTTTGAGAATTCCGTGGAGGGCAGTAGAGGTCGCACAATAACTATCAAGCTACTAAGCACAGATGTTTTTTTTATAGTATATCTGGATATGATTATTTTTTCATAGATTTTGTTTACATTTTTAAGGACTTATTTGAGGTATATTGGTATTCTCATAAATATAGCCAGTGTAAAAACACAGTTTTACCGTGTAAGTATATTATATATACATACACGTAAGTATAGAGTCGTTCATCACGATTGCGACTATAATACTTTTACTCACTAAAATATTCTGTAAAGTTCTATTGATACTTCTCGAGTATCTAATTTGCAGCCACCTTTCGCGATCTGTATGTGATTTTAAATTTACAGATATTCTAAGTATTGTACAATAATAGTCGGCAACGTATCTTAATGCTCTAAATATTTGTTGCAACTATAAATGGCCACTAACTTACTCTCTGTTCATACTGGAACCTGGCAGGTTGGTTAGGTTACACACAAGCGTATACTTACGTATACGAAACAATTTCCTTCGTCGGCCCTTTCCTAGATGTTTAGTATCATCCGCGTTACGCCGTCTGGCTATAAGAATAGCAACTCTACTTATAATACAACGTTCTCCGAATTGCGTAATAATAGCGAACTAATTCTCCTAATTATATAATCACCTTAGTCCGACAATTACAACGTTCGTATAAGACGCGTCGTTAATTATCGTCGTCGGAAATTAGAAAAAAGTTCGGATTAAATTTTCAAATTTTTCTAATCGCAATAAATTTCTATATCTGACATTATTTATATATTAAATCGTTTCGTAAATTGCATTACAATACGTAATGCAAGTCGGTTGTAACTAGTTTTATTAACTCGAAGGTAAGTAAATTAGAAAATAATTATTTTATTGTTTAATCGTAATTTACTTCAAATTAATTCACTAAATTAACCGTCATACTTCGATTATGAACAATTGAGAGCGCCGTCAAATAGCTGGGAGAGAAATAAAATAAAAAAACCGCAATAATTCTCGAAAATAATACATATAAAATGAAAAGAAAGAAAATAAACTGCGTCTGGAAAAGATCGAATGATTATTCACACACACACACATATATAAATATATATATATATAAATAACAACAGAAAAAAAACTTAGTAAGTTTTTTGTTCAGCTATTTAAGCCATTATAAAATACAAATGAACAAAAATAAAATATGAAAATATATATAATTTATAAAAAACGAAATGGAAAAAACATCAGAATAAAATGTAAGAAAATAATTAATTTAGATGTACGATATTATAAAAAATATCAA
Organism: Coronaproctus castanopsis; assembly: GCA_032883995.1. Classification (NCBI taxonomy): domain Eukaryota; kingdom Metazoa; phylum Arthropoda; class Insecta; order Hemiptera; family Monophlebidae; genus Coronaproctus; species Coronaproctus castanopsis. Next base: position 114,621,675 of record CM065052.1, read on the forward strand.
AGTGAAAAAACAATTATTTACTTAAAAAAATTATATAATAACATGAATATTAAAAAAAAAAGAAAAGGTTAAAAATTTACCAAAAATAATAATTAATAACAAATTACGCTTAATTTGTTTATACTTAGTATACATAAATTTTATTCGCCTAAAATCGTGATTATCGATCGAGGAAACAAGCTATCATGATACAAAGATTTATTGAAAAAAATGTCGCTGGATACTTTTAAAATAAAATTCGAAGGTGCTAATTTTAACTAAACGTGCATTTTATCGACTTCGGTACAACGGGGCACGTTCGAAATTCATCTTAAACACGCCTATTTCGAAGGATTTTCAGTTTATTAAAATTAATTTTAGGATCTCCATGCTGTACAGGCGATTATTGGTCGCATTAACAACTTGTAGACTATCATCTTGTTGTTAATATTAAGGCAAACTGAGGCTGTCATTTTCACCCGTAGAAGACCAATTTTGCCGGATAGTCTACTTTTTCAAGATGCTCAAAGAGATTGGAGTGACCAAATACGCTATCCGGTTATTAGTTTCGACAGCGGATTAACGTTTACTAAATACGTGAACAATACTAGTCTTATGACAAATAAAGTCATCCGTTCCATATAGCGGCTTTTTAATCGTAAGTCAGTTATTTATTAAAATAATCAGACAGTTTTTGTTTTTTTTCTACTTCTTTCAATTCATTCCTAGCAATCTATCTATGAAGGGTATCATCGTCTTCTCTTGTCCATTGATGCATTCAGCCCTTCTCTTAAACTAGGTCGCGAATTCTAGTTCTTTTCAATAGTCGGGTTGTCGTGACGCTGGAAGCGCAGCGACTAGCTCATTACAATGTCCGCGTATGCGTATTGCATGTCTTCGAGCCCGCTGCTTTATTGCTTCGTCGACCATACAGACTACAAGTTCACGATGAATAGCTTCATTGGTAACGTACCACGGCATTCTGTATATCAGCCTTAAAGTTTTATTTTGAAAGCGCTGTATTATATTTCTGCTAGTATTTTTCGCACACCACCACATTGGCGCAGCGTAAGTCCATGTTGGCTTTATTATTGCATTGTATATTAATACTCTATTGGCTAAGGAGAGGTTCGAATGATATTATCCAGTAGAGAGATATTAATTTAATATCTAGTGGTTTTTTTTTGTTTTTTGTATATGCACCTTCCAGCTTAGTGTGCGATCTAAGTGTACTCCTAGATATCTGATGCTGTTGCTTTTTGGTACAATATGTTTACCTAGTGACAGATGACTATGATGATCTGTTCTATTGGTGAATGAGATATGGGTGCATTTATCAGGATTCACTTCTAGTTTCTAGGATTGAGCTCACTATAGAACAGCGTCCGAGCTTTTCTGTAGCGCTGAAACTGCCACTTCAGGTTTCTTGTCTTGAGTAATGAGCAATGTGTTATCGGCAAAAGTAGCCACTTTGACATTACTCACGGTTGGAAGATCCGCTGTATATAGGTTGTACAGTAGTGGCCCCAGTACACTTCCCTAAGGAACACCGGCTTGAATTGGATGTGGTTCAGAGTAGTCATCACAGCATTTGGCACGAAATTGTCTGTTCGCTATTGTTTTGATTTTGTATAACAAACCTTCATGCCATATTCTGTCAAATGCTTTTGTAATATCTATAGACAATGCTTCATTATATAGTTTTTTTTTTAATACCTTCTTCAATTTACTGGCCAATCTCTCTATTCTGCCATACGTTTAAATTATTTAACAGATTGCTCCTTACTAGAATTGCTAATAGCATCGATTTAGCGTTAATTCCACAACAAGCACACTTCCGACCTGCTAAGTGCTGCACCGGACACATACTTCACCTAACGCAGTATATCGAAGATAGTTTTGAGAAAAAATTAATTACAGGTGCAGTTTTTATCGATCTATCGGTCGCTGATAATACAATAATCCATCGATCATTACTAAGTAAACTGTGTAATATCATCATAAAAGTAGCATCTGCTATTCGGGATGTTGCTCGGCTTCTGGCTGATTCAATTAATTTGACGAAATCCTTAATTCCTCTATTCATCATCATCAGTATACTACAGTCCTAAGACTGGCCGCTTGCCATGATAATTGTCTTCCAATGATTCCGGTTTTCAGCCGTACGTTAATTTCTTAGTTCCGTGTCATTTAGTAGAGTTGTTATGAAGGTTGCAGGTGTTTCTTGATCTTTCACGACTTCTTTTTCCTACAGTCTTTCCTTCTAATACATCTCGGAGCAATCCCATCCAATTTAAGCGTGTTTTTCTTATTCTGCTCATCTGCGATCTTTCTTCTTCGATTTGTTGTAGCACCTGTTCGTTTGTTTTCTTTTCCATTCAGTTTATTCGCTCCATTTTCCTCCAAGTCCACATCTCGAACGTCTGTAATTTATTTATATTCTTTTTATTTAATGTCTATGTTTCAGCGCCATAAAGGGCTATTGACCATACATACATTTTTACTATCCGTTTTATTAAATTTAGTGGCATGGACTTTTGTCTTATTATTCCTTGTTTTCTTTGGAACGCACACGCCGTTACTCCAATTCGATATTCTATCTCATTATCACAATATAGATCCTGCGATACTATCTGTCCGAGATATTTAAACAGTTGTACTTGCTTGATCTTTTCTCCATCAATTTCTATATGATATGCTCGAGACTTCCTGCTAATTATCATCGCCTTCGTTTTATTCGTGTTGATTTCCATGCCCAGGATCTTTCCAATCTTATTTAAACGTTGTACCATTATCTGCAGTACTTTAGAAGATCCCGCAATTATTGCTTGGTCGTCTGCAAATTTTATCGTTTTCAATCTTTTTCCTCCTATATCAACTCCATAATTTGTATGTTCAAACGCTTTATTAACTACTAACTACAGATAAACATTAAAAATATGTGGTGAGAGTAAGCATCCTTGTCTTACTCCCCTATTTATACTGGTTGGGTCTGTTAAATCGTCGTTAATTTTTATTGCCGATTTTTGTCGTTCATATAGGTTATATATGTCTCTCACGATTTACAGTCGTCATACGTTCTCCAATATTTTCTACGTAACCTTCTAACTGTTTTTTCATTATTTGTAACATTATTTTCGAAGAGTGCAATATTAAACTTATTGTTCTGAAATCTTCACATTTCCTTGCTAATGATTTTTTCGGAATCGGCACTATTATTGATGTGCAATGATCCACCGGCCATTTACATTCCCCTTATATTTCTGATACCAGTTTAAAAATTCGTCTTGCGTCTTTTTCCCGCTGTTTTATAGCAATTCTGCGGGTACATTATCATTACCTGATGCTCTATTATTTCTTGAAATTTTGAGAGCTATATCAAATTCATCTGTCATTATACTATCCTCCACTTGGTTGCATCTGTTTTTGGTTTCCATTTCCGTGGGGATTCTTCGTCATATAATTTTTCTACGTACATTTGCCAGACTTCCTCTTGTCTCTTGACTCCAGAGCTTCTTTATTATCTTCTTCTTTTATTGCTGTTGTCTTAAAGACTGTATAATTCTTTGTCATTTCGTTTACTTTTCTATAAACCAAGTCGGATTTTCCTTGTTTTTCTAATGTCTCAAATACTTGACATTGTAAATTCCACCATTCCATTTTGGTTTCTTCTCATACTCTGTTAATCTTATTTTTTTTAAAAACTATATTTTAGTTTTACCAATTCGCTGGTATCATTTTTGTATTTCCTTTTTTCATCCATTAATAAATATTTCTCCAGTCATCCATAATTTACACTTAGCTTGTGTAGATTTACCTTTCCTGCTGCCGCTCCTATATCTGAATTAATGTTTTCCCATATTTTTTCTATGTCACTTTCTTTGCTATCATCAGTCTTTAATTCCTTCAACTTTTGATCTATTTCTATATGATACTTTATTTTAGTCGCGTCATTCTTAAGTTTATCGATATTCCGTCTTGTCCTTATCTTTTTTTTAATAAAAGTTTTTTCAATTTAAGATTTTACTTCACCTGAATCTGCGTCTGCTTCAGGATAAGTAATTGTTTTCTTCACCTGATCCCTATATCTTTTCTTCACCAGAATGTAGTCAATTCGGTATCTGTGTTCATCTCCAGGACATTTCCAGGTGTAACGCCTTCTCCTTGGCACATTATACCGTGTATTTGTAATAATAAACTGTTTTTGTCTGCAAACTTGAATCACACGATCACCGCGATTATTTATCTTTCCTAATCCATATTTACCAGTTATTTTTATTTCCAGATTTTCCCGAAATACCGCATTCCAATCACTTATTACGACATTATCTTTAGCTTTTGTGTTTTCCGATAGTTCTTTCAGTTTTTCATATGCTTCGTCAATTTCTTTTTCTTCACAACCAGATGTTGGCATATAAACCAGAACTACTACCAGGTCCTCCAGGAGCGATGAAAACATGCCAACATGAATCTGTTTCCAATAGTCTTTATGTCTAATAACGCTTGTGATGATATTTTATTTAATATTAAAGCTTCACCACCTTGTCCGTTGTAGCTGGTTCTGTGAATGATTTGATATCCTCCACTCATAAATTCCCCTTCTTCTTTCCACCGTGTTTCATTTATTCCTATAATATCTAGTCCATAATTTTCCATTTCTCGTTTTATGTTTTCGAATTTACCTTTTTATAGCATAGTACGAACACTCCATGTTCCTACTTTTAGACAGAGGTTTCTCTTGGTAACGACCGGGAGAGGCCTGCAACTCTCCCTGCCGGGCACAGAATCAAGATGTCTATCGTTTCTTCCAGTATTAATTACTGTTTTTTGACTTATGATGGTTTAACAAGAGTTTCTCCTTGCCTTCCGCATGGTTTAGAGTATCCTTCTCGTTCATTGGCCGCTCCTTACATACAAACAGACGCCGACCAGGGAGCCGCTCCACTGGAGTCCGAAGATTCTGGATTTTATAGCCACTATTTCGGGATGACACTCTAGATTTTGGATAAAAATCCTGACCGCAAGGCAGCGAGTTGCTAGTGAGGAGGTAGCAGTGTAAGATTTTGACAGCGGCCAAACCTCGCTGAGGGAGAGACTCCTCGTGTCTCTTACCCTGTGAAAATGCATTCAGTCGGTATCACCAAATTATGGGGGTGCCGGCCGAGAGCTGGACAGATTTCTTCCGTCAGAAATCTACCTGGTCCACCGGCCAACAGCTTGTGCGCATTCTTTATAGAATAGCGCTAGAAAGCGGAAACGAAGTTTGCACTGTACAGCCCTATGGGGCCGCAAACTCGACACCCGAGATGAACTCGTCCAGTACCTGACAAGTCGCGCTTGCGCTTCTTGTTAGGGGACAGTAGCTCGGTCTCTCGAGTTTCACTGTACGATTGTAATCGTTTTTACCGGCCCGGACATCGGACCCGGGGAACATGCCGGTAGGTGAAGAGTTAGACGGTGACGGCTGCCGCGATACCTCAGTCGCGCCACCGAATACATCGGGCTGGAAGCCGTCTTGACGGTCTCTGGAAGGAACGGGTCGGTGGTATAAACTAAACGGGACTTGTCCCGGCGTTGAGGAACACCGGCTCGGGGAAGGTGGAGGGCCTTCCAGGTAAATATTAAAATTTACCGTCTCTTACCCTGTCACTACTGGAATCACCTACCTGAGGCTTTCCACCAGTAGCCGCTTTTAGTTCGCAACTGCTTATTTGACTTACGTCTTATTCGCAGCTAACCTACATATCTGTAGGCCGTTCCACTATCCGCCACCTGCGGACGCGCACCGTTACGATTAACGGCCCGGAAGGTACCAAGTACCCTCCACGGGGAATTCCTGTATTATGGTAATTAATTCCATTCTTTTTCTTCCTTTAAGTGACTTTTTTTAAATTTTATCCTGTGCTGCTAGGTTGGAAAGCAGCATTTCTTCTCGGATTTTGTGAGCGATATATTTCGTTTTTCTTCATAAATTGCAATTTGACATTGCACTTACTCAGTACTTCTCGGTTGGTCACCTTATCTGTCCACGGAATTCTCGGGATAAGTCGATATGCTCACATTTCAACGGCGTTAATTCTTCTTTCGCAATCTGCATTAATTGTCCAGATTTCCGCTGAATAAAGAAACACGGACCAAACGTAGCAACGTAATCACTGATGATAAGAAATTTACAAACACTATCGCTAAACTACCAAAAATAGACGATTTTATGTCTTCTTAGACGAAAAAAATAGACGCTGAAAAGGACAACGTAATGGGCTTCCACAGGGAAGTGTGCATTAGCGTCATTACTATTCAACGTATAAACAAAATGGCCAGCCTATTCTCAAAGGTACGAGTCACTTTATCTGCGTTGACGACCTGGCTGTTGCTGGCCAAGGAAAGTCGTTCGAAGTAAACGAAGAAAGACTCTCCATTACTTTATGAAAACCAGGAGACTATTACTCATGAAATCACCTAGAACCAAGTCCAAAAAAAACAAAACAGTACATTAACATTTATAAATTTAGAGAAAGCATTCGATAACATCGATTGGAAAATATTATTTAAAATTTTTAAGAAAATAAAATGACTTCTTTAGCTGTATCTACTTTATGTATAGAAGAACCTATCAAAAGGGTGGAAAATAAATCAAGAGTAATAAAAGTAAATGGGATACAAATCCACTGCATTAGGTTCGCCAACGATATCGCTCTATTAATGGAATCGGAGCAGTTACAGTTTTATCATTTTAAATAGATGAAAAATAAATGTTAATCAGAAAGAAACAAAGGTAATGAAAATCAGTAAAAACACTGTGGATACGTGTAAAAATAGATAGTACTCGATTGGAACAAGTCGCAGAAACACGTTACCGAGGAAGTGTGATAGCGGAAGATAAAGTATAACAGGCATTGAAAGAGCCAAATGTGTATTTAATATTTTAAAAAAAAAACACGTTAATATTAACTAGAACATTAGTATAAATGCCAGAAAGAAATAACGTATACGATTTAAATTGGTACTTAATAGCGAAACTCGAATCAATGTGGAGAGATGTGTATATGGTGCAGAATAACGGAAAACGTCTTGAAAATAAATTAGAATTCCTAAAAGAGATAAATGAAAAAAGAGTATTTTAATAAATCGTGCGGAAAGTCGGAAACAAGCAAAATAGCAAAATAACATCTGTAACGTATACGACCGCTTGAGTATAAGTAAATAACGAGAACTTCATATACTGACTACGAACAGGACACAATTGCTGCAGCGACAAGGCATCGCCTTTTAATGAATAAAAAAAAAATTGTTAACGATGTATCGACCTACAGTAAGAATCGTAGCTCCCCCGAACTACCATAAATTGCTTGTGTGTTTTTTAATCCGTCGCGCAAATTTAATCGCGTTTACTCGCTCTGATATGCGCCAGAAACTGTTTTTACCTTTTTTTGTTTTTATCGCAAATTTATCGGTATGCGCGCAAATATTTAAAGTAAACATTTCCATGTAAGGAATATAGACGAGTTTAATTTTAAACTAGTTTGTTCACTTTCAATTTTATACGCCCGTACTTTCGAGCTATCGCCATTTTACATACTGAGTGAAATTTACTTGGGCGTCATCGTTTGCATACATATATATATACACCATATATATATATATGTATATATATACACACAAAACATTCTATCGCAGGTAATTTACTCTTTTAATTAACACTTTTATTCACAGTGTCCACGGTACATAAACTTTTAACGACAAAAAAAATTGGAAAATTTGCTTGACATAGAATGTTTGAATTATAAAAATGTTTTTATAAGACGTTAAAAATCATCTAATTATTTAAAAAACAGTATTATACGCAAAATATTACTCATCAACCGATATGAAAGTATTGTCTCGTGTGGAGTCGCCATCCATTGATGACACTCGAAACTATATTTAGTATTTTTTCTATTTAAATGCGTTCCATTTACTTTAAATAAAATGTATATATATAAATATTAAAAAATAAAGTAAAAAATGAATGCTGCGGTTAAATTAATTATTTACTTATAAATGTTTCATTACGTATAGTAAATAAATTCGGTATACGAAAGCTCGATGATCTTAACTGAGCCAGATAAGGTTACTTGGTAACTTTAAAAATTATATTATCATCGTGAACTGATTGGATTTTTATGTTTTTCCAGTGTTTCTTTAAGTAATGAGCACTGCGTTTTGGAATTACAATATTTATTTCCGTTATATTCAAGCCACGATGGATATTATCATTACGAATATACCGGTGTGCGTTTACCAACGATCTTAAAACATTCAATTTGTAAGCGTTGTATTATTTTTATATTCGAATTAGAAGCAGTAGCCCACAATGATAAGCCGTATGTTCAGACAGGTTTGATTATGATGTTATAATTTATATCGTAATGACGAGGCGAAATTTCTGCCCAGCAGCATAGTTGATTAAATCCGAATTTTAATTCCTTATTTTTCTTAGTGGCATGCTACTTTCAACATAACTATCATTTCAAACAGGATAACCCGACTTTAGGGTCTTGTGATAAAATACCATCAAGTTTAGCCGATGAACAGGCACAACACCCCGTCTACGAATTTTATATTATTTATTTTTTGATCCTCCACTTTTAAAAAAACACTGCAACTGCTCAGACGCTACAACGAGATCTACATCATTAGAAAAGAATATACTATATCATATGTATACGCAACTACTTCCGGAATTTTTTGTACTACAATATCGTAAGAGTAAATTAGATATAAGAAGAGGCCGTACGACCTCAGAATTAAGAGTATAAAATTCAGATTTTTCATCGCTGTACATTATCTAGAAATATCTGTCGCTTAAATATTAACGCAATAATAATCAAATTCAATTCAATAAAGTATATTTATGTTTTTCATACATCAGCAAATAATAAGTAAATAAAAAATGCGCATACCGAGCAGCGTTAACGCTCTTACTACGCGTCTTAGGAAATAGTGTACAAAGAAATTTTAAAACTTATTTTATAATTATACAATAATTATACAGGGAAAAACATACAACTAAAAACCCTGCGTAGCCGAAAATAGAGAAATTAATTAATTATAGTTTGATCTTAATAGTACATTAAGGATATGGGTAAAATTATACAAATTATATTAAGGTTAAACAAATAAATAAGAGGATAGAATAGAGAAATACTGATACAATAGATTACATGAGGATAGAGACTTATTAATAACGACTTAAGTAGTTCGACAATCTGGTGCTAGAGAAGTGAATGTTTAATTCTTTTGTGTTTATATTTTTTATATTTTCTGGTCAGCGAGTCGCGAGTATAGTTTCCAATTCGCTTTACGATAGGTAATGGCTAGTCAGGCATTTGCTGTAGAACCTATATGCTTGTTCCTGTACTAGCTCAGGAATAGTACGCTGATAAAGAGCTGCATACATGTCAGTTATCTTAGTATAGTAAAGGGCATTAAGTACAATACGCAGACATTTATTTTGAACAATTTGTAATTTATTTAAGGTGGAATTACTAACACCGAACCAAATTGGGCAAGAGTATAATAATATCGGCAGTATGTATGCTTTATATATTATTAGTTTGTTTTTAATACTAACTTTAGAGCGTTTGTGAAAAATGGGGAAAATTTTATATAATCGGGAGTGCGCTTTGTCCGTGATGTGTTTAATGTGTTCATGGAACGACAGTCGCTTGTCCATTGTAAGACCAAGATATGTTACACGAGGTTTCCACGGTAGTTGCCTGTTGCTTATTTCAATGTGGTGAGTTATTTGCGGCCTGCGTCTCGTAAATAGTATAGCTTCCGTTTTTTCGGTGTTAATTTTCCGCTTTGTGTAATATTTGTATATTTTGTAATAACTTTTGGTGAGTCTGTTTGTTATTGTATCGATTCGATAGGAAGCTGTAAATAGAGCAGTGTCATCGGCGTAAAGAGATGTATCAACATCCCTCAGCCGAGGCAAATCATTAATATATAAAATATATAGGAAGGGTCCCGTACTAGAGTAGGTATCATTTACCTTAACAATAAACTGCCTATCAGTTAGATACGATTTCATGATCATTATAAGTTGCTTGGGAAAGCCATAATGAATCATTTCGTATATTATGCCATTGTGCCACGTAGTGTCAAATGCCTTTTCTACATCTAATAACAATAGTCCAGTATGTTTGTTTAGGTTAAACTGATCAAGAATGTGATCAGTAAGGCGCGCTAGCTGCATGACGGTTGAGAGTTGGGGTCTGAATCCAAACTGGGTTTCGTTTATAATACTATGTTCATCTGAGAATTGTTTTAATCTTTGAAGTATTACTTTTTCAGCTATTTTACTAATGTTACTGATTAAACTAATAGGCCTTATATTTTTGGGTAATGAACTATCTTTCCCCACTTTTGGAATGGGAATAACAGTTGAAGTTTTCCATATTTTAGGGTAATGACCAGTGATTATAATAGCATTAATTATATTTGTCAAGTATACTATGGCTATTTTAGGCAGGTTCTTGAGCATTACTGTGTGTATTAAGTCTTGTCCTGTGGATGACTTGCATTTAAGTCTTTTTATGAAATAATTTATTTCTTTCGGCGTGGCGAGCTTAATTAATGAGTCAGATGCTGGCGGAGCGCTACAATATTTACGCACAGTGAGATCAACTTTTTTTGTATGAGATATGGTGGAGAGGGTTGTGTTTTGATTATGCACTTGATAGTAATGGTGAGCTAAGAATTCAGCTTTATCTTTATCAGAATATCCAATATCTTTATTCTGCGTTATTGGCGGAATATTAACATGTACGCGCGCGAAATTCTTTGTAATGTTCCAGGGGCTTTTATCTGTGGTAAACAATGATTTTAATTTGTTATTCCACACATCATTACGATGTTCTAGAAGCTTAGTTTTTACTAAACGTGTTAAGAAGTTTAGAATTGATTTTAGCCGAGTTGTTTTATACTTTTGGTGCTGCTTACGAAATAGATTTTTAATTTTTATTAACATTTTTATGCTATAAGGAATGATCATGGGGTTAGTGTCAAGTGCTTTCTGCGGGATGTGTAGTTGTGAGGATCTTAGGATAACATTATTAACAAATGAGACAGTATTATTAATCTCGCTGGGAGAGTGAGGACGTGTAGATATCTTTAGTGTGTTGCGTATATAATTTCTGTAATTATTCCAGTCCGCATGCCGAAAATTATATACATATTTTTCAGGCACCCGTTCGAAAGATTTATTAATTTCAAAATAAATTGGATTATGATTGGAACTTAGACAGGTAAGAGATATAGGTTTCGTGACATATGGAAATTGCTTGCATAATACATGGTCTATTACACTGGGTCTCATTTGATTGGCAGGTGGGGAGAGAGAACAGTGAAATTTTTGTTAAATGATAAATCTAATAAGATTTTACCCGACTTGTTATTAGTGTAACAATTCCAAACGGTGTTTCTGGCATTAAAATCGCCTGCAATTATAACTTTATTTGCCGAGTGCATAAGCATTGCTATATCATGTTCAAAATGAGCGTTATTTGGTGGGGAGTAAACAGAATAGAAGTAAATTGTATCATTAACACCTACAGCCTCAATGCTCTTTAGTGCAAGAGCAGGTAGAGAGTAATGAAGTAGTCTGCTGCTTACAAGTAGTGCTACACCGCCTCCTTTCTCATTTCGGTCACGCCTATATACTTGGTATCCTGGACAATTTAAACTAAAATTAGCGTTAATCTTTGTCTGGCTTAAGCAGATTATGTCAATTCGCTTCTCACGCACCAGCTTGCTATGCTCAAGAATTTTGTATCTAATGGAATTGGAGTTCCACGCTATTACTTTTATATGCTTACTAGCTGTTAAGCGAAGTCATTTATTATAATTTCTAAAATTGATGCCATCTTAGTGAAAGCATCACAATTTTCGATTTCTTTAAATTTATTTATAACTCTTTTGAAACATGATAATATTTTATTAATATTGAATGGTTTCGGTCTAAAGTCAAAATAATAATCAGGGATAATTATTGAGTTGTTTAAAAGGGTGGTAAGTCTTGAAGTAAGTGGTTTCTTTCTTAATAACTTTTAATAACGTTGCTAATAAGCTGATAAGTCGGTAGGAGATATTTCACTAATGCATTTTCAGGTTTAAGAAAAATTATTCCCAAGGTTACAACATTCGGGACTGATAGTTCTGATGATGCTGTACCCAGTGAAACTAGTTGACGGTAGAGACTAAGATAAATAGTATTAAACGTATTTTTATGTTATTTAATTTCTAAATTCAAATACGTATCACCGAGGAAACACAACAGAAATACTTTCCGATAAAAAAAGAGCAAATTCTCTAATAGCGGGCTAATAGGTTGATCGTTTGTGTAAATATTGTATAAGTTTTTTTATTCCTATATCGGCTATTTTTTCCAAACAGTATAATAATAATGATAATAGTGATGAAGATAAATTTGTATATATATACATATTATTTACATTTCGTGCGAGTGAAAGAATAGATTTAGAATTTCAAAAACGAATTATATCGTATTAACACTAACGTTGTCCCGTTAACGATACGGTCCGTGTACAGAAGAAGGCGCGTGTGACAATAAATGGAAGGTGAAGTTTACAAATGGTCGAAAGTACGTTCGTATTTTCAGTAATTCTTACGTATAACCGGATTAATTCCGGTTTCGGTTCGAAACGGCCAACATCAATTTGTAACGCTCACCTATACGAATTTCAATACATACGCCGACAATCCAAACGTTATAGAACAGTGACCAATGTAAAATTTTTACTTGTCATCTCGATATTACTGTCAAGTACGTGGGTAGATAAATCCCACAAAGACTAGAAGAAAAAGAATATATATATATATATATTATTGGACTACCATCTAGTTTACCCATATAAGGTATATATATATATATATAATAAACGTAGATAGATAAACAGATATATGCGTATATATAGATAATAAAGATAGAGGCAGACAGATAAATGAATAAATTGACAATAACGAAATTGAAACGGAGATAGACTAGCCCGATTATCGCGGTTAATCATCGAACGAGAGAAAGTAGCCTTCAAACGCGTAGGTAGGCTACCAGTCTCGAAATCGCATCGATTTATTAGCGAAATTTATTCAGTTATACCGATCATCGGAGAGTTAACGCGCAAAAGATTTCCTTTTTTCGAAAATAATATTTCTATCGTTATCGTGTTGCAGTAAATCGATAACGTTGTAAATTAAATCGACCAATACGATGCGGCCGATATATTTACATCGGATAATTATCGTCGCGATAATTACAACGGGCCGATCGGTTATAGGAATACAGCTCCGACAACCGAATACCGTGCAGAACTTAGAGGACTTCATAGGGTAACAACCGTTTCTAATTAATTTTAATACGTATTCATTTATAATATATATTTATTCGCGAACACACATGTACATATACATATTGACAACAACAAAACAATGGAATATTTGCATAGTAAATTTTACATACAATAATACAGATAAACTGTGTACCGTAAAAATGCCTTACCACATATTATGGTATAATATATTTATCACGGTTATTTTATATTAAATAATGAAAATTAACAAGAAAAAAATACCGCTAAATAAAACCAGTAAGCTTAAAAGTTATTTAATTATCATTTACTAGATACGATGATTATAGCGCAAAATTCATATTGTTACTAAAATTAATCGATCAGAAGTTTATAGTAGATTCATGTTTTAGAGACGTCTACGTTTATACTTAGTATACATAATTTTTAGTCACCTGGAATCATAATCTCCAATAGGCCTCTTACATGGATTAGTGTCAGGTGAACATTTAACGGATAGGTTCAATATATAATCCTTAAGATAGAGTTTTGACTTACGCATCATAAATTGAATAAAAATAACTTTTACTTAATATAACTACGCGGTTACTTTACACTAATTTTGAAATAACACGCAATAATGATAAAATTAGTTACACTAATTCCTCAAAAGTCTCCCCCAGCTTTTCCCATTTCTTATTGAATGCCGTTTTATACACTGCGTATCTGTTTCTCAGAAATTTTTTAAAAACAGAATCCTATCACGAATGTAGACGAGATCATTCCCTCTTAGAGCATGCTAGTCACCACCCTTTGAATCTGCTCGTCCACTAATATATGCATCTCATAGCGTGTTCTCCCCAGTTGTACTATAACAATTATATTTGAACCATATGGAACAATTTTCAATCTCCAAAGAAAAATTTGTTCTATAAAATGGTATGTAGGCAATGAAAAAGTTTCATATAAACGGTTTTTATATATGTATAAAACGAGTGACTTCCAATATACACGTGCAGATAATGCTATCGGATATATTCGAATTTCGTATTTTGTTTTCAGGAGGCAACTCGTAAAAATTAAATATTATCCGTAATGTAATATACTTTATACTGAATTATTTGGTTTAAATAAACTTCAAACGTTATATTATTTAAATTTCATTTCGGGCATTGCTATATTTACGTGTCTATTAAAATATACATTTGCATAAAGAAATATGATCATTTTAATAAGAAAATTAGAATGAAAATTCTTAATGATCGAGTAGAAAGTGACCACTATGCGCAAATTATAATCTTCGTTTATCGGTTAATCACTTACGTTGTCCTTTCAGAATATTCTTGACTTTTGCCTGATTTACTACTGCAATCGTTAGCGTTTTAATTAATTTTCCGTCTTTTTCTCCGGATCTAAACATCAGCTTCCTTTTTCTTCAATCACTAGCGCCAGAACTAGTGTTAAATCCATCTTTATGATCAGCCAATTCTAGCCTCTTGTCGCAGATACGTGCGCAATCTTGCTCTTAATCGCATTCTCCCCATTTTTCAAGTGCTCTGCATAGCGTTATTCTGATAAAGTTTTACGCATTGTTTATTCAATTTTCCGTATATTCACACACACACACACACATACACACACACACACACACACATATACATCCTTATATAATATACAACACCGTTCATCTCGAAAGTTTTATAATAAAATTAAATAACGATTAATCATCATATAGAAATTCTTAAATAATTAATATTTTTTGTAATTAATAAATTACTTTATATAGGTGAAGTACATACGACGATCGTCGTTATAATATAATGTATATTTCCAATATATATATATATATATATATATATATATATATATATGTGTGTGTGTGTGTGTGTGTTTCAGTGTGTGCTCTCTTCTATTTGTATATTTCAGCTATTTTAGGATTAGTATTTTCTCATTTTCGTGATCGACGGTATCTTACGTTGACATTTGATACTCTTAAACCAACAGCACCAGATATCTAGGAGTACACTAATATTAAGCCGAAAAATTCATATACAAAAACCAAGGACACGACTAGATATCAAATTAAGATCTCTCTATTGGCTAATATCATTAGAACCTCTCCTTAGCCGATAGAGTATTAATATATAATGAAATAATAAAGCCAACACGGACTTGCGTTGCACCAATATGGGGATGTGTGAAAAAGACAAAATACAATGTTTTCAAAATAAAACTTTCCGATATAAAGAATGTCGTGGTATGTTACCAATGTAGGTATCCATCGCGAAATATGCATCTGCATAGTCGACGAAGCAATAGAGCAGCGGACTCGAAGTCAATGCGAATACGCGGACACTGCAATGAAGCTACCCACCCGGACGTCACGTGAACCAGACGATTGAAAAGAAGTCAAATTCGCGACTAGTTTAGGAGATGGGCTGAATATATTAGTAGATGCATTCCTCATACATAAGAAGACGATGATACCTTCAACAGATAACCAAATTGGCTATGAATATATTGACAGAAGTAGAAAAAAAATTAATGTACCTTCGATTTTCCACCCACCTCGTTTCGATAGTATGCCACAAAAATTTCGCCCCGTAGGTACCTCCCCAAATTATGATAAATTCTCAATTAGTTCGTACTATCGTTCTTCCAGTAATTTCGCGTTGAATTAATCCTTATCTCGCTTCTTGTTTATTGACGATGAATTGAAATACGATAAGTTAATATTTCCGCATTTTTAACGAAAAATTGTCGATTCTGTAAAGCTAGTTTATAGTAATTTTATTGTTTTTTAACAACGAGCAGCCTGTTTACAAATTTCTTGAACGAGGGTAGTCATACTCTGGTACGGTCTCGATATCAGTCGAACGGTTTAGTCGATGACGGAAATGTTCGGACGACAGTTCCTTATTACCGCACGTTAGAATATCCAATCGAAGATAATAATTTCGTAATGGTCGATTATCTTCAAACGAACCATCACGACGACAACGATAGTACCTTCGTAACGGCTTTATCTAGTATAGCGCGACACGATGATTTACGCTGCGTACCGAGAATTTTATGCGAAGTAACGGCCGGTACGTTACCGGAAAATTCGTCTTCTCCGGCCTATCAACGCCCGCACCAGCAAATATCTACGCTTCCGTTCATTTCCAAGGACGCCCTCATACGGTAGGTTATTTAAACCAAAAATATTATCGCAACGTATAATAGCGTAAAAGATAACGATAATACAATAATAATACGGTAATATAAAACGTCGACAAACAGGAATAGATTTATGAGTCTTTAATAAATTTGAAAAAAAAAAAATACTTTTGTTCAAATATATCGAATTACATGTGTGAAAATTGCTATTTGGCAGTGCAGAACATAAAATAACTGAATTCAACGAACTTGTGATATATAAAACAAAAATAAAAACCTTCAGTGGAAACTATTTAATAAATCACGCAAAAAAAACAAGAGAAAAGTGTTAGGTCATGTACTAAGATTACAATAGAATTATAAATGAAAGGACGAAAACCCGACCGAAAACATATATATATATATATATAAAGTTAAAGTTCCATCAAGTTGAAAGGTTTTTTTTCCAAAATTTTAGCGCCAAATCTATCTAATTTTAAGACAATAAGCGGCAGTGTTAATAAAATCAGTTGACATATAAATTTGGAACGCTTTCTAATGGTCGTCATTCCTTGTCGTTAATACAAAAATTAGTTTATTTATTTTAATCGTCTGAATAGGGCATCGTCTTTGATAAGCCTGTGCGTCAACTGATTGATTTTGTAGTCGTTCTATATAGAACTACGTTGACTGCTTCCATTTCTTCTTTAACCATCGGTATTTGCAAATCTTTATGTATTTCATTATTGCGCACATACCATGGTGCACCGACTATCGATCGTAGTATTTTTAATTTGATTCTTTGGATGATCGCTATGAGATTTTCTTGCGATTCCCCAGAGTGGAGGTCCATCGGACCATATAGTCTTCGTCATTGTTTTATAAAGTGCTACCTTGTTTTCCAGTACTAAATTTTCGCCAGGTAATCCAATACATTTTTCAAAATTTAATATTAATTTGTTTTCGTTTATCTTCTATTATGTCCAAGTTAATTTTTCAACAAGGTGTAAGCCGAGATGTTTAACGCTATCCGAGGTAGGAAAGGTTTTTTTATTTAACTTTACTACTGGACAATGCGTAATTTTTTCTGAGTAAATATAAGATCGAAAGTTACTAGAGAAGATGATCGCTTAAGCGATTTCCGTCATTTCGAAGATTAAAACAGGACCGACTAAGCGGCAAGTCAATTGGAAGTGTTTCATCATCGATATTTCTGTTTGTTTCTGAAGTTTGTTACTAACAATAATGTACGGATCCCAAAACGTCGCCATTGAAAAAAAAAATAGGAAAAAAAAATAAAGAAAATTCAGGTGGCGCCGGAAGGAATAATGATGTGAATATTAGACGTTCAGATCGGATAAGAAACTCAAAGATAAAGGAGGAAAGTAAACTCGATGCACAGTGGAATAAATGATCAAGTTGAAATAAAGTTGTGCGCTCTATAAATGGCCAAAGCGACCTATGGTACAGGCCAAAAAAAAAAAGTTGTGTGCGCCATGTTAGACCGAAGAAACGACAACAGATGACAAAGTGTGTAATGGCTCGTAAGAAAAGTAATAAGATTTTTCTAGATAAAGTATAAAACTACGGTAGTGATTTAAAAATAAATAAACAAAAACTTAGCACTATATATATATACATATATACACATGTAACGTTATGTCCATATCAACCAACAGCTGGGTATAGGTATCTCCCAGATTTTTCACATTGATTCCTATTCTGCGCTGCTGAGATTCGGTTGATTCCTCCTTCAATTTTTAATTTCAACGCTTCATCGTGGTGTCAGTCTGCTTCCTTTACTTTGAGAATTTAATGTGGGCATCACTGCGTAATGTTTTTTGTCCACTTCGATGTATTCTGCTAACGCTCATTTCAACAATATATATATATATATATATATATATCATCATCTTCAGTCGTAATCCCCCCTAAGGGATGTCGTGACAATTTTCATGCTACAGCCTCTTCAATTTTTCTTCTCCATTTTATCCGGTTTGCAGCTTCCCGTTTACAATCAGCCATTGACTTTACAAATGCTTTTGTGATCGTGTCTGTCCATTTAATGTGTAATCTACCAGGAGGACGCGTTCCTTGTATTTTCCCTTCAATTACTAATCGTTGCATGGAGTCATCGCTTCGCATGATATGTCCGAAAAATCGTAATATTCTGAAAAGAACATCGCTGGACAATCTACGCTTAATGTTGAGCTTGCGTAATATAGAAACGTTTGTTTGCTTCGCTGTCCAGGGTATTCGTAACATACGCCTCCAAATCCACATTTCGAAATTACCGATACGTTGCCTATCTTTGGCTTCCAGCGTCCATGTTTCCGCCGCATATGTGAATACAGAAAACACCAAACACTGCACTAATTTCTTTTTTACCGCATTTGTAATTGATGCGTCGCGCCATATTCTGTTTAATTTGATCGTGGCACTTCGAGCCAACTGGATCCGTCTTTTTATTTCATCCGTTTAAGTGCCTTTATCATCAATAAGGGATCCCAAATATATATACTTGTGTAATGTTTCGTAACCATCGATTTGTGTTTCAGCCTCCGGTATTAAGTTTCCCCGATCAACCACCATTAGTTTTGTTTTATCTTTATTTATATTTAATCCATATTTGGCACTTATCTTATTTAGTCGATCGAGTATTATTCTCATGTCATCGATTGAGCTGGTTATAAGCGTTGTATCATCCGCAAAGCGTAGGTTATTAATGATTCTTCCACCAATGGAAACACCAACGCTGCAATCGTTCAAAACCTGTCTCATAATATATTCATCGTATAGATTGAAAAGTACCGGTGATAAGACGCATCCTTGTCTTACACCTTTTTTCGTCTTAAATTCTTTTGATTCTATATGGCCTTCAATACGCACCGTGTTTATATTATGTTCGTATAGTTGATTTGTTAAATACACTAGATGCCTTGGTATTCCCATTTCAATAAGTGCAAGCCACAATTTTTCCCAACGAACATTGTCGAATGCCTTTGAATAATCAACAAAGCATAACACTAACGGGATATTATGTTCTCTGGTTTTTTCAATCAACAGTCTTATGTTTAAAATTTGTTCTCGAGTTCCTTTTCCCTTTACAAATCCTGCTTGCTCATCTTGAATCTGCCTGGATGAGAATTCCGCTAATCGATTATTTATAATTCGGAGCATTATTTTACTGGTGTGCGGTATTAATGAAATAGTTCTGTAATTTTGGGAATTTGTAACTTGTCCTTTCTTAAATAGAGGTATGTAGACCGTCTTACACCATTCTTGTGGCCAATCTCCGGTTCGCCAAATTTCTTCACATATTTCGTGTATTTTCTTAATTCCTGTAGGACCCATTTGTTTAATTATTTCGGCCGGTATTCCATCGCAACCTGTAGTTTATTCAATTTTAAATATTTTATGGCCTCTTCTATTTCTGATTTAAGTATATTCGGTTCAAGTTCGGACAACGGATTTGGTATTATTGGTTCCTCTGTATATGTATTATCGTATAGTTCCTGACAGTATTGCCTCCAGACTTCTGCTATATTCAGTTTTTCTGTTTTAATACATCCTTGTTTGTTTTGGATTGCCCAACATCTCATCTTGAATTCTCTTGTAATCAAAGCAATCTTTTTATATAAATCTCTGGGTTCATTTTTTTCTGCATGTATCTGAATATCTTGACAAATAGCTGCATAGTAATTATTTTTATCTTTGCGGCAAAATTTACGAATTTCTGACGATAAACGAGTTACTTCCTGTTCATTTGCGTGAGTACTGTTTCTGAGTTTTCTCCCTTTCACAATTAATTGGATTGTCTCGGATGATATCCACGGTTTACGTTTCATTTCTTCTTTATGTGGTTCAGTTTCTCGTACTGCCAAAATAGTTTTATTTTTAAAATTACGCCATAGAAGGTCAACTTCCCGAATTTGCGTGTCTGTATTGTCGTCTGGTCCATATTCTTCAAATTTTTGCTTAAAATTTTGCGGATATGTAATTTTCATCCTGGATCTTGATAATGCTTGCAATTTGCTTTTCAATCTCAACCGAATTGTCATAACTAATGGTCTATGATCCGAACCACATTCTGCTCCAGGATAGGCTATGACATTATCACAAGATGTTTTCCATCTTTCTTGTATCAAGATGTAATCAATCTGGTTTCTACATCGATCACCAGGAGCTTCCCATGTACATAACCGTCGTATATGATGTTTAAACATTGTGTTCATTATGCTGAGATTATTTTCAACCGCGAATTGAAGTAGCCTTTCACCTCGTTCGTTTCTGTTGCCTATTCCAAATTTTCCGACTGTTCTTCGTAACTGTACGTCAAATGAACTACCAATTTTATCATTCATATCCCCCATTACGACTGTGATTTCTCTATTTGATATATCATTCATAAGTTCTTCTACTTCTTTGTAAAATAATTCAATTGTTTCATTGTCCGCTGCGCAAGTAGGTGCGTATACTTGAATAATATTAATAGGAACCGGTCTCCCCTCTAGCCTGATAGCTATGGCTCTGCCATTCTTTGTTTTATAACCAGTAACCATCTTACTGAATTTGTTTGATACCCATATAGCAACACCACTAAAACTTGTTGTATCTGTACTCGAACAATAAAGTGTTCCATTTTCTGTAACAAAATGTCCAGATTGTCGGTAATGTGTTTCCGCTAAACCGCATATATATATATATATAATCACGTTATGTCCATATCAACCCTGGATATAGATATATCCCAGCACTCAAATTCGGTTGATTCCTGTTGCAATTTTTACAGTTTTTAGAATTTAATGCTGTCACCACTGCGTAATATGCATTGATCACTCTGCCCACATCCATTTCAGTCCGTTGCATCCGTGCATTTTTTCTACTCTCCAATCAATGGTACTTATTTTCCTCTGATTTGGCATTATATCAAGTATAATTAATTCTTACGGGTTATTTCATTTGCTTTTTTCTCCTATAACCGATTGTTTATATTATATTTTATTATTGCTTGTACGGCGCTGGCTTTAAGATAAACGTTATGGTACCAGATAAAGAATATGTTGCGAACATTATTATGTATCGTATTATTTAAATAAAGTTCTTTCTTCTTTCACTTTTTTTTATCATTTTCATAATTGTAACCTTTCTCAGGCTCAACATAACCGACATGTACGTTGATAACGGTGAGTCGTTTTAAAGTTCACTTGTTACATTTATTTATTCTGAAAAACGTTTGATAAATTCTATAAACTCTAGGCACATCTCATTCGTATCACTTTGTGCATGATTCCTCTTTTATCTCTGATAATACTGTAATATTTTCGTCAATATACATTTCCCACTTATTTTTATCGATATATCGTCCGTTCTGTTACTTGTAACTTTTGAAGTGAAACTTCTATTGGCGTGTTGTATATGGGGAATTAAAAACGAGCGAGCGAGCAAAAGGCTTATACACATAGGCACTTGGGGAGGCCTATTGTTACAGTGTAGTCGGGCTGCTCCACGCTTTCCCGTATGCTGTACTCATATACGTATATATTCAGTTTTACAAATGTACAAACAGGTACAAAAATTATAAAATAATATTTTTCACTCGTAAACACTTATAGAAGTACAGCATGCTTTTCCATTATTTCGTTCAAATCTTCGCTGCACAATGGATGTACGAGCGACATATATTTTGAATAATAATATATACATATATATGCATTGATTCATAAATTATCAAAAAATAAATTTTATTAATAAAATATAAATTTGATTATCGATTTTATTTTTTATACCTTACACTTCATTGAAAAAGAGTGCTTTTTTATATTACTTTCATAATTTAATATTACTTTTTTTCAAATTTTTTTTGTAGATTATATTAAGTTTTATAATTGTATTAATTCCTCGCTATTCGCATTTTAATCGACATTAGTCGCTATGTGAACCATATATATTTAAATAAATAAAATCAATATATATATATAAATAACAAAAATTGACAGAATTAAAATAGTATGTGTTTTTGAAAGAAATTTGACATAACAAGCGATTATCATCGTCCTTTCAGATTATTGACTTCGCTAAATTTCGTGGACAATTCGCCGATGTTACTATTCGCCAGAGCCGCTTTACTCGGTTACACTTCTCGCGGGGACGCTAAATCTTGCTTGGCCGCCTATTCAACCTGTCCGAAAGATCAGGATCGATTAATCGACTATCTGAACAATTACAACGGTGGATTTTTTAAATTTTTCAACGTCGTACCGGATCATCCGACGACTAATCCGATTCGTTTAGATCGTAAACAAACAATATCTAAACGTATATTAAACTCGCAGCTGGACATCGTACCGGAATCGGCGATACCGATATTTCCTTCGACCGATCGTTTCTTATCGTCGTCACCATCGTCATCGGGTACGAACGATTTGGAAAATTTTCAACCTAGGGAAAATAAACGAATCGTTTTTCCGGTCAACGAAGGTACTACTACTACGAACGACGGTTACGATGAAAAAAGATTTCCCGCTTTCGTATTAGGCGTACGCGGTGGTAAATCCATACGTAACGGTGGTAAAGTTAGGAAAATAGTTTTTCCGAAAGAAATCGAACAAACGACAAATGTCGATGGATACGCTGTGGCGGAAGAACCGAACTACAACGGTAACGAGCTATTCGTTCCGGACGATCGGAAAATCGTACCGAGTAAAGTTACTTTTTCAAATTTAGAATTCGGCCCGCAGTTCGTTCAGCGACTAACCCGCTATCCGCAACCTGTTCCCGTATTCAGGTTCAAAGATTATTAATTAATGAAGATTAAAAAAAAAAATTAAACTATTTGGAAATAACGTTAGCGAGATTAGTTGACGTTTCATTTTCTAAGGTCACCTCCTCAGGTTTTTATTTTTTGTATACTGTAAATAAAACGCTTCTTCCTCTCCTTCTTCTGTGTACCGTGTTCTCGAAGAACGTTGGCGATCATCTGCTTGGATATTTATCCATAACTTTTCGTCAACTCTAGTTTGAACCACATTTTTAGATTTTCTATCGAAATTATTCTAGGCCCGCCATGATTATACTTTACCCTGTATAAACAGTTGAAGCAACTCGTACTTGTTATTCCGCATTATGTGTTTAAAATATCCAAGTTTTCTTATTTTTACCGAATTAACAATTTATGTTTTTGGTTTTTTTTTTTATTCTACTCGTTGTAGAACTTCAAGATTAGTTATTTTAGCTGTTCAAGGAATTTTTTAATATTTCAAAGGATTCTAACTTTTTGCATAATACCGCTGATACCGTCCAAGATTCGACGCCGTGTAGCAGAACGTTAAAAACGTAACATCGTAATAACCTGCAGATCTTTCTTCAAATTCCGGTTTGTCAAAACTTTACACCCGTTTATGAAAATGTGTTCTAGCCTGTTCAATTCTGGTTCTTACCTCAGTAGTATTCAACGTATTCCACGTTGTAACGTAATTATTCGCTATATGTGCGATAAAAAAATAAAGAAATTAATTAAAAACTAGGTTATTTCTATTGTACATATTTATGTATGTGTGCGTTTGTGTTGATGTAATTTTATGTTTTGAATATAATTTAGTGTAAATTTACGTTATATCGTTGAGACGATCGCAATTAATATAATAAAATTAAGTGTAATTAATAGGTTAATCGCTCGCAAATAAGCGCATAACCAGGATCGATGTTAATTATTTTATGTAAACTTTAGACTTATACAATGTAACATGATTTGTGTACTGATTTTAATTAAAATTATAATTCATTATTATTAATATTATTATTTCGTCTACGCTATAATTAGTTTTTTTAGCTGTGGTGTGGGCTCCGTTACAATAGATAAACAAATTAATTGATTGATTTGAAATCAGAAAAAAAAAAAATTAAATTTCGTTTTTATTTTCGTTTAGTATTTATTTTGAGTGGAAAAAGGATAAATTCATTTTCAAAATTAGAAAAATACCTTATTATTATGATTTAAATTACGTAACACCCATACGAATGTGTGTATAGTATCGATACGTGTCTTAGCATGTAAAAATGTAAAATACATGTATATGTATGTTTGTGTGAGTATAGGTATATGTAATTTTATATCTTTATATGTAATATCGATTTATAATGGGAAAACGTGCTCCGTTATTATTATTATTATTTAAATTACTCATATGTACCACATATTAATGGATGTGAATAAGCACACCTAGTTTATACATGTGTGTGAGAGAGAGTATATACATGTATATATCGATACCTGTCTATATATTTTATGTTAATATGTAAATTACAAGTTTTCCATATATTATAAGTAATGTCAGTTTAATTTCATTCGTATCCGTTATAAGTATCATTAATTTAATTCGATTAATTCGCTATACTTCCGTCTAAAATTAGTAATTTATTTGATATGTTTTATTTTGAATTTTTTTAAACTTATTATTCTACATGATTATCTTCGACATTTATTATTATTTTCACATATATGTTCGAGTAAAATACGTTTTTTTTTTAATATATATATATATTTATTTTATTTACAGACGCTCGATTACTAAAATCATTTGCGTCTACGGGTAGGATTATATGACATTAATTAATCCGGTGTCTGCAAGAAATTTTAATAATATATCTATTTTTCGAGGGTCATCCTGTAGTACTTCTGCTAGTGAACTGGTTGATGTATTCTAAAGGTTTCGATGGTTTGCATATTTTGCACATTCCAGTAGTATGTGGTTTATTGTTATTGGAGTATTACATGTTGGGCATTTTGAAACAGGTGTATTGTTACAAGTTTATTACTTACGGAAAGATTTAGTTGTAGATATTTTGAGCTGGATTATTTTACAACACAATTTTTGACTAGACATGGGAACTTTATGGAATATTTATAAAATCCAGTCATCTATGTTAGAAATGTGAACAAAGTGACACTGTTATACATATACTAGCCGGATAATATCTGCTTTTCGATCAGGATACATGAAATTCGGTTAACTATTTCGAAGAACGAAAAGCAAAACTTGGGAACCAGACATGAAGCTACGAGCTTATTCGAAAAAATGTTTAATTTAGAAGCGGCATTTATAACAATTCTTGGGAATGACATTTTATTGCGAATTAATGAAACATCTATAAATATACAAAAAGTTGTAGTTCAATTGTTAGATTCATTAGATGCTTTCGTTCGAAATTTACGAACCCGTATTTGATGAATACGAAGAAAAACGAAATTAATTATCTAAATGTTCAAAATTATCGAGATAATAATCAAAAAAATTAATACACGATTTTCTTCTTACGACTTATCGACAGAAAATATTATTTTAGAAGGTAAAAATAAATTTGGAGTCGAAATATTTATTCTTATTATAGATAAATTGTCGGTCGAATTATTAGGAAGACGTAAAGAATACAGACAAATATTTGATCGATTTGGATTTATTTTACATATTATAGATACAAGCGATGAAGATATTGAAATGTATTGTAAAAGACTTTGTAAAAATTTTGACAAATCTTGCATTATTTAATGAATAAATTAAATTATGATAAATTAAATGAACCAAGAAAATCGATAAGGTTGATGTGTGAAGACGATATAGTTTCAGTATTTTCGAATGTAGAAATATCTATAAAATTAGTTTTGACTATCTTACCAACAAACTGTACAGGTGAAAGAACCTTTTCGCCACTAGCTTTATTAAAAGATGAGCATAGAAGTACTATGACTAAAAAAAAATAAACGAATTGAGCTTTCTCTATATTGAAAATGATTTATCGCAGTCGATTAACTTCGACGATATAATAGACGAATTTGTAACGCAAAAAGTAAGGCGAAAATGTATGTAATATTTAATTTTAATAAATTATAAATGTTAAATAACTATTTTTATTTTATTATTTAATTATTATTTCTTTAAATGTAATAAATATTAAAATCTAAAAAAATAGTAGTTTCTATACAGAGCAATATTTATATTTACATTCAATTTTAGAGCAATATTTATATTTACATACAATTTTACATTGTATGACGAAACATTCTTGTTTTAAAAACGTTAAAAAGTCTACCTTTACAAGGGGGTCCTAACAATCACGGGCTCAAGGCCCCCCGCCCCCAATGTTTAATCCAGCCCTGCGATCTTCGTAGCGTAAAGTAAAGTACTCATCCGATGAGACAAGTCCTGCGTTAAATACGCATTAAACACGAGTTCCCCGAGGTAGCATACTGAGACCTTACTTATTTTGAAAAACTGAGATTAAATATTTAGGCGCAATGCTTTCTGCTGTAAGTCAAGAATATTCCAATTAATACATCAAAAATTAAATTCACGACGGTTGAAAGAGTCGATCAAAACGTTCAAAGTCATCTAACGGTAAACAAATAATTTACTCGAGAGAGTTATCAGATACAAATATTAGAGACAATGATGAAGAAATAAGAAGAAGATGTGTGGAATTGCGAAGGAAACCGTACGAAAAATAAAAAAACGTTATGATCGCTAATGATTTAAGACTCCAGCTAAGCCGAAAAGTTTCCATTTAGCCACGACGAGGGGTTATAGACCGCTACTACGTTATTCCTGTACTTTTATACGGAGTGGAAACGTGAACTTTGAATGAGCTGGCGTTCAAATAAAGTTCACAATTAAAAAAAAAAAATGTTGTATCTAGATCATATTCTACGAAGAGAATAGTATGGGATTGTGCGTCTAATACTGCAAGGAAGAATTCATGGTAAAAGACCAGTTGGTAGAAGAAAAAATTCACGGGATAAAAAACATCCAGCAATGGAGTAACACTAATGATACTCATTAATGCAGGCAGGAAGAGAAATTATTGGGAATAGCTTACTTCATCATAGTGTGTACGATATATAAGAGGAAGAACATTAGCGGATGGAGGTCTGACATTTACTAACCATGTTCAGTATGTCCGCAACAAAATTCACACGCATCTCTAAGTTACATCCGATCTTTAACAAAGGAACACGTCAAACAGGTAAATAAGTTCATCATCTTTTAAAACTTATAATAAGGACTATATTTATCCTTATCCCGAATATGGTCATATACTAGCCTTTCTAACTTGGTCGAGTAAGGACAGTTAGAAAATGTGAGCTACGGAATAATTCTGAAACTTTCGGTCTCTACATAAAGACGGAATACGTGTACGAAGTATTGAAGTAACCGTGTGTGTGTGTGTGCGTGTATATACATATATATATCTTGTTGTAAAGACTAAGTTGGAATATTTTAGCCGCCTATGGAAAGAGAGATATGGGTTTGTAATATTTAAAATTGGGAAAAGAAAATTTAACCACATAATTCCTGGTTGCCGTCACTATTTAGAAACTAACCTTAACGATTTAACGAAGTCTTTTCTTACAAATAATATTATCATCGTCACCATGGTGCCACGTCGATATTTATCGATTCCTTTTCTGTCTAATACTTATACAAGAGTGCTCGTATATACTATTATTATTATTATTATTATTATAAAAAAATAAAGTATTTATAAAGAAAAATTTTATTTTATATTAAAAAAAAAAACTATTATATATTTATTAATGAAAAAAATAATAATTTAGTTAAAAACTAACCTGACCGGATTTGTAATTGTTTCAACCAATCATCCTTCTACATTTAATTCTAACCGTCTTGATTAAGAAACTAACGACTGAACTTTTTAACTGAAAAACTGGAACTCTCTTGAAAATGAACAACCATCCCTTTTTATACATTTTTCTTAAGCCTTGTTAAACAAAAATTACTGGATTTTCTACGTTATCTACTGGCTGTAATTTATTTTTACTGGCTGTATTAACTAAAATTATTTGGTCAAACTAATTTACTGTTTTTTTTTCCATTGACTAACTAAAATTAATTTTAACTATTGTATAATAATAGTTTATCTACTACAAATCCGGTTTGGTTATATTATAAAAATTTTAATATATTTTACTTTAATTAAATAAATAATTATATATATATATTTTGTTTTATTATATTAATTAAATTAAATATTAGTTTTCCACCTTCAATATAATAAATTTAGATTTATTATAACGTGAACATACGACGATCGTTGTATAACCCCGCCGCTAACTAATAAGTAAACTGCAAATTTATTTGAAGTTTACTTATTCTCTATATCTTCGCGCTTTTAGTATCTTTTATATTACTCTGTGCTTTAACCAAAATTTACATCATAAATGTTTCTTAACATGAATATGGAAAACCAATTTTATAACTTACAACATCTTAAGATAAGTATGGTATATAAAAAAATCGATTCACTTGAAACATGAGAAATTTACATCATATATACATCAATTTGAAAAAATATAAGAATTTTGATGAATATAAATTAGTAATATTTACAGGACATTTTAAGATTATATATATTTCGTAACGCATGGATTGGCTTTGCTGAATTTTCCCGCACTGATTTGGTCATCTCCTGGTTTTCTTTTCGTTCTTTTTACTGCGTGGAAATAGCGATCCTCAATCTGCATTGTCGTTGATATTTCATGAATGGTAACATTTTACGAACGTTTTTTAATTTCAAAGTTCAATGACGTATGTGCGTCAAACATTTGATGTAATAGCTGCTTTCGGCGATATTAAACCAGATGAGCGTAGGTTATTGATAGTTGAACCACGTTTTGTATCAAACGTGATCCATTTTTTTTTTACTTTTTTAACATGTTCATTTACCATTTTCGAATATCGATAACGTTCAGAGACGGTTTGTAACGATTTGGTTAGCGGTTCGAATTATTTCATTCAACGACAATTTCTGCGATTAATATTTATAAACAGCAGATCAATATTTTCGGAAACGAACGAATTTTTCACGAAGATGATCTTCTCATCAGGTAGTTCTTTTTTTTATAGCCGATCCCTTTTCACGATTGCATTATCTGGCTGGATTACCCTTCCATGTGTCACGCTTTATTGATTCTATAACTGTTACGGAACGTTTTTCATTTACAAATATTTCAGCCTTTCCGCAAGCTTCATCCTAGCTTAATTTTACGAATGCGAGGATAGTATACTAGTTATAACAGATAGATTAATTTCATTTAGTATTTATATGTATGTTTATACATTCTTTTATATAGTTGACACGTATACACATTCTAACTCTCACTCACATATTCTATCTGTCATTTTCAAACATAACATATATATGAAAAATAAAATATATATAAAAGTAGATACAATCAACACTTAGAGCATTTCTTGATTCTGGTTTTTATCCTTCTTCTTTTGATCCTGAAAAGTATACGTCTTCATTTTCCAATCTAATTGAATGACTTAGAAGAATCAATGATTCTGGTATGCTAACTCTACTAAACAAATATCTATAGACTTTGCATTAATAATTAGTATGTACATATTACATTTATTTATTATTATTTATTCAAATCTTTTTAAATTTCTTTGGTTTAAATAAACTTTAAATTTATTTATAAAACTACAATAATTTTAAACTATAATAAAAACGTTTACTAATAATACTTTCATAAAATTTTTGAATCGTAATATTATGTTGTAGCTTTTCATACTCAATTTTCTGTTTTTGTTTCGCATTTATTCTATTTAAAACATCATCGCCTTGTTTTTTTATTATTTTTACCTCTATCAAAAATTTTAAAACCTTTAAATCTGTTACTTAAGTCTGTAATCGTCTTTGTCGCAATTTTTAATTCGCCAGTAATATTAATATTTTTATTTCTGATTTCAAAAATAAATTTTTTTTTAAAACCGATATATCTTTTCCAAACACAAATGAGCGTTCCTTTTCATCATTTAGATATTTTTTAAATTCCTTCTGAGTCTTTTCAGTCTTGTCCTTTTCTACTTCTATATGTGTTCACTTTTTCTTCTATATCCTTTGTCCATTTATTTCTTTCTTCTCTTTTCCTTTTTATTATTTATTCTTCTTCACTCATCCTTTCTTCTTCTTCTTTATTTCTTTGTTCTATCTTTTCACTTTCTCTTTCAACTCTGTCCCTTTTTCTTTCATCTTTTTCATAATCATTTCCAATTTTCGATACACTCGCTTTAGTAATTTTAACTTCTAATGTCGATTCCGCCGTTTCCGTTTTTAGTTCAGTTATTTCTGTTTCCATTTTTCTCTCAAAAATTTAACATTTCTTTTCTCATTTCTTTCATTTCTGTTATTATTTCTGCTTTCATTTCTTTCATTTCTGTTATTATTTCTGCTTTCATTTCTTTCATGTCTGCTTTCATTTCTGTTTTCCTTTCTACTTTCATTTCTGCTTTCATGTTAGATATAGCTGCTAGTATGTCGTCTAAAGTAGCCATTTTTTAAGTAAATATTCTTATTATTAATTATTTTGTAAGAAGCTTGTAATTTATAAATTAAATAAGAGTTTAATTTATAAATTACAAGCTTCTTACAAAATAATTAATAATAAGAATATTTACTTAAAAAATGGCTACTTTAGACGACATACTAGCAGCTATATCTAACATGAAAGCAGAAATGAAAGCAGAAAGGAAAGCAGAAATGAAAGCAGAAATGAAAGCAGAAATGAAAGCAGACATGAAAGAAATGAAAGCAGAAATAATAACAGAAATGAAAGAAATGAGAAAAGAAATGTTCAATTTTAGAGGAAAAATGGAAACAGAAATAACTGAACTAAAAACGGAAACGGCAGAATCGACATTAGAAGTTAAAATTACTAAAGCGAGTGTATCGAAAATTGGAAATGATTATGAAAAAGATGAAAGAAAAAGGGACAGAGTTGAAAGAGAAAGTGAAAAGATAGAACAAAGAAATAAGGAAGAAGAAGAAAGGATGAGAGAAGAAGAAGAAATAATAAAAAGGAAAAGAGAAGAAAGAAATAAATGGACAAAGGATATAGAAGAAAAAGTGACACACATAGAAGTAGAAAAGGACAAGACTGAAAAGACTCAGAAGGAATTTAAAAAATATCTAAATGATGAAAAGGAACGCTCATTTGCGTTTGGAAAAGATATATCGGTTTTAAAAAAGAATTTATTTTTGAAATCAGAAATAAAAATATTAATATTACTGGCGAATTAAAAATTGCGACAAAGACGATTACAGACTTAAGTAACAGATTTAAAGGTTTTAAAATTTTTGATAGAGTTCTAGTTTTTCAGTTAAAAGTTCAGTTGTTAGTTTCTTAATTAAGACGGTTAGAATGAAATGAAGGAGGATGGTTGGGCAGTAATTATTACAAATCCGGTCAAGTAAATTTTTTTTTATTAAATTATAATTTTTTATAACTAATTCATTAATAAATATATAATAGTTTATTTTAATATAAATAAAAAATTTTTCTTTATAAATACTTTATTTTTTTATAATAATAATAAAGTATTTATATAGAAAAATTTTTATTTATATTAAAATAAACTATTATATATTTATTAATGAATTAGTTATAAAAAATAATAATTAAAAAAAAAAAATTACTTGACCGGATTTGTAATTACTGCCCAACCATCCTTCTACATTTAATTCTAACCGTCTTGATTAAGAAACTAACGACTGAACTTTTTAACTGAAAAACTAGAACTCTCTTGAAAATGAACAACCATCCCTTTTTATACATTTTTCTTAAGCCTTGTTAAACAAAAATTACTGGATTTTCTTCATTATTTACTGGCTGTAATTTATTTTTACTGGCTGTATTGACTAAAATTATTTGGTCAAACTAATTTACTGTTTTTTTTTTTCATTAACTAACTAAAATTAATGTTAACTATTATATAATAATAGTTTATCTACTACAAATCCGGTTTGGTTATATTATAATGATTTTAATATATTTTACTTTAATTAAATAAATAATTATATATATATTTTGTTTTATTATATTAATTAAATTAAATATTAGTTTTCCATCTTCAATGTATATAACGTGAACATACGACGATCGTTGTAATATATATATATATATATATATATATATATATATATATATATATATATATATATATCTTGTTGTAAAGAATAAGTTGGAATATTTTAGCCGCCTATGGAAAGAGAGATATGGTTTCGTAATATTTAATATAGGGAAAAGAAAATTTAACCACATAATTCCTGGTTGCCTTCACTATTTAGAAATTAACTTTAACGATTTAACGACGTCTTTTCTTACAAATAATATTATCATCATCACCATGGTGCCACGTCGATATTTATCGATTCCTTTTCTGTCTAATACGTTTCGGAACAGTTCAACTGTAGTTATAAGTTACAAAAAATTCTGTATCCGTGATATTCTTTTTCTCGCTGGCGGTCACTTTCAATCGAAGAATGCTGAAGATACCTTTGACGGCAAAGATGTCTTAAAGAAATCTGATACAGACAAACAGCTAGGAGATATCGTTAAAAGGAGAAATGTACCATACCTTGGTTATATCGTAAGAAGATCAACGTAGGAAATTTTACAGATTATCATACAAGAACAGATAGAAGGGGAAAAAAAGTCCGAAAAGAAGACAGATTGGCTGGAAATTATTTAAAATTGGACCAATACATCTTCGTTACAACAATTAATGACGGATGTGAGACAACGTAAAATCTGATTGGCATATTGGTGATCATCTACGTTTTATTATGAGTATGGCACATAGAAGCAAAAAGTCACTTTCCTGCGATATTGTATAAGGAGATGGAGTGTACTACGTTGTTCCGGGGTGATGCATTATTTGTCCCAAATATATTAATTTTCTTCGCTTAACATCTTTTATCTATTTTTAATCGATTTAACACTTCATACAAATAATATACAATTTTAAAAATAATAACAAACGCCGTTAATAATTTATGAAAAGAGATGCTTGCTTGTAAGGTTTATAAATTATAGTATTTTCGTGTACCATTTTTCTAAATATCCTTACCAGACACGATTACACATCGCTGAGCTGTTATCCGGTCGTGTAAATTCGAAGTAAAAAATCTGAAAGACTAGGATGATTTATTTATTTCGTCCGTTATAATCGAAACGAATTTACTTTACCCGCCATACCGGTATTTCTAAACTATCGTGGATTCGTGAAAAATGCGAGAATATTAGTTTCTGTCGCGATAGTGATGGTCTTCGATTCGACCAGTATATTTAAATGTGTAAACTCTAGCGGAGGGAACAAGAAAGTTTTTCATCGCGAGGTTAAAGTACTCTGCCAGTCGATTCGATGGAGAGGCGGTTAGGTTTGATAAATACCTGCGCACGCGTCGTATATAAGTAACGTCGAATACTGAAAGGTGCAAATGATGTGGAAATTGTAAATGAAAAAGATCGTTCCTGTCTGTCCGCCATAAATCATCGGACGAAGAGACGTCCGTAACAGACTTACACGCGAACGTATCGCTAGTCTAGACGTACTGTAACCTCGAAACATTCGTATCGTCTGCGAAGCAGCAGATGAAGAAGAAGAAAAATGTCACTCACAAGTCTCGAATGAAAATGTCGTTCCTTAAAAAGAAATCGTTCATTTTTCGTCGAGAACGTAGTAGCGTCGTTAAGACTAGTCGGAGACTTTGCTGTTAAATTGGATCATCCGAGGAAGATGTAACGAAGTTATTTGTAAGTTATATCGTCCGGATTAGAAGACCGCGATAGAGCAAGAGCACATCGTTTATATTTATATACGCGAGCGAGTGTATGTACTTATATTCCTTAACGATGTGCAAACAATAAGAATTATTCGCGCTTAAGATAAGGTAGATAGAGAAATTTTAAACAATCGAATTAGATTTTAAGTAAAGACGTAACGGTGGAAAATTAATTATAGAAAGAAACTCGGAAAATCGAGTTTGACAACGACTAAATACGTGAAAGAAAAAAGTAATTAATCTTCGAATACGGAGTAATTAATAATTTTATTCATTTCCAGATGATTCGGATGAACATTTCACAAAACTGGGCACACATTTAAACACGTATATATATATATATATATATATATATATATATTAAATATAGACCTAAAACAGAATATACTTAAATACACTTTTAAATTTTCATAGTTGATACCATACGTCTATGATTTTTTTCGCTGTAAACCGTGTTCGTATTTTTTTCACGTGACGTTTGAAAAACACTTACAGTTTTCATTATCAAACTGAGATCGGTAATGAAAGTGCCAGAGGTACATTTATAGAATTATAATTTGGCAGCGTGATAATGAAAAGCTTCGGTGAAATTTTGATGGATTTAAATATGTTTCACAGTAACATAAAGTTCACAATGGAACAAGAAAATAATGGCGAACTAGCGTTTTGAGACGTGTTAGTGAAGCGGACTATATGCGGAAAACTACCTGTGTGTTTCGGAAACTTAAACACAGACGAATAAGTACGTGCACAAACAGTCGCTCATTGTCTGAGTCAAAAAATAGGGGTCTACTACACAGAGTCAAAACTGTATCAAACGGTACCAGTTTAAAGAAAAAAAATTGAAATTATAAAGAATGCTACGATCATTAATGGTTTCGGCAAGAAGGAAAATTCACTGGCAAAAAAATTCGGAGTGAAAAAAGAAAAATCTGGTAACAAAGAAGAGTTTACTGCCAATGTAGTGTTAGCTTACATAAAATGCACCACAGACAGAATAGATAAAGTTAGGCCAGGGTTTGGCACGTATAAAAAAATCAAACAATATTTAAAAAGCGTCAAAGATCAACTCCGCAAAAGACATGTGGCTGGTATATATAAAATTCCTCGCTCATGCGGGCTTAGCTACATTGGATAGACTGGTAGAAGCGTTAATCAAAGATTAAAAGAACGCGAAGCAGATTGTCATCATAAATAGATTCACCTGAAATTCTGCTGCGTAGACAATACCACTAGGATTACATTAAAAATATGCGATAAAACTGTACGAAAAACAGCAACGAGCCATTGACTTCTCGTAAGGCAGTGTGTTAGATCCGCTGCTTTGGAGCATTTTATTTAATGTGGTGGCCCTAAACTACGAAATAACGAAAAAGTCGATTTATGTGCCTACGTTCACGATTTATTATTTATCATAAAGGAACATTCTAAAGCTGAACCGGAACATGTTGCAAATGATAAAAGATGGTTAAATGACGTAAATCTAAAGGTATCCGACGTTACTGCTGTTTCATGTATATGCAAAGGTTAACAATAAAAATGTTCGCAAAGAAATTAATTTCACTACAACGGAATTAACGCATGCGGAGGATATAAAACAATCTAACACGGTGCATTGTTGGTAATCGACTTACTAATGAAAAGTAGACCTGTCATATTTGCAATAAAGAAATTATAAACTTAAATTTGTTAATGAAAATCTAGGTCTAAGCCATCCACTATCAATAATACAAACTTAGCTTCTACAGCATCCTGTAGCGAATGAATTAAAAACTGTTTACAAAAATTCTACAATCCAAAAAAAAGTACAGTTGGGTCCGGCACTTTTGAAGTGATCGCTAACTGTTTAGATAAGCGCAACTTTAAATTTTCACCAGATTTGTGTACGACCCAACTATTAACAAGACACGAGAAAAGTACCGAGTACTTATGTCGTTTTGGCTTAAGCAAAGATGATGTAAATGTTTCCGCGGGTTAAGGAAACGGTAGAACGTATTAATTTCGAACGCACAAACTACAAAACTATAAGACACTTCAGCGAAACAAATCTAAAACTCAACAAACAACTCTAATCGCTCAAAATTTCCGAAATTTTTCTTTTCACACACACACTTGGTGCTAGATTTCACAATACAAGCGTCGTCACACTTAATGGTCCGTTCACATTTATCATGCATCTGTGTGTGTTTGTGTTATAATAGATAATTATTGTAGATTTCAATTGTGCATATTCTGTATGTGATTTCCCCAATTTGTAAATATAGAATCATTATGTATAATCTTTAATTTAAATATAATTCTAATGCGTATAAGATTAATGTTAGCAATAGTACACAATCCGGGTAAATGCGAGTGATGCGCGATCATTAAATATGACGAGTTGTAAGTGGGGCGACCTCTCCTCATTAAGTTTAAACGATTGTGTGGAAGAGACAACTCCAATATCGATAAAAAAAAATGTAATTAAGTAAATTTTGACAAATAAAGTATTTAATAAAAAAAAACGTGTACTCTCTAATAGTTCTAAAAATTGAAGGATATCCACAGTTTAACTTACGCAGTAGTTCAGTGCTTTACGAACTTAGAATTAGATATTTAATACGTTCGACGTATGCGACAAGAAAAAAAATATTAAATTAGCCTAACGGGATGTTAATGATAGCTGAAGATGGACGAACATGGGAGATAGTAACGATGCGACAGTTCCATGGCACTGCCCAACACCTACAAATTCGATAAAAACGCATTTCTACGGCTCCGTGAATCGAATGGGATGCAAAATTAAATAGCTTATATTATTATTTTTTCGAAATAACTTACTTTAAACGTATTTACCCGTTTCATAATTATTATCTTACGTTACTTTTTATTCTTTTTTGGTCGGGTACTATGTACTGCTGCTACGGCCAGAAGCACCCGAAAGTGAATATGGGATGTTAGATGAGATTGATCATATTTGTAGTTCGAAGAAATTGAAGTGGTGCTTCCACAGCAGTTGAATAAATACGATAAAACTGTTTTAAATGAATTACCACTGAAGTTTTGAGGACTGTATACGGAATATTGTGGGCAGTCAAAGAATAGATATTGGAGTGTCAAGAAGCGTCCGGACGCAATGAACGCACAAAAGGTGGATTTGTTTTATTTAAAATATGACCACGAGTCAGTGCGGTATGACCAATACGAATACGGGACATTACTACCTGTTCCTTTCTGCTATGCGCAAAATACTTCCAAGGAAGAGGAGAGGAGCGAATAGATCTAAAATGATTTGTTGGGGAATTGCATTCCACAGATCAGAAAACAATTTATTTGTTATATATTTGATGGAAGCGATTGCATCTGTTTCGGATATATGGATTAAAGGGTAAGGTTGAATTCGAGCTGCCTCTTTAGCTGTTTTATCAGCTAATTCGTTGAATGTAAAATCTGTGTGACTTGGAATCCATATTAGAGTTATCTTTAGAGTAGGATATCGGTATAAGAGATATAAGATTTTTATAGCAATAGGATGAAATTTGGAAGAATAAAGTTGAAACACATAATGGAAGAGAATGAGTCGGAACATATTGCAAGTCCATTCTGGTTTTCAGTGACAGCAACGGATATAGCGAGGTAGATTTCAGCGAAAAATATCGAGTATTGTGCAGGTAAGCTGTAACGAAGAAGATCATCCTCCGAAATCACCGCACAACTACAATATTTATTAAATTTGGACGCGTCGTTAATCCTCTGTATTTCTTTATAGATTATTCAATGCGGATGTTTATTTGATCTGTAGAGAGTGAATTTACTGTGGAAGGAGTTAAAGATGTGTCGAGTTGGATGGAAAAAGAATGCCAGCGAGGATATTGCTTGTAATTTTTATAAACTAAATCAGGAATTTCTGCAATAGGAAAGTTATTAGGATGTTGGGAAAGTGTTTGTAGATGTATATAAAATTTTTCAATAAGGTATTTTCTTCTTAAAAACGGTTTTACTATTCGAGCGTAGTTAATACTATTTTACACGTATATAATAAAACGATTTTTAATAGAAAACATTTATACAGTAACTTTTTTTTCTTTTTAATATAAAAATTTTATTACTAAATCTTTTTCTTCCACATTTTTTTATACGTGTATATATATATACATACACCGTGCTAAATTTATAATGAAAACACTAGTCTATCTCCTTCCGTAATGATAATACACGAGAGCTGAACAATGGTAATCACCTTATCTGTTGTGTTATTCTGCTGGAAAAAAAAACGAGCGGGAAATGAAAGTTAATTTTGTAGAAGCTTTATCGTCGAAAACGAAATGTTATTGAAGCGGTTAGAAATACAACGACCTCCGAAGATGTGTCGCTTGTCTCGCGTTTGATTAATGAGTTATATAATGCGCGAAACCAGAGCGATGACAAGGTGAATAGAGATATGCAGTCAGCCAACATTCGCATTTTGTATTTTTTTTTTTTCTTTTAATTTCATCCACCGAAGTTAGTTGAATCGGTTAAGGGTTGAAACTACGACCAAAATAAATATGCATATACATACATATATATATATATATATATATATAGGAAGAAAACAGACGATACCGAAATAAAATATTGTAAACGGAAAGACACGAAGAAAGTAAAGGAAAAGCGAGTGAAGATAAATGAGAAACAAAGATAATATAGAAGTTTGGTAACGATGACAGAAGGCAATGAGAAATACAAGCGTAAAGTTCAGAACAGAATCGTTGCAAGCTTAGAGAAGACTAGTTGTACACTAACACACATATTTCGTTTGTTTATTTGTGTATGCGTGTTAATATTCCGGTGGAAAGATGGACTGTAACTGTTTATCTCGTTAGGAACAGCTTTCCGCATAAATGCAATTAGTTTAATTCATCTGGGAATTATTTCCATTATATTTAGTAAAAATAAGCCAACATCCCAGTAATATCTGCATTTCCGCGTGCCTATTACTTTATGTATATATATATATATATATATATATATATATATATGTATGTATTTGATTCGACTAGAAAGTCCCTTTCCAGCGAATTCATTCATCATAATCGTTAACAATCAGCTCCACCGAAACCGCACCACTTCAAAGGTGATTTCACGCAGAAGAAAAAATACGTACCACCGAAGAATCGGGTAAATCCAAGATGCGAAGCTATTAATCTTTTTTGTAACAAAATGGTCGACCGTGTCTGCGCTCGGAATAAATTAAGTTAGTTAATTAACAACTACGAGTTTCGCTCAGTCCGTTTCAAGGGACACCCCCTGTCGCGTAACCGATGATGAGACTGCAATTACCTTCAATGAGTAAAACAACATTCCGAATTTATTAGTATTAATCGCGTACGAGATGTTCAGTGATAAACGTAACTACTATAAATAATTACGAACTTCCTTAATTAATTATTCGCTTTTGTATTTAATTATTTACAAATAAAAAAACAATTATACAACGGACTAACGAAACAACAGTTCGAAGAAAAAAATGATCCAAGTGTAGCTTTTACGTTTGTTAAACATCATCCTGGCAAACAGAATGTGGCCCGAACAATATCTAAATATTTAGATAATTAAGTAAACCATTTTGTTTTTGTAATCCTCTGATCTACTAGGAGAATCGGAAAAACGTATACATTTAATTATAATTACTTTTCACGGCGGTAGCTACGATCATCAAAATGTTATGAGAGACTGTTTTGTTAAATTCTACGAGGGTTCCTGACATGAGCAGCTCGGACGCCTGAAATTGCTTAGGCTATCGATATGGCGCACCTTCACGTTCTTTACTAGAGATCGCTGACGTATGCGTGAAATTATATTTTAACTGATAACCCAAATAATAATAAATTTTTAAAAAAAACTGGCGAGTGGTTTCATTGGAAAAAAATAAAAATGTGGAATTTAAATGATTTATTTTCTTATTTTACGATGGCTTTTTAAACTTTTATCAGTGTTTTAAATGAAACATTCACAAAACACACATCATCAACTCGGAATGCCACCTAAATAGAAGGGAAGTGGAAAAAATGACATATATGAAATTTGCAGACTACAGGGTAGTATTTAAAGAATAGTCCCAATTATTATTACGAATTGAAACTACTGGTAAAAAGAACGATTTGGTACTTAACAAACAAAAATGTTCAACGATAATTATCGATTTTGAGAATAACAAAAATGTTACAAGATATACGAAATAACGATAAACGAACTTATTTCGGTGTCTTCGTATCAAAAACTTGAGGATCAAATAACGAAATGGCCTGAGCAAACAACATGAACTAAGCCGTTTAAGGAAAGATCATCAGATCTCCAAAAATAACAAAATTATTAATCAGGTAGTTTGATTTTCTCAATCTTGACATAGGGATCGAAAACCTAAACTACGAATGGATCAATGAGAAAAAAAATCAAAATTGAAAAATTTTAAGAATCCCATGGACAGCCAGATGAACGAGTCTATTTTAATACTACAAAAATTCGAGGCTACCAAAGCCTATTAACATCCATCAAGAAACGCATGTTGGACATTTTTTTTGTCTAAAAACTACTCGAACGAAATTGTTGAATTAAATTTTATTTACAAATAGGAAAACGAGAGATTAACTTACAATCATTTATGGAATAGAATATCGTTCAGATGACCGCGATTTGCAACAATACGTTCATTCAATCTACAAAATTCTCGAAAACTTTTTCGAGCATAGGCCGCTGAATTTTTTAAATTTCTTCAGAAATCCGAGTTTTCAGGTCTTACAGATCTCGTGGACGTGTTTCGTAAACACGGCTCTTAAGGTATCCCACAAAAAAATCGCGTAACTTTGAATTCTTTTCGAAACTCGCTTTGCACTGTCGTGATCTACTCACGCTGAAAATAACGTTCTGTGCAAAACGCGTGCTGCACACTAAACGTGGAGCACGCGGTTAGATTGTAGCAGTGCCGTCTCTCTAACTCCCCCCCTCTATATATATATATATGTGTGTGTGTTTGTGTTGTGTGTGTAGCCAAATTATTATCGTATGGCTAGAAAATGTTTGCAATCTTTATTTCATTCTTACATTATTGTCGATGAATTCCATCGTCAGCTCTATTTCGTTAATCACGAACGATATGCTCAATAATCTGGCATTTGTCTACAATTATAAACATCCACGTTTTCAATCTTTCATCGTGCTGATCAGTTATTGTAACATCTATTTTTAGTCGAATACAACTTAGTTACGAATGTAAAATCATTCACCTTAAAATTAGGAGGATGTGTACAGGTTCATTTGTCTGGAATTTAACTAAACCACTAACCTCGTTACTTCTTTTTACCTTCAAAAGTTCCCCGTAATAAGAGCAGTCATCCTAATGCATGCTGGTTTTTATCGCTTTAACCCGTCTTTATTTTTTACATTTTTACTTCCTTGATAGATGCAGATTTCCTTACATTCACTGACTATATTAAATGTATGCGATAATAAGCATTATCATGCTTGTCAACAAGTCATCGGTATATTTAATAAAAACATTTAACCAATCG
Organism: Coronaproctus castanopsis; assembly: GCA_032883995.1. Taxonomy (NCBI): domain Eukaryota; kingdom Metazoa; phylum Arthropoda; class Insecta; order Hemiptera; family Monophlebidae; genus Coronaproctus; species Coronaproctus castanopsis. The sequence goes on from CM065052.1 coordinate 114,663,316, forward strand.
TGATCGTCTGTAATTTTAAAATCTTAATACTATAAATCAAATATGTAATTTGTATTTTAAGACTAATTGGAAACAAAATATTGTTCTTTATAATAAATTATCATTTCTTAATATTATAATACTTATTTATAAAGTAATAGAATATATTAGAACAATAATTTAAATATGAATAAATATAAAAATCGTTACTTCAAAATACTATAAATAGAGTCAAATATTAAAAAAAAAAAATATTATAAACAAAACAGTAGACTAATGATGGAATATTTATTTAGTTCTAACTGATTATTATGTGAATAAATTTGAGAGAACAAAATTTAAAAAAAATTTTTTTCAAAAGTAGTGTAAGATTGTTAAAGAGATATTTCGATGATATTTTAATAACACGGAATAATAATGCTAAATAATTTTGTGCAGGAATTAACTGCCACCTAGACAATAAATTACAGAATTCAAACAAAACTGTTCGAGTTGGTCAATGAATTATCTGTCAATATTTTTTTACAGTCTACTTTACTGATAAGCGAGTGTACCGGTAAATGTTCATCTTCGATTTCTCCACAATCGCAAATTTCGTTGTGCCACATATCTCAGGTGTAGACATACTTTCACGTTCCACTATGAAACCTGTTCAGCGTTTGCCACTGTTTAAATTTTAAAAGGTTTCCGTTTTTTTTCATAACTCCATCTCAACTTTCTTAGTTTCATAACTAGAGTCTGTTCTTTAATTCTTCTATTTCTCTGGAAAATCTGTGTCGAAAATCTGAGTCTTGACTGAAATCGGGATTTTTCCATTTATGTATATCCGTGTACAGAGTGGCGACTATTCTCTATTGATTATGTTTTCACCTCTCATCGGTCGCATCACATCTATCCCATAGACCTCGTATAGTTTTGAGGGTGATATCAGTCTTAGAAAACTAATTATCACTTTGCGTGTTTTATTTAGAGGCACATCGTTTTTCTTTGCTAATGCTGAACGTCTCCATACAGGGCGTACATATTCGCTAACGATATAACACTGTGCTAATACTCAAGTTCACGAAGTGTAAACATTTTATTTCCAGCTGTTTGCTGATAGTTTGCATATTATTTTTGATCTTGTCGTCACTTTCATGTTGTTAATTCCCAGTGACGCCTTGTATGTCAAAGATCTGTCCCATGTAACATCGAAATATTTTGGATAGTGAGTGTGAGCTAGTTTAATGTTCTTTCAGATAATTTCTCTTAGGTTCATTATTAGAGACTTATATTTTTGATGGATTCTTTAACGTATTCATGAGTTGTATTTTACACCGCGCCCGTATTTTAATAACATTCATGAACATTGATCAGAACTGGCTTCTCTAAAATGCTTGATCTATTTTGTAAATATTCTCTACACGCCGGTAGTCTTTCATATTTTAGTTTCTTTTATAACAGAGGTTATCGTTACGTATGTAATGGATTCATCTAAATTATGGCTTTCCCTCATTCCGTTTCTAACAATAACCGTTTTGTTCGTATGCATTTTATTGTCCCATTGAATAAGACTTGATCTACTGCTTGAGTACCTATGACAATATCTACTTCAGTTTCTCAATTTATTCAGCAGTAACCAAACTTTCCGACTGTTTTTACTGAAGTTTAAGTTTTTTGCGATAAATTTACGCTAACGAAATAATTTATTGAAATCGTAGGTATTTTACTAATTGACTTAACAATTTTCTCATTGAATTGTGGTCCGTTTGAATTTTTAACATCAAAGCGGAACTTATGTTCTTCCGTTAGATAAGGTTCGACTGTGGGGTACATTTCAGATAATTGCATAACGTTATGTAGGGGGAAATACATTCCGCTATTTGTTTTATATAAAAAGTGTAATATTCTGAAAAACCGAGCTCGCGTCAACCGCTGTTGAAAAACTCTGTTTCAGAACATTTTTTTCAATCGATTCTTGTACGATTAATCCGTTTTTTATCGTCTTCTGTATACCTCCCTGCATGCGAATCTTAAAAAATTTTAATATTTTGACTCTTATTATGATCCGATAATTTATCGATGAATTTAAATTTAGCATTAGGTGGTTTATAAATTATTGATACGCTACACCCTTCTGTGAATAAACATTGTTGTCTTTGCTCTTGATTGCATGCAATATATATATCGGATTTTGGAAGAAGAGTACTGTTATATGTTGATCACTTCCATGCCTTCTACTTTTGACTGTGATCCTTGGACGTGTTTATGTATTCCTTAGATTGTAAATACATCTTTGTAAGAAATGATTGTGTTAACGGGAAAAGCTGGTGCTTCCGTTATTTATGGACGTAATCCTAAACGAATTTGTTTTATTATCTTCATCGCTTTCGACTTTAGATGCTCGATGGTAGATCAAATTGTGTTGTAAACGGGGGGTGGACTGATTTGCCAGCATTGTTAACTGTTTCTAATTATTCATTACGATTTATAACTACGTCCATGGAGATGTCCGCCATAGTAAAAACGATAAATTTACTTTAGAAATAAAAAGAAGAAAAACTATTTATTCCTAATTAAAAGTTAATATATTACTAACAATAAATTCAATATGAACATTCAAACAGACTCGGTAATGCCGAATGATTCATTTGATTAAAAAAATATATTATATTTTAAAATTTTTCCGTAGAACCAAAAATATTTCGAATATTACGGATAAATAAAACGATGAGTGAATGAGAAATGGTCAGCATTCCTCATACAAACGGAAAAGGAAGTATTGTAAGATCAGTTGACAAAAATATCGCTAGAAAATTATCTAGGATTAATTTTAGTCTCGGGATAGATAAGAAATAATCTAGGTTTACGTAATTTTTGTTATCTTGTTTATGATTATATTATTTCTAATTCACTTTTAACGACCTGAAGATGACTTAAATGTTAAAAAGTATTGTTCGGAACTTATTCATGATTCGTATTTAATAATTTCGTTGTTTTCCAAGGAGTAGATATGTTTTTAAATTATTTAAAGTTAAGCATCAATATGAATTAGCCCCGTACGTTAATTTTTAAGTTTACTGAAGTTTATTTATTTTTATTGTTTCTGTAATAAAATAAAATAATTAAATACGTACGTAAGCACGCATTCGTGTGTGTGTCGAATATACATAAAAATATGTATAGCTTGTTCGTCGACGCCTCATTAAAAATACAATATGTTGGATTCAGAACTTTCTTTAAAAATAAAATTATTATGAAATCAAAATAGTCACGATTTATTTTCAAATAAGTACTTAAAATCTAGCTCGTATTAATTGAGTAAAAGCGGCTTATAAATTTATTAATCTATTTTTAAAATCAACTTATCATTGATCCGCTTTAACGACCAACTTCTTATTTATCATTTAAATTATTCTTAACCCGTCTCATATGAATGAGCGACAACATCAGCACCGCAAAAAAAATTACTCGCTAAGAAAATTGCGATGTGTACATTATATACATATACATGTATCGTCGGCAATATACACGTAAGACACACACGCACACATACCCATAATATATATATATAAAATTTGAAATTGAAAATTATATTGCGTATATGATCGATTCATGTCAATTTCGAGAGAATTCTATACATATGATTTAATTAAGTTTTATGCATAAACACGAACAAAAACAATTCCTAGAAACGAGGAATCATGGTCATAATAGATCTTATTGTTTTATTTTCCTCTTAAATCTATCTTCGCCATTATATTTAGTTGCGTCACAATGACCAGTTTTTATCTGGTATGTTTGTCGTTATTCGCAATTATTACTGATTTATTTTCGAGAAATCAAATTATAGTATGACATAACAAATTATTTTTTTTATTTATTTTATTTATTTATTTATTTATATATATATATATATATATATATATATATATATATATATATATATATATATATATTTAAGAAAATTGATAACGGTATAACGGTCAATTAGACTCACACTGCACAAAATGAAACACATAGCGGACGTTCAGGTATTTAGGTAGTGTCCGCCCCCAATATTGAATTAATATGTATATAGATTTAAGTTCAAATTATATATATGTATACATCCACCTTTTACAAACAATATTAATGGAAACAATCAATGGTAGAAGAAAACTGGGAAGAAAAAGGATCTCTTGGCTTGACAATATTAAAATATGGACTGGAATTCAGAGTGCAGCGGAACTAATCGAAGCCTCAACAGATCGGAACTCCTTCCATCAGATAGTGGAATCAATACATGATGATTAAGCAATACCCGAATCGGGTAGAAGAATACATATGTATATATGTGTGTATTCGTAAACGCTGTACAATTTTTAAGTGATCACGATGGGTAAAATGAATGTGTGACGCTAAAGATAGTTTGTTTTCAATGAACAATTGCATTCTTCGTCGTAATAAACGTAGACGCATGCGCGTCTAACTTTTATTTTTATCAACATCCGACAAGAACGCAACATCTTCGTTACTAAAAAGTATCCAATGTGCAAAGGCAAAGTACAATTGATGCAAAATCAGGTTTCCAGTCTCTCTCCGTTCAAAGTATTATACTTATATACACATATATATATATATATATATATATATATATATATATATATATACATATATATATATAAAAATATATATAATGAACTCTTTTCTTGTTGTTGTTTTTTTTTTGTTTTTAAAAAACACATTCCACACTGTATAGCATCTTAAAGACAAAACATATGCGCGACGACAATTATATTAATACAATATTTAAATATTTAAATTTTCATATTTAATATTTCTTATATAATGTTGTATATATTTATATATTTTATTTTAATATTCGTTCGATTAATCGCTTAACAACCGAAAAGCTTCGTTGTGATTTTTAGAAAAAAGATTTCAACTTCTTTCTCGTTCGATTATATATTTTAATATAATTTGGTCGGAGGGTTTTATCGAATAATTATACTTTCCATCGCTTTTATTTAACACAATTACGAGCGTGGCGATTTCATTATTATCGCCATTCTATCGTTTCTACTTACAAAATTGGCCGTAGCGCCGATAAGGAGCTAAAACTAGACGTGAATTTATTTTTATAAATGATCACCGTTATCGACGACCGCTGCTCGTATTAGGGAAAATTTTGAAATTAAAAAGGAATAACCAGTTCGGTGATTCGGTTAAATTCTGCAGACGAACCTTATAAGATGAGGATAATTTGTGAACTAAGTCTTATTTTATTATTCACTGAAACGAAAAATACGTTTAATTGTCGATTTTATTATATTTCTGTTTAGCTTAGTAATTTTCTACATCTTTAGATTATCTGGAATTTTTTAAACCACTTTAAGCTTAATTAATAAAAATAGATTAACTGTTTCGCCTAATTTTTCTGTAAAATATTTCTAACAAATCTTTTCTCATCGTTTTATTCGGCTTACTGTAATAGAACCGATAATAATAATAATAATAATAATACGTCACGGAACAAGACACTATGAATATGAGCAGGTTGAGAAGCAAAGTTAATACTTTCCAGAGCTTCGAAGTAAAAGTGAAGAAGATTAAATTGACAGACGTAAGGAAGCAAAAACACAGCGAAGCAATGAAGAAATACTGGAGTGTAAAGAAGAGGAACAAACAAACATCGTGAAGATATTTTACCACGTGGTCCATAGCTGGACAACTCGAAGAAAAAATAATAATGAATAAAAATAAATAAATAATTAATAATAATAATAGGGAAATCGATTTAAAATAATCGATGTGAAATAATCGACTAATCTGGTTTAAATCGAATTTGTGCAAGTTGTACCACGTCATACCTCGCAAATGCTTAAACGCCTATATTATCTCATCACACTACGATGATGTGCGTAAAAAAATCGCGCGCAAAATAAAATTCTGAACAAATGTATAATTTATGCGTATTTATATTTCAAAATTCCTTATATAATAATTTACAAATTAATGTAAACACACGTATACATATATATATGCACATACATACATATACATATGTATATATATATATATAATTTTGCCAAAAAACAAAAAAGTACGAAAAAACTCCCCATTGTGTATAAAAATAATTTATATATATATATATATATATATATATATATATATATATATATATATATATATATATAAAAATGAAAATGGAAAACAAACGTAATTCTTATCACGATTAATTCTATAAATATGATTATCCTTTTTATTATTATTATTATTATTACAAGAAACTCGTTTATTTGAGAAATACGCAAATTCGTATAGAATTGCGTTCATATGCCTATTAAATATGATACATACATATATATTACAGTAGAATGATAATCGGTACGATGTTTCTATTGTATCGAAATAATATACACACATATGTATATATATATATATGTGTGTGTGTATTGTTGATTTTTGTCGCAGTTAAAAGTAATTAAGCGAAACGCGTAATAATTTTGTCCTATAATTACAACATATATATATATATAGGAAGCTAAAATTCCTTCGAATTATTTAACATATTTTTAACAACAGCAACAACAACAACGATAATATCCTTAATAATCGCTAATAGTAATAATTAATTATGATTATTTAATTCTAATACGAATAAGGTGTCGTTATATTATAATAAAATGAAAGACTGTCGGGTAGTTAGCAAGCGGGCGGACTAAACGACTTTTTTTAAAAAAAGGCAACGCCCGGATTTTGCCTTTTCTTAGTCGTACCCCGATGTCCGGCGGTAATCAAGACGACAGATATCGTAAATGATTAAAATCATCGTCGAAATTCAAATTCAATTCGAATTATCGCGATGATAAATTTAAACGGCTTAAACAATACGCTTAAACTTAACTTATATTTAATATATATTTTATATAGCTCTGTATACGTATGTGTGTCTAATTAAAGAACGAGGACTGACACCATTTTCCATCTAGGGGAATGTATTTATAAATTTCGTAACGTTAAATCGAACTTATTTTTCTACAGAATGTTATCGTTCGATCGAAAACGTTTAGCGGGAATAAAATTGCCTTCATTTATGGATGCGCATTTTATTATTCCGTCGGAAATATTTAAAATTGGCTAAGGAAAACATTTAACCCGATATATAATATATATCTAATTGTCTAGTTTTACTACCTCGAAATTTGAAAATTTCCTTAAAGAGGTGATATTCGAATTTCGTTAATTTTGACTCAAATAATAAATCCTATAAATTTTATCATCTTTGACCAATTTTTCAAAGTACGCTCCGACAATTATCAGTTTCGAAAATATCGTAGAAGGCCCGCCACTGTCGACAAAAGTTTGTAAAATATAATTACATTAATTACGAACGAACCTCGTTAAAGCGTTCTACGTTAGTTTAATATTTTATATTGATAGTAAATATTCGAACACATACATATAACGCATATATTATATATTACATTTATATATCTTTTATATATATATATATATATATATATATATATATATATATATATATGTTATATAATATATAATATATAATATATATATATAAGGTATAAAAACCGGAAAACTTAGGCCTAAAAGTGACTTAAACAAAATAGAAAAAGTACCGCCTACAAAAATGAAATGTAGGCGGTCTTTTTTTACGAATAATTAAACGAGATCAGTGCGAAATTTGAAAAAAATATATAAAAACAGAGGCTATTAAACGCCTCTATAACGAAAAATTAGTCTACCATAACGTATACGACCAGCCTAGAGAAAAGCAGCATAATTTAAAATAAAACAAGCAAAATAAAATAAATATGATAACCACTGAAACTACTAAAAAGTCAAATGATATTATGATTACTAATTGTTTATCCTAACGGCGATCGTCATCGTATTTAATAATTAACACAACGTGTTTTTTATGTTCTGTATTACGGGTTTTATTACATTTTGTCAGATTAAGCTACAGTTTGTTAAAGTATTTAACTTAGTAGGTTAAGATTGTATCTTTATTTATATTTAAAAAAAAATGTTTATAGCATCATGCTCGGACATAGCACAAGCGATAGCTATTTTCTTTATTTATTATTGTATTATACGTCGCGTGTTATTGCTTTTGATCATATACTTTAAAACAGTATGAGCTGTTACATTAAGGTGTTTATATATATACAATATAAAGAGTAGTTATATATATATACGTGAAAATGTTTGTGTCTATATATATATATTTGTGTGCTCATTATACCAAATTTTATCTGAGAAAATGTACGTAATATGGGTACACACACAACAAACACACACGTATATATATATATGTGTGTGTGTGTAATGTAATCGTAATTTTTGCAGCATATGTTGATATCATATGCTTGCGTGTGTATATATGTGCATGTATATATTTCTACGTGTGTTACGTATTAGTAAATTTACGTGTTTGTGTGATATATTTAATGATATATTGATTTCTAAATATATGTTTTTATGTGATATGTATATATGTGTGTGTGTATATGTATTATTAAATATGCGTTTGCGTGATATATATATTTTTGTTTTTTAATGTATGTATTGTGTAATATGTATATATGTGTTTGTGTGATATGTATATATATATACGTATACTGTATTTGACTTTATAAATATATACGTGTTTTCGTGATATGTATACGTCGGTATAAGTGCGCATATGTATATATACGTATGCTTGTGTATGTAGTAATGTGTGTTTACTTTTGCATAAGTGAATGTGTGTGTGTGTTTGTAAGTGTTGGAATAGTGCGCGCGCTCTCGTAAATATATTCACTTGGTTCGTTCGTCCATAACAAATAGAGAAATGACCGTATAGCGTTTTAAATTTTAATTACTTTCATTATAATACGCGTTTATAATTGCGGATTGTTATTTTACTAATTTATTACAGACATGCGCAGAGAAGAATAAATCAATTTAAATGATCATTATTATTATTATTATTATTATTATTATTATTATTATTGTTATCCTATGTGTATAGGTGCTTATACATGTCGACGTTTATGGATGTTGTTGTATATGTGCGTATGTGTTTGTTATGATTTCTTGGGTGAATGTCAAACATATTCTTTTTTTTTGCATAGTTTTATTACTATCGGTAGTCGTCATTTTAATTTTTTTTTCTTTTGTTATATTTTATCTATTCTTTCAGTTCAGTATTCTTTTCTAATGTTTTCGTTTTTTTTCTTTTTTTTTTTAATTAAAGATTTACGAAAGTTTTATAAAAAAAAAACAGTTGATTTTTATTAATTTTATTTAATTAACCCGGAAAGTCTCATTATAATTAATCAGATTTATACACGTGACGCGTAGATAATTATAATTAAGTTTTACGTATATAATATTCGATTACGGTAGACGTATTACAGTTTTTACGACTTAGGAAATTGTTAACGACGTTTATTCTACTTTCAAGATTATCTCTTAAAATTACATTAGCCGGAAATTCCGTTTACCAGTATTACATTATTAACTCTAATAACCTGTATCCAGCTAATTATATAATCAGCGTTATTGTATATCAGCAGAATTAATATATATATATATATATATATATATATATATATATATATATATATATATATATATAATATATATATATATCTGTTATGTATGGTATAATATGAATATTCTTGTATCGATGTTGACGTTTTTATTTGAATTTATAGAATTTATCTTTAAAGTTTTATTCGTAGTTTTTACAATACGTTTTTGTACGATAATTAGTTTTATCTTATTTATATCAATCATTGTATAAAAGTATTTTATTATCACCTATATGAGGGATTTTGAATTTATATTCTCCAAATTAAAGAATTTTTATCGTCAATCGGCGTTCGATTTTATTTTACGCATTTAGATCACTTTGAATCAAAACCGAAACTTTTCATTAAATTTTGGCACTTGAATTATTAGCATTATTTCTGTTGATAATTATAATTATTGTTATTATTAATATAATTAATATTATTAATTATCGCGTTATCGTCATTATCGACACAGATAGCGGCTTATGCAAGTACTTATAAAAATATATCGAATAAAATACTTAGAAACAGTTACGGTTAAATTTTATTCGGCGATATTTTTAATTTTATATATAAATTTGGCGATAATTAAATAAACCTATATGTTATATATATATATATATATATATATATATATATATATATGGCGAAAAACGTTAATTTTGTTTTCTTTAAATAAAGACTACTACATCTTTCATGAACACCGTAACTTGAGCAACTAATCGTTTGAAATTAATAGATCAGTGGAAATTCTAAGCATTATTTGAGATCATAAATTTAGCAGTAATTTTTGGTAAAATTAAACAGAGTCATAAATCTATTAAATTTAAAACGATTGAAATTTAAAATAAAATCATTTAACCACGGAGGAAAGCAAACGCCGGAAATTAACGAAAAAAAAAAAATATAACATAATACACGTATGCGTGTGTGTGTTTATGACGCTCGCGCACACCTACACCTGCCTAAACGAATAGAACAAAATTGTGACGGTGTAAAAATAATTACGTTAACAGGCCACGATCGTAATTCGTGGCGATTTTATTTATTTTAATTAATTAATTAATTAATTATTCTCGCGATTTTTATTCATTATATCTATTTTGGACCCTCGTGAATAAACCACCGGTGGTGAAAAAAAAAACAATGAAAACAACGATAATGTTACGATCTCGTAAAAAAAATTCAGATCTTTAAAATGTACCAAAAAAAATTTTATATATATATATATAAATTTCATGTACACGTATTTATTAAACGCGTAAGATATATATATATATATATATATATATATATATATATAAATTAGACTTTAAGATGAAAGTTATCAGTAAATGAAAAATGAGAAGAGATATACTCCGCAACTAGAGTAGTTTTGTAATTTATTCGGATATATATATATATTAAAATTATTTGTTTATATACATATATATGATTATTATTATTACTATAATACGCGATTTTTACGTTCAATTTTGAATCATAACGACTATAACGACAGTACGCGAAGAAATTTGTAAATTAAATCGCGTAAGAATAAAAAATAAAGTTGTCTGCGATTTGTGAAAAATGGCAGTGAACCGAATTATTGAAATTTTATTGGGTTTTCAACAGTTTCCATCCGATGTAAATCAGAACAGTAGCGATCATTGTTCTGCCCAAGTGATTCGGCAGCAATACTGCCAATAACGAATCTTTCAGGTCGACATTTTTCGGGTGGTCGTTTTCTTCGATCTAAAAATAATCAATTTAAAAATATTTCAGTACATCATTAAGAGACATTGTAAATATATATATATATACACTGCCGGAATGCAGCAATTTCAGGCGGTACACCCGCGCAAACAAATATATAATCAACATACACACATACACACACACATATATATATATATACAAAATATTCCAACAACTACGGCATATAAATGTTTGCCTACGTGATTATTATATATGTAGGCATATAATCAGGTAAACTAGTTTTTTCTTGTTCGAAAGCATGTATCTCAGATATTTCGTTAGCATCTTCTATCTTGTCTATAAAATAATTAAATTTAAAATTAAACGTTAAACTAGATTCTGTTATCGTTTCGAGGTTTAAATAACTGAGGTTTAGTTTTTTTTCTTCAATTTGACGTGCTCACACGTAAGTGATCTATCCGATTAGCCATTAATTCTTTTAACACTTTCGTTAGCTCGTTATGTCTTATATACCAACGAAAATAATAGTCAATACTGAGCGACAGGAATATTTGATTTTCTTTAGTTTGAAATAATCAAAGCCAAAATGTAACTTAAAATTAAATTTATAAACGTTCCTCAATTTCCACGGAGCAAATGAAGCTATCCTATTCGGATAAAAGAACAATATGTCTTCTGACGCTAAATAATTCGAACCGAATAGAAACGAAGGAAATTTTTAAACGACTCTTACGAGTTAATGGATTGAGCTATGCGACGCTTCAACGGCTGTCAGTGTGTTCGCTTGACTTGGTATCGATATCGTGCAAGTGATTATTGTCAATGTGTCTGTCAAAACGGCCATCTGTTGAAAATTGGTTGAACGCACTAACACATACAAAACAAAACTTACGTAATTGTTACCCTTCAAATATAGACATGATTACCTTTTGCTGTTTCTAACTGAATTGTTCTTTTTTGTTATACATTTTGCTCTTTTAACGCCCTAAATTGTTCCATTGTGAAAGTTGAAATTTAAATAATATTTGATTCGATTTAATTATCGATATTATTATTTATATACGCATATGCATCATACACATGCATACACACATACATAAATGTATATGTATATGTATATATATAATTATTGTTTCGGTTTTATTTATTTTTTAATAATAGGTATGTGAGTAACTAAGTTGAAAATATCTTTAACTGATTTAATCATTATTTTTATTTTTTTATTGCCATATATATATATGTATTATATTAATTTCTTTATATATTTATATTGTATATATATATTATTTATACAGAAAGAATTGCGTTATTCATTTAATTTGAAATTCGAAATTATTATCATTATCATTAATATTATTTCTATTTAATTACTATTATCATCATCATCATCATCATCATGTTTTATTATTATTACGTTCGTATTAATATAAATATATTACGTATTTTATACTGTTCGTGTGCATGTGCGCATATGTTTGAACACTGGTACCTAATATTTTATTATGTAGTTATATATGTATGTCGAAGTACGTGAATATGATGTGTGTATATGTGTAAATATGCATATATATGATAGTTGAATATCGTGTGACCATGCGGGCTTAAATATCGGTAATTACATATTTTCACTGTAAACATAAATTTACAGCTTTCTTGATATATATATATATATGCAAATGTAGGTGTGTGTATATATATGTGATAGATAGATAAAAAGTGGATTTACAAAATACATATATATGTTATAAAAAATAACGAAATAACGCATTCCGAACACAGTTCTTACTACCTATACTAAAAAAGTATGCCTAGTTGCTTATTTAACTAAAATAAAAATACAGGAAAAATCCCCGGACAGAACCTGGCATACTGATCATAAAGCTACCTATATATAATAAATTTATAAATATTTAAGTTAATCGGATAAACAATATTTTTTAAGTGTATTATGCACAAAAATAAATTTGGAAAAAATTCCAGGTGTATAATAGTGTATGTTTAATTCTTTTGCGTTTGTAGCGTTTATATTTTAGTTTGTAAACTTGTACGTGTAGAATCCCCTATGTCGTTTATAAGTGAATACTGACTGCAGGCACTGCTGTCAATAAAAAAAAATTAACATTGTGTATATATGATAACTTTAATGCTTCGTGAATGTGTTCAATCTTTACATAGACTGAAAGATTCAGAATTATTTTGCAGCACATACTCGCCGGAGTATACATATGCACTATTACTGTATATATTCGCATTTTATATACGCGCAAAAGTGAATAACTTTTCTTCTGATACAATTTATTATATTGTATCATTATATTGTATCCACGATTCGCACAAGGTCGCGCATTAGCGGTTAAGAAGTGATCTTAATGTACTTTCTATATAAAACAAAACCGATAAACTTTGATTTGATTATTATTTGATTAATATTATTATTATCATCGTTATTGCAATTACAAAAAACCGTCAAGAAACGAAATGAACCGCGTGATTTAATCATTGGATATATGATAAACAGTGATCGTTCTTATCATTTCACAAAAACTTTACTCTTAAAAATCGACCAGCGAATAGAAAATAAAATCTTCCAGTTTCACCTATTCCCGAATAACGAATTGTATCGATTATAAATATCAACAGTTCGATTATTAAGTTCATCTTTCTGTCTTCTCGACCGTTCCCGATAACAATATTCTTCTTTCTGACTTTTTAACTCGTTCCGTTAACTGATTCCCACTATCAGCACAAGTCGCGTCAGATAAAATATTTCGCAGAACGACAGAATTAAAAAAGAAAAAATACTTTTTGGTTAATCTTTAGATTAAATCATCGACGGATGAACGGACATCGTCGAGTCGTCATTTCGAATTATCCCTAATGGAAAGATTTTATTTATAGATTTTACCGATTAAATTTGCGAACCTTTATTTACGAATAGTCGAGAAGGAAAAAACCACCCTTTGCTAAAAATCAAAATTACGAAAATAAAATTAACGGTGGTCCGACTAAGATACGTCGACGTCTAATAGGGGGGTGAATAAAGATTTACTTTATTAAATATTTACTACGCTGATCAGACCGAAATGCGAACGATACAGTTCCTAGGGGGGAAGTTTATACGATGTTAATCGACTTGTTCGGAAAGTAGGAAAATCAATCACCCCGATTAGAAGAAGCATTAAGATTACAGTTATCCGACATATAGAAATACCGGAAAAACCACTAAAATGTACAAAAAAAAAAAGTTTATAATTCCTTCGAATCGAAATTAATAACAAAGGTAAAGACGGATATCGAAATTAGATGCAGAATTGAACAAGCAGGACGAGGTGCGAAATACGTGTAGCATTGAAATTGACAACTACAAGTTAAAATCCTCAATACCGTACGCGTACTGATTTATTATACGAAAATAGAGTGGTTACTGTAAAAGAGCAAAAAGCGTTTACAAAACGGTGCTATCGGTCAGGAAGCTTTGCGGATGATCTGAACACGGAAGCTTTGCGGATGATCTGAACACGATGATATTTTTTTACCTCCTTTTCCAAACCATAACGTAGGCATGTTTTATTCTAAAAGAAAAAATGAAAGAAAATTTCGCAGTAGTTCCATCATTTCGAAATTAATTCCGAACGAGTTCGTACGCCTGAATAGCTGTTATTCATCTCGGAGGAGCCCCGGAGTAATCGTGAATTGAATCCAATAACAATTTACGCGTATTTACAATGGATGGTGTAAGTTTCACCAGCCCGTAAATTCACAACGAATCGCCTTCATGACGTTTCCTGATAAGTCTATAATAAAATGCTGTATTGTCGTCTCCGCGGGTTTTATTTACTTATGACATACCGACTACACTGAATGAGTAGGAGAGATATTTTTAAACCTTGTAGAATTTCGTTTTATAAATTTCCAAAGCTATAAGCAAAAATTTACGTTTTCGAACAAACATCAGATGGAAACCATCCTTAATGTTTTTCCGGAAATGAATTTTTGTTCGAACGGATTTTTTTCTTAGAATAATTCTTCCATTAATTAAAAAAATTTTCGAAAGATTTTAATTATATATATATAACCAACCCGTATACGGTAAAAAGCAAATGTCTAAACTTATAACAACATTCGAACGGTTAACGCGTTCGATCGGCAATTTTTAACGTATACATTTAAATATAAGCGTCGAAAGAAGACGAGGAAAAAAATTTGAATTTCTAAAATTTTATACGGGTGTATTCGAAGTCAGGTACAAAAAATTCGTAATTTCCATCCCGTTCGATAATATAGAATACATCTAAACGATAAAAACGGATTAACGCTTACCACGTCCGAACGGGAACTTTTAAATGACTCGGCAACTTTGCGTAATTCTTCACCAATTCGTAACCAATATGGCACCGAAGTAGTCGATTCTTTTTCTTGCGGGCAATTTAATTTTCGATAATTCGACGTCTGTTTATATTTCTGTTCGAGCTGTTGGTAGCAATCGTTGCCGTGTCGATAAATACGACAAGGTTGATTAGCATCGTTATTAATATTATAAACAGTAGTCGTATCGCGATAGTCTCGCGATAGAAAACAGCGATAAGATCGTTGTCGTTCGGTTGGTCGGTGTCCATTTTGAATGTTGGCAGTGACATCGGTCGCGGACGAAGAAGTGGAAAACGTATCATCATTATTCGGATTTTGCTGAAATCCCAACTGATACATACAAGAACAGACGGACGCGCTAGTTGAGCGACGATTCTGTAACCAACCGCAATGAATAGAGTGCAATACTAATTCGTCGTTATCCGAGTCTGCCGAAGACGAGCCGTTCGTTTTATCTTTTTTCCTTTTCCCGCCGAATTTTCCTCTTATCCGTGAACCGGCTCTTCTAGCCGTTCCGGATCCTCGCCGTATTCTATTTCCATCCGCGACAATCGGCGGTCGCGTACCGTCATCCGCATTTCTTCGTTCGGCGATCGGATTATTAGACCCGTTAGCATTATCGTTGCCGCTATTATCGTTACGAGAACCGATTGCGGCAACGATAGCGGCAGCTTCTTCGCGTTCTAAATGCCGGAAATAAATCGCCGCTTCGTTTAACGTGCTGACAACTAGATCCGGTAAAGTGGGATTAACACCTCGACCACCGCCAGTATTATCCGTAGAAGCGGCAGATGTCGATAATGAGTTACTACCATTACCACCGGAGGTTGCTCGAACGTTTCCTGCGATAAACAAATAAAAATTATATTATTAATTATTTCTTTATTTCACGTTTCTATTCGTAAAATAAAATAACTCAATGCGCGATAATAATGGGCGAATTGCAAAATATAATATTTTGTTCACTCATATCACGAACACATTACACACATTCATAATAATAATAATAATAAACGCATTTTAATTAGACATAAAAGCAACACAACCTGCGAGTATGTCAACTGAGAAATTACTTCTTTAATATAACTTCATCTTCAGCCTATATCACTCCACTGCTGGACTTAGACTTTCCTCAATTGTTTCCAATTATTATGATCCTGAGCTATTCTTATCCACTTGTTTCCTGCGACTCGTTTTAGGTCATCACACCAACGATTTAGCTGTATACACCGGTTTCTTTTCTTATCAATTAGCCACCATTCCAGCATCCGTTTTGTCCATCCGTTATCTGTTCTTCCGGCTGCTATGTGTCCGGCCCATCTCCACTTTTTTGCTCCACAGCATCATGGAGTCCTGTCTTCTCTCTTATCCATTTATTTGGCATTCGGTCAGATAGTTTTATGTTCAATATAATTTTTTATCGCGCTACTTGTGTCTTCCTTAAATTTGTTTTTGTAAACGTCCATGTTCGCGAACTATTAAAATACACCGATTATATAATTTTTCTTTCAAACATGTCGCTATTTCTTCGTTTCTGAATACGTTGTTTAGTTTTCCAACATGATAGCGATATTCTGCGATTTATTTCTGCTAGCGTTAACATATTTCCTGTCTATCCTTTGTCAGGAGAGTATTCATTTACTATTTCCGTATCTACGTCGTCAATTCTTTTAGTTCCATGTTCGTATTTGACATTACTTTTATTTTTCTTTAAATTTATTTGTATATATATTTAATTCCGTTATGATCCCTTGTAGTTCCTCAGCGCTGGTGCTTGGTGTCGCTACATCATCTGTAAATCTAAAATGATTGAGATATTATCCGTCAATCTTTATACATTTTGAGTTTCAATATATTTTTCTGAATAAAGAAATATACACCTAAACTAATATAAGCCTAATAAATAAAACACCTGAAATGTGTTTGAATATCGTAGAAATAACGTTGCCATAAAATACGGAAAATTTGTTATCCGTAACATTGATAAAAAACATTTACGCTAGTTATAGTAAAAGTTATTTACAAATCGTAACAATATTAAACACCTTCACAATTCTCGTCGTAATAATAATCACCCTAATCAAATCAAAAATAATAAACGTAATAATAATAATAAATATATATATATACATATAAAAATAACTATTTAACATTTATTTAATACAAAATATACTCACGAGGACCGCTAGTTGCGTATTTAGTTAGTTAACGAATGATTAATGTACGCACAATGAAGATGACGTATTAATTAAGGTATTTCATTTCACGCGTATTTATTTACGTGACCTAAGTTTCTTTTGGGAAAATTATGAATCCGTGCAAATGACAAAATTATTTATTATTATTAATAATTGACTTATTATTAATCGAATTCATTACGTATTACTATCGATATCATCGAAATCGGCATTACTATTTATTACCTTTTAATATATTAATTTTTATTATAATTAGCATCGTCGTCATTTTTAACAATTATTACTTAACTTATTATTATTACTACTACTGTCAGACGGAAACTCGCAGAGCGTATTAATCCGCAAATATTATGCAGTGACACGCACAAAAACAAAAAACGAACAAAAAAAAAAGATTAAAAAACTAAAAAACAAATTACGCATACGTGGCCTATCTATTGTGAAAGGATATGCGCAAAGATCGAGTTCTGGCCTAAATACGTTCGGTGGATTTTTATAAATTTAGGTCATTTGCCTCGGCAGACAGATAAATAAAACCATTATATACAAGTAAGAATATACGTAGTCTAACATTTTCGAAAGATGAATCTATCGAGGACGATACAACCTTTGTCCCCGTCCTACTACGGGCGGTTAAAAAAGATTTTACCTACACAAATCCCGATCAAAACGTACACACGCATAATAGGAGACGTATAAAAGGTACGGCGAGCAAACCCACAATAGCGTCGAACATATAATGTTATACGGTTAAAGAAGGGGACTTTGAACGTTACTACTAAAACTTTGCGTAAGCGCACAGGTGTCTGCGACCTTTTCTCTGATTGAATCAGTAGCAGCAGCAGCAGCAGCAAATCGCGTATTATGTATTATATATATATATATATATACATATGTATAATCAAAACATACAATAGATCGCACAAATAACGTAGTAGCCTATGTATATCAATGGGATAACTAAACTAACAAAATTATAGGACGCGCAACTAGACGACTAAACACAGTCGACCAACGTCAAAATCGTCGTCGAAGGGTCAAAATTTGGCCCCTCGAACGAATAAAATCTACAAAGGGACGACTGAGACTATAGTTGGTTAACATAAAAGAACAAATCCAAGCATTCGGAAGGTAAAGTGGCGCGAATATGTTGACACCTGTTCCAACATAATCGTTCCTCACAGAACGAACACCTGCCTCCTTATATGTAGGTACACGCATCATTATAAACGCAGGAATATATTAAATATCTATATATCTATATATACACATACGTATTGAAAGAATAACCATTATGTTCTAAACTACCTATCTAGCCTATACTGGTAAGTGTTCACGAAATAGTTGCGTAATAACGAAAATAGTGGTTTATGAGTAGACGATGAATAGAGTGTGAGGGGTAGTATAACCCTAAAAATTTACTATCTCATTTCACCTGCAACAGATGTTCACCTCTTTCTTTCTCGTTAGGTAGTTTATCAGGAGAAGTCATTCTAACGCCTAATATTATACTAGGACCTTTTACGATGATTGAAACCACTGCCAAAACGCAATCCCTAACATCGGTATCGTTATTTAGTACTCGCTACGATAATAACCGCGTTCTATTCAATCGGATTAAAAGACAAAATTACGGTAATCCCCGCCAGATAGTACAACTAGTAGCAGTACCAGCGCGGTAAACTTAATAATTATTTTCATTCTACTTCGTACCTCAAAAAAAAACAAATATATATAAAAATGTTCAAGTTTAACGTAAAACGAAAAATCAACTATCTATAACATTATTATTAATCGATAAAACGCGATAATTAATTATCGCATCGCACGATCAGAAACTAAATAAATATATCGCGCGTGTTTCGTAAAACAGAATTTTGTTGTCTCGGAAGGAGGAGGTGGCTAGAAAATTTCCCGTAACGAAAAAAAAAATATCATGCGATTTTATTAGTATAATTTTTTGTAATGTCGAAATGATAAGAAAAACTAAATTCACGTCGTCCGAGGACTCGAGGAACACAAAGACACGAGATTATCACGAAGCTGCGACTATTTACGTATTGAAATCGAATTTCCAGATGGAGGGCTGAACTAATTACAAGGGCAGAGAAGCTTCAGAGAAAATCTATGTGCGCATCGAATCATTATCGACGCGCGTAGTCTAACGTATCTCGAAAAGAAATTCTAACGTTGGCTTATGCGCGTTGATTATTTCATCAGCGCACTCTAATACTACTTCTAAATAATATTTTAATTTTAATTTCAGTTATTGCAATTGCATCACACAAGCTACAATCTATCAAAACAAAAATAACACCTTGGATTACAATAATGTAGTTGTCAGTAGGCTCCGATTGGGCCACACTAAACTGACACATGCTTACTTTCTTAATAGATCGGAAGCTCCGTTGTATTCGACCTGCAACATTGGACTGTCTGTCCAGCATATACTGACATAGTGTCCTCAATACCGCCTACACAGATCATACTACCGTCTTTCATCTTCATTACAGCTACTGCTCGATGACAATGTTTCTACTCTATCCAGACTCATCTTCTTTCTACATGATACTGGATTATATCGTTTAATTTAATACTTATGTTTCTTGTGCCTCTAGCCATTTGTTGCTGTATATGGCACCACATTAATTTAAATAAGAAATAAATAATAATGTAATAAAATTGTCTATTGAAAACTACATACGTCTCTCTTCCACTTAGTCCCCCACTCCCTCTATCTATCTATCTATCTTTTTTTCCACCCATATCTTTATCTACATATGTATATCTATCTCCATCTATTTATCTAACCTATTTATCTATCTCCACCTTTATCTTTCTCAATCTGTTTTTCTATCCATTTCTCTGTCGTTCAACCCATTTATCTGTCTTCGTATATCGTACGCGTATTAATAAGAAAAATCTGCACTATAAGAGAGAGAAAAACATGCTTGTTGGCGTCTATATCCATTATAGTCAAAAACGCGTATTCAACGCATGTATATATATATATATATATATATATATATATAAAATTAAAAATCAGTTAATTATTTAATTGATTAATTAATTATTAAAAATAAATAAAAATTGTGCCTTTATCGGAGTTATCGATATTCGTTACAATTGCCATATTTGTAGTTTAACTTCCTGGATCGGATAAAAATGACGAAACAAGTATGAGTGTGTGAACGCGATGATGTGAAATCGGTCACGATTTTGTCCGTTAAATTATTATTAGTAAAAATAAAAATTTATTCGTACGTAATTTATTATTATATTTCGAACGCGTTAAAATCGATTTTATATAACCGGCCAACCTTGAACGCTTATAAGACTTCCATCATCAGATTCATTATCAGCTGATTTCGCTGCGTGTATTTCCATTTTTCTGATAACTCGATAAACGTTTTCTCTCCTAATATTCAACGTTGAAACACACAACACGTATCGCGATATTAATATATATATATAGTTTTCTAATTAATAAAATTTTAAAATCGAAACGCAGCTCCGAAAATACAATTCTAATTGTAATATTAACACTCCGATCGAATAGATTTTAATTTCCGTATTCAAGAATAACACTACCTTACGCACACATATACAAAAAAATCGTAGATGAATATGTGTGTGTGTGTGTGTGTAACTTAACATATACGTATATTAGAAATATGTGAAATCAGACAATAAATCATCTGTGAGGTGATAAGCAAATTAACTATAAATTTATTTTATGAAAGATAAATACGAAGGTCACTTAAATTTTACCACGTATTAAAATAGTCGCGTTACGCGAGTACACATATTCAATACACGCATATATATATATATATATATATATGTGTAAACATTTATTTTAATAATCAAGAAATTTTGTCAGTCACACGATTTTCTGATATCACGAATCACACGCACTGCAGTTTTAAATATATATTGTACGTCCATTTAATAATTACGTAACCAGTACTGAATTATCCTGTTAGGATTGGAAATTGTTTATTAATAATTCCATTATTAAAAACAACAATTGCGCAAAGAGTTTAAAAAACCATAATAATAATAATAATAATATCAACAAGGATAATAAATTATTATTTTTAATGCTGGTGTTTTTTTTTATTTATTTTACTTACTTCGCTATTACAACTATTGACGAACGATGTAGTAAAGGGAGAAAGTTTAATGTAATAAGCGTCGATTCTTTCTGAAGAAGAAAAATTGTTACGTTAGATAGTAAAACGTGATAATTCCATATCATTCATAGACTATGTGATAAAAGCGTGCAACCAAATAAACCAGCGCATTTTATGTAGCTTATATACAAGTAAAAATATATATATATATATATAACATACATAATATGTAATGCATATGAGTAAAATAAAAAAATAACGATAGAATATTACTAATTACCGATAATTGTTATCAATCGTTACAGGTCTCAATCGAGCAGCTTTGGTTTAATCCAGGAAAACTAAATCGTCCGAGTAATTTTCATAACCTAGTCGATGAATTGCAGGCGTACACACGACTCTGATGTCCTTACTGAAGGATTTACAGATGAAAACGAGCACACTAGAGCATCGTCTGTCCTACTTATAAAATTCATAAATGAGAGATAGGACGAGCATACGCCAAAGGAAGCCGATATTGATTTTTATAGAGAAGAGCGACAACCCTAACCACGACCTTAACATTCGAAAAGTGGAACATCCTACGAACGGCTAATTACGCGCGAAAGCCTAGTACGCGAAAGTATATATGCGACCTTGAACTTGGTAAAAAGCTCTACGTCAAAGTCAGTAACCTCGGAAACAAATGCGGACAGTTTTCTTCATCTTACGCCTAACAGTACGTACGAGTTTTCGGGTTAATACACACACGGAAAAACCTAACGCATATATTTATCGTAAGCATCTACTCACTCACATATATATATATTTATATATATATATATATATATATATATACATCACACACACAACATGTATATAAAAGATATATGTAGTGAATAATTTATTCAAAAAGCTTGTACAAACACATTAAACTTTTTTTTTCTTCTTAACTAGTAGGCAATATGAAAAACCCTAACCTCGTCGAATTCCAATTGGAGAAAAAAATGAGATAAAAATGCGAACGGACTAAAAGAAGGAATTTATGAAAATAAATACGTAGTATATGGCCAAGTGGCGAGAGCAATACGATAATGACCAAGTAGGGTAAAATAATTCCTAGGATAGGTTTACCTAACAAACATTAGTACCGGATTATTTTGTAACGCAGTTTAGAACGGGCCGCGGAAATTCACGGATGTATTTGGAAAAATTCAAAATAGCAAACGGTGATTGTTGCGGAATATGTGACGATGAAATAGACTCACTTAAACACACCTTTTTAGAATGTTCAGCGTTTGAACAGATACGAAATACTTACAAGATAAACAAGGCTTAGATGTGACTCACAGACAGGATCATTACACGAAAAGTCATAAATTTCGTGAATACAATACTAAAAGGCATTAATTGTATCGAAATAAATATAATTATAGATTATTGCAAGAAATGAAGAAGAATACACAAGAACTGTTTGCTGAAATACTTTCTTCAAATTATTATAATAATGATTATATTATAATTAAAAAAAACATACACGCCATACTGCCAGAGACTGTGTCCGTACATAAATATATATATATATATATATATATATATATATATCTGTAAGCGCATGTATTAAAATAGATGTATTTTCGTACATTCTAAAAATCATTAATATATTTCGGTATACTTTAATCATAAATTTTAAAATATAATCCATTTTCTATTTGTACGATGGTGTACATTTTCTGACTGCAATATACGCTGTTACACGTGCAAAATTTGCAATAAACAGAATGAAAAGCTTACATTAATTTCTTATGTCACCGGCTACCGTGTCTGTGTGTATCGGGGGATAAAGGATCTTAAACTATTCGTTTAATTATACTACCTCCAAATTACCATCATATACCTAACCTAACTCTCTATGAATATAGACTTTGTCAACACTGCAGTTAAATTGACAACTACCGCCTTCTAAAAAACCAAAATCATTCGTATAGAATGTTTTCTCTCCCGTAAAAAGGAATATCCCAGAGAATTTTGAAAAGAGTTCATGTTTTCGATATTCTATGTCTCATATATATATATATATATCCGCACTGAAAAATCATATTCTAATAATTGGCGACTATTTGCAGATTTTTAAAAATACCTCGTCCGCTTAAATTCGCCAATGAGAGACAAACTCCGAGGAAAGTAATGGAGACGATAAAAAAAATATATCGTTGTTGTATTCTGAGCGAAAGTTTATTGGACTCCGAGAATAAATCTAATAATCAGTAACAACAATTATTATAAAATAAATAATAATAATAATAATAGTAATAAAAAATATTAATATTAATTAATAATAAATAATAATAACAATAAGCCTAGTATAAATAAAAATAAATTACTTAGAAAACTAGTCATGGCAAATCAAACACAAATTTCTTGAAGCGGTAATAATGGCGCTATCTATCGACAATCATCGGCTAATCTTATCTGTAGTTATTTGTTTAACGAACAAACTCGTAGAGCGCGATACTGTTTGTTAAAAACCCGTAACAAATGTTTTAATCGAGATATCGTTTATTTTATTTTTTTAATAATAATAATAATTTTTGTAAATCATTTTTATTTTTGGAGAATTGGAAATAATTGAAAATATCGTATGTAAATATAAAACTGAGCAAAATGAGAATTATATTTGTAATTTGATAATCAGTTAATACGAAAGAGACTCTCGTGAATGCGATAGAAACTGTACTCGTTCGGTTTACTCGCTCCGTTTGGCGTCAGATCGACATTTACGGAAAAAGAAAATTGCGCAATATATGTCAACTTTCGATAATCGACAAAAAAGTCAAAAGTACATGTAAAATGATGGAAAGATATTAATTTTACTTCAGTAATTAGCGTTATAATTTCAAAAAATATGTTAATTTTGCAACTCGAATTAAAAATAAACAAATAAAATATTTTCATCAACGGATGATTGATGTAGGAAGATAAAAATCGACGTCATTAACACCGATCAAGGACAACAAGAGAGTTCGTCAATAGGTAACAATTATACTATATACATATATATATATATATATATACACACACCAGTCAAAATATTTGGCAAACAATTGAATTTATGAGTTACATCATCCGGGATTCCACGGTTATTATTATATCATTACATCGTATTTCGCAATATTCGTGGAAGGTGAATGTCTTACTAGAAATATCATTAACCTCAAAAAAAAAAGCAAGGAAACAGATACTCAAACAAACAGACTGTGTCTGGCTTACCGCCTATAATGCATGACGAACAACCTGTTTTTACCGTAGGACAAGGTGGACTATACACGTTTTAAGCACAGTCACCGTAATAATAATAAAAAATAATAATGATGATGATGATGATAAAACAGCTAACTCGAGGAGTCGTTTAATAAAAGTCTTTAAGATTACTGACCTACATAATAACCGTGACGCTTTAGTTTCAACTTTATGAAGTGAACAGAAATTCCATTTCAACCTAAAATGAGTACACCATCCTGAATTCAGATTTCCTATAGCGTACCGACTATGATTTAGACGAAGAGTAATATTGCGCTAATCACAAGCTGTAAAATTATATATTACACCTAATTACACGTCTCCTCATTTTACATATATATATATATATATATATATATATATATATATATATATATATATATATATATATATATATATAGTTTTCATTGGCATTAATTTTACCTTATCAATGTATTACACGTGAGGCGCACAGACTGATTCGAATAAAATATCAAATTATTTAAAATTAAACCGATAAATATTCGGTTAATTTAATTCGTTAATTTAATATCGTTTTCCAAACACGCTCAAATATCGACAATTAATTACGCGTTATTCGTTCGTACAAAAAATTAAATTAATTCTTTTAGCTCATTCACCTTTCACAATCATCGATCGATAAAATCATCGTCGTCATTCGAATGATACCTTCTCAATTTCTTCTAGAACGGAAAATTTTAACTGGTTCGGATAGAGTGGTTTCGAATTAATTTTTGATTTATTATTAATAGTTTATATATATATATATATATAGTATCGACAGTTCCCTGTCATAAACAATATCGATCATGAAAAGGAATGAAGGAATGAGGAGAGAATATTGGAGTGGAATAGAAATGAAAATATATATTAATTAGTCAATTCCAACGAATTGCCTAATTTGTGTCTTCAAGAAGAAAAATGTTCATTTATCTTTTTATTCTTTTTTCCTGACGGTACACAAGAATTTGCTGAAAACAGCTCAGCCCACTTAAGTAACTGTGCATCGCGACACCGCTTGTTCCTTTTCGCTGAAAAATCGATAATGAACATTCGATGTACCAGCGGAATTTGGTTAAACTGAAGTTTCTCATAGAACCTTCTGTACTGTTCCATATAGACGTCCTTTATATATGGAACATTCACGTCGGCATGCAATGTGTCGTTCGATACATAATAAGGCGCGCAGATATCTTTGTACGTAGAATTATGGACTGGCGTCGGGTTTTATCGACTCGTTATTCCATATAATTCTAACCCATATTTCCATATTGGAGCGATAATTGATAAATAGACATTCCGCTTTGCGAACGGAAAATCAATTTGTGGAATTGACGAGTTACCAAATGTCAAGTGTGGACTTTTACCCGTTTGTTGGTGAATAAAATGCGTCCACATTTAACTGATTTGAAGGATATGCGCCAACGCCCATTTTTCTAGTCGATTAAGGTGATTTTGAACAGCAGCGTTTGCATATGTAACATTCGTAATCATCAATTATCATCAATTTGATTATTAATAATTATAATTCGAAACAAGACCCGCCTAATTACACAGAATCGATTATTAGACAGTTATTTGTATAACTTTCATTTCTCGTTTAAAACCGAACTTTGTTTAATTAATCAGAATTGACCAAAAATTAATAGTTTTTTATTTTATACATGTATATATATACATATATATATATATATATATATATATATATATATATATATATATATATATATATATATACTCTCGTAAGAACGATATACTATTGGAACTAAACAAGAAACGTAAAGGTTGTTATCTCAGATCCAATATTAGTGATAGAAGTGGTAATTTATTACGACGTAGATCGATAGTCGTGGTCAGAGTAAAATAATATTAAAAACAATATATATATATATATATATATATATCAACAAAATAAAATAATGACATACAGATAAAAAGCATACAAGACAGATAATAGTAATCATGATCATGTTAATCATGTCGTCATCAACACAACTAATAGCGTACTGATCGTAATCATAATAATAATAATAATAATAACGATAATATTCATCATGATCATACTAAAAATAATAATAACAATTACACTCGTAATCATAATAGTAATAATAATAATAATCAGTCATCAACATTTATACTTCTTCTTTTTTTACTCTTCCACCTCATCATCATCATCATCTGAGTCCTAATATTATAGTCGTAACAGTAATAATAGCCATACAATAATATCTACAATAATAATAATAATAATATTAATATTATATGTAGCCATCCGCAGAGATAGTAAATCCTGATACAGAAACGATTATAACACGTGTCCTGCATAACGTGGCTTAGTATGCTCATAACTAGCGCGTAAACATCAATGCGTATAACTATCGCTCACAAATGTATATATATATATATAAATTAAATTATGTAATATAATTATGTATGTGTGTGTATGCATATATAAAATAAACAATTAGCCCCGTTTAATATGGACCTGTTGGAAAACAACGTATGTTTCTAATTTAAAAAGTGTGCAAGACGTGGAATGACGACGTGGAATGATGACGTGTATTCGCTGTTATTCGTCCGAATGTACTACCCAATGTGCATTTCGCGTGATAAGGCACACACACTACGACGTCCATCACGCGCGCATATAAATATATTTATATAAATAATAAAAAGATAATGTATAGATAAATAATTCGAATCGCGAATTAATTTATCATTAGAGAAATTATTTATTAGAAGCGAGTCTTAGTTCGGAATGATTTGTAATCTAGGTAAAAATTGGTCACCGTAATAATTATTATTGCGACACCGACTGCTGTCGCATTTTGGGGGGAAAAAAGTAATAGGAAAATGGAGAAAATGCACGGGAGGTAAATCATAAAGGTAGTCTTTACGAATAATTTGACTGTCTCGGTTTCGCAGACGATTTAGCGTTTACTCGCAGAAAATCTAGAAAATGCAAAACGATAACTAGAAATGCTATACGATATGGCAAGATTAGTATACATACTGTCTGCATGTCTTAATGGTATAAAGAACACGGACTGATTTTGTTGTATTTAGCTTTTTATCTTCCATGTACATTTTCTAATCAGATTTAAATTCTGTTGAATTATAGCACTTGCCTCACCGACATCAGCCCAGTGAGGTACAAGAACATTCCCCTTCCTGCCTGTATTCTATGCTTCATCATAGGTCACACAAAACACCCGGTCCGGTAAGTATGATTTAAGCAGTCGACATTAGTTTGCAGGTATTTATTGGCTGAACTTAAACATAAGTTCGTCTTGCCACCCGTCGAAAGCTTTCCCCACGTCTAAAAACAACGCGGAACAGTATTTTTTTTCTTCTAATGCTGAATAGATTATTTTTAGTAACCCGCCTCACTCGAAATAGTTGAAGCGACAAATCCCCTCCTTCAATCGACGGTAATATTTTTAATTTGATATGACTGGCAAAAGCAGTAACCTCTCTCTAGCTGGTTTGTCAGATTTTTTCAGCATTATTATTTGTGCAACATCCCTCGAAGATAGGTATAAGTAGGGTATTCAAGAATATAGATGTACCCAACGGACTAAAAAAGAAAGTGTATGAACAGTGCGCCCTTCCAGTGGTTACATATAGAGCGGAAACATGGAATTCGACAAAATATATAGTTAGGAAACACGCTGTAACTCAGCGAGCCCACGAAAAAGTAATGTCGGGAATTAAGATGTCAGACAGAAAGCTAATACATGGATAAGACGACAGACTAAACTGTCGGATGCAGTAGTACGCGCAGCGCAGCTGAAATGGAACTGGGCAGGTCATGTGGCAAGAAGAAATGATGACGGTTAGACGAAACGAATAAAGGAATGGAAGGATATAGTAGTCGTGATCGGCGAATACAAGATGGTAGGATTATATAAAAAGGTTAGCCGGTGTAAAGTGGATGAAAGAGTCGGGTAGTCGCGAAAGATTGAAGAAAACGGAAGACTCATCCAGCAGTGGATTGATATAAGCCTATCCTAATTATATATATATATATATATATATATATATATATATATATATATATATATATATAAAGAGATAGAAGAGATAGATACACGAATAAACTCTAAGCAAATTAAATTATTCTTCATAAATAATCGTATATTTAATTTAATTTTTAAATTATATTAAGAATAAGTATCACCGAATAAAATTATATATTTATTCATTAATTTTAAGTCGTACATTCGACAAAATAGGAACTTATCGAAAAGCATGAGTTTCTAAAATCCTTTTCATTAATTAAGGTCGCCTAATCTTATATAAAATATTAAATCGATATTATTTAGTGGACGTTATTTAAATAAATTTTAAATATCCTACTCCCGCATCCGATTAATTTTTATTTCGTTCACTATCTACCGCGCTGAAAAATATCCAACATTACTTTTTATTAGAAGGTAATAATAATACACTCGATAAAATTCTGAGAACAAGTCTTTATATATTACGACGCGATTTCAGAAACCCATAATTATCATTTCCGATAAAACCCACACTGCATTTTATAACTATATATATATATATATATATATATATATATATATATATATATATATATATATATATATATATATTATATATAATTTGGGCCGCAACTATAATTTAATGGGAAAATACGTCATCATAGTCATCCATTTATAAGAAAGGAAAACTATTCGTCAATTGTTCTCAGGATCAATAAGAATGATGCAAAATAAACGAATTTAAAATAATCTGATCTACCGCATATGCAAAGGAAGAATTAAGTTTGTTCATTACTGCTAACTTCTGAAAAATGAAATTTCTAAAAAATTAATAACATTCGGGTTTTGTCTTCTCTTAAATTGTGTTTTATCTGTTAAAATACATTTACGTACGAATGGCGTACCGTTAAAAATCATTACGTACGTTAATCGTAACTACTTTAATCATGTAGAATTTGATTTCACAAATTTCTGGGTATCAGTTTTTTGACAAATATTATCAGAATCAGATAGAGAAGCTTAGTCGGAAATGAATTTTAGAATATTATCAACGTGATTTTTTCCTTAAAATAATTCCTTCGTGAATTAAAAAATATTTCCGGATGATCGGATACCTTAAATCGAAACGGTAGCCGATTTTTATAAAATTTTCATTACGTATATTTGCCAACACGTACGCTCTGTAAAAATTCTAATTTGAACGGTTAGCGCGATCTCGAGCTGTAATTTTCAACGTCCATTTAGATAAATGTTGAAAAAAATACGATGAAAATATTCGTTTGAATACTTTAATAAAATTAACATTTCTTCGTCAATATCTGTTTACGATTTAACGAAATCAAACGTACCAATTATATAGTACAGTTAAATCCGTTACCATTTCCAGTTCTCTCATCTACGCAAATTGTACCCCGTTTTAGGTTGCTGTTAGTTGGTAGTTCGATCATTGCGACGGAATGTTTCCACCGGCATTCCAAGTTGGAAATCTTTCGATCATAATTTGAATTGCCCGAATAATTAGTTGTACTCGAAAAACCAAGTATAAATTTAATTCGTCCGTGCGTGCAAATTCCTTGTACGGCAAATAAAATTAGTAACGACCGTTCTGATATTCTTTTTTACGTTCGATAGCCGGCGGTACGATTCTACCGAGTACCGTTTTAACTATTCCACACACTAATGTCCGACGATACTAGACACGCGCATTCTGCTTTGGAAAAGTTATTGCTGGCTGATTTACGATTAAGAATAGCCATCGTTTCGGTAATAGATGATGGTAATGCATAAATTATGATAAATAATGTAATAATATTAAGCAAATATAATAACGGCAATAATGTAAATAATGATGAAAAAAATAATAATAAATTCGCGTAACGTAATATTTCCGCGAATTTAACGACAAATTTCGTCGGCTACGTACGTTTATTATAAAATTTCTATCCCACGATTCTTTCAAGTTCGGACTATAATTATTCAAATTATATAATTATACACCGGATACGTATGTATCGAATACATATCCGTTTCACTCAGTTTTAATTTTTAATTTGTTCGTTTTTTAACACCAGTACCAGCCTACTACTAATCGCTGAAATTTAAAATTTCTTCAGAACGATACTAGTATATTAACTATTCAATAATCTATAAATTTATTAGATGATAAATTATATTAATTATATAAAAGTTTAATAAGACGCGTTTCGTTATAAATTATAATTATTAAATCGATTATTAATAATAATTGTTTATTTCGCCTACTGTTAATACTTTTTCTCCGAAATTTTTAATTTATATATATATATATCAAAAATGTTGTTTTATAAAATGTCCGTATACAATGAAGGTTGGAGTAAATTGAAATTTAAAATTTTCGCCTTTACGTATATATAATTTTATTATACGGACGGGACAAAATTCGCGGAAAAGAAATTAATGAAATTTGGAAAAAAGAAAAGATTATATTTAAAATTTAGTTCGATATTGTACAATAAAAAAATTATTCGAAATAATAAAAAATACTTTTTTATACTACGTTTTAAATATTTAATTAAATAACATAATGTTTAAGGCTTAATAAGTTTTTATTCCTAATAAATATATAATTAGATAATAAATCTGTTAATAAAATTTTGAACGAAAATCATTATATTTATAATTTAGTTTTCGATATTGTACAATCTATAATAAAAGAAATAATCCAAATATTCAAAAAATACTTTTTTTATATTTCGTTTTGAATATTTAAGATGATAATCGAACCTTCAATGTCTAATAATTTATTTCTAAATAATATATATATATATATATATATATATATATATAATTAGATAACAAATTTTAAATACACCATAAGTATATCTTAGCACACTACCATTTTCCATTCTTCGCACTAGCCAATTTTTCTGTTTTAGATGATAACAAGAATACGGCTGTCTCTTTTAGTTCCTCAATTTTTCATATTACGGTCCCTGGAGTGGCATAAACGCGGATTTACTTCCGAAAAAAAGCTAATTTTCATAATTCACGACGATTCTAGACTTGTTTGTATTTATCATTGTCCGATTTCATCGCGAATTCTATTTTTCGGCGTTTCCTGAGCTGTATCAGTTACTTCTCTGTACTCGATAATAATTTCGTCATTACTTATTTTTAAAAGTATCGTTCGATAATAAAATTTACGACAATTTCCTATTTCCATCTCTTCATTCGGAAATATTTAATTAACTACATTTCAATCGCTTTTTACGAAATTATCTTTAATATATATTATTATAGGCGGGTGAATTTTAAAAGACATTATCCAACTTTAAAACTACATTTAGAAAAGCTCTTTTACAGCGGATGACTTTCGATAAAAAATAAAATAAATCATTTCGTTTCTATTCTCAAATAATTATCGGAATTATCTGATTGTTATTATAAATTACCGAGTTACATATTTAGTAACGATAGGGCATATAATTATACACGCCGTATACGAGATTCGATTATCTCGTATCGCGCTTTTATGCATTCGTTCCTTAAAGTGTTTGGGTTTACATTTATGTATACATTATCTTTTATTTCTATTTTTTTTTAATTAATTTTTTTTGTCCTATTTAATTTTATTTAATTTTCGCAATTAAAAATCCGAGTATTCATGTTTAAATTATAATTGGGTCTCGATTCACTTCAATACATATTTATCTTCCAAATTTTATCACGTTTGTATTATGTGTACATGAAACGGGAATATATATTTTATATATATATGTATGTATATGTATATATATATATATATATATATATATATATATGTTTGTAAGTCTAAATAAAAAATACATTTGATTTAAAATTATTTTCAAAAAAATAAAAATTAAACAATATTGATAATATTCACGTGCGATTGATAATTAGCTTAGAGATCGGATAGAGGTGTGCTATTAAATCGTGAAGAACGTTCGTTATCGGACTTATTAAGTTTATTAAAAAAGAAATATATATATATATGGAAAATAATAATTACACGGAATTTAATTATTACAACCTGATCTTTATAGATAAAACCGTTTTTCGAAGATTCATGGATTGCGCTCAAAATGATACTTAGAAAATCCCCCTTTTAGGAAAAGAAATTAAATATTCGAAAAAAGAAATCGATTCGTTCCAAAAAATTTACTTCAAAAAATGATTATTTATTCGTTCGTCAATCGCCCATCGTAGGTATGATAAATTTTACACCTATATCGAGAAGTATTCCAAATGAATCCTACTAATAATTTATTTTTATCGTTAATACAATCGGTAGGTCTAATTATATGATTGTCTTCGTTGTCATAATTATTTACGACCACCTAATTAATTGCCCAGTTTTTTATCTCTAACGCCGCATAGACGACTCTATAGGCGAAACCGTCGTCTCCAAAGACGGAATATACATTCGGAATCTTCCTTGTTCAACTGACGAATTTCACGGTACTAATTTAGAGAGATAAGATCCTCAAAATTTTAGCGTACTAATTAATTAACCCTCCTTTCAGTGCCCACTATACGTTACGCAAACTTTTAATTCCGAATAATTGACGTAGAATGTTTCAACTTTGAAAATATTTATATATTAAAAATTATCTAGTCGCTTAAAAAAAAAACTAGTATTATACGCAAAACTCAAAATGTTTATAATTTTCTCTATGTGATATATAGATATAACTGAAATGGTTAAAGAAAAACTAAACTGAAAAATGCATAAATATTCCTAGAACTTAAACGCCTCTGAAAGTATTCATAAAATAAAATAAAATAAAAGATAGCAATAATAATAACAATAATAATAGTAATAAATATTTTTTACTTTCACATTTTTCTACTTGACGGAAGATCTAATTTAATAATTAGTCGATTAATTAATTATTCGCGTAATAAAAATATTAACGATAATTAATACTAGATAAAAATAATTTCAATAATTTATATTTCGGAACAATTTACTACGATAGAAACCATTCATATTTTTTTAATCTTAATTACTTTTAAATTAATTACGATGATAACCGTAACTTCGGTTTCGTTTTGAAAAAAATGTCGAAATATAAAATAAATAAATTAATAGATTAAATAGTAAATAAGAATTATTCTGACGGGGTTACGCAATTCGACATATGTTTTTATTTAAACTTCTGAACGAGTATAAATTTCGACCATTTCGTCTAATATTTTAAAATTAATGTTAATACTAACACTAATTCTTTTTTTAATACTACCACTAACACTAATAATACAAATAATAATAACAATAAAACCAGTCAATGTACGGATAATTAAATAAAACAAAGAGAATAATATTTCAAATTTTGGAAATTTTTACTATCATTATGACGATAAAGCTAAAACTCAAAAAATAGGAGCAAATACTGTCATTTTTAAAAAATATATTCGCAATAATATGCATATATATATATACGTATATAATGGGTTTTTCTGATATAACTCAAATTTATCGCGTTCGTGTAAAACTGTCTATAGACGATAAAATTCTTCAACGTATTAACTAATTTTCTTCATATATACACATGTATCTCGTTTATAATAATTAACAGTGTGTCCCACACAGCAAAACTATTTATTACGTACATTTTACGTTATAATTAAATGGAAATAATTATTAATTTAGAACCGCAAAAAATTAAATCGTAATATAATCGTCGTAATTTTCGAAAAATTGCCGATCTGAAATAGCGTCGGCCAGAGATTAATTAATTATTTAATCGGGAAATTCGTTCGTAAACAAAATTGATTATTTATACTATATTTAAGAAAATATTTAATCGTCTACGAATTAATATAATTTCATTATTACCACACGTACACAACAACGATCGATATAGTCACCATCGTTATAACTTTATCGGAACGAAACGGTAATCATCGATATTATTTAATCAGAGTTATTCTATTTCACACCAATTTATCGCGATTATTATTTACTTATTTATTTATTTATTATTTATCTATTATAGGAGAAATTTAGTTGCGTTATTTTTTTTTAATTCTTTATAATATAGTAAACTTTATTCGCAGTTTTTACATAATTTTCGTTCGATAATGCCCTATTATGCTATAGCGTATTTATTCATTGTGTATATATTCCTATTTGTATGATACTATAAGCGTTTTATAAATATATAATATAAGATTGCCATTCACACTTTATTATTGCGCATAGGCGTTTTGTTATAGTTTACGTATGTAAATTAATTTGAATCAAACAGAAACTTGAATTAAATTTGAAACGAAACACACAAAATTAAAATTAGAATTTCAACTTTTTTTTAGGTCAAGCTAAACCTTTGTGGTCAGTAGATTCCAATTTAAGAATTATATATCGGATTAAAATTTTAAATAATAATATTGCATCTTAAAATAAAAAAAAGAAATAATACTATGTAAATATGAGGAAAAATCGAATTAGTCATTTCGTTTCTAAAATCGTTTCTAATTTACGAAGGTTGTATATATTTAATATTAAAATGGTAGATGAGCTACGTTACTTTTCTACCTATTACCTTTATCGTTATTATCAATATTATTATCGTTATTATCAATATTATTATTATTATTAATTATCATTTTCATAGTGGTCCTACATTTCCGTCAAACGCCCGAAATTCGACTAGAGTTTAGAAAATTTGTTTTTCTCGAGGACGTATTTCGCATTTATAGTATTTATCGCGACTAAAAGAATTATACTGAAATAAAACCGAAATTAAATTAATTCAGCTTCGAAACAGGCCGAAAAATTTATTCAGTAAATGAAACAATTCCGGCCGATTATTATAACTAATTTTTCAATATTAATTATAATTCGAACGGATGTGTTGAATATAATGATTATGTTAAAAATAAACAATGGAAAAGTATCGCTAAATTTCGTATTAAAATAGACGCGAAACATTTCGACTATTAAACCATTTTCAAGTGTAATATAAATAAATAAATAATAGTCATAAATAATATCCGAGGAAAATACGATATAGAAACGAAAAGTAACTATTTAATTATTTTATCTAAACCGATGGCGAACGTACGATCGTTTCTTTACATTTTATTTTTTATTAATTAATTTTTATTTATTCGAAAATGATATAGCCGAAAAAAATTCGCCTCTCTTTTAATACGAAATTTGATCAAATCGAATTATTATTTGTGGTTTTTTTTTTCAAATTAAAAACTATTTAAAATAAAGAATAAAAATACTTACCGGTCGTCGACGAATTAATATTTTGCCGACTATTCGAACCATCCTGATATATATTACTATTATTATTATTATTATCGTTATTATCGCGTCCGTTATCGTTATCGTTATTAAAATGTTGTATCGGCGGCGCTGGTGGAACAACAGGTTGTTGAACATCGACGGCAGCCGGTAATCCGAATCCGCCGGTAAAACCTCTGAGCATGTCCATCAAATCTAGTAGAAGCTGATGAATTCGTCTATATTGATCTAACGTATACTCGTCGGACGGCACGTTAAACGGTATAGCCATTTCGAATTTATTAATTAAATAATAGCGAATAATTATTTCTTTTAAATTAAAATAATTTAAGCGGGTATTTGCTGAAAATTATTTCGAATTCCCGGCAAAAGATAAAAATGGAAAAATCCGAATATTAATAATTAAATCGCGAATAAAAATTTTAAAAAACTATATAAATTTTAAATTTATCGCGAATGGAGACTATATGTCACACTTGTATCGAAGAACACGCGATAACAGAACAAGCCAAAACAAACTGCACAAACCGAAAGACTAAAAACGACCGGCTAGATGTAATACACTGCGACGACTGTAATAAGCGACTAGTAACCGATAACGGATATTTGTTGACTACAATCCACCGTCATTACGTTACGTCTATACGATCGCCGCGACATCTTCAGGGTCCTATCACGAACTACATATTTATATATATATTTATATATATACATATTTATATATATATATATATATATATATATATATATATATATATTCGTATTACAATACGTTTCGAATCCGGAAGATAAAATGTGTTTAATCGTCTAATAGGACTTATACGCATGCGCAGAAATAATAACCGACCAATGAAATTTTTGGACGGGCGGGCCTATTTTTCTTTTACCCCCTCAAACCCCGGTTCGAGAAACAATTGTCCAAAACATGTATTAGGGTGAGACAAAATATATCGGGGAAAAAAAAGAAACATACGAAGATTATCAAATAAAAGGGAGGATTAATTTTAGCTCCGCGGGGATTGACCCTAAAAAAAAGTCGACAATAATTGGAATATAAATAAAAAACTTATTTTATTACGTGCTCCACGATCGTGGTAAATTCGCTTTATTAAAATCAGGAATATAACTCTAGGCGTTAAAGATATTCGCGTAAACGAAATATTACAGCAGTTTCCGAAACAAAAGGATCAGACTAATTTGCTCTCCATCTCAGGATGTAGCCGGTGACATCTTCTAACACGGATACTACAAAGTTATCTACATAGCGGATAAATTCATAAATCAAACAGCATAATGTATTTTTTATATAAGTAAGGGTGTGTATGTAACTCGAATGCCGTTGTGTATTAGACTAGAGAAAGAGTGAAAATAGTCATATAATTTCTAACTGGTTCTGTAAGTATCGCTATATATTCCACCATTGCTATAAATACGTTTTATTATATAAGGAACACTGTGAAAAGGCTAATAAGAGTAAAAATACAAGCAGTTGCTACATTATTATACATTATAAAGTATTGTAAACAGGACTAGTAAGCTGATTAAATTTAAGTCGACGGCCGAATGTATATGAATCAAATTATAAAGTATTAATAAAAGAAAAAAAAACAATTATTTAACTTTCCCATACTCGTTGGTTTCAACGAAATGACGCACTCCATGCAGATCTACAGATCAAATGGGTCAATAAAGTAATATACGATTATGTTCGACAGCATCCGGAACGGCTTTTTTACCATCCGCACTTTTGTCTACTAATCTAGATCTCATAAGGCTGAAACGTATCAAACTTCATTAATTGATCGTTATCGATGAATATAATTAGCACAGTTTCATGGGGCTATATACCTCTGCTCATGTTATACTATTTGTAAATAATGCTTATTTAGTTTAGATCTAAGTTTGCAGAAATAAAGCGGATATCCTTTTCAGGAGCTGTATAAAAAAAATAATAATAAGTTTTCCATCATCGATACCGTACGACGTGTAATATATATAAATATATGTGCGTGTGTGTGTATATATACATATATATATATATATATAACTCGGTTAAAATTATATCCTTAAAAGCTATATATTTCCACGAATAATTAGTTCCGGCACATTTATTATACGCCATTGTAATAATTGCAACGTTATTTTTTTGAAATTTATTACTTATATGTTTATTAAATATACGTATTTTCTTCTATTATTTCTTTCTTAAGTTTTGAAAATGACGCCATATTTTATATCGTGAAAAATAATAAAAAATTAAATCAAGTATTTTCTTACATTTTATTTTTTTTTTCGTTTTTTTTATCTGTCATTATTATTAATTATTTTTCTTTATGTAAACTCGGAAATGGCTTAACAGCCGAAATGCTTTATATATTTTAATACAAATTTAATGATTTTAACTACTTTTTCCTTTTTTTATTTTTTATTATTTCTATTTTATATGTATCTTTGGAATGTATTTAAATTACAGACGTACACATGTATGTACATATATTTACATGTGTGTGTGTATATATATATATAAATATTGTATATTAATAAAAAAAAATCGTTGAAAAATCTCTTGGACGACAGAATTGGACATGACGAACTTCTTTTTCTGTTAAAACAGTAGGCGCTCCTATTACAAACTCGCATTTATTAATTTATCCAGCCGCTAGATAGCGCCACATATTCCGCCCATAATGGTTTTCCTTTTTTCTTCTTGATTTTTATTTTCACTCGTTTTTTTGCGTTCGATCACCGTGTCTTGTTACCTTTTCTACGTCGTTAGACTTGCCGGACTTCGAAGATGATTTTGGGGGGAGAGTTGAAATACGATGATGATATATATATATATATATATATAATATACACGCAGAGGTATTTAAAAATGTCCTTTAGGAAATCAATTCGGAACCGAGCAGTCTACCGTCTTATCAAAAAAAACACATCCATGAATCTCTAAACGTTTTAAGCATTTATGTAACACGCACAATTAATTGAAAATGAAGATGATAAGGTTATGTGTAGATTGTACGTATGTATGCATATGTCTGTATGTATGTCTGTGAAATTATTAAATATGATTCGAGCCATATATGTATCAATAAAACGGTGTTTTGGAAGCAGATAAGATTGTCCACGTGTTCCATATGCATCGTGAATTACGAATTGCGTACCGTTTTATTACGCAGTCAGTCTGATAAGTTTGAAATCAGCGATATGTATTTACTTTATTTATATATATATATGTGTGTGTATATATGTCAATTGTACGTATGTAAACATACGTGAGAAAATGTTACAATGATTAAAAATGTTTATATTTATAAATATATATGAGAACATATAAGTATATGTATATATGTATCTATGTATATATAAATATATATATATATGTGTGTGTGTGAGTGTATACATACACAATCATGTGCGAGCGCGTTTGTGTGTGTTGTATGTGATATTAGTTATCGATGACAAGTTAAGTGATGTACACTAAATTTATGAGCCGTAGCAAAAATAGAGACGATGGCCAAAATATTATCGTGTTATATCAGATTTTCTTAAAGCAGTCGTTTGGTGATTTTCCCACTTTCATTCTCAGCAATTTTTTCCGGGTTCATTTAAGTGGTTTTATACACGGTGTCGGAAACTTCTTTATTAATGACATTTCTTGTATTCGAAACTTTGTATTCGTTAATAGTATTTATATTGTAATTATGTAAACAATACAGGTACCGATTGATATTTCATATTATATATATATATATATAATCATCGTCGTCGACGTACTGTTCGTTGCCGAACGTCGTGACTAGCCATTGTACGTTTATTTTTACGTACAAAATGGATTAGCATTGAAGGTACCATTTATATGCGATGCGGATGCGCGCGCATATGATATTACACGGAGTGGAGTGCCACTGCCTTCTTCGTTATAATTTAGAATTATATAATGATGCAAAATTAACAATCGAGCGCTCTAGTAACTGTGTCACTTCTTATATATATATATATATATATATATATGTATGTATGTATATGAGAGTTTTGAATTACCAACTTCCGTTGTAATGTAATTGTAAGTATAAGAGAAAGACAACTTTTTGCCAGTAAGAAATAAGATTCGGTTAAATATAAGTTGGTACGTTACCTGAATATTAAAAACGCGAAAAACAGAAAACTTTTCTTACGATCACAACGTCAATCACGAGATATACACTCAACAACATGCAATCAGATCCCCTTAGATTAAATGAACTTTTACACATAATATACATAAATGTGTTTGTATATACATATATCGCATAATTATTATTGTTATTTTTTTTTAATCTTCTTCTAATCTAGAACTGACGTGTCTAACTCGTCATCTAAAAGATGTGATGAATGTGAAAGAAAAATAAACATTTTTGAGAAGGAGTCGGTCCATCGACGGGACTCCCAAGTTATGAACGATGGGTTCTAATAACCACTTTAATTTTGCTTATTTAATTCAGTCCTTTTTGCCCTTATATGTGATGACAATGTTAAAGACTGATCAAGATGGATTCCTAGGTATCTAACATAAGAGTCTTGAGGAATTGTTATTCCACTTAACGAAACTTGATATTTTTTGCGTTCAATTTTTCTTTTAGTAAATAATAAATGTTTACATTTAGCTTGAATGTAATATATTTATATATTAATATATATGCACATTTACACATTTATACATTTATACATCACGCATGTATATATATATATATATATATATATATATATATATATATAGGTAGATTGATAGGCATGTTGTATACGTACAACAAAAGGTAATTTGAAGTTTATATCGAAATGTAGGCAATTTACTGAAATATAAAATATTCTTTTGGAAATTTATAATAGTATATATATATATATATGTAGTTTGTGAATATTTAAAGATGGATGTTTAATCGTCCCTCTTGCACCAATAATTAGGCATAGTTAGGAGGGAAGGCTCCTTATAAATAAAAATTTTTTAATGTAAATAGAAGTCTAATGATTATTACGTCAGTCTTTTTAAAATTAAGTACAAGTGTTTATGACATAGTAATTACAGGTACAATGGTGATTAAACTTGTATACGTGTACATTTATAGCGGGCATCATGTGCTATTTATATGTAGGTACTTATTTTGTGCAAATGAACATCGTATAAACATACACACGCATTCTCACATATGTGTACACACGGCCAACACTTCAACGCTGCATGTATTATGGTTTTTTTTTTGTTTAATGTCCGGTGTGATACCTGAAAAGGGAAAAAAATCAAATAATTAGTCCGATTGAATGTTCTTCCCAATATATGAGAAATAATCGAGTAATGGGTGTTCTGTAGAACGGACACATTTGTCGTGGTTTTTCAGATGTGTCTAAATATTCAGCAATATCATCGTACCCTGTTAATAATTTCGTTAGGAGAAAGTCAGATTTGAGCTAATCTGCTGTCTTCGTCGCTTAAATTTTACCATCCGACCACGTATTGCTTCCGTGTATTTTGGCAAATTTCGAGAACAAATTTCGTTTTTTCTACAATTCTTCTAACGTAGCGTATGTAAGGTTCGCAACAGTTTGTGGACGACGGTATACCATCTTAAGAATTACATTTTATCTCCAGTGTCATATTGTTCGCATAACGGAATGAACGTTTTAATAACAAACATTATTTCCCTGCTTAACACTAGTAAATGTAAAGGTACCAGTGTTCCGTTAGGCGACGTTGTTCTGTAAGCTCTACATATAACGATGGAGAATTTTTTTTTAAACGAAAAAACTTTTAGCTCAATTTAACTGTTATCCGTTGTACAAATATATTTATAAAATTATATTTTCTATAGCTTGGAAGCTCCACCTGTTACGATATGTTTTTCGTAACTCCTATATATTCACTTTCATTATTAGCTAGTCTATAGGATGAACGATAATTTGCTATCAGTCGTTTAATAATCCAAGTATTTCGTAACGGTTAATTTGGAGCCCAAGTTCTTTAATATTGTTCCTTTTTAATTTGAACGATTCGGTGAAAAACGTCACAAAACGTTTTTATATAGGGGGTTCTAATTTAACGTCACGCATGTACAGTTTTTTTTTTATTATATATATTAATTAATATTTTTGTGTAAAAATATATA
The DNA here is from genome assembly GCA_032883995.1 of Coronaproctus castanopsis. NCBI lineage: Eukaryota > Metazoa > Arthropoda > Insecta > Hemiptera > Monophlebidae > Coronaproctus > Coronaproctus castanopsis. Next base: position 114,705,918 of record CM065052.1, read on the forward strand.
TGTTATATATACATGCATGTTTTATATATATATATATATATATATATATATATATATCTGTGTGTGCGTTCGTGAGTAATCGTTTTATATGACGTATTATATTCGTTTAAGGTGGACATTCATCATTATCATCATTAAAAGGCGCGAAACCAGATAACGATATAAATAAACGTAAAACAAATTCGTTATCAGTTGTGTCGGTCAACTCGGCAATAGGGCCATTTAAAAATAAGCTTCTCTTACGTTTCAATACTCTTCTACTACCTAAATCTTATCAGCTTGGTGGGATCGTACGAGTTGATTACAACATAACGACCTCGCTGGTCATATAGTGAAATAACGCGCAATTATATGTATATATATATTATAGATATATTTGTGCATTAGACGAACTAGACTAAACTATCAGATTAAATAAAAATATCGATAATCAAGAATTAATTTGCGAAATTCGTTATATATCAGATATGACGGGGTTAGGTATGAATGGGCAGTTTTGTACTGAAGAAACAATGAACTTATTTATTAATTTTATTCTACACATTTTATCTACAATCCAGCCACAAATTATATATATATAATCATCACGATGGTCTGTTTGTAAGCGAACTAAACTTTTATTAAACCGTTATTTTACGCTACAGTCCTCGATATATATATATATATATATATATAACGAGTTTTCTTATTATAGTGATGAAACTTCCCACCTGACATGAGTTCGAATCCCAATAGGCGCGAAAATTATCCATTGTAACAAAACCACTGGCTCACTCAACTATCCACTCGATTGGTCGGTTAATGAGTATCGTGAGCTTGCTGGGTAAAGGAATAGCAAACTACCGTTGTAGTAAATGTAGTTCAGCTCTCAGTAGTCATCTACTCGCGTTCTTCATTTATTAATACCGGATATATAGGAAATAAATTAATTACCCAAGTTGTTATCTCTGGTTAACCTATCGATAGGTTCGGATACAAGCCCCGTATTTATCGCACGAGACTTATCCACTTCACACCATAGTCTTACATCGATAATATTCCGATAAGCATATTTATATCGATTGACATTTTATCGACCATATATCTATATATGTTTTCCTTAACAGTGTATACCATCGCGTAGTTAAAGGAGTCTATGATGTGTGAAAACTATTTGTATTTTATACTTTTAAAAAATGTATATATTTTAATTCTCTCACATATTACGATTGGCCGAACGCGCGCTATATACAAAATTAGAAGGTAGTTTGGTTTTAGAATTTGAATAATGCCCTACGTACGCACGCAACTACTAGGATCCATCGGTGTACAGAAAATTGACTACTCAGACAGACACGGTCGAATAGATTCCGTTTTGGAAACAACGCCACATAGATTGTTCTGGAAAAATAACAAAAGGAAAACCTACTTATAATTTAGAAAAAAAAATTTCGATTTTGTTTACTAAAATAAATTTCACTTTCTAATTCCCTGATAAAGATTATATGTGCTATTATTTAATACCCAATAATAATAATAATTATTATTATTATAACTATAATGATGATGATGAAGCAACGTCACTTTGCGTCTCCTGCGCAAAATCCAGTGTTTAATGTGTGTATATATATATATATATATATATATATATATATATATATATATATATATGTATATATATATATAACTAAGCAAAAAGGATATCTTAGAAATAAGACGCCAAACTAACAGAACGTTTAAGGTAGTCACCTTGTGAAACATTAGTAACGGATTTAAGGATAAGGAAGTATCGAGAATATCTAATATCAAAAAACATTGAAAAAAAAATGTATATATATGTACATATATGTATATATATTTATATAAAATAAGTGTACAAACGTGACAACCTGGGAAGAGATTTGATACGCTTAAATAATAAGGTTTGTCTTAAAGTATTACGAATGGTTAGGTTAGGTTAGGTTAGGCTACTAGGCTAGGATCGCTAGGTAGTTATACTTTACTAATACGTCGAGAAGTAGACGCCACCGAATCTACGAACAGGCGACTATTTGCAGAAAGGATAACCACGGGAGACGATGAAGTATAAAAAATGGGAAAAAAAATGAAAATAAAAGTAATATATCTACGCCAGCATTTTTTGATTGAATAGAATAGGAGATAAGCGAATAGAGATAAACTAAATAAGGTTAGAGTTTTACTTATGTACACCGATAAATGAGAAAATCCATCCAGCGATAAAGAAGAAGCGTAGAAGGGTAGAACAAACTGAAACTGCGTAATTTTCTGGAAATGTTCCAGCCACGTATTAATATATATATATGCGTATATATATATATATATATATATATATATATATATACATGAAATTGAAGGTCGAGTACTAGAGAGTGGTTAGGTATCGCACATGAAATAGAGGGTTAAAACTCGAAAAAAAGAACTGGTTTAACTTAATAAGTTGAGATGATCTCTTACATTCGCTCTTTCTTTATAACGAATGTGATCGAGCGAGAAGGAGAACACAAATGAAAGGTTTACACAAGTTTACACCCTAAAGCGATTTATAATAGTCTCGATTGTGGGTAGTAGAATCGGAGTATAATGTAAATTATACTACACTCTTTTATTATAATTATTATTACTCTGTTAATGATTATTATTACTGTTATTCCTTGCATAAACTTTATATATATATATATATATATATATATATGCGGATTCTACGCTATATGTACCATATTTACATACGTTTACGTGTATATACGTATTCGTAAGCCTATCTTTTTTTCTAGGCATGTTGAGCTTTGTGTACGTACCAACGTTTATTATTGACCAGCCTACCCTGTGTGTTTAATTAACGAGTTTTGTCCATTTAGAGAATGCCTTCAGCGATGAAATGTTAACTGCTACTGCTTCTTGTAAAGAACTTATAAGTAGGGATGCATTTTTAAAAGTATCCCTGAGGCAATATGTATGTATCTATCTGGCTCTCTACCTATATATATATATGTATACATATATATATATAACGAAAACTGGAAGTTATCACTAAACTGAAATGAGTAAAATAAAAGATGTATAATTTTTAAATTAATCCTAAGTACTTTTTGCCTAAAAAAAATAAATAATATTTTTTTTTTTTACGTCCCGAAATTCGATCGTTCATTACAACCGATTTATATTTTGTTTTCCTTATCTTGAAACTTTGAAGCGAATAAACTCCAATAAATTACAATTTGTTTCCGTGGAATTCGTTATCCACCTACTGTTTATACATAACACATGTACGCAGCTTAATCGCGATGTCTGGCACGAGTTGGCACACAAATAATATAACGGTAAGTTGTATAATAATCCCTGGCGTCCTTGGACGACGATAATGTTGACATGTACTAGACGGAACAATTAACCGGTGCGAAATCAGAGGTACTATGCGTGTGCAAACTGGGGACGGTCAGTTAATCACGGAAAAGTGGATTAGCCTGAATAATAACCGAATGCTTCAAGTGAACAAATTTAGAATTGACCTAACATGCGGCATTGTATCTTCGTCCGTAAGAAGAGACGTCGTTATGAGAATAGAAAAATTAAAAGAAACAAATGATGCGCGCTACCTCCTGTTTGGTTACGAATCCTCGTCTCGAAGACTAAAACCGCGGACAAACTTCCCGAATAACACAACAACTGTTAGGTGAAGACTCGACTGACTAAATGAAAGCAGTCGATTACAACTAGAATATAATCAACATAAGATACAAAAATAGAACAGAAATTAAACCGGGGTCAATCTACGAACTGAATGTAGCGAAACCAAGTCAAATGCGGTTTCTCGGACAGTAACCTGTGCCAAATTTATTTCAACACACAGGAATAAAAACTGATCTAATGGAGTTATGAACTGATAGAATCGATTAGCATGATTGTGATCGATAGTCAGGGAGGAAAGACATACAATTGCAAGAAGAAAACAATTGTTGCAGGCATCGTTATAAGAGACTTTTAAGAAGTATAGAGACATACGTATACATATTGACTAAGTTTACTAAAGATACCGGCACCTTTTATCGTTACGATTCAGTAAGTTTTATCATTATCACTAAAAACTTAGAAAATGAAAAATCTTTTTGCACTGGCATTGTAAAAAAAAAATAGATTCACGTTATATGTAGAGACACAAATTAAAATTACGGGACCCCAGTACGTGATTCATACTTTATACAAACGTATCCGTTTGTTATAAAACGGAATAATTAGGTTTACCTAATTAATAACTTTGGTTTGCACGAGGATAATGAAAACACTATCTCTCTTTTATTTTCTTTTATGTATGTATATATATATATATACATATTCATGAGAATTATATATATATTTATGTATATAGTGATTATTCCGAGAATTAAAACCTTTTAATCGGTCAAGTTGCTGAGGCTCGAATTAAATATCGTAGTAACGTTACATATTATTATTGTTATTTTTATTTCAATTATTACGTTCGTTAGAACGGAAATGACAATGAGAAAAGCGTTCCTGCGGGGAAATACCGATGACGTGGGGAGAAAATTTCATTCATAAAACTGGTCTTGGTAATAAACCTCGTATGACTAGACCTGGTTATTATGCACGGATTTCGCTCATTTAGGTCGCAATCCTCGGTTAAGGATTTCATATTTGAACGCAATTCGTATCAAAGATTTCTAGACAGTGTCGTTGGATGTGCGAAAAAAAAATAATGTTGAGAAATTAACAACGGAAAAAGGTTATAGTAATTTCAATTTCGATTTTCAATTTATTTCAGCTATACATTTGTACACTACAAAATGTACATAATAAACGAAACAGTCATTGTAATGTTCGACTATACTTGTACGGGACTCAATAAAAAAAGACGCAAATATAAAATTTACAACCACATCCATCCAAATAAACATAATCATTGCCATCGATACGACATTCTCGGCGATAAGTATATAAATAGTTTTTTATATATACCATGCATATGCTGTTACCGCGTATACTGTAAAATATTTTTTTTAAGTATACAGGCTTCCCACTTGCGTAGTCCGTTAGATAAGCTATTTTACTTAATCGGTAGCCCCTAGTTTTAAATATATAAATAAATCTATGAAGTCGTGATAACTTGTCGTTATAGTACTATTAAAATGTAGAACCGACCTTTTCTTATTCTCCGCACGTTCTGACGTTTCCTCTATTTAAAAACCTAGCGTAGTTTTTAACAACAAATCGTAACACGTATAGAATGTGTAAATCTCGTGCAGATTGAAGTTTATTCAATTTAACCGTTTTGTTTTAAAAAATAGAATCAATACGGTACTTTAGTAGTTTACCACGATCCAGTAGCCCTCCGTATACTAAAACTGGCTGGTACCGGGCAAAGTAAATCCGAATTAAGTGCCCAGAAAAAAACGCTTGCTTTAAGTGACATAAGGGATAATTTAGTTTTATCGATTTTTAAAAATTAGCGTACCTAATGAGGTAAGTGTAAATCACGAAAGAGATTCTGACTTAGGAGAAAACGTCCCTTTCGCGTGATATATTTTTCGTTTATATATAAATAAAATAATTAAAAGCCACTAATTATCGTAAGATATTAGCCGCCTATAATTGGTTTATGATAGAGCCCTCGTGTAAGTTGATAAGCGAGACTAAATATAATATCAAAAGGCGATCAGACGTCATAGCCGTTAACATAAAATTACAATAATTATTACTCTCTCGTAACGTAATAGGCCCGTTGAAATTTTATAAATGGAGAATTATTTAGATGACGCGTGTATTTTGCTTATTTATAACCTAAATCCGTCTGATTTAGGCGACACCCATGTAAAAGACATAGACGAAGATTGCAAAGCCCTGCAAATAATAAGTATAAATGAATACGAGATATCCCTCTTTTTGGCGAGAATTTATCAGGGCCAATCTAACTTTAATAAATAAAAATACGTATCAACTATTTCGCTAACGAGTTACAGGTAACGATAACATTTTTTTCAAAAACATCTATAATAAATGACAGTCAAATTGTAAACTACAATCTGATGGGGAACACAAGGTGACGTTTATGCGTTTAAATCGACATCCGCTGGGGAAATATTGTAGAAAATTTCAAATCGTATTAATAAAGAAAGATAATCTAATTTTTAGTTATATATATATATATATATATATATATATATATATATATATATATAAAATATCATATAAAAATTGTGAGATGCAATCAACTACAAAAACATCTTATCGTAAGAGTCGACGCCGAGATTTTACTCGAATTATATATTTAAACCATTTAATACGGAATGGGGTTAGATTTTTGTTTTGTTTACAATTTTCAATACTGTTAGGGTCTCATGTCTATAATTTACATATATATGTACATTGCCTCCTATAAATCTTTATTACCACTATAAAATACAACTGCGCTACCTTTTATTATCGATAATTAATGATAGTAGGTCATTGAAATAAAGAATAATAAAGTGCATTCGATGGAAATGTTTTGTAAACAAAACTTACTACACCGTACGGAAAGACCAGAATTTTAAGCTGCAAAATTTTATTGATCCGGATCTGATAAAACCAACTCGTATAAAACACGGACACATTCAAGTGCGTAGTTTGCGGTCAGATTATTAGATCAGCCAGCTCTGGTTGCGAATGTAGTGGTGGTTGGTTTTTTTAAATACAAGAAGTCGATACGTGACTTTTCGAAAACTTTACAAAATAAAGTATGTGAAATAGACGAATTATTATTTTATTAATATAAACATCTTCCAGTTATTGTAAAGAATATGTAATCTTAAACTTATTTAACGAAAATTGTTGAAATTTCTAAAAATTGAGAAAAAAAACAAATATTTCGAATTATTCGCACATTAATTCTTCGTGAAGACAACGTAATTATACATATATTAGTAATTATTATATAAATATATATATGCCCCTAAATACATAATTATTATGTCTTATATATAATATATTTAATATGTATTACATCTCTCTCTCTCTCTCCATTCTCTCTATCTTTCACTCTTATATATATATATATTTTTATTTATATATATATATATATATATATTTATATATATATATATCTTTTTATTTATATATATATATATATATTTATATATATGCGTCTAAATACATAATTATATACACTTACATATGCCTTATATATAATATATTTAGTATGCATTACATCTCTCCCTCTCTCTCCACTCTCTCTCTATACATAATTATATACACTTACATATGCCTATCTATGTTTATTTCATTTTCACACTCTCTCTCTCTCTCACACACACACTCACTCAATATATATATAATCATCATCATCATCATCATCATCGTGGTCGTCGTCGTATGTTCGTTGCCCAACGTTGTGACTAGCTATTGTACGTTTATTTTTACTTACAAAATGAACTTCGCATTAAAGCACTATTTATATGCGACGCAGATGCGCGCGCATATGATGTTATACGAAGAGATAATTAAAAATTAAAGAATAGTCCAGCACTCCAGCAATTACGCCACCGTGACATATATATATATATATATATATATATATATATATATATATATATATATATATATATACGAACATGTATATTTGTGTATATTTATTGTATATTAATATATTGTTTTTAAAATTAGTTATTGAAAAAGCATTTACACGTATGCGCAAGTTTGATGTATGTACAACTATATACATATATTTACAATATAGATAAATATATCCATCAATGCGGAAAACATAAATAAATGTAAAAATATACAAAACGCATGATAATAATAGTTAATAATAATAATAATAATATTAGTAATAATAATAATGATAAATAATTATAATGCTAACAAATAATAATCATTGATAATTTCGACGAATAATAAGAATGATAAAATAATGAATAATAGTAATAATAGGCTAATTTACTTCTTCTAGAAGGAGATAGACTGAACGAAACTGATTTCGCCCACACTGTTCGCTTTCTCATCGTAATCCTCTATTTTACTAAAATTTTTTTTATTTTATTTTATTTTTTTTAGTTTTTACTTTTCTCGTACTACCATCGTGTATAGTGCTCGTACAAATCTCACCGGAAAGCCGATATTAATAGCCTTCGGATAAAACTCAGTCTGCAAATGGCTAAGCGAGATATATTACCGACAAACCTAATATTAAAACTTTAATACCACTCCAACCGATTCCAGCTTCTATCGACCACTAGTTTCAACGTATTTACCTCCGACCTGCGATGCCTGTCAATTGGTGAATCGGAATTTCCGGTTTCCGTTATTCGATTATCGACCGTCTCGGACAACATCGAACATTATTAGGATGGACGAATATCTTATTCGGACATCACGAACGAAGCACCTATATTATATATATATGACTTTTTTTTTAAACTATTACAATTACCTTTATTCGTAAGTAATGATTAATTAACGCCAAACATTTGACTCATAAATAATTAGACATCTAAACATATATATATATATATATATATATGTACATATTATATATATATATTATATATATATGATGTGTGTGTGTGTGTGTGTGAAAGACAGAGTTACGTACGTAATATTTTTAAAATGATTACATATTAGCCGACGAAAAATGGTTTCTAAATTCGGCTTCTCATATATAAAAATAAAGTACTTTAGTTAAGATAAATTTTTTTCTTAAAGCTCTTTTATTCAGTACTTCCTTGCCTCTGTGATATCGGATCGTGACTCTTAGTGTTGCACACGTTTGTTATATATTTTTTTCATTTGGAACTTCATTTAGCTCGTGAATACAATATATGACCGATAAACGTTGATTTAGCTTAAATTTTCGATAAATGCATATAGCACGCAACGTTGTTAAAACAATAGTATATAGAATTATGAAGAAACTGGAAAACTCAAAAACATGGCCGTTAAACAGAAGAAAAATAAATATATATATATATTACATATACACATAAAAATATTCATGTACAAATATATATATATATCAATCATAGATATATATATATAGAAATAGATATTTATATGCATGTATATAATTCGAAATTATGAGGTGGAATTTTAACGGTTTATACATATATCTGTTTTGGATTTTCATCAAATGCGTATTTTATAAAACAAATTCGCAGTATTACCTATACACACGGTTATATTATGGTAGATTTACTAAAGAAACTATTCGAATTATTGCGACGTGACATCGATTAAAAATGTCGAAGTCGTTTACGATGTTTACCATCGTGAACGTAATTAAAAGTAAAGTTGTGGTTAATTAGAGCGGTGGTAATTGCGCGCGTGGAAATTCTACAAATACTAACGACTTGCGGGTAGGTAGGTGGCCGGGGAATTCAAATTTATGGGTGTTAATTATAGGCAATATTATGAAAACTCGTGCTGATAATATCAACAAAAAATTCTGGTGTAATTGATTTCCTTTCCTGTCACATGCAATATTATTATTATTAGTAGTAGTAATAGTAGTAGTAGTATTATCACCATCCATTTGTATAATTTCCGCTGTTATTCCAAAAAGTGAGGAATAAGCGATATACACACACACACATATATATACACAACACACATATATATATATAATATATATATTAGAACATATTCAGTACAAATTCAAATTAGTGAAAGAAAAAGAAAATCGCGAAAACACAAAATTTAGCTAATTCTATACATACGTAGGAAACAACCAAAAATTATATAAATACACGCAATTACCGGTTAGCGAAATGAAATGATTTATATGTATATATTGTTAAAGACATCGAAGATGATATTTCAAGAAAGGCGCTCAAAAAGAACCCCTCCCCCCCAAAAAAAAAAAAATTAATCACGAAATAACGAAGTGGCAGTATTGCATTTAGTTTTAAGATCACTTTATTACACGTGCCGCAGTTTCAATGATATTAACGGTTAAGACAAATTATCGGAGTCGATTATTTTTACCTTATGCCTATAATTAGTAACTAATCGGTGACAAGTTTAAACATTTCAGTTATGTAATAGTGAACTTTTAAAGCTGAATTATTAAGATCGAAAAAGTAATGAAAAAATTTTAAACTAATTTACCATCGGATTTTTTTTTTTTAAATATAAACGATATATTTGGTTTGATTTTTTTTAAATTGTTTAATTCAAAAAAATTATAAAGGTGCAATGTTAATAACTCAAAAAATAAAATAATAAAGTGTACAGTGTAGATGATTGATAATGGGAAAATTATATATAAGTTAATCTACATATATATATATGTCGTTTATATATTCGAAAAGATATAAATAAATATTTCAAACTTGGGTGTAGGATGTCCTTTGCAGGATGTACTTATATTTAAGGTCAACAGTCAGGATGACAGAGAGTCCCAACCATTGTCATTTATTATATTATATGTACAAACTTAAAACTTCAGATTATTATAATTTAGTTTATATTAAAAGATGGAAAAAAATCTCTTCATTAACTATTACAACGCTTGCCGGTGAATTATGATTATATTAATACTACTATTAGCATTACCGCTATTGAACTATCGATAAAAACGCATTATCATTACTATTATTATTAAAAGAAAAACATCCACGTACGAACTCCTGCAAGTACTTATATACATGGTTACACATATAGAAAGCGATATTGGAATAACATTTGTATTATGTTTATATTAACTGAAGTGGATTGATCACTTATTTTATAACCAATTTTTTCTGCATTATTAAGTAAAAGTACTGAAGGCAATGCGAATAATTTTTTTTTTATTTATGACAAGTGGGGAATTTATATCTATTTTAAATTTACCTCTATATTCTTTAAAGTAACAGCATTGTTATATATAGTATGGTGAATTGTATCAGGAGTACTTTCGTGCAGTACTGACAGAACAGATTGGGTGTGAATTTACAATCAGCTGTCATCATCATACCTTGTATTCTTTAAATACATTTTAATTCGTTAAGCTTTATTTCACCGATGTTGCCATATAGCGATATCTTTTATTCATATACATACATTTATTTATATATTTATGTATGTATATATTCTTATAAATATATTCTTATATTACATATATTTGCCAGTGTTGACATACGAAGTTGAAAAATGGAGCCCTACTAAAGGGACAGCTACAAGAATTAGAAAAATTCAAAAACGGGTAACGGGAATATTATGCTCGGAATTAGGCTCAAAGATCGCAAGACGGTTACATGCACTAAGGAACAGAAAGAAAAAAAAATGGTAGACGAAGTGAAACGGATCACGAGGATAAAACGGAACTACATTTGACAAGACAAGGGATGAAAGATGGGCTATTACAGCGATGACCAATTAGCAGCCGGTGTCCGCCAGAGAGGCCTGTGGCTGGCTGGCGAGATGATATTGTTAAATGAGCAGGAATCAATTTAATCCTAGCTGCACGTGATAGGAGTCGTTGGAAAAATTCGAAGAATCATTTTTATTTTCTAGAAAAATACATTATAAATTTTTCATTCCTTGGTTTTTTTAAAATTTATTTTTACTACTTATTCGAATATTTAAATTGTTCGCCCGTGAGCTATTTCGAAATATTTGCCCGCGCCTAATTTTTCCGGCAGTCGTTAGTTTAATAATGCTAAAAAAAAAAAATAAAAAAAATCAAAAAAAAATCGTAATAATAATAATAATAATAATCGTAATTAAATTAAAAGCGTTAAATAAATAGGTTAAACGAAAAAGAAATGCAAGCTGCGCAATACGACGCAACAATATCGTCGGTGACTTCATAATTGTCTATTTTTCTACTTTCGACATTTTCTAAACGGGTTGATAATTCGATAATTTCGTCGTTCGCAACCGCAAAATTTGGGTTAATCCGTACGTAAATCCGCGAATTGAATTACCGAAACCGCCAAATTTCGTTTTTATCTCGATATTACAAGAATGTCGAAATACTTTAAAATTCAACAAAATAAACGTCGGCATTAATCAAATAATTTTCACAGATTTTTTTTCTATTTAGTCTTTTTTTTTGGTAAGTATCGTTCATTCCTAAATCATCTACTTTGAATAACGTCATCTATTGCGTTAATCTGGCAAAATCGTGATATTCTAAAAACGCGAGTAATCATACACACTTATACACACACATTTGTTTATATATATATATATATATATATATATATCGTCCCGTCTGGAATTATATTTTTAAAATTCTATACAAAAAGCTTCGAATATTTCAAAATAACTGAACACAGAATTTTATTAAATGCGCCTACATATGCCAAAAACCAAAAAACCCTTTGATATATTACATTTATCTGATATACAAGGCTACTGCGTGTATATATTACAAAAATGTCTAAAACAAACGCTATAGTTATCCACTTATCGCTGACGGAATAATACTACGAATCATTATCAATAACACATAACAAATACAAACATGAGAAGTGTAATCTGCTTTATTTAGGTATTTACCATTATCATCATCATCAAGTGCCGTCCCCGTATCGGAGGTAGGCAACTACTTATTTACACATATTTTGTTGCACAGGGTAGGTCGCGTAAAAGGCAATCCTAATATGCCGTGGCGTAAATAAATACGCACACACCCGAGAAAACTGATTATAATCGCTTTGTTGTCAGGGCACAATGCAGACACGCGTGTTTTTGTAGCGTACTACATTATTACTAGCGCGCATATGGTGTTGTGCGTGGTAGTTTGTCATTGCCTTCCACGTGGTAATAACATTAGGATTATTTAATTTATATTTTTATTATGTGGTAATTTTTATGTATTATTCGTATAGAAATTCGTGCTCTAGCCAATAGGTTATCCCGACGAACATATTCTTTGCACGAATCTTATTACGAGCTTTCTCGTTGATATACGCTACCTACAATTTTATGTGTAACAATTTACTTTACTACTTATCTGTATATATCTATGCGTATAAGGTATAGGCGTGTATATAACGGATTGTGTATTTGTTAGCAAGATTTTTTGTTAATTATTTTTACTGCAATTTAATTTCTCTTAATTATTTCTTAACTTTTACTTTTACTTAATAATAATCTCATTATATATAGTTCTGGTATGAGAAGTAACAGTGCTCGGTGCGGATACATAATCTTCGCTTATGTATACGTATTTAATTCTTTGATGTATATATAGGAATATAAGTTCTTAATCTCTTATATATATATATATATGTGTGTGTGTGTGTGTGTGTCACACATGCGTATGTTTTGCTAATCTGTTTGAAATATATGTATTACGATAACTTTTCAGTAATTTTTTAACGAAATCATTTTTTACTTCGTTTAACACTTTCAGTCACAATGTCCACTATATAGGACATTACATTTTAATGTTAACAAAAAATTTTGTACAGATTTTTCGTAATGTACGACTGAAAGGGTTAAATTCTCTTATTTCATCCATTTTTAACTAAATTTCTTCTTGAAGGACTGAATTTGCCAATTTTATATAAGAACTGCAAAAAACCGGGAATGTTGGAGAACTATTGTCATGGCGATGGGCCAGTCTTAGGACTGCCCAATAATGATGATGATGATACATATATATATATATATATATATATATGTGTAACATGGATTTATATATCTTCTTAACCAGTTACCCATATAGTAACTGCGCTATTTTGTGCCGTACTTCTCTTGTGCCGTGCTTCTCTAACACGTACCGCTTGCACACTGATGTTGCACTAGTCCGCTCCAGTTTTTTATTATATCTGTCAACCGCTACGGCAGCAAGCCCTTCGGTGTGTTTCCTTAAATCTTCACCTGTATTATTAACAGCTCCAAGTTCCGCTCATTACGTATAATATGTCCAAAATATTTTATCGCTCTGATATTAGCTATATAGGTTCAGCTCTGTACTATCGAATACACGCCATATATATATATAAATATATATATATATATATATGTATGTGTATATACGCACATATATAATTATCACGACAAAAAAATTTGCGAACATATTCAACTAGTCAGAATGTTTTCAATATTTCTCGATTTTACGTTCGACGTCAGTGTTCGATTCGTTGTAATATTTATCACGTTCGGTTTCTTACGGACGTTGAAATATTTTTCTTGCGACACCAATTACTTCTTGCCGACAATGAGAAAGATACTAAGAAAATTACAACTTCAAACTGGAAAACATAGGCCTCTTTCGATAGAATTATATATATATATATATATATATATATATATATATATATATAAATGTAGTATATATACACACGCACGTACATACTCACACACACGATAATACACCTATATATCTTTGTTTATTATTATCCGTCGTTTACACCGCAACCTTGACATCGATAGTTCTGGGTAATTGTATAGTAATTAAAAACGTAAAATGTAACGATATTAACGTAAATTTTCTTAGTATTTAAAAGGTTTTTGTCGATATCCGTATTGACTCATAACGACTTTCCTTGGGAATCTTAATTGGACCAAACCCTCTTCGCGCGTTGATATCCATACACCGATTAATAACATCGAGGCGGACCGGAGGAAGAAAAATTAATTTTATTTCTGGTAAAACATCTTTATGAAAGTTTTGGAAATTTTACCGTTTCTAACGGGCATACGCCGCGCTCATCGATCAGAATTTTAGTTCAATTCCGAGGATAATGTCCATTCGAAGCGTTTAAACTACCATAACATTCTGCATTCAATGCGTAACATTCTGCAGTTCATGTTCACCATGGAAGATCGGCCTACCTGTACTGCATGCAATACTCCTCTTACCATCACTCACATCCTAGTTTCCTGCCCAGCATATACCTTCCAACGGCAGCTTGCTGGCCTTCTTCACAAACTTCCCAGCATATTACAACGCACTTCTTCCGCCGAGATTAAACTTCTCCTCTTCCTCTAAATCACAAACATCCTTTCTCTAATCTAGTTCTTAACTCCTTGCCTAAGTAGTAGGATACGGTAGAGTCACAAATCAAAGAAGAAGAAGAACTACCGTAATAAGTGACAAGTAGGTTTCTTACTGAAAGGAAAATTTTTTGATCACACAGAAAATAGCAGAAAATAGCGATAGTTTTAAAAATTTGAAAGTTTAAAGAAAATGAATCTGAAATAGTAAGTGGGAACTTTGGAAAAGTTATTTACTACTATTTCGACGCGGATGAAAATATTGTCTGAATGATTCGTGCAGTAAGTCCAGACTCAAATCGGTAGTGGTAGACTCAAATCGGTAGTGGTGAATTAATTCAAGACTGTTCGCGTCTGTTAAATTTTCGACCGACCGCTTTTCTTTTTACGATCTATTAGAGCTTTCGTCAACGAAAGTTCACCTTTTTTTGGTGGACGATGTTCGTTCGATTGTTCCTTATTAGCGGAATGATCGGTACTTGGTTTTTCTTTTTAGAAAACATCGTTACCTTAGACATACGTCTATCAATTTTTTTGATAGACGGACGTATATCGAGTTCTCGGTATTTTCATAATAGCACAAGTTATTGATATTTATGAGACTGTATCCGAATATTCGCGTTCGTAACGCGGATACAAAACTGATTCTACATGTACGTCTTTAGATAGTGTTATCTACTTTTCGATACTCCACAATGAAAGAAACGATATAATAACATTATTGATTTTCTTAAGGCTAAGATCATAGATACATACGTATATATATATTATACGTATTATATATATTTATAGTGTTTCATTAGTAATAAATTTTTAACTAAATTAAATTAAATAAAAACAATTTCTATACAACATCGCAATCATTTATATTTATCAACACGATCGATAGTTTTATGGTCAGTCTTTTAAAACTAATAATTTGGATGTTTCGTAAATAATTGTGATACTTATACATAGTGTTTCCGTTTATTTATATTTCATATATCCCTACGTATGCATGCATCAACATTCGATTGAAAATAGATGTTATCGTTACAAGCGGTGTTAGATGTTAAGAAAATTTCAAAAGAAATTAAGCTCGGGTCAAAATGGACGATTATTTCACCCTCCATGAAATAATATCGTCATTTATAATTTGTTTCACACCACGCTGGCTGACATTAGCGAAAGCAGCAATTTCCTAAGGATAATCAACTTGACGTATCCATATCAGAGTAACTGGTTCTGCTTCCTCTTCAAAATCGGATTTCCGTGTATATATATATATATATATATATATATATATATATATATATATATATATATATATTATTCTGATAGTGAATACACAACAGGTGTGTACCGTCATATATATATATATATCAGTGTATAGATGGATATATGTATATCTTTATATTTCCCTATGTTGTTTGTGTATACTTTGCTTCCATTTTACGCCAATCTAAACACGTTGTGTGTATATATATATATAAATAATTTTGTGCCAGTGCTTTTATTACACGTAATCTATCCATCGGTTTTTCTATCATCACCGGTTTACTACGGCTTACGTGTTGTATGGTGTGTGTATATTATATATAATAAGGACGAACAGGTTTATACCTAGTGGGCCTCAGGAACACTATCACAAATATTACCGTACTACAAGCAACCATTATACAATACCCGGTATGGTGATGAGTCATAACAACCATTTTGTCTCTTCATTGTTACCTTTTTTTTCTCTTTTAATTTCTTTTCTAAAATGTTTTATCAGTCATATTCGGTTAATGTTGTTCCGTTTTATGTTGATGTTACTGATTTTTCTGTTTGACGTACGAGATTTTGCCTTTCTGTTAACCGTGTCGATATATATATAATATATATATATATATATATATATATATATATATATATATATATATATATATATATATATATGTATATGCATACGTAAACTGACCGTTACGATGATAATGATGACGCACTTTATGACTCATGTGTTCGAGTGCAACATGGGGGATGAGTGTCTTTCTGTAATAATTGTGTATTATACCGATTCTCTCTTACCTGCCAACCGTGCCGTTACTAGCAATCATTATGAATCTTGCGATGCTCGAAAATTACTGGCGACTGATGAATCGGTGTTAGGGCGATGAAAAAACAGCCGACGAGGAATAGTAGAAGTCTGCGAAGGAGCAAAGTTTTTCAAATACTTATATCGTTTATACACGAGTATGCACATATATAACGTGTGATATAAATAAAATCAGCTGTTGCGCGATCTGATTCACTATATCAGAATCTCTGAAATCGAAATACAGGTTTACACAGCGTGTCATATTTACAGGTAGACGGACACTTTCCCTCACCCACACACCCATATATATATATATATATATATATATATATATATATATATATATATATATATATATATATATATATATATATGGAAGTAGAGGAAATATACAGCGTGATATCCAGTTAAAGATTTGGCGGCTTGAACAACTGAAAAAGAAAACGTCCTGCTCCGTTGGAATAATTACACTTACCGACCGAGTCCGGATATTTTACGTATTAAAACGATCGTTGGAATTGTGTCCGTTTGAAACTATTTGAAATTAAGTTGCACATACCGCGGGAGGTGGACGGTTAAGCTAAATTCAACAAGAAAGTCCGAATAGTACTTTTCAACTATACAAAAATTTACGTTATATTAAACAGGAATTTAATTCATATACCATTTTTTAGCGTCGCAACTATCCGTCCATCAGTAAATGTTAGCGTATAACGCCCGTTATCAATCAATAATTTTAGAAGAAGAAGAAGGACCGTTTGTTTATTAATTATTCCGTACAGAAAATGACATTAATAATTTAGTATCGATCAAATCAATTAATTATAAAATTGACAATTACGCTAAAATAAATTTTGTGTCAATAAACACGAACGAATATCCGGAATCGTTAATTATTTTTTTTTATACCAACGAGTATTCTGTATATGCTGCGGGAGATTGAAACCTAAACTCGACAAGCGCTTGTTAACCCTGGGCCGGCGACTGATAGAAACGTTAACCTTCGATAGAATAGTCAGTTAACGGAGTCTTATCGATGGAGCAAAAAACAATTTTTAGTGATAAAATGAACAAAGAGAAAACATAGGAAGAAAGTAACAACAAAGGATATAATACGTATGGGTTATATTTGAGTTGAAAAATGTGCAAGCTGAAAATACGGAAAAAGGTACAAAGAATTGTTTAGGTTCGAAAAATTATGTAGGGAGTTACGTATAAAATAGGAAACTTTTTTTGACGACTATAATATAAATTTAAGGAATGCATTATCGAATTCGGTTAGTAAAAATAAAATATAAGATAGATATATAGGTTTAAAAAATTTCGAATTATGGTGTCTGAGCAGAATGATGAAGATCAGGTTGACAGAATCACTAATAAAGAAGTACTAAACAGAGCGGAAACGAAGAAACATTTTTTAAATATAATTATCAGGATTGGACATAATTTGAGGCATGATACTCTCGTGAAAACCATATTGGAAGGGATGGTATAGGAAAAAACCCCAGAGAAAGATCTCTCCACGAATATATGACGCAGATTATAGAAGACCTGGAATTTCTAACAACTACATGGAACAGAAGAGGTTATCGAGAAAAAAAGAAGAATGACTACAAAACAATCTACAGATTGACAACAAATGATGATGATGTTGATGATGAGATATATATTAAAAAATTCCGGATTAAATTGCGACCGATGTTGAAAAAAAGAATACGTATGATAAACGGACAAGTAATGTTCTGGATAATATTTAAATTCGTAGAACGATGATATTGTAAAGAACTAAAATCGAAATGATAAAATTTTATATACGGAAAAAAATTATAAAAAAAAAATGCAAATAATAAAAGAAACAGATAAAAATAATTTATTAAATTCGACTATAAATTTTGACGAAGAATTAGTTTTAATTATAAATTTAAAATTGTTTAATTTTTATATTAGAAAGTTCAAATTTTTCTGTTAGGCTAGTTAATGTAATGCTTGATTGTGTTGTTTACCTCATTCACCATCGGGTTAGTTTATAATCGAATCTGTTATTTAGCATTAATTATCTTTGTATAAATTTAAATTAATCGCTAATTATTAGATTTTGATGGAAAATTATAAATATCCATACGGGTGTTCGAGGTGAATTTTAGGTAATTATTCGAGTATTTAAAATAAATATTTTTTAAAATTAAGATATTTATCGTCGACAAAATTAAAATTTCACGTACCGTATAGTGGACATCGTGACCGAGAGTCAAAAATGTTTGCATAGATTTTATTTATTTATTTTTATTTATTTTTTAATGTTACATATTATTTCTTATTTATTTTTATTTAAGTACACTCGAAAATGGCTTAATAACTGAAAAATTTTGATTTTTTTGATACGAATTTAACGATTTCGACTACTTTTTAATTGTTCATTTATTTTTATATATATATTTATTTTTGTTTTAAATTATTTAATTCGTATTTTTACATCTAGTTTGTAAACCATTTCGATCTTTCATATCGATGGTTACGGAACAGTTGTCGCGAGCCTTAATATTTTAGATAACAATTCGAATTAATTCGCCGAATCTGCGACATTTATGAAGTGCTCCGGAATAATTAACGGCAATTGGTTAAAGTTCGATTTCCGGAAGAGTAGAAACGGTAGAACGAGTAGAACAATGAGAATTATTATTATTTAAGCTTGAAAAAAGAAGAAAATTCGCCTAGAGTGAGAGATGAATCTACGTCACGCGAAAAAATTCGAGTTAGGCGTAATTGAAATTTGTTTACTGGTCCAATGAGATTAACCTTTATTTTAAATCGTGTTAATCGCGTCATTAGTAAGTACAACGACTGATTATCGGGTGACAAATTACCAAGGAAATAGATAAATTTCTAAGGCGACAATTATTATTTACGAGAATAGGAAGTTATCGTGTGCGAGTGTGTGTTTATCCAGAAAGATAAATAAAAAAATAAAATAAAATAAAAAACGAACCGATGACGTCTAAAAAGCTCGTCGATCAAATTTAACAAAAAAATTCGATCACGTAGCAAAACGAGTTGTCCTATTATAGTAGGTTGGTAACGTGTTCGTTGATTAAGGAATTAAATAGTGAATTAACAAAAAAAAAATTAATTAAAATATCTAAATTTTTATACATCAAAAGACCACAAAGCTTTTCAGCTTTAAGCCATTATCAAGTGGACATAAGAAAAAATATATAAAATAATATATACCGTTTACGAAATATATAAAAGGAAAAACATGAAAAATAAAACAAAATGCAAGAACATAATTAATTTATATGTAAAATATTAAGAAAAACAGCGTACTGAAAAAACGCAGATTTCATTATAAAATAATCGGAGATTAGTTCACGTGTTAAATAAATTTTCTTACATATTACTTAATTTTCTGTTTCTCCTTTTATCGTTTTAATAAATTACATATAAAATATTTTTATATTTTATATTTTTTTTTTACGTTCACTCGATAATGACTTAATAGCCGAAAAGGTTAGTGGACTTCTTACGTATGAGTTTTTACTTATTTTAACTAGATTTTTGTTGTTTATTTATTTCGTAAAAATTTATACATTCCGCACTGTTAAAAAAAAAACAAGAAAAATAATTAAATTATTCGGTTCGTCTATCGCGAATTAACTCGAAGTAATAATAACGCATTATCGAAATCAGTTGAGTAAAAACGACAAAATAGAAGATAGAAATATATATATATATAAAGTTCGAGAGCGTGTAAATTAAATTGTGGATACATAAAAGAAATGAACAAACAATTGGCGATAACATTTAAAGATGCAAATTCGTATATGAAAACTTGTAAAACATTGTAAAGGATTAAAACTTAAAATCAATAATATTAACCGGAATTATAAAATTTTACACAGGAAAACATGATAAAAAAACTACTAGAATAAAGTATAAATAATAATAATACAAAAATATATAAAAATAATCGACTAAATTGAACAACAAATTTTGAGGAAAACTTATTTTTAAGAAGTATATTATAATAAATTTTTTTCGATTAGAAAATTTTTATTTTTCTGGCTATTTAGTGTAATTGTATTTATATTCATGATTTGTCGATTTTTTACCACATTCAACATTCACCTTATAGATATAAAAGAAATGATATTAGGCATCCTCCAAAAATGCAATGACTACACACGGGCATACACAGACTGTGCAAAATCCACAGCGGGCGGTGAGAATTCACCAGCAGCTGCTGTTACCAAATTGATAATATATTACATTCAATCCGACTAAGCAATGGCTGAACGCCTCTGGATGCAGAGCTGTATTATGTACCGAATTCAGTACATCAGATCAGCTGTACTTCCACATCGAAAAGCACTGGTTATAACAGACTCATACGCCGTCAAGATGAATAAAATAATATTAGAAATTCAACACAATCCACGCAAAACAACATAGGGAAGGATGTAAACTACGCTTTCTATGGCTCCCAAGTCATATTGGGATGCACGGTAGTGATAAAGTAGACCTTGAAGCTCGGCCTATAGTACTTTCACCAATATCGGAATACTCAAAACCTTCATCAACATTAGCACACGTACTCATGAACAGCAGTAAACAGCAATAGACTACCGACTGGACCTCACAAACAACCTTCCTGAGGTGCATAAAATCAAACGTAGAACCTTGATGGCCTCCAGATGCTACAAGCAGAAAAGAGTATTGTATTCTAAACCTTTTACGCGTGGGTAACACAGCCATATCACACAATTATCTATATACTAAAAGCTATCCACCAACAAACTACCTCCTATGCGGACACTTAACATGACCAACAGTCATACATTTAATCTATAAGTGCCAAATATTTACAACACACAGCTTAAAACACCAAATACAGGGCCCGATACTCTAAATCCACTCAAACAACCCTCAATCAATAGAGTCCTGCCATTTGCCAGAGAAGACGAACTCTTTTTGCGTACATATAAATTAGACACATGTCTCGTTATGCTGCAATTGCCCTGATAGATACAAACCGCATATGGAGATTTACATAATGTAATAAATATATATATATATATATATATATATATATACATCAGACTACTTTATAAATAACTGGTTTTTCACTTTTCTATTTTTTGTTATACTCTATCCCTAAATTAAGAATTTTTTAAATAATTTATATAATTTATTTTATTTTTTGTTTTTCTTTACATTTTTTATTATAATTTTCTTTTCTGTAGAGAAGCTTTTGTGATCTTTTTATATATAAAAATTTAATAATTTTAATTACCTTTTTGGTATTTATTTTTTAAAAGTTCGTCGTGAGTAAAATGTTTATTTTTTTATCTTTCTAATAATCGATATTTCGTAATTTATTTTGTACTCGTTAGATTATTAAATTAATTGTTCGGTTATTAATTATCTTTCTGGGCTGATACCTAGTGGAGCGTTTCATCACTCTGTTAAATTTAGAGACTACAAGAAGAATTTCGTGACGACAACTATTTAGCCATCTTCTAACTTCGTCGTTATATAGAGAACAGGATTTTAAATAAAAAATATAGGGAATTAGTACACAAATCATGCGTGAACATATTCTTCTAATTACATGATTAATACGCAAATCGTTGCATATATTTTTTGTATAACGTCTAAGGGAGGATAACAGAAAATCCTCCAGCTGAAGCTTAGTTCCCAAGTATAACTGGCATGCAAATAAATAGAAGCCTTCGTCAGGGCTCGCATACGTCGCTTGTGCAGCCTATTAGGGTGCAGAGAATCTTCGGAGTCAAAACATTGAAACGGCAGCATGTCAATGAAGTAACAATATTTACATGGAACATAAGATCACTCAGTATAGCAGGGAAATTAGCAAATTTAATAATAGAAGCAAAACGATGCAAAAATGATATCCTGGGAATAAGTGAAGTCGGATAGTCAGGAGTCGGCCGAATACAGTTATGACATGATATATTCTGGAAGTGAAAATCATGAAAATTGAGTTGGGATCCTCGTCTTATAGAAGTTAAGCAGGATGATATCTCGAGCAATTCCAATACCACATAGATCTGTAGCCATAGTTATTAATAGTAAACCGAAGCCAATTAGTATCGTGAAAATATATGCTCCAACTACAGACCATGAGTATGAAGAAGTAGAAATATTATATGGTGATATCGAGAAAATTATCAAGAAACTAATACTAGACGGACTACTTTTTAGAATGGGCGATTTCAACGCAAAAACCGACAATGTAATCGTTGGAGACAGAGCTTATCGGCTAGGACAAGGCAACGACAGATTTTGAATTTGTAGATAAAAATCATTTGATAATTTGCAAACACCAGCCTAGAAGACTATATACGTGTGAGATACCGGATAGCTTAAATGCTATTCAACGAAAGATACAAGAATATGGTACTTAACTGTCGCACCTTCCGCGGATTGTAACTCCGATCATATACTACTGAGAGCTACACCTGAAAAAACAGCAGTATCCGAAGAGTACTGAAATCGGGATAAATACAAGCCCATTAAAATGTAAAACACGATCCAATGAATTCAGTAGAAGGCTGCAGGATAATAAAATCGAAGTAAACGATAATGTTGAAGAAGTGTGACAGTCACGGAAGGCGGCGGTGATTGGAACAACAAAAGATGTTAAAGAGCGAAATCGTAACACGGAAAAGGAAACAGCGGATGACGGACGAAATTGTAGATCCGTTAGATCACGAAGACAAGTAAAATATCGGAATAGTCAAGAATATCGGAAAACAAATAAAGAAACAAATAAAAGGTGTAGAGGAACAAAAGAATATCGAATATCTACAGGATAAAGGTAGACTCCGCGACATACATGGCGAGATCAAGTGGATGATGAAACAACAAAAGAAAATAATGATAATAGAAGAACAAGGAGTACTGCTTTCAAACAAGGAGTAAATTGGAAAAACCCAGATGAAATATGTCAGCAAATTATATGAAACGTAAAGCTGCTTATTGTAATGAAGCTCCCGATATTATAATGTCGGAATTAATGCAATACGGATGGCTAAAAGAAACAAAATCGAATTCCGGTAAAAGTAATAAAGCGCGTGTCACATAAATGTAAAAGAACGCTATGTAAAATTACAGATGTAATAACGTGCAACCTGTAATGCATACAGAAACCAACAAAATAAATAAATAAATAAATAAATAAATAAATAAATAAATAAATAAATAAATAAATAAAATTATAAAATCTCGTTTAGAAATAATATTAAATAATTAAATAACAACGGTTTATTTCCACTTGTTTAATTTTCAGTTAGTCGTCCGGGTGATTCGGAAATCGAAGAATAATTAAAACGTTAAATTATTACCTCGAATAATAACAAATGTTATCGCAAATATAGGAACCGACTTACGATAACATTTTCCGTGAGCCAATTAATTCGAATATAAATATTTAAATATGAAACAATTTATTTTACTAATTGCGCTAGCCAAAAAACTAATTGAAAGATTAATTAGACCTAGATTACCGACGACGATGCGATATGATAATAAAATATTAATTATAATAATAACAACAGTGATAATAAATAAATAATAATAAATATATAATCATCAAGTGGCGTTTCCGTATCGGAGGCAGGCGACTACTTACCTATACATAATTCGTTCTACAGTGTATGTAGCGTATAAGGCAAATACGCTGTTAACGTAGATAGACACACACACACCCGGGAGAACTGATTGTAATCACTTTATTGTAACGATACAATGCAGTCCCGCGTGTTTTTGTAGTGTACTATGTTATTACTAGCGCGCGCAGATGGCGCTGTGACTGGTGGCTTGCCATTGTCTTCCACGGTAATAATTAATATTCGGTTTATTTATTTTCCGATGATAATTTTTGCGTCGCCGATCGTATTCGAACTCGGTACCTTTAGTATTACGAACTTGTGTTCGTGTTCTAGCTACTAACCTATACCGACGACTTAATATATAAAATAATAATATTAATAAAGCTTTTCGTAATGGTCGTTAGAACTTTAAAACCGCAATACGAACACGGGCGTCTCCAATTGGAAAGTAATTTACCGATAAATATATGCAAACTAGTTTAAATAGGCGCTTATCGTCTCCGACATATACGAAGGAAAGCTTATTATAACGTGTTAACAACTCGTCAACGTACGGTGTACGTCATTATTTATTCTACGGGACAAACCCGTCGACAACTTCTGATGGAATTTTCTTCAGTAGCTCATGCTTAAACCTCCACCGTCCGTCTGTCTGTTTGCTGCGTTCCTACATCGCTAAACTAACGACGATCTTTACACTTATTCGACTGGCTAATTTCATTTTTGGTCTATTAGAAAGTTTTGCATAAAGTCCCTAGCACGATTTCGAATTAGTTCATACGTCAACTTACGACGAAATCGCATGAATATAGTGAAGAAAGACTGTTTAAGTGAAAAGCGCCCCAACTTAATTGAATATGGTAATTAATAAACCTAGCAAGTTTCCTTACATCGGTTTTAACATATGCGTTCGACAACTTCTTCGGGAGGATGACACTTCTAGCGGCGAACTTTCGTTCTTATTTTAAATTTTTCGATGGCGTGAAAGTAAAACGATTCGGTAAAATTAAAAACGGACGCGTTATTTCAACGAAGAGTTTTGCGATTTGTGATACTTTAAGCTCGATTTATGATTTATTTAATCGTACGTTTACAAGTTATTTATCGTAATTATATCCTATTCCTTAATCGCATTCATTGATTTGCTGTCATTTGTCCAGTTAGACACTTATTCTTAATATGATCTATCGCGTTTACAATTTCTTTTTTTTTTTTTCTTTTTTTAGCGTATTTATTCCAAGTTGAGTCCTTAACCGCATCAATTTTACCTTCCTTTGGTAAATCGAAGCTAGACTGTGTTGTCCCCGCATATTTTCGGTTTACGTTTTTCAATAAATTTCTTAGACATTGCTTTAAGCCGATTGAATTGGTTTTTGTATCTTGATTATTCATATTCGTTTATGGCGTTTTTTTCAAAGAATTTAATAGCGCGCTTCCTTAGAATCCATTCGTATTTTATCAATATAACAGTATTAAAATTATTGTCGATTCTAAAACCGACTTTTTGATTTAATAAATTCGGCTGTTGTTGATACGTGTAAATGAATACCCCTTCTATTTTACGAATTACCTGTTAGTGTCGTCGGAGAAACTGACGGTGCAATATAAATAAATTTTTCAAAATATATTAAAACTACGTAGGATTTCAACTTTTTTCATTTTTCATTTTTACTTTTGGTTTAGTATTTATTTAATAGTAAATAAGTTTTAAGAGGATTCTTCTTCGTTCCTCGAATTCGAGAGAATACAACCAGGCTGAAGTAATTAGAACAGCCCTCACAACACCTCGCGCTGCCTTCAACTAATTAAGCTGATCAACTTAGCTATTTATAGTTAGTTCTTTTTCCATTCATTTTTCTAGCGTTGTGCCTTTAAATAAAAAACAAATAAATCGATATGAAGCTATAGAAATGTGGCTCCATCGAAGGATGTTAAGAATCCCATGGACGGCCAAGATATCAAATAAAGATGTTTTAAAGAAGGCTAATACAAGCGGCATATTAAAAAATCACATTATACAAAGGAATGTGTCATAATATTTTGGCCATATCATCAGGGGCGAAAAATATGAAGTACTCCAGATGATAATACAAGGAAAGATGGAAGGGAAGCGAAGTCCTGAAAGAAGGAAAACTGATTGGCTGCAAAATATTATAAGCTGGGCAAACAAGTCTTCTCTGCAGCAATTACTGACAGATGCAAAACAGCGCAAAGTCTCGACCGGTTAGTGATAGCCTCTGTGAAGAGTATGGCACGATTTATGATGATGATGTAGAGAATTAAGCTTTATTGAAAACTTTTTCTATTATTATATAAGTTCATCATATGACGATTACCTAGATCTTCTACCAGCCATACTTATTTATTGTTTTATTTATATTTCAATTCCTGTCTATGTGTATATACTTATTTTTTATTATTTTTTTTTTATATAAAGATTTTATTGGAATTGTAAAACTAATTACATTTACCATAACTAATTATAGAATGATTTCACTGGTAGTTAAATTATTTTATAAAAATAATAAAATTAAATATTAATAAGATCCAGCTGATGTTTTCTTTTCAGCCGCCGGATGTCATTAGAATCATCTAATAGTAAAACTGCTTCAACGTTCGGATGGAGGTGAAGACGATTAATGTAGCTGTTTGACTTCTGGTGAGTGATAAGAGGAACTGGATCGATTTTGAGATCGATGCGAAGTTGGGCGTTCGAGACAAACCAAGGTGCTCTTGAAATCATACGCATAGACTTGTTTTGAAATTTTTCAAAAATTCCGAGATTGGATTTGTCTGCGGTTCCCCAGACCTCTGCAACATAGCTCCATGCTGGTCGGAAAATTAAAGTATAGATGAGCCCGTTGCTTTCGAGACTAAGCTCAGAATGAGGCTGAAGGAACCGTCGAAAGTTGGAGAGCAGAAGGTCAAACATTTTCCGTTTTCTTCTAATATGCTCGTGCCAATTGAGCTTACAATCAAGATGCAGATCTAAGTAGCGAGCAGAGTTAGAAACTGGAACCGGTTTACCATCTAAATAAGTTGGAATGTAACCATGGTGTCGGAGAGAAAAGTCTACTCGTACGGACTTGCTGTCATTTAATTTAATTTTCCAGGTATGAGCCCAAGTTAAAATATTGTCTACAGCTGTTTGAAGAATACATGCAGCTGTATCATAACGACGACTATTGAAATTATTTTTCAGTGTCGTCGGGAAAAAAGACTTGTTGTTGTCTCATTGAGGAATATCCATAGTATAAAGTAGGAAGAGGATAGGACCAAGTACAGAGCCTTGGGGAACACACCAGCGCGAATCCTAATGTAGTGCGTAGTAGCTGATACAAAATGTATGTAGAACTGTCGATCAGTTAAGTATGACGTGAGTAGTCAGCAAAAGTTCGATGAAAAATAGCTTTTAATTTTGCGAATTAAACCAAGGTGCCAAACTTTATCAAAAGCAGCACTGACATCTAAAAAAACTGCTGTAGCAAATTATTTGTTCTCAAGTGCTTGAGTTGCAGTATGTACAACATGGTGAATTTGCTCAACGGTTGCATGCTTTTCACGAAATCCAAACTAACATCTGGTATTAAATGTTTATTTACAATAACTGTCCGAAAACTATGTGAAATATTGTTTTCAAAGATTTTCGCAATGATAGGTAGTAGGGAAATGGGCCGGTAAGATCCACGATTCTGGTTTCCCTACTTTAATAATCATAATCATTTTTACAATCTTCCAAGTGCGAGGTACATACCGTAGATGAATACAGGCATTTATCATCGTCGACAGATACACAATCCCTTTCTTTGACAGTTCTTTGAACACAACAGGAGAAAGCCTCTCATGACCCGGTGATTTGTTAGACTTTAGGCTATCAATAACATTGGCTACTTCGAGGGAAGAAGTTGGTTTAATTCTGCCATTAGATGTACTAGGACAGGAAGGAGCTATTGAGGATTGAATGCTATTATCCTCAAAAACAAGCTCAAAATGTTTGGTAAAAACATATGCTTTTTCAGAATCGCTCCGAGCCCATGAGTTATCTTCCTTCCTCAAAGGAAAACAAGGCCGAGTAGGACGGCGAATTCACCTAGCGGCAGTCCATAATGAGTAGTTAGCTTCTTTAGTGATGCCAAGGGACAATAGGTAATTGGAAAATGAATTGTTCCTCCACTGACGAATGGCATATGTAGTATCTTTAGACAATTTATTGAAAGCCGATTTATTTCCAATAGTACGCTGTCTTTGCCAGACTTTTCTTACTTGGGGTCTTCGATGGACCAAGTGACGAATGAAGTCGGGATATCTGACTTCAGTTGGGGGTTGTTCATACTTATGAACACGCATAATAAATATGAATGTTTCTATACATATTTAATTTTATATATATATATATGAGAAATACCAGGTTAATGGAGAAATGGAAATAAATTACAATTTATCGTACAAAGAAATGAATAATTTAAAAAAAAATGATAATGTCAAAAACTTGTGCAACAATGCAAACTCTCGTAAATCACAAGAAAGATAATTATTCAGACTTTACAGTGAAATGATGTTTAAAGAAAATAGTTTTACGTGCTTATAAACGCGGTCAGACGTCAATTATCCAATGACACTTAATTTAGCGTAAAATCTCCGGGCTTGCTGGATTAAATTAAAATTTTTCACCGATTCTAATTGTTTATTCAAAAGTTAAATTTAAATATATTAATCGCGAGATATCTCGTTTCGTGATTTTTCCATTTGAAAATGTACGCGGTTTTAATAGCCCCTAAAGGCATCAATCCTTTAAAAAATATATATATATATTAATAAATAAAAATCGATCCGCAATTAATTCGGAAGACGACGAAAGAATTTTTCGTGCCTTTGTTCCTTAATCAGGTTATTAAATTTTTCGAAAGGTCAGACTAAAATGACGACGATTGAAAACGGATGAAATGTTCGAGAAACGATGCGTGAATTACGATGATCGATTAAATTAATTGATATATGTTTTACCTATCAGTTTACGTTACTCCGCATCACGCATGAGCGCAGTTGTAAACAACAAATATTTATTGCATACCGACACATATATATATATATATATATATATATATATATATATATATACATACATATATATATTATATACACAAAATCACGTATTTATAAGTAACTAAAAGAAATGTCGGATGCGTAATTCGGTTATATAAATACTGGTAGAGAATAAATAAAACAAAAACCCTGATGGAATTGTTTACAAAATAATATATATTGGCAGATTAAAAAATCGTAAGTATTTATTGTTAAATTTAAAAGTTTCTTAATTATAAAATGTGTAAACAAACACACCGATCAGCGCAACTCTCTGCACGAGAAGCCAATAAATTAAAAATATATAAACGTTACTAGACTGTTGACACTAATCTAGTACAGATACATCGTTACTAGACTGTTTACGCTATTCACGTATATAGATAGTACATTAAACATTCTACAAGAGCTACATACACATATATGCACACACATAGGTTTATGACGCTGCCTGAGACATCGTATATATAATATGCATAAATATATAATATGCATATCAAATATATTTGTATACATTTAATATACCGATATATAATATGAATATAAAAAGACGTACATATAAATACATACACATATATAAATATATATACATATTCTATACTAATATATAAAACTTATCTGTCTGTGATTTGCGAATATTTTTATTATGTATTGGGCTGTTTTTATCACACAAACAGAAAATCTATTTTTCAAAATTTTTGTATGTCCGTTCTGATTTAACTCGAAAACGATTAAATCTATAATGATGAAAGGTGCGCAATTTGTAGCCTATATTATCGGATTCGTTGTAAGCTTTGTACCACATTGATATCACAAATAGGACAGAAATTGCAATAATTTAAAGTTTTAAATACATAATATCTACATATATATATATATACTAATATAGTTGAGTTAGGTGCGTGTCCTACTAATATATATGTATACTATACTAATATAGGAGCTTGGGGGCGTGACCAAAATAATGGACAGATATATATATATATATATATATATATATATATATATATATGTAACACTAACATAGTTGCGTTGGAGGCATTGCCGAAATAACTGATATATATATATATATTCGTGGATAACTTGTAGCATATATTTATGTGTGTGTTTGTGCATACATTTATGTATGTATACACAATATAAGTATGTAACACAGATAAACATTCATTTTTAATTAATAGAATTGTGAATACATTATCAAAATATATATAACGATATATAGCGTAAATATTGAAACAAATAAACAATATACGCTGCCATAAATTTATTTAATCTGTGTTCAACTTAACTATAAATATTTTCCTGATGACGATAATAACTATAATAATAATAATAATACTAATAATAACAACAATAATAATTATAGTGAATAATAATAATGATAGATATTAGTTATATACTCATACACTAATGACATCGGTATACATATATATATACACATGCATATATGAGAATGAACTATCTGATAAATCATCCAGGAAAGCCACTACTACGTTCTTGCCGGTCCCGGAGACCATAAGAAATACATCGTAAATGATCATCCTGCATTATGGCAGAGGAAGTGGCAGCAGCTGACTTCACAAAATAACAAGCTACGACAAATCAAACATTCGATCGATCCTTGAATAACTTCGCTTCTAAATCGCAGACACAACATGATCATTACCAGGTTGTGTCTGGGCCATACGCGTCTCACTTATGAGTATCTTATCAATATCCACTGTGTTCCAAATTGTGGCGTTATCCTCTCTATTTCCCATATTTTAATTGACTGTCCCTCATACTCTTCTCTTCGAGCGTCTCTTAATTTCCTCCTTCGCTTCATCTCCTCTTCAATGATGTCATGTTTCATTCTCGAATATAATTGCCTTCCTCAACCGGTCCGGTTTCTATTCCTCAATTTGATTCTCTTTTCCTACCATGCCTCTAGCCTTGGCTGCTGTACATGGCACGTTTATAAATTATATATATATATATATATATATATATATATATATATATATATATATAAACATGTACATACACACACACATGTATATATAACAATTAAGCTAGAATTAGTAATACTGATAAATGTGTGTATTCGTAATCACAAAGCACCATGATACAGATATTCCTAAACTACTTAAATATATGTACTCACAATAATATGATGAAATACATATAATGATATACAAGGTAAATATTCAAACAAATACATAACGTACATTATAACCAACTTATTTAATCAACATAGCTACAAAAATATTTTACTAACGATGACGATAGTAAAAATAATAAACATTAAACGTAATAATAGTAATAAGTGTACAGAATATTTTTAATAACGACTAATAATTCAATTAAAATTAATATAATTAATAAAGATATTATTGTTAATAATAAATGTTAAATATATAATAAAATTAAGTCGGAGGAATTAATGAGTTAATCACGTGTACGCGCTGATGATTAACGATGTATACTTTCGGGTGCGAGTTAATTTTTATACGTAATAAAATTAGCGTATATCGTTGGTATTATTTATTGATTTAGCGATATTTCCGAATTCCGAAATTATTAGTGCGTAATTTTCATTTATCGACGGTAATTATTACATTGTATCGGTTTCGCCGCGAGCAGCATACCGACAAACATGCGTATAATCGATCGAATTTTATTATTCCGATAATATAAAGAAATTTTTTCTTCATTATTATACATTAAAACATTTTCAGTTCGACATTTCTTACCGCCCTACTCCCTCCGCAGTTCTTTTAACCTCTTCCACCCTGTACATCCTATATATATATATATATATATATATATATATATATATATGTATGAGTGTATTATATATATTTATATAAATTCGCTTGTATATATATATATGTGCATTATTAGCTTAGTAATTTTTTATATATATATATATATATATCAGTAGCAGATTACCATTAATAACGGTGATGACGAGGTAAGATAAAAATTCGACAGAGAGAGTGGCCTTACAGTTGAAACTCAGAATTAAGGAATTTGCTAATTCCTATCGTCGTAAGCGTAAGTTTGATATCGACATTTCAATTCGAAATTATTACAAGCGTTTGTTTTTGTAATTTAAACTATTTAATTTTCAAATTATCGGAAAAGTATCTATGCAGTACATGTTTTTTTTTTTAATCGTCTTGTGGGATTGTCAGGATGGCTAGTTAAATGCATTGTTAGGATTTTCGTATTTATACTGATTTGAAATTTATCCGGGAACTATTTCTATTTATATGTACTTCATTAACACACGGTATATAATTAGGTCATTACGAA
Organism: Coronaproctus castanopsis; assembly: GCA_032883995.1. Taxonomy (NCBI): domain Eukaryota; kingdom Metazoa; phylum Arthropoda; class Insecta; order Hemiptera; family Monophlebidae; genus Coronaproctus; species Coronaproctus castanopsis. The sequence goes on from CM065052.1 coordinate 114,738,909, forward strand.
GAGTTAAATTAGAAAAGTATTTCGGTATACGAAGTATTTTCAATTGTTTATTCTGACTAAGTTGCTTTTGCGTGCGGTTCCATATAATTCAGTTCCGTTTTTCCGAATGAACGCTCTTATTGTAGAACAGATTTTTCTTTTTGAAGTTACGTTTAAAGATAATTTTCCGCCAAGAAGAGGATATGATAATCTGGTTCGCGCGAGAATAGTTTTCCCAGTTTCAGTCATCTGAAACCAACATGTTAGTCGCCGGTTAAAGTGCATTCCAAGATGCCTTACACAGTTCGTCTGCGGAACTTCATTACCATCGATACATACTGCAGGGCACGTTACCTATGTTGGTAAAAGCGGCATAGTTGGGATAGCAGGTGAGACTTAATACTGTTGGCGGCCTCAACTCGCCAAGGGTTGATAGACAATCAACGGAATGTAGAATTTTGTAAACAGTTCCCAAACTGTTTTTTCACCTCCTCGTGTCTACTTGCCACTACTGGAATCACCTACATGATTTTGCCGCGACTACTTATTTGACTTCTGTCTTATTCGCAGTTAACCTACATATCTGTGTAGGCCTTTCCACTATTCGTCACCTGTGGACGTGCCCCGTTCCGGTTGGAACTCCGTATCATTGAGAGTACACGTACCCCCAATAGATCTCAAATCAAAAATTGTGGAAATTGTGCAAGAATTTCGATATTTAGGTGTATTACTAACAAATAAAACAAATTAGAACCCGTATCGGAATAGCCAAACAAGCATTCAGAAACTTGTGCTGAAAGACGGGAAACTATAAATGAATATAAAAATAAAAGTCAACCAGTGTTATGTCATGTCCGTCCTGAAATACGCCGCTGGAACGTGGACACTACAGAAAGTGCAAAAAGATTAAACGCGTTGAAATGTGGACGCTTAGAAGAATATGGCGGATACCGTGGACGGCAAAAGTAACGAATTCAGAGGTATCAGAACAGAGCGGTATGGAAAAAATTAACGACGTCCAAGACAGAAAAATACGATCCTTGTTTTTGATTTTCTCCATCCAAGATATTTTTAGAATTTTTCTGTAGCATCATAATTCTAAAGCCTGTAGTTTCGACTCCTCTTTTTTTTTAAATAGTCCAAGTTTTACAGTCATACAATACCATACTCCAAACGTAAGTTAGTTTTCTTGTGTGTAATGAAATAATTTTGGAAGTAAATAAGGTCTTCTTTTTATTGAACGCGTTTCTGGTCTGCGCTATTCTTTTTCTAACTTTTTTTTCGCTTCTGCCATCCGTTGCAGTTATACTTTGTAAGTAGCAAGATTCCTGTACTTGTGGCAATCGTTGTTTGTCTAAAAATATATTCGTATCTTTAATTTTCCGTCTTGAGCATGTCATTATTATGGTTTTATTTACATTTATTTTCATTTTACATTTTTCAATTAGTAGTGTATCTAGGTCGTTAATGGCTCGTTGTAATTTTGTTTCGCTCCTTGCTATTGAGTTGTACCACCGACCATTAATATTAATACCGGTTTTTCTGTTTTCTGCAAATATTTTCATTCTTTCTTTTATATATATATTATATATATATATATTATATATATATATTATATATATATATATATATATATATAAATAAATATAATATACATACACAACACATTTATAAGTTGGAACAAATTGATGTCAGGCATCATTCGTTAGCTGAGGTCTTACTATTTATTACTACTTGTTGTAGTTGAAAGAGTAACTGTCTATCTCTATCTTCTTCTTCTTTGTTGATGTGACATGTAGTGCCGCCTAGGCCATGATAATATAGGAATTAAATGGATTAAAATGAATTGGTGATCTCGAGGAAATGAAGTAGACGTTCAACTTTTTTATGATGATCAAACAGGATTTCAGAGAGCGGACGATTGGAGAATTTGTGCTCGGTAGGAATTATAAATTGGACAGCTAACAAGTAAATGTTGGAATGTCAAATGGGAATTGCAGTTGGAACAGAGTGAGAGAAGTTGATTTGATAGGAGGTGTCTATGTGTGAGTTTGGATTGTCCTAGGTGGAGTCGTGTGATAACGATTTCATTCCTTCTGTTGGTCGATAATGATGTGTTCCATGTTTGAATGGTGTCTCGAATTTGGCGTAAGAGTGCTGGTCCACTATCGTTGCCATATCTGTAATAACTTTGTTAAGATCTTAAGTAGTGTATTCTAATTTACATTACGAAACACCCTTTCAATATATATAAAAGTTATATATATAGTGTTTTGTTTATGTCTAACGTTTTCACAATGATCAAGCTAATAACATTACGGCTTCCTGCGTGCCTTTACCTCTCACGAATCCAAATTGGTCTCCGGATAAATTACTTTTTATTTTATTTTCTATACGTCTGTAAACAATTAAAATTTTTAGCGTATGCGATAATATGTAATGTTCTATGTTCTTCACACGTTTGATTATTAAATTTCTTAGGAATTGCCGCCATGGTAAAATTCATAAAGTCAGTGGGAATATTTCATAAATGTCACTTTACTTAGGCGGATGTTATCAGTTTCATCGGGATGCTCCCGATAAAATACATTTATTTATGTTAATTTTTTTTTCTCACGTATAAGATAATGTAGATAACTCTAATAAATTATAATATCCTTAGGTACTGTGGATTTTATTTTTAAATACTACAAAAGAAAATAAATAAAACCAAGAGATAAACGCACACCACATATATATATATATATATATATATATATATATATATATATATATATATGTTTGTATGTATGTACAAGGAAAATATGAAACACGACATAGTATTTACGTCTACAGGCCTCAACAAGAAGTGTACAATAAGAAAAAACTTATCGGATCGTAAAAGTTTACAATCATTTTCTGAACCGTTATCTATTTCGAACGATACTTACGCGATCTGAAAAAAGATGAGACGGTTCTGTTATACTGTCGTCACTCCACTATAGGAAGTCCATACAGTTGCTTATCACTTGTTCGGAACCAACAGTTTACTAGTGGACGGTCACGGTTAAGCTATAAAAAGTTAGGAAATCTTCCTCGAAACTTAAAGTATCATCGTCGTCGTCAACTTTGGTGTTAAAAATCTACTCCGAAAATTATGTCATTCAAACCGGCTAACCGAACGATAATAATAATAATTACAAGGAGGAGGACAACAACAACAACTATAATAATAATAATAATAGTAATAACAATCTAACCAGGTGCTAGGATATGATTCCATAAATACTTCATTATGATTATAACCCTTCTCTCTCTATATATATCTATATATATATATATATATATATATATATATATATATATATTTATACACACACATGTATATACATATACATGTATACAACACTTATACGTAAAAGACTAACTAAATCTGTATTTAAAACGATAGTTTTATAAATAGTCGTTACATTTTACGATAGATCGTGACCTGTCATTTATATGACCTGGCTAAATAGCGTCTTATTTACTTATTTGTCTACTGTTGAATTTCGACACTATATCCAATGACTAGATAATTTCCTATTGTAATCATTGCATTATTTTTATATATGTATATATATATATAATATTAAATGTTGAATATATTGGAGTGTAGTGATTTTATAAAGTATAAACCAAACAAAATATAACACAGTTTAATCACTAGTAAGTTTTTTATTGCAAAGCCTTTCGACAGTTACGTCATTTTCAACCATATACAATAAACATTACATCTTGTTTATTGTATATGCTTGAAAATGACGTAACTGTCGAAAGGCATTGCAATAAAAAAATTACTAGTGATTAAACTGTGTTATATTTTGTTTGGTTTATACTATATAATATTATATATATACATATATATATATATATATATATATATATATATATATATATATATTTATTTATTGTGTATGCGATCTTCGCCAATTCCAAAATTATCCATTTTTTTTTTTTAAATTTTTAATTTGATTGTAATAAATCAGTACTTATCATCTGTTTCATTTCCCAAAATTAGTCCGAAATTTTTTCATCATATTATATCCACAAATTATCTCGAATTCTTTTCGCTCGTTCGTCGTACGTTTTATTATTTTGCCGCAATCTTCTTTATTACGATGACCGTCGTTACAATTAGTTCTTTCATCGTCCTAATAACTTTGTAACATTTTTTAACCCCTCCTCGTTGATCGCGTTAAGTCGTTCTTCTTTACAACTAGCCTAATTAGACTATAAAGCGAATATTGTCACGAAAAACTACCGTAAAAGGGACCGATTAGGTCACCTAGACAGTAATTCTCCCCGTGGATCAGCTCTCAGTGCTTTTCGTTACTCTTAGCCTACGATCGATGTTGTTGTCGACTCGTCGTTACGATCTGGCAATAATTTGCTTCAACCTCCGTTCGAATTTGGTCTCCTGATGCGATTGCGTATTAAGGTCGCGTCATAGTTATAATATTTTCTGGAATCTCCGTATTACGGCGATATTGGATGTCTCCCTCCGTAAGTGGGGCTGTCAAGACTCTGCTTGAACGAACGAGCATATATGCCTGAAGTTGCTGCTGAACAAACTCAAGCAGGGAAATTGTCTTCGGTCGGTATTATTCGTGCGCCAGCGAACACAGCTGGACAGATTTCTATCGTCAGAAATTTACCTGGTTAATCAGCCGAGATATCCTGTGCTTCCTTTATAGGATCGCACTTGAAAATGGATATGAAGTTTGTACGTCACCCAGTACCTGATAAATAGTAATCATGCTTCTTGTTGGGGAGACAGTTGCATTAAGTAAGGATTTCGCTGAATGATAATTGTAATTAACCAACTCGGTTTTCGGACTCGAGAAAATGGTAGGTGATTAGTTTCGACAGTTGACGGCTCCCTGGTTGGAAAGCTGTTTAGGTCTTTGAAAGTCGGGGAAGGCCTTTCAAATAGTGAATAATTCACTGTCTGCCTCCGTAGAATGAATATACAAATCGTAACGTCGTCTTATCGAAAAGACCTTCTGATTTCGATGTTCAATTTATTCGACCTCGAAAGAACGACCTCTATTTAAAACGAAAATAAACTTTCCGCGTTTTTTTCACCGATATCGATAACAATTTTTATTTCGAAATTTTCTGAGCGCGCGCGTAAAAAAATTGTATTCGTTATTACGTCGATAATGATGAAATTTTGACCTAAATTAGTTCTAGGCGACCGGTCTTGAAAATGAAATTTCTTTTACAATGTGACCGAAAACGGAGAAACCGGTTCGATTTAAGCGAACGGAAGCGACGTTGGTAGAAAATTTAAGATTTACCGATGACGACGTATGCGGGGTATCCGTCGTATAAGGAATAAGAATTAGACGGACATGTCTGACCTAAATGTAACCGCGATACAGTACTAAAAAAAACGAATTAAATTTCACCTATAAATTTAGTATAGAGATTTAAAATTTAACGACGTAGCCAATCTTTAACCGCAAAACATCCGGTAAACGATATTTACGTTCACTTCTACGGCTTTATGTACGAATACATCCGTTTACATATATGTATACAATACACACACACACATATATATATATATATATATATATGCGAAATATAATCTAGACGTTAAACTGAAGGATTACAAATTTCGGATGAAATTTTCGATGTAGTAACAAATTTTTCGAATTAATTCATTGACTAGTGAAAGTAGGCGTTCTTCAGATTTATTCGAACAGGAACTTGTTACTATAGGAAATTCTTTTAATGTAAAAATCGGTCCAGATTCAGATTTCAGCTGAAGGAAAGATGAATTGGTTCGAAGGTATTTTTCCGAGATCGCGTGATAATATGAAGATGAGATATTAACAATCGAATAACGTACGAATCTGTTAAAATAAAAATTAAAAAAAAACAAAAACAGATATTAGTAATTTGGCGAGAGAACCGTTTTTCTCTTATTTCTAAATGTTGGATGAAATTTTTATTAGAGTGATACAATCGAAACATATTACAGGATCGCTTCTATTTATATTTTATTACCTGTGTTTGAATATATATATATATATATATATATATATATATATATATATATATATATATATATATATATATCGTCATCATTAGTACAGTCCTAAGACTGGTTCATTGCCATGATAGTAAGCTTCTATCTTTCCCGGAACGATTCTTTTTAATTTAGCGTTTTTCTTGAATTTGCTGTCTTTTAACAGAGTCAGTTTTTCGCGGATTCTTTTTCTCGGATTTTACTTTCGAGAACATTTCGAAATAATCCCCCATGTCGAAATCCCCAAGTTAATCATGTTTTCCTTGTCCGATTACCTTTTCTCTTCAATTCGTCGTATTATCTGTTTGTATTTTTCCTGCCCAGCTTATCTGTTCTTCACTTTCCTCCTTGTCAACAACTAGAATAGTAACTTTTTAATATTCACTTTATTTAATGTCCATGTTTGAACATCATAAAGTGCTATGGACCACGCATACATGTTCGATATTCTTTTTTGGAGCTAAACGATATTGACTTTTATCTTAATATGCATCGTTTTTCTTCAAACTCTCAATTTGTCGCTCCAATTCTAGAAGTATCATAATAGAGATATTCTGTTATATAAGCTGTCTGAGGTATTCAAACCTCTGGACTTGTTCAATTGCCGTCAATTTTATACAGAATGGACGCGGTTTCTTTCCAATCATCGTTGATTTTGTTTCCTACCAATCATCATTGATTTTGTCTTATATTCTCACTTTATTTAAACGTCATATCATGTTTTGAAGAATATTCGCAGTTCCGTACTACCGAAATCAGTTTGAAAAGTTCATCTTGCAGCTTTTTTCCACTGCTTTTAATTAATTCTGCCTGGATATGATCTGTTTTATTATTCCTTAGGATTTGAAAGGCTATGTTAAATTCACGTTTCGTTACATCGTCTTATAAGTGACTATGTCTTTCCACTTCGGTGTAGATTTTTCATCACACACTTTTTCAGCATATGTCCGTCCTTTTTTGTCTATATCGATATCCTTATCGTTTTTACCTTGCAGTCTTATTGTTTCGATGCTCTCCTATTTCCCTTGTCAATTCTTTTACTTTTATTTTCTAGCTCTTTAAGTTGTTGACATTGAAAGTTCATTCCATGTTTACTTTTTTGCAGTATAATTTGGTTCCTCGAGGAATTATATTTTAATATTCCCAGTTCGGTATAAGCATTTTTACTTTTTCCGTTTATTTTTTGCAGTGTCTCCTCAGTCATCCACAACGTACATTTAACTTGTTTCGTTCTACCGATAATTTTTTTCAGTTGCTATTTTAATAACCGAGTTAATACCGGAACACATTTATTTTATATAATTTCTACTTCCACTATTATCATTTAGATCTTCTAATTTTTTGTCTGTTTCTATCTGGAACACTTTTCTATTATCGTTTTCAAGCATATCGACATTCCGTTTTGTTCTCGGACTCTTTTAAGGAAGGTTTTCTTCAATTTGAGTTTTCTAAATTAAATTACGTTTTTTTATTGTATACTGCGATGTGGTCTGAGACGGGAGACAGAGTACGTGATCAACAATTTATGCTGCGCTATTCACTTGTCATCCTTGTAATTAAATGCAGGAGAAATAGATAAGACCCAAAATTTGTCATGCCTCGTTAATAATTGGGCAGAACATAAATCAGGATTTATATAACCGTTATTGGATTGATTGTCGAAAATCGTAACTAGGACATTTTACGTTATTTTCGCGTACAACATTTTCTAGTAACGAAGGTAGTAATTATATTCGAAGCGCAGGTGCGCACAAATGATGTTACTCGCGGAGTGGGGTATCGTTGCTTTTTCCGCGATAATTTAGAGTTACTCGATAATTAAAAAGAATATCGATTAAGATATGTCAAAATTAAGATGCGCGTAACATGCAGAGGAATAATTAGAAAACCAGTAATTCAATCGCTTTGTTATCAGAATAATTAAAATCGCCATTTGAACTGTTACAACACGAATGTTCATTCAAAATAATAATTCGCAACAATCCAACTACCAACTGTTAATTATACAACTATTAGACGCGGCCATCTATAAATTAATCGTTATAGTATTCCTCCTTAGATTTTGTTTCAACGACAAAAAATTCATCACTACATTCCACAATCTAAAAACAAAAAAAAACAAAAAAAATATATAATTTATAAAAAAAAATTTAGTGATTTTAACGACTTTTTCTAGAAATCACTACATCTCGCACTGTTCGATATTTGTTATAAATAGTATACATTTTTATATTTAATTTTTTTATGTCCAGCTGCGATAATAGCTTAAAAGCTTCGCCATCTTTTTATATATAAGCATTTATCGATTTTAACCATTTTTTTTTTATTGTTTTAAAATTGCACAAGTGTTCAAACTATTTAAAACTCGAAGGCGGTATTCACTTTAAATGCAACGAGTAGCGGCACTAATGATTACGAAACATCCGCTGACAAAAGGTCGATTCAAGTAAAATCCGAGAAAAGTTAGGAAATCATTCGACGATAAATTCCTTCAAACGAAAACAAATTTTGTCGGGGAGGGCAATTATTAAAATTTTATATTCGAAAATTGAAAATAAAATTTTTCAGGATTAAGTTGGTGAGAAATAATATCGACGCCAAACTACCGCAATGAAGGTTGTTATTAAAAATAATTCTCGTTACTTTTCTCGATTTAGATTAAGCTACTAAAAGAAACGTCATCATTATCATCGATCAGTATAAATAATTATCTATTTGGAAATGTTCGCTTCGGAACCTTCTCATTAATCTAGTAAATAAGTTGTGTTTATCTATATGGAAAATTCTTTAATAATTCTTCTGTTCTTGAAAAAAAAACCTCTACAGTAATTTTGCTATCGATAGTGTAAACGTAAATGCGATTCTTAGAAGGTTGACAAATAAATTGCAACGACGTTATGAAAATTTCGAAATTTAACGAAGGTTAAAACCTTGAATTTAATCATCATTATTATTATTATTACTATTATGGTTATTCTTATTATTATATTACCTGAAAATTTGTCACCCGTCTGTAGGGGAAAAAATGAGACGGTTAATGATTAGAGGTAGAAAATTTTTCTGACGCAGCCCGGTCGACGGTCGACACGTTCGTAAATAAATAAGCAAATAGCTCGTAAACCTTGACACAAATTCGTAGGTGGTAAATAAGAAATTTTAAATATGATTAAAAATAATAACAAATTTTTTTCCTCGTGAAAAATAAATTTACTAAACGGAAAATATCGGCGTTTTTCGAAACGGGTAATTTGTTTTTCGACCTTAAGTTAATAAACGGGAAATTTACTAACGAACGGACATCGGCCATCTCGAAAACAGCTGCAACGATTTGGCGGAAATTTTCTAGAAAAACGTAGCGTAGTAATGGAAACTCGCCTAAATGGGAATTTCGAGAGTTTATTATACCGCATAATATTATCATCATTATAAAAGTAGCATCTCCCATTCGGGAGGTTGCACATCACGAACTGTATAATCGACATCTGACTAAATCAATTAATTTGACGATTAATTGTATTTGTAGTAATTAATTGCATTATTTTTCTTCCTCTAAGTGCCTTTCCTGAAATCTTGCCCTGTTCTGCTAAAGCCCTTTTTCTCTGAATGCGATATAATTAATTTTTCTTCTGTTTATGTCATCCATTCATTGCAACTTGTTGACACTGCACTTACTCGGTACTTCTCGGTTGATCACCTTATCTGTCCACGGAATTCTCAGCATGCGTCGATATGCCCACATTTCAATGGCGTTAATACTTCTTTCGCAATCTGCATTTATTGTCCAGGTTTCCCCTGAATAAATTAATACCGACCAAACGTACGTAATATTCGTTTTCTTGTTTTTAAGTCCATCTTTCTGTTTTTCAGAGCTTTTTCTAGATTTCCAAACGCCTGCCTGGCCATTGTTATTCTGGAAATTATTTCTTTGTTATCATGTAATCAGAACCCCTAAATATTTACACTGTTTACCTTTTCTAATTGTTGTCCATCTACTTCCAGTCTTGTCCCTCTAGTTTTCTGTCTGCTAAGGCGTAACATTATCGAAATTTCTTTTTTTTTCTCCGGTTGTACTTTATTTCGATATTTATCTAAATCCATGTTGAGAAGTTCAGCTCGATCGTATTAAACGTTCGAACGTTATATAAGTTTAAAAATTTGCTTTTTACCGCATACGTGTCGGGAAATATAAATGAAAATTCTCGGCTATTCGATTTACGGATGATATTCCGGAAATATATGCGGAAGAATTATTTTAAACGAAAAAAATCCGATCGAAAAATTTCAAAATTCATTTGCAAAGTAATTTGTACGATTGTATTACGAAAGAGCATTTTTTTGTCATCTTTCTGATCTTCGAAAATTCCTGATTTCGATATACTAAAGGCAAGAACGCGTCCTATATAAAGGTCGAATCGTCGCTTAACTCTTCGCCAAATTACTTAACATCATATTGCGATTGACTGGTCAAATTGCAAAACACTTTTGAAACCCTCTTCGCTTGGTTAGGGTATCCATAATGTACTAAAACATAGTACAATTGGTAACTTCCAATACTATCAGGAGCTCTCCAAGTGTATTATCTGCTTTTTGGTTGATCAAACACCGTTAGTTACGACTAAATCATGGCAGACACAGAATTCTACAAGACGTTCTCTTCTCTTATCGCGTTCTCCGAGTCCAAATTTCCATACTACATTCATTCTTTACCGCATTTCAATCATCTACAATCGTTAACTTTAATATCCACACCTATTACTATTTCCTTTGATATAATTATTCAATTTCTTCGGACATAATGCCTCCCCCCCCCGTCGACTAAAATCAAGAAACTTTAAGTTAATAACTTCACAGATGTCGTCGAATATTTAGGAAAACCGCTGCAAATGAGTATACCTATAATACCGGTTACCTCAAGTGAGACACAGATTACTGAAAATATGAAACGGAAAATGTGCCCCCGATTTGACCTAATCACAACGAAGGTTTTAAATGAGTTAACACGTAAAAGTATTGTATTCATGATAAAAAAACATATAACGTCATCCTCCGTAACCAATATTTTCCTTCGGATTGGAAGTTTTCCTTGATAATTGTTATACCGAAGCCCGGTAAATCGTCCGAACGGTTTCATCATACGGACCTATTCGTTGTTTCCTGTTCTCTCAAACGTACCGGAAAAACTAATTTTAAAACGATTATTTCCAGTATTATCTGCAAATATTCCCGATTATAAATTTGATATAGAGCAGGTCCATCGACTAGCTAAGGTTATTGAAAATAAATTTGAAAAAAAGAATATTTATACGACTGCAATTCTGGATGTTTTGCAGGCTTTCGATTGGGCATAGCATCAGGGCTCGCTTGCTCGCCGTTTCCATCTACTATTTAAATCGTTTACACGAGAGAGATATTTACGAGTAAAAACAGCCGATGAATACTCAAATGATTTTCTAATAAGTGCCTAGGTCCCACAAGAAAGCGTTCGTGGTCCAATATTATACTTAATCTACACGTCCAACTTCCGACGCTTGGTAATACAAAAGTAGCATTGTACGTCGATGACGTAGCAATCCTAGCCGCTGACAAGTGTAAGGACCCAACTACAGAAAAACTACACACGTCACCCTGATATGTAGGGACTTGGGTAAAACGATAGTTAATGGAAGTAAGTCAACGCACGATAGTTAATGGAAGTAAGTCAACGCATATTTCTTTCACAAATCGAAAAATTGAACATCTGTTAATCAAAATAAACAAACGTCGTCGATCCAAATACCAATAGCGTAAAATATTTAGCCATGCATTTGGACACTAGACCGACCTGGGCTACTCACGTTATAAAAAAAATCAAGTATTTGAGGCTTAAAACCAGAACCGTGTCACGGATGCTAACTAATAAATCAGGGTTATCGTTGGAAAATAAAACTCTACTACATCAAATAGCCGGAAGACCGATCTGGGTGCACGGTATAGAACTACGGGACTGCGCAAAAAAATCTAACTTACAAAAAATACAGCGACATCAATAGAGTACTATGAACTATTACTGCAATTCCTTGGTACATCTCAAACTTTACCCTTCATAAAGACTTGTTATGTTTGTGGAGGATCAAATGAACAAACAATCAAACGTCCATGTCGGCCAAATTAGCGTTCGTATAAATCCACTTGCTACCAATCTGCTGGATGATTCAATCGAAATACGCAGAATGTGGCGAAATAAGATTTCAGATTTTGGACAACCAGTATAAATTTAGAGTGAGTACTACCCCTCCACGAAACATACTTCATCGCATTAAATTAATCCGTAAGTGACCTCTGAAGTTAATCAGTTATGATGAGAATAATATATATATATATATATATACATATATATGTATATATATATAGTAAGTTTAATTGTTTAATTTAATTTCCCTACATTTGCTAAAGTAAATTTCCTTTTGAATTCGTTGACGTTTATACCGTATACGTCTGTCAACATTGAATTTTTTTTTTTAAATAATAATAAAAAAATTATTATAATAACAAGCACGCACACCCATATATACGTGCGAGTGTGTGATATTTTGGTCTAGAATAATTTTAGAATTAAAATAGTTGTTTTGTACTTTAATTTGTGAATACTTTATTTCCTTATTTGTTACTTAATGACGATGTGTGTACTATTTTAAATTATATGATAAACACAATTTCATACATTGTTATTAGTCTTATTTATTTTTACCAGTTGTTAATTTTTATGTTATAATTTTAATTTTTCAAATAGTAATATTTAGAACAATGTTTCAATATATACACATGTATACCTATTTTGCATATATATACACGTATCGTGATTTTTTGGTTCAGCAAATTTTCCGAAGTCAAATAGTTTGATCGGTGACGTCACAATTATTTTTGAATTTCTGATTTGATAATAGCGTTTGTACCTTGTCGCGTATTTTATTTACTTCTCTATCACTTCTTGTTATATATTTTTAAAATTATTTTTTATTTCCTATACATATGTAGATACGATTCAACATTATTGTATATATATATATGTACACGTGTAAGTATATATATATATATATATATATATATAAATGAGTTTTTAAAATAGTTTGTTCGGTTATTTTTTCATATCTTCTTTACTTATTTGTAATTCTGCTTTTGTATATTCGTTTTATTCATTTTTCTTTCGTCTAATTTATTATTCTCGTTTCTGGTCGCTCACGTTATTCAAATTGACGTTAGATCGTACGCCAACTGTGTATTAGTAAATAAATTAAGCGAACGAATCAATTTCGGATAGTCCCACAAATTTATTCTCTTCTTCGTCTTTCATTCGTGCCGTCCTGCTTTTACTATCGTTAGAACGCCAATTACTTATGCCCCCCACAAAACCCAATTTCAACCAATTTCAACTTTCTACAGAGACATCGTTAAAATTCTTAAAAAACACGACAAGGACAAAACCGAAACGGGGAGGATGCTCTGTTGCACGGACGACATTTGTCTATTTAATCCCCGGAGTCGTTATATTTTTTTTTTTCAAAACGTCTCTGCAAATCCATTAAACTCGTTTAGTACAGCGCTGTAGATAATTTAATACTCGTTATTATATACGCGTGTACACACAATATACATTATATAGTTATCCCACTTGCCCTTTGTACAACGAGTAATTCTTTCGCTGTCTAACCGACTTTTACTGTTTAATTGTTTACCTATGGAACGATATCTCGCGTGCAACATTGTCGGCGTCGGCTGAGTTGTTTCCGTTGTTTCCATTTCTTACTTGGGTAACGTCTTTAATTTTCCATCGAGCTGCCGAGCGATAATTTATATTGCGCAATTCTCTGGAACGAGTTCAATATGCACACACACACATACGTTCATATATATATATATATATATATATATATATATATATATATATATATATATTGAAAGAACTCCTACATTAAAATGACAAAATACGACAGATCTCCTGGATCTTTGTCCAGATATCTGAAATTCATTCTACGGATGCGTAAGTATTATTCTCTATTCGCACTCTATATATATTTATACACGACATTTCGAGTGATTAAATAATGTTTTTTCTATAAGCTTACTTATCCCAGTAATACAGTTAAAGTGTCCGACATATACATATATATATATATATATACATACACGGGTATGTATGTTTGACGATAAGTGGAAAACCATAGGCTGGTGTATTAAGCGTTATCTATAAATCCGCGCATAGAATGCGGTTATATTGTTCCATTTGTTATTCTATTTTTTTAATGTTTTTATATTAAGTATATATAGAAATATATCTTAATTTTTGGAATTCAACTATATTCCGCTTTAATCCTCTTCGTGTTGGCTTAATGCACGTCTAACATTAAAACGAAAAACTTGGAATTTCGTACTTGGACGATAACGGTTATAACCAGAGGGCACTAATAGTAATAATAAGTACTATAATAATAATAATAATAATATCAATAATAATGTGGACCTCCGTCGAGACAAAGGTCGTTAACCTCGTGATACAATGTCTCCTAAAAATGAGCGGCGACATTTTACTCGATCTATGTCGTTTGTTGTTTTTTTTTCTATATAGGAATCATAATTCTAATTAAAAAATTAAACGTATCTTACAACTGATTTGAAATAGAACTTATTTTAGAGAGGTTCGAATTATTTAACATCGTAGCACCCTACTAACGGTATAACCGCTTTCGGTATTTTACTAATCGTAGAATAATTTGTTGACCGCACGAACCGTTAAACGCGAAGAACCGGTGGAGTTAATAGAAAGTTTTCGGACAATTATTCGAAGTTTTAGTTCTATTAAGAAACCTAAGAGATCGTTCTTATATTGGGGTTTGAACTACAACGAAAGACGTGGGTACGGTTCAACCGTTTTCGAACTGGTCATGGAAGATGCAGCCACATGTTTCATAAATTTGGAGCTTAAAAGAATGATCCGTTACACGACTGTGGATTAGATAATCAAATAATAAATCACACATCATGAACAAGCGGTGGTTGGAAAGAAATCCGAACAGTATCGGACACGGCTGTAACATGGCTGGAAAATATGTACCTGGACGTTTAAGCAGAAATATATATTATAGTTTCTACTGGAATACATGAAATATAATTATTATAATAATCGCACTGCTAAAATCGTTATTTGTACTGAAATACAATTATTAAATATCTATTTAAAAAAAAGTATTATACGCGATTTTACCTTTCGAAAGATCATCGATGAGCAGATCAGCCTTATGTAAAACATGTGACATAATATATGCGTGATTATGTGCAAAAGGGATAGACAGTATTATAGGCGTGTATGCGTGGCTGCTGGATACATGTACGCAATATATATATATATATATATATATATATATATATATATATATATATATATATATACGGCGGTAATTTTGTAAGACCAATAGGTTAATACAAAACGTACGGATCGTCAGATAAACTGAATAGAATTTTGAAGAGGATACAGCACCAAAACAGGTGCAGAAGTTTATTAGATATATTTAGGTTCAGTTGGACACCTGCTTTAGATTATCCGCTTTTCGTGCTTTACGTATAGGCTCATTTCTCGCTAACGGAGAACCCTTTATTATCCGATACGGTACACGTATACGTTTTATATCGAATAGGAAACACAGACCTACGGTAGGGTCAAGGGGATTATCTTTAAAAATATTCTCAGATTCTTTTGTATAAATCACGCTTCAATACTTACCGATTGCTTATTATATATTTAACGTTGTTACAGCGGGGTATAACATTTCTTTTTTCTATTTTAACTTTTATCGATTATATATATATTATATATAGGTACAAATATATAAATAAATCTATGTATATATAATATAATATAAGTAATAGGTTTTTGAGGAGATCTTATATATATATATATATATATATATATATATATATATATATATATATATTGTTATACTAGTAGCGGGGGTAGTGTCTTTTAAAATCAAAATAAAACCGTCCAGTTGTTTTTTTTTATATTTGATACAATTTTTCTTTGTAGCTAGCTTATTTTTTAACCAAGCGACCCACTTGTTTCACTTTGATCCGTGTTAATCTATATATATTTGAACACCTATATTTTATTAGAATTACATATATATTTTTGAATCAAATCACGTGTAAAATTGTTTTACAATCCAGTATTATAAATTAATACGCAAAAAGATTTAAATAGGTTTAATTCTTTTCTCTTAATACGTTCATAGTGTAAAAACCGGATAAATTCGGATAAATTTATTTATTTATTACACGACCGCGATGTTGGCTTAGTCATTCGTGAAGTACAATCTTAAATATGGACTATATATTAGATTATTTCCAATAGGCTTTCTCATAGCACAATTCACTTAACCAAAGTTACATGCGCCGAAGCTACGATCAATTAGGACTTGACTAATATAAAAATTTAACTTTAATCATTTCTTTAATTTAATTCTAATATCTTCTAATAATTTATACGTTAATTACTATGATTGTTCCACCTGACTCGCCATATATTGAAAATTATTGTCTCAATGCGACTTTTAAAATTCATATTTTAAATTTAAATTAAATTTTTCGTTAAATTGATCTAAAATACAATAGTGAGTTATAAACGATAAGCTGAACATTTTAAATTCAGATAACAACGCAGCTTGGTACATACTGAAATCAGCCGGTGATATTCCAGTAACAACTAAAGCTATCCCTGTTTTCTATATAGAGAACCAACACTGAGCAGTAATTTTCTTTGGGCTTTTAGAATTTTATTCGTGGCAGAAACGCTTATATGATTAATATATATGATGGAACGGTAAACACCGTTATAAACAATTATTGAAATTAACACCGCCTATGTTAGGCTGAATCGGATAATTACGTATAAAATATTTTATTTACTTTATCGATTACGTAATCTATATGCTTATTAAATTTGAGTTTATAGTCTAATATTACTCCTAGGTATTTAAATTAACAATAGGATTTACCACAAAGTAATTTACTTGATGCTTTTTTATTATCTCGCTGGTTTGGTTATTGCTGCATATCATCGTGACTGTCTTATCAATTGAGAATTCAAGACCACATTGTAGAAACAAATTTTCAAGTATTTTACAAATAAGTCTAACGTTATCAACGTCAGTAACGCTATGCAGGTTAACTACGGCGCACGAGTCATCGGCAAATCTGACAAATTCTAGTCGTAATGCGCGCAAAAAATTTCAATTTGCTTATACGTCGAATACTTATTTCCGATTAAAAAGGATAAATTCGATTTCAAGAAGAATTTTGTATCACATGTGAATGACTCGTACAAGTCTATCGGTCAATTCCGAAGTAATTAAATCACTCAATACGTGAAAAGCAACTTCATCGGATAAAGTTTCTAACACGGTGGTTAAAATTATACACGATAAAGATTAATATTTTTTAAAAATCCTTTTTGAAAAATGCCTCTGTTTAAAAGTTTTTCCTGACGCAAATTGCCGAAATTAAATTATTAAATAAACCTAAAAAATATATTATCGGCCTATAGCATTGCTAAACTGTACAGGAAAAGTCTTCGAAAAAATTATTAATGTAAAATTAGTGGATTAAAACACTCGAACTATTAGTCGAAAATCAGTTAGGTTTTAGACGTTTTTGTTCAACAGAAATGGCTGTTAAAAAACTGGTTGATAAAATTGAACTCGCAAGAAGTAAGAAATGATTTAGTGTTAGAATCACGTTCGATGTCAAAGGCGCATTTTATAATTGCAAACATTCTAAGATAGTTTAAATATTACAAACTTATAACGTCGATTCCGTGCAATTATTTAACAAATAGAGTTGCCGTAATTAAATCCAAAAACAGCATTATTAAGCGCAATATTTTTTACGAAATTGCCACAGGGTTCTGTTCTGTGGCCGACACTGTGTAGTATATTGTATTCGTATAAACCACGAGTAATATAGAAAATACCACAAGTAGAGAGTTAACTGTCGAAATCCGGACACAATAAATAAAACAAGACAAAATTGATTGGAAATGTTTCGAAACTTGGTGCCGGGGAAAGTAATTTGATGACTGGATAAAAATTGTAAAATGTACCGGCTGTTGAACTACAAGACGCCGATTAGAGGCTTAAAAACTTCGTAATTATATTTCATGCTTTCGTAATTGCAATTTGAAAATTTAAGGTGGCAAGCCACTATATAAAGTCGATTTACAATCATTTACTCGCATTCTACGATATCTATAATTTTAAACTTACGGCGGTTAAATAAAATTAATTATATAACCTTGTTAATATAATAAATTATGCCTACTACTTATTTCTTTGACGACTCGCATATTAAATTCGTTTTATATTTGCTATTTATACTAGTTCGGTCGCGTTACAAAATCTAAAACTATCCCTCTGCAATTACGTCCTCGCGAGATATTGCAAACCGTGTCCGCAGAATTTCAATGCAGTTATCTATTTGTGCCAAAGCGTGTTAGATATTTTTCAAAACTGTCGCGACCGAGTAATAAATTTCGTATTATAAAAATTAAGAACTAAAAAACGATTACTATCGAATTTGTCATATCGATTAATCTCACCTATTCCGGATGATTTGATATAGCTTTGAATAATATTTATTTACTATTGAACTGTGTCCAGCTAAGTTTTTTTTTTTTTAATTTTATTTTCTATTTATGCATTATACTTGGTTAAATTCACAGATTATATTAATATTGTTTTTAAACAAAAATATATATATATTTATACTTCTACCTATTTCTAAATCTACGTGGAAAATACCTGCTAATACTATCGATGCCCAGTGCTAACAGTTTTATACACTTTACTAATACTTTAATTGCTATTATTCTATGAAAAAATTTGATTAATGTTATAAATCTTTCGATTTTTAACATTCGGCATTAAATGCTAGTGTTATAGATTAAATTCGGAATTATTATCGATTCTCGCACTGTTGTACTTTTTTGACCAGCAATAGAAAGATTGAAGAATGTATATATACATATATACATATATATACATATATACATATATATATATATATATATATATATATATATATATATATATATATATATATGTAATCGTGGCTATGGTGAAATATATATATTTTTTATTCTTTACATATCGTGTAATAACGTTCAATTCAGTGTCGTTAATTAAAGTATAAGCCGCTATTATCTTCGTATACGCCTGGCGATTACCTCGACCTAATTACCATTCTAAAAGCGGATGTTTGTCAATCCGCTTGTCTGGAGATGGAATGAGTCACCGGAGGATTTTCCGACAATTGCAGAGAGATATGTCGAATTTCACTCCATCAGAACGGAGGACGATTTCCCGGTTTTCTGATGGAAAACATTACGTAGATATTATCGTATTGCACGACGGTAAATTGAACAACAACAAATGGTACACACACATGTATATATATATATATATATATCGCAAACAGGGTTTCATCGGAAGGTATGTAACGGGGTGGGGGTTGAAATGAGAGAGGTAGAAGAGACTTTATTTAACCCCGCGTAATGGTCACGCGATATAAAAATATTTTTACTTGAGTCACGAAAAAATTTTTAACGAGCGACCGAACGTAATTTTAGCGCGTGTTCCTAAGTGATAAATTTTCCGAGAAATTTACGCAGCGAGATTATTCTTCGCACCTAAGTTTTAGTCCACGGGCGCACGCAAAACTTTCCGTCACCCCTGGGGGCCGTTTCAAGTTGACACTCTCTCTCCAAATCGCTATTAATTTAATTGTTGTATTAATTATATCGCTGGTATATTTACTTACGAAAACAGCGGCCGGATATGTCGCAATTACTATATACGCCGAATGCGGATATAACGTAAGGAACGTATACGCACTTGGTGTGTGTATGTATATATATACATGTATGCCAGTGTGTATACATACACAAAGACCTATATCGCATTATATACGGTTTTATATGCGACAGATCACTGCGTCATCAGGTTTATGTACGAGGTGAACAAACCGATTAGAATTTGTGAATAGTGCTGCTTCCTTAATTAATTAAATTTATATATATCGAATAAAAAATTTATTCCGTCGAAATTTATTTCAACCGTAAGTGAAGTAAAAAATTAATATATTATATATAATAATAACAATAATAATGATAATATAATAATAATAATTAATAATAATAAAGAGGAGTACTTACATAAGGGAGTAATTTTATTCTAAAAGAAAAGTCGGATAAGGGGAATGACCTTTTGTCGTAAGAATTAACTATACGATAATTACCTAATAATTTCAACTCCGAGCTGATCTAGAATATCATCGAAATGGATCCTTTATATAAGTGATTACAATTATTACATATACACATACATATATATATATAACCGACAGACGTTGTCCTGTATACACGTCTTTAATTCGAGAATTTTAAACTGTTTTTAATAAGCTATAACAATCTGGATCGTTTTGATGAAAATTATTATTAAAAAGTTATTACAATATCTAACGTCATTACATGTACATTTATTACAATTCGACCAATCGATAGCGTGTGAGTATGTGTATACTGTATTAGTGAAGTGAAATGTAGAAGCTGTTTCAAATAAAAATATGTGTTTATTGCCACACTCCACCACGGATTGATTGAATAATAGCAGCCACTCTATGTCTTTGATTATAGACACGGATATTTATAGAATTTACAGAAAATTTTAAGCCAATGAAACGACTGATTACAGGCACGGATATTATCCGTGGAGTGTGGCAATAGCAGCATTGTAAATAAAAACTTTAACTTGTTTTAATTAAAGGTGAAAAGTTAACACTCAAATTATTTTTAATTTACAAAAACTTAATTTATCGTAATGCCATTGGATGTACAATATTTTTGGTTAATCCGTGAGGCGTATAATACAAATTCGATGGTTTTCCAGCTCTGGAACACGCAACATATAATTGGCCGTTAGAAAAACATGGGTTTTCTAAATCTAAGCCACAAATTTTTGGCCTTGTGACTTATTTATAGTCATAGCATATGCCAAGCGGATTGGAAATTATAAACGTTTGAATGGTATAGATGAATCTGAAGGAATCATTGGGATCTGTGGTAAAAGTACAACTTCACCTTGGAGTTTTCCACTCTAAATAGTGGCTTCAAGAATGTTGCCTTTTATAACAAATCGCGTGCCATTACATAATTTCGGGGCATTTAAATTTCGAAGCAAAATTATAGGTGAGCCAATTTTCAGTCGCAAATTATGTAGTGGCATTTCAGGTAAATGTAGTGAATTTAAAAACTCTACATGATAGTTGACAACTTCGTCAGTATCAACAACAGTGTCAATCGATTTAAATATAATTCCATCACCAGACAATGACTGTTGTATTTTAAAATTGGTGGCGTGAAACATTTTGATAGATATGAAAATGAGGAATTCGAAACAGAAAACCGTTTTTCGTTACGATCGATATGTCTCGAGCTACGAATTTTCGAAAATTAGCGACTTGCCACCTTTGGCAAAGCATAGCGAGAGACGTAAACGTTTTTAAACGATTCCGTTTCTTGAAATAGTCGTTACTATATAAGATCTATAGGATAAAGCGAAAAAACCGCAAAAAATTTCAAACCGAACCCGAAAATTTCAAAAGGGGTGTGACATACACCTTTCGATTTTTTTAAAATTTCGATTTTTTTAAAATTTCGATTTTTCGCAATAATTCGCGAACGTTTCGAAATTTGTAAGTCTAACTGTGCTAGTCGCGTATTTTTATAGCGAATATTCGCCGAGAAAATTTGGGTTAAAGGATTTTGGGGGGGTTTGAGCTTTTTTTGAGGCCCCTATGATAGGTAGAGGTTTCCTAGATCTGATTTAAAAGGTTCAATGAATCCATGAACTGGGAAACATTACGAATGTGGTCGGCAGATTCAGATAACAGTTGAAGTAAGGAAGGAGGAAGGTTGTTCAGAGCATGACGGGATGTTAGTATGTGTGGTATAAGCAGTTGTGACACTTGGCAAAATGGACAAAGTGGAGGGTCTGTTCCTTGAAGAAGATAGGAATGGGTAAGATTCGAGTGGGATATTCGAAGTCTGGTAAGGGTAACATTTTTTTCTCTTGTTCTGAAAGGATGTGGCAGCTGAGATAGTGGATTGTTGGTTGAAAGGAGATGTTTATATAAGTACCGAAAAAAGGACGACGGGAAAGGAATCGTAATTTCTAAAGTTTTATTTATGGGGTGCACTCGGGGTCCGGGTCCAAAATGTCGAAATTCGTAATTTCCATAAAGGTCATTTTTAATTACTTATAGGTATGTACAAAATTTCATCTAAATCGTTGAGCCGTTTCCGTAATGGTCGTGTATAAGTATGCGCATATAAGAATTTTTCGTTTAATAATACTGAAAGAAAGAAATTAATCGCGAAATTGACGAGATTTTAACGAAATTAAAAAAAATAATAATAATAATGAAATTAAATAAAGAGTAACACGCAATACGGAGATACTGCTACTGCAGAATGAACGTAAAAACAATAAGCTGTAAGCGAGAGTGTAGATAAGAGTGTAAACACATATACATATGTGAGAATGCACCAAACACGTGAATGTGAAAATGAGTTCTAACGTTATAAATTGTAATTACGGTAAATTACGAGTTCTTTTGGATATAATTATTTTATATTATTAATGAATGCGCAATAATACTACATCGGACAAATAGCCGTCGATGTAGAAAAAGATCAATAGGATAAGAAATTTATACCATCTTTTTATATATATATAAGTATTATGCCCGAGTGTGTGTATGTTGATTTTTATGTTATCCTGTATGTAGGCGAGTACGTGCGTATGTTGCATATTTCTTATGGACGTTAATATATTTTGTATAATTGTAAATTATAGTCACTTTTTTTTTTTTTTTTACTTTTTTAGGGTGTAAATCATCTCGATTTTCTTATTACGTAACGTTTCGAAAACGCAGTTTTCATTTTTAAACTCACGAAAATTGTAACCGTTAACGTTCTATTTCACACAGTAGCTTTTCATGTTAGAAAATGACGTACATCAACATATTTGGCTGATCTTATTATTTCGTCAATTTTCTTGGTTTGAAAGCTGAATCATTTAGAATATTTTCTTCTGTCGCATTTTCTTTACTAGTCAGTATTTTTGCTCGAACTGTAACATGTTCCTTCTTTTAGCTTCTCTCGATGTCTCGGTCGGGGTTCATTTTTTTCATACATCCGTCGTAATACCTACGAATTCGTTAACGATATCCCCCATATTCTTCTAAGCGTCCACATAAAGGCGTTTTATCTTTTTTTACATTTTCCGCGTTTAGTGTTCAAGTTTCAACGGCGTATTTCAGGACGGACTAATACCGTTTTCATCTTTATATTCATTTTTAGTTTTCCGTCTTTCAGCGCGGTTTCTAATTTTCTTTTATATATCGGCCATCACACTTATTAGTTACGAGTAAATATCGATATTCTCGCGCATAATCGTCATCGTGAATTTTATACCCTTTTACATAATGAAAAAAATACACATAGTTCACAACGTGAAAAATGATAGCGAATATAGAGGTATCGACCATCTCGCGAAAATTAAAGAGTGAATTGGTTAATTTTTTTTTTTTATTATTTATAATACTGCGAGCTGTCCACCAAGGATATTTAGCAGTACGTTTAAAAGAATTGAGCATGAGGGGACAAGTATCCAGCGATACCTACCCGATTACGACGACCCTAAACGAGATCCTGCGGTTTCTGACGTTTTAGTCTCCTTATGTCACCGGTGGTATTAAGCAATCCCCTAGCAAAAGTATTCACGTAAATCTGGATGCAACGTTAGATTTGTTACATACCAGGGTGCCTTGGTTATCATCGGAAGAATTTTATTTTGTGACGTTTGTATTATTTTCATGTTTGATGGTCTAGCACAACCCCAAAGTTGCACCCCATAGGTCTAGACAAGCTTTACAACTACCGTATATATTAAACGTTTATTATCTGTCGTTAGTACACTGTTTCTCCCTACCAGCCAGTACATTTTTTTAACTCGAATATCTAATTCTTTTTTCTTCATCTGTATGCGATGTTTCCATGTTAATCGGCTATCCAGGTGTAATCCTAAGTACTTGACCGCTTTTCGCACTGACAGATCGGTGCTATTAATCCTGACGGGTGGGGGTGTAACTTTTCTGTTGGTAAAATGGATATTGACAGATTTGTTTTCATTAATTCCAATTTTCCATTTTTTAAACCATATCTCCGCCTTAGTAAGAGCTTTCTGTAGGTTACGGCTAGCTATCTTCGGATCCGTGTGTGTTGAGAGCATTGCAGTGTCATCCGCGAATGTAGCCAGCTGTACGTTTTCCATTGTAGGGAAATCAGCCGTGTATAACAAGTACAGCGTGGGGCCCAGCACAGAACCTTGGGGAACGCCTGCTAAAACAGGATGTATTTCTGAATAGGTATGTTGTACATTCTAAAAAATATAAAAATAAGACAATATATGTAGATAAAAATATATATAGATATATGTTGCTGTAGGTGATAGTAATGTTTCGTGTAAAATCTATGTCGACTTAATTCGTCGTTTAACTTCTCATTTTAACCATCCGCACAATTGACGGTGATTAGTTGGAAAGAAACGATCGAACGAGAATGTAACTTTTATTTATTTATTTATTTATTTATTTATTTATTTATTTGATTAATAATAGATTTTTTCTTTAAAAACGTTTCTCCACAGAGGAGACGGCTTATAAGAGGATGTCGATGGTCTGTCTATAACGAGCTAATAAAATGACGGTATCCGCTTTTCCGGGTGTGAGAACGGCCTTATCTTTCGTTATTTTTTTTTTTTTATCCATTTTAGGGAAACGAGTTTACTTCGTAGAGCATCTAGGCCATCTATTTTATATTATTTCATTTTTTGGGCTGGCCAAATAAAATTTTTCAAATCTAGATAAAAGGAACCGGGGCAGCCGTTTTAAGTAAACGAATTCGGGTTTTTAAAATTTTTTCTTCATAAAAATAAGCCGAGATAAATGAAAAAAAAATCCTAAGCGCATATTTCCATCGGCGAAATTTTACTATTTGCTTCATTTCAAGTTTTGGTAGTTGTTATTTTCACACCGACTTATTACGATAGAACAGATATTCGCGCCAATTCAAAACTATCTAAACCAACTTCTTCCGTTTTGTTATACGGACATACGTACATATACATATACATATATATATATATATATATATATATATATATATATATATATATATTAACGGAGCTTTTTACGCTATCCGAAGAAGACGCTTAGAAATGCCTGTTTGTATCCTATCGCGCGAGTTTATCTTAAGTGGACTATAAACACCCGAAAACTTGACAGGTATTCTCCCCGGATGGTGTTCTAGATGAGCTTGCGCATAATGTTGGCTTCATCATCACCATCATCGATTATATTCTATACATTGACGAAGACAGCGATGATAATACGATAATCGTACGCGTCGTTTCAGTTTCGAATTTCCTTCTCGCAAAAGTTTCATATTTGCAAATGCGGTTCCGAAGAAAAGGTCTTCTCGTTAACAGCCGAAACAACGTCAAGCGTAGAATCCAATTCGGCTTTTATGATTATTTTTCCTATTTCTACGTGATAAGGTCGAAGAAATATTATATATTCGAAAAAATAAAACGGCTAAATGATAAGAACTGCAGACTTCCGGGAGCTGACGCTAAACGTCCTCGTAATTTACATCTGACAATACGTGAACGGAATTTTTAACCGCGCTGGCAGTAAATAGGTAAGGGATTTGCTGAAACATTATCGTCGCATTTCGGACGGATTTTTTGACGATCCGTCCTCAATATTGAACTATTTTAAATAAACACATACACGTTCCAGAATGTACATAGTGAACATTTCAAAATAAAATCTACATTTTATATATATATATATATATGTAATATCATCACCATCATCATGAGTAGCCTCTTTTACGTTCAAGGCATATAGTATTGTATGGAGTGCCATGGCCTTCTGTATGATAATTAAGAGTTAAATGATGAAAAACTTTTACGCCGTGAGTTGGCTTAGTACCTTTGATTTTCATAAAAAGTCACCAGATTCATTTCTCACTGCAGGACGTTCAATCCCGTTGCGTATGGAGTTTATACGTGCAGCTTTATCTCGTTTACAGCATTTCATGATTTCTCAATTTAGCATGAAATAGTTTCGTTGTGTATCCTCTCTGTTCATCTTTGGATTACTTCTATTATTTTTATGTCTTCTTTCTTGAATTAAACGTCATATGTAATCTATTGTCTATACTTTTCTGTTTTTTTGTTTACTCTTGTTTGAAAATAGTTTCCAGCGACTTCTTTATTCTTTGCCTAAATTTCATCCTGTTTTTTTCTGGATGATGTCTATAATTAGTTACATTCTGAAAAACAGTTTTTTGAGTACTTCCGTTTTCCATTCATTAATCTTATTTTGAATATCTTTGGAGTTGTTTTCGTGCATTTTAAGCATATCCGTATATATGCGGGTAACAGCTGATAGTCTAATCCGCAATCCGCACGGGGAAAAATTATGAAATTTAGTACACTGGATTTCCATCTTAATTTCATGAATTAATTTGACTCCTGTAACGATTACCAAGTGATTTCCACGTATACAGTCGACGTATATGATATTTAAAACATGTGTTCATTATGACGAAGTTATTCGTAGCGTAAGCGTAGTATTGTGTGTTTGTTTTTCCAATTTCATGATTTCCCACAGTTCTACTTCTACGATCATCATTTTATATATTGCCTACACTGACATTAAAATCGCCTTGCATTATTATTTACCGATTTGGTATTTATTCTAATCGTAAAAATCCTGTCATTTACAATATTATAGTTTAATACAATTAGTTCCACCGATTTAAATAACAGTACTGCTGCTCCTCTAGTACTATTGTGCTCATAACGTTCTGCTTTCACATAGAGCAAGTATGTTCATTTTGTATGTTTCCATTTCTTTTCTCACCTATCAGTTTATCAGGTTGTAGTAAACCTTGGACATTCCATGCAGCTCTTGTTTTCTTATATTCCTCGTTTTAATACCACTAGCATATTTTCCACCCTTAACCTGGTGTACAACTACAGAATGTTCGGACTCTCATTTAACGCCATTCGGCTTGTACCCGGTCTTGCACCGACTGTCAATCAGGTAACTCCACGAAACGGTATCTCTTATTTGCATTATCATAGAAATTGTCTTAAGAGTATTTAATGGAGTAGTGATTTGCAGGTTCATACGGTTTCCAGTGTCGTCGAATACCACTCAAACTACTGCTGTTTCGATCCACACGAAACGCGATGAGCTGCTGCTCTCTTCCAGAGTAAATGCCTTACCATGTCACCGATGGTGTCTTTAGGTGTTGTGTGGATCTTCATACATCTTCTTCCATCGACCGCACTTGGTTCGTGACTGTTTATTGGTTATTCCAAGCTCCGCCTATGAAAGTAAAAGTACAATATGCCAGTACCCCCAAGGGGGATAATATATATATATATATATATATATATATATATATATATATATATATTATTTTGCTTATACACGAACAAGTCGTTTAGTTATATAATAATTTTCTCTTTATATGTATATATATATATATATATATGTGTGTGTGTACTTTATATAAATACAGACCGAAACATCAGTTTTTTACTATAAAAAATGAAATCAATTACTTTATCGACTTCAGAATTCGTAAAGAAATCTAAGTATCTTCGTTATGAATCGAATCATTCGACGCGAAAGAAGTGAATTTTCCGATAACGTCCATCCATCTAGCTTAACCATTTCACTCGCAATGTTCACTATATGGTACACGAAACTCTAATGCTAACAAAATTTTTCATTTTCTGATTGGCCCAAAAATTTTAGAAACACATATAAATAAATCGAAATTATCTACAGTTCACCTAATAAGCGGTATTGTATAATAAAGTCTGTATAAAATTTATAACATTTGTGTTAAAATTTGATAATGTATGGCGGAAAGCGGTAAAAATTATTTTAATTAAAATCTATATTAATTGCGATCACATGCAAACGATGGTTTAGGATATCCAAGTTCAAATGGAGTGTGTCGCATGATATCCAAGTTCAAATGGAGTGTGTCGCATCGTTTCGTCAAAATCGGGTCGTTTTTAATTGAGTAAATTCGGTATCTAAGAAAGAGTTCTCAAAAATTAATCGATGGTGTTTTCATTTTTTATCATTATTACGATCTTTTTAATTTTTTTATCGAGGGAGTAGCACCATCGCATCTTGCTTCTACATATACACATTTGCACACTATATATGTGTGCGTGTCTGTGTGCACGCGCTGGTACACAACATCGCGAAATCTTTTCGATAGATGTTCAAAGTCATTGGTATAAAGTATTTACATTGGATGGGATGCTAAGAACGGCCGTAAAGATGAATTGGAATAAGTTAACTCGTATCGGTGTATAAATGAGTCGAATGTATATCAACGATACGCATGAACACAAAAGTTAAAAATATTACCACGGATGATGGACAGAAGATAAAACTCGCAAGTTCGGTCATTAATCTAATAAATCGAGTTATGTTACTCTAGCCTCCGTAAGACTATGAAAATCGACAGCTAACAAGTATATCGTCTAAATGTAAGCAGTTCAAGTTTGTTATGCGAGTAATGTTTGTATTTAACCACATATATATATATATATATATATATATATATATATATATATATATTCATTATAATATTCATATAAACGGGTACATCAGTTATACTATATATATATATATTTTAAAATATTTAACGGGGTGAAATGAATCTTACGATGAACGCATCTGGTACATAAATGTCATTCTTCAAAACCATTACCGAGCTCAGAATCAGCTTTCTGAAATTTTATGGGTTCTTCCATCAAATCACGAACGTCGGGTTTAACTGGAACAGTCCGAATAGAAAACACTCACACACACACATGTATATATATATACATAATAATCTTCGCAAACATACTTTTATTCTTTTACTATTTTCGATTCTTGTACATATTTTAAGTTTAAAGTTTCTTTCGTACAGATAAATAATCACTGCTCGTGATAACGTTTATACTACTGTTGTTTACTTTTACATATAAATATATACATATATCTATATAATATATTTGTATATATATATATCATCTAACTTATCGACTTGATTCTTGTGGTTTTTACTGCTATTTAACGAACACATTTATATCATTCATTTTTCTCCCGTTATACGTGAGTTCATAGAATATCTATATAATCTTTACTCTAAGAAATATAAATACATACATATATATATGTATATATATGTATAATATAGTCGGTACTTACAGTAGAAGCATTATATATAATAGAGAAGTGCGAAAGAGTACACTTTAATAACATTTCGATTTAAATGACGTTATTATTTATTACCGTATCTTCTTCAGTTCGTAATTTGGTCGATCGTTATTTTTATTGGACACCTCCCAACACTGTACTTCAGACTTTTAAATGATTATATATATATATATCTTGTACATATACATAATATATATAGATATAGATTGAGGTAATATTCTACTATATATCGATTTGGTATTTATATGTAAATTTTAATTTCTCTCTATTTTTAAACTTTAATATACGTACACAACGTACGTCTTAATGGGGTAAAGTTGATTTTTTCTTGAATTATGTTTATGATTTTAGAGTAAACGTTGGTAATTCCGTTACTTATGTAAGTTTTATTTTAATTTAAAATAATCGCGAGTAAATATTATTGTCTACCTATTTTATTTTATAATAACACGTGTTTTAAAATATGTTTGTGTAATAAATCTACAATTTTTGAAATGAATGTTAAAATAAACTGATATTATATACTTACATATATGTCTTAGGAGGGAGTCAAGAATCGTTCGGCGGACAGCATATATGGTTAAACATAGAGGTTACATAAATAGATAATAATAATAATAATAATAATAACAAGTATATTTCAGCTAATAAATAAATTACAATTCCAATTTATGTACACATACCGAGCTTACATAATTGCTCATACTGTGCGATATTTGATTTAATAATATAGGAATAAGAAAATAAAATCAACTGCAGAGAAAAAATACAAATAAAAACCCTGCTTAACTTTACTAATTTATCTATTTAATGTATAGTGATATATATATATATATATATATATATATATATATATATATATATATATAGTGAAATAACGCATCTTCTTATACATATCCATATTTTCATGTACATAATTCTTATTATATACCTTAAGATAATAAACAAAATTTAATGTATAGCGTGGTTTCGAGCTAGGTAACTATGCCGTTTAGAGAAGCGCATGCCTAATTCTTTTATGTTTATATTTTTTGTATTGTAGTTGGAGTGATTGTCGTGTGTAATTGCCGATTTTCCTTATTATGGGATGCGGGTTAGTACTACACTTTACATAGAATTTGTTGGACTGGCTATTTACAATTTCAGATATGTATGGATGCTTTAATTTAGTGTGCATTTCTGATACTCTCGTATAAATTGGAGCATTCAGTACAATTCGTAAACACTTATTTTGGAATGCTTGTAATTTGTTCAAAGTTGTCTCGCTTACGCTACACCAGATTGGACAGGAATATAACAGTAATGGCATAAAATAAGTTTTATAAATTAAATATTTGTTGGCCGTACTCATTTTTGATTTCTTATCGAATATAGGAAATAATTTATATAGTCTCGTATGGACTTTTTTCAATAGTGTGATTAATGTGCTTTGAAAATGTCAGGTTTTTATCAAGTATAAGACCGAGATATTTAACGTATGATTTCCAGTATAGCTGTTCACTGGATATTTTTATAGAATGTTCTGTTTGAGGTCTACGTTTAGTAAAAAGTATGGTCTCGGTTTTTTGGTTGTTGATTTTGATTTTCCATTTATTATAATATTTGTATAGTTTATGATAACTATCCATAAGTCTTTTTTGTATGGTGTCAATCCTGTAAGAAGAAGTAAACACTGCAGTATCATCTGCATATAACGCAGTGTTCGTGCCCTTTATATGTGGTAGATCATTTATATACAATATATATAGAAAAGGCCCAAGAATACTACCCTGTGGAACGCCAGAGGAGATTAGTTTGAGGTTAGAATATGTATTACTTAATTGTACTGTAAAAAGTCTAGCATATAAATAGGATTTTATGATCAATATAAGATATTTAGGAAATCCGTACTGTATCATTTTATAAATGATGCCATTGTGCCATGCACTATCAAAAGTCTTTTTTTCTATGTCTAAGAGTAATAGCCCGGTGTATTTATTTTGATTAAACTGGTCAGTGATATGATCTGTAAGGCGGGCTAGTTGCATAACCGTTGATAGGTGATTTCTAAACCCAAACTGCGTTTCATTTAAGATATTTCGCTCATTGGAATAAGATTTTAATCTTTGTAAGATCACTTTTTCGCATATTTTACTGACATGGCTAATTAGACTTATTGGTCTTATATTTTGTACTAGCGAACTATCTTTGCCTGGTTTGGGAATAGGAATGATGCTAGATGTTTTCCATATTTTAGGATA
This sequence comes from Coronaproctus castanopsis, assembly GCA_032883995.1. Taxonomy (NCBI): domain Eukaryota; kingdom Metazoa; phylum Arthropoda; class Insecta; order Hemiptera; family Monophlebidae; genus Coronaproctus; species Coronaproctus castanopsis. The sequence continues at coordinate 114,770,637 of CM065052.1, forward strand.
CTGTCCTAATAATATGATTGCATTTATAATATTAGTCAGATAGACTACTGCTTTTTTTGGTAGAGTCTTAATCATTATGACCTGTATAAAATCTGTACCAGTAGATATTTTGTTATTCAGGTTTTTTATGTGTGTGTGTAATTTACGAACAGTAGAGTTAACTTTTCTAGTATGATAAACAGTAGAAAGCTGTGAGTTTTGAGAATAGACCTGATAATAATAGTTTGATAATAATTCGACTTTATCTTTATCTTAATAGGCTGTAGAGTTATTATACGATATGGGTGGTATGTATGAGTAATTTCGTGTAAAGTTTTTAGTTATTTTCCAGATACTGTTATCTCGTACCGATACCGATTGGAGTTTTTTGTTCCAATTATCATTACGGTGTTGTAGGATTTTTGGCAGACAAATTAGATAGGACGGGGAAGTAGGGGGATTGAATCGAAGAACACATGACACATTAGATGAAATGAACAAATATACACGGATTAAAAGGCGGTTGGGGCTAGTATATTTGGCGAAGTGTGCATAAAGTGCTTTATTGTGTAATATATCTGATTTGCTAATTCTACACGCACGATGTTTGAACATGGTATTCGCTATCGTTAACTGACAGCAACCACGCTCTTCATTCATTACCTTGACCCAATTCATAGACGCCTATTATTCCGTGTACATGTTCTTGGTCTTTCGAACTGACTGTTCTGGCGTTGACATATTTTCCCATTATACATTTTGTCGATTTATTCTTCAAGTTCTATATAAAATGTTTCAATTTTATCTTCTGAAGCACTGGTCGTGGGTGCATACCTCAGTATTATATTTATTGCTACTGTTTTTGCGTTTAATTTAAGTCTTAAGATCCGGTCATTTTCAGCATGTTACTAACTGTCAGGAAGTTGCAATGGCGTGGAGGAATTATTGCTAAAAGTTATATGCGATCACACGGACATACAAATAAGGGAACAGGCAGATGGCCAGGAACCAGATATTCTAAGGGGCGAGATATAAGAAGCTATAAAATATTTAAGAAACAACGAGGCGATTGGAGTAGACGGAATGACGGTTGAATTCATAAAGTTGACAGGAGTAGCAGGCATAAATGTTAATTCATTTTTTATGTAATTCTATTTGAAAGACTGGAAAATGGCCGAAAAACTATCCTAAATCTATATAGTTCCTTTGTTAAAAAAAGGGAAAAGGACAAAATGCGAGAATTATAAAGCAATTTCACTAATCCCGCATATAAGTACAATAATGCTACATATTCTAAAGAATATGGTTTGTTAGTTATTGGATGATCAAATCGCGGAAGAGGAAGCAGTTTCCTGAAAGAACGTGGTATACGAGGTCAAATAATGAATCTAAGACTGATAGAAAAGGCTCGTGAACATGAAATACGGGAAGTTCTATGTTTTGTGGATTTTAATAAAGCATTTGACAATTTCATTTGGAATAAGCCATGGCCTCCGTGCTTTTAATAATGGGAGCAACCAAACGTATAGTTAACCCGATACAAAGTTGATATGGAAATAAATAGTAACATCACCAGAATTTACAAAGAAGTAAGAAGTAAAGAATTTTATACAAGGAAAGGGTTTCGACGAGAATGTATTTAAGTCGCCCATTCTATTTAACTACACTCTGAAAATATCTTGCGAAAGGTGTTGGATCAATGTAAAGCGAAATATAAGTACGAGAATAAGGATACTCGAATTTTCGATATGCGGATGATACAGCAGACGAAATGAAAGAAGTACCAAAAAAACGAAGGATGCACATGAAGGGAGATGAAGTTTTTGGATATAAAATAATGGATAAATTTTTGTATGTAGAATCTTTGGTAGATAATGAAGGAAAAGTAAAACGTCTTATAGAAATCGCTCGCGGCACCACGTCTAAACTAAAAAACAGGTGGAAAGATGATTCTACAAAAAAAAATGCGCTAAAATAAAGTTTGTCCATACATTCGTATTTTCGATTTTATTATACGCAACAGGGACATCATGGAAATTAAAAAAGATAACACTGGACGAATAGACAACATTCAAACGTGATGCTGAAGAAGGGTACTTGGAATAGCGTGAACGGCAAATATATCTAACGTTACTCTACTGCAAAAAAATCGAGAAGCACAAACGATTGCTTAGGACAGTGCGTATTCGTAAGACGAAATTTTTTTGCACATCTTATGCGAAAAGAAAATGGGTTGGAGCGTCAATTGTTGCAGGCTACGATGGAGAACATAAGGCCCACATAACGGATGGTTAGATGGAATTCAAGAACTAACAGGATTAAATGTACAGTTGTGCAATGAATCGGCAATATTGGAAAGGTTTGCTTGGATCATCCTTATCGGCGGAGTCGTCATGATCACGACAACACCTCGTTATAGACATTATCCAATTGCCCACCATTAGTTATCCGGGTAGTTAAATTTATTTTCCGCTAGATAAGCGGCCACAGTTATTATTTTATCAATAACGACTGCGATAAAATTTATTTTTAAGATACGATATATCACAGCTTTATCCGGTTGTTAGGTACCTAATTCGAATAGGATCGCTGACGCAAAAATTATCATCAGAAAATAAAAATATAAATAATCCTTATATTAATGGCAAATCCCCACTCACAACACCATATGCGCGCTATTGACAATATGGTACACAAAAAAAAAACAACGGGGTGGTCCGCATCGTGTCCTGACAACAAAGCGATTACAATTAGCTCTACCCGGGTGTGTGTGTATCAGCGCTAACGTCATTTTATGATCGCCTTTTACGCTACTTACGCTGTATAACGAAATATGTATAGGTAAGTAGTCGCCTAGCTCCGGTACGGAGACGGTACTTAATGAATATGTACTCTTATAATATACATTTATATTTCCTTATTTTCAGTATTTATTTTTTGAAAATTTCTTTTTTTTTTTTAAGTGTGTATTTTTGTGGGAGGTATTTTCCTGTATTAAGTCTGAGAGCGGAAAAAGGAAATAACTAACTTCAACCTACTATAAATAGGAAGTAGTAAAATTGGGAGAATTATCATTAGCTAGCAAATGAACTCGTAAATATTTTTCTCCCGTATATGCTTATATATATATATATATATATATATATATATATATATATATATATATATATATATATATATATATACATATATCTGATGTGTGTAAAAAATCATGTTTTTTCGATATGAACACCTATATTGTCAAAGTATTTAGGGACAATAGCGAACGGTTCTTATTTGGCGAGTATGTAATTGTCGTTTACTTAAACCTGTAATTAAAGTAATTACATATGTTTCTCTATTAAAGAGAAAAATTACTGCGTAGAAATTAAATAAATATATGTACGTGACCACTTTACAAGAATTGACATCAAATTTTACTATCGTAAATATGGACCGACCAGATATATATATATATATATATATATATGTACACACACACACATACAGAGTTATGCAGGGAGTACATACTTTTAAAATATAATCACCAGAATAAAATTATTAAAAAACTAGAGTAACTAATATTTGTTATTTATTTATTTTCTTTCTCTCCTATTTAACCATATTTTACGGTCGTTAAACAACAGGAAACCACTTAGGTCAGTTCCGAATGAGACTAGCGATCCGTTCAGTTCGCTGTACTTAGTATTATTATTATTATTATTATGATTATTAATATTATTATTGTCGTTATCTTTGTGTGATTAAGGAAAAAGGAAAATGGTTAGGATTAAAAAAACACAAAACGATTGAGTTTTATTACGAGCAGGCGTTTCACACTCTCACGCTTATTTTCACCGCGACAAGGTCGTATAAATGTTGATATAGTAACGCGAGAATCGTCATCCGATGGGTGGTTTACTTTTTTTCGGTTCGATGCGATACCGATGACATCTCGATTGAACAGCCAAGTCCCGAAAACGGTAATGCAGACTTAATAACGCGAACGAAGCATATTATTAAGTCCGCCTCGCTACAAGTATATAGTAATTCTCCTATAATCAGTCGGAACAACTTTTTTTCCAATACTTATAGGACAAAATCTGGAAAATAAGCAACTTATTTACCTGGCATCTATACGATCTGACTGTACTTTAACGCGACGTTAAGTTACGATATATAACCTTTATTAACCACGAACACAATCTGGATGCGGCAGAACTAATCGAATCGGCGGATAGATGAAACGTACTTATGCAATCGGTTCAGACACAGTACAGTTTAGCAGATTCTTCTATTAGTGGAATTGACACCTAGACCGAGATTAAATTTTCGAAAGAGTTCACAAAAATACTAGTCGACTATATTACAACCTACAGTGGAAGAGTACAAAGTTTGTTTTTTTTAAATGTTGAACGAGACTTCTACGAGGATATCAAAAAACCTGAATGGATATCGGGAAAAACGGCGATACACAAATTGATTAGGAGTTCGTCTCCGAAACATATTGACGACTAAGAAAAAGGAAATGGATTGACAACAAACGATTGTCACGCACAAACTTTATTAAACCAACATTATATTTACTGACGAAACTGTCTGCGGAAGAGAGAGGGATCGATATTAGGCCGAACGTTATTCTAAGTAAGATAGTCGAAATAATAATTCGCATCGAAATATGTAAACGACGTAATACTTCTACAAAGAACCTACTCGCGTCTTAAAACACAATGCCAGGAAGAATATCCGATTTTCTTAATACGACCCATATTTAAACCAAAGTTTAATCAAACTAGAAAAAACTGCAATTTTTAAATATTTTTGAGAGAAAAGAAATAAAAATAACAATTTAATCCTTTAGGCATGTAAGATCGATACTATCTTTAAAACTAGTCTAGTTACACTTGTTTTAAAAGGTGGGGGAAAGATATTTAACGCGAAAATTACCGGCCAGTTGGTGTCTTTTATAAACTCCTGGAAAAACTCTAAACAACAGATTTTCGCGGGTAATTAAGATAAAAGTTTCCATTAAACCGACCGGATAGTCAGAGACCATCGCAACATATATTGAAAATAGACGTCGAATGAAATTGTAAACCTTCGCTGTATTCAGATAGGTTTTTCTTCAGCGTATAAACTACTCGATTATATAACAGACTTTTGGTATAATTAAAAGTTTCCCTTAGACCGGCTAGATAATTGTGTAGACGCACCTTCGCAATATTAAAAATTTACATCTAAACTGAAAACCTCCGCCTTATTTATTCAGGTTATTAATGCGATACCGGATGAAACAGCGCGGATAATTAACGATAAACGTCGTTGCTATCAATATTGAGCAATATCGTGCCGTCCAAGATGAGACGAAAGTTGACGAGCGAAGAAGAAATTAATCGAAATATAAATTGATAAATTTACCGTGACACCGGGACACGAAGCAGAGCGAACTTCACTGGTCGAGAAAATCTATACGTTTAATGACGGGACAAAAAAATTAATTCGACTTATGATTCGCGGCAAAGCATGTAACACGTAAATATCTTATATACGCTTTAGAGCCTTGCGAGATTCGTATTTTGTTACATTTGCAATCAAGTAAAGTATCTGACACGGTTGCTCGTAGCGGATGTCATTCATGATCGGAAACAGATACTACCTCTAAGCTGGTTAAATTTGACTTGCGGAATATTTGTAAAAAAATTTTAAATTTCCAGGTAAAATAGAAAATTTCTATCAGCCGAGTTTCGACGATATAATTAACGGTGTTAGTTCGGATTACGATCGAAATGTCGTTAACGCTTATTATCGCGTGTCTCGGAAAGACAGCGATTCGTGTCAAATTATAACTTTTTCTTCCGTGAAAATATAATTCGATTTTAACGTAATAATTTCCCGCGACACGCGAAACATATCTCATTGTAAAAATATCGCAAGTTCGAGTAATTTTCCGAGAAAAATATAAAACTTTAGAAAAACAAAAATCGACGACGAAAAAACGCCGAAGAAAATTATCGAAAATAATTAATAATTTAAATCCGGATATTTTGTCTCACGACCACCGTGCTTAGTAGAGAAGCGGAAAATTAAAGAACCGCTTCCGGACGGAAAATAAGCTGGTTTTTCCGACGTTACTTCTTCGGACGAAAATTGAAAAATACGGAAAATGTAAAAACAACACCACCGGGCAACGATTGTACTCGCGCGGTCAAAATCCGCGTCAATTATTCATCGGGCCAAAGAATACCTTTAATTTATCGTACGTCCACTTCTAAAGGACTTTATAAAATTATCATTGGTCAAACACCACACGCTAACACACACCCATAGTTATATATATATGTATATGTTCAGATTTAATCCGAAAACCGGACCTATCCTATTATAGCATAAAACGTAATAAAAGAGAAATAGACCAAATATGAATGTGCCCGACGGATGTGTTTCCGAGGAAACATAATTTCGTTTGCCGAATGATGAAATGGGCGACTAAAAATAAGTTATTATACACGTTTATATATGTTTATAATCGCACACGCGTACGAACATATTACGATGGTTAATTGTATTGTAATTGCGGAAAACGAAAAAGCGATGGTATCCTTTTTTCTCTGATAATAACGATCAAGATAACAAGGATGAAATAATCCTCAGCCGCCGGGCTTAACGGACCGTCGTCGTCAAAGTGTTGGATGGAACGACGATGGTGCGTGCAAATCAACCGGCTTTTTGATAAACGTCACAGCACCTCACCGCACATACGGTCCTTCGAATATAATAAAGTCTTTCGTAGAACGGCCCTCGCTAATAACCACCTCTATATTATTATTATTGTTGTTGTTTGCCCGTTTGAAAAGTCGACTTTAATTAAATTCTCGCCGTCGTTTTAGCTTTATACGCGGATTTCGCTTATTTGGCCTATTACACGGACACTGAGGCCAAAAAGAAATTTTAATTTTTTTCAAAATAATCGAATGGAATTAAATATCACGAAAAAATTTTTCACACGCTGTACGAATAAAATTTCGATCGATATATTTATTATTGTCATCTCGTAAATGCAGATGATCGTAATTTATCTCGTCTCCCTGATCGGGTTAACAGTCGCGGTTACACAATCCTGAAAAGTACGGTTTCGGTAATTTCGTCGGACCATCTGATAGCTGCACACGGAGTTGCCCTTTCGTTACACTCTCTACTCCTTGAACAAGCGTTGTCTACAAATTTCTCGCTTAGATTACGCGATAAAATAATCTTCCAAGTATTACGCGGAGGGTGATTGATTTTAAGTCTTTTCTGATTGCCAATATCGTCTAGACAAAACTAAATAATAACAAACGGTAATCATTCTAAAATTCTATAAGCGAAAGTATTATCGTCTCCCATAACAAAACAAATTATCAAATACTTCGTTGTAGTAAACATAACATAAATTTACAACGAATCTTGTGTTTTCCTGACTGCAACATCGAGATTCATCTCCAATTGAAAAACACCATCTTGGTTCTTTTTCCTTCTTTAGGCCGATTAGCGCTTATAAACTCTTTAAACGATGATTTTCTGTAATTCTATATTTACCGTTGCGATTAATATGCTAAAAAAAGTAAACACGTAATTTTGATGAGGAAAAATTGGGGTTGAGAAAGTAACGATCAGTGGGAATTTTAAATATTCGAAGCAATTAATTAACTTAAATATTGGATAAATGAAATTCATATAAGGATATTACACGGAAAAGATAGGTCCGGCAACACTGTCTATAATTCGACGAATCCGTTTTGGTAATTGCTATTAAAGACCGGAAAAAGAAGAATTAATCGTATAGAAAGTATTAAAGATTGGATTCAATTAACGGATGCCCATGCGGTTAGAAAAAGATAGACAGAAGATGACAATTTAAGAAACGTTTCCTGCGAAGCCAAGCAGAACATCGTATCATTGCCAACCTCCGACAGGAGATGAGACAATGGAAAAGAAGAACTAGAAACTGATAATAATAATAATAATAATATACCGATGAATTTATTTGTGTAAAATTTGTATACACAAATACATATATATATATGTATATATAAAGATATGCGACAATGAAATTAACTAAAATTTGGAAAAACGAACTGCGTCTAGTGAACGAAATAAAGTAAAGTCGGCCAACAGCTTAAAATTTTCAATAGCGATGCACTAGTCGGAAATCTGGAGTATAAAACGCACAAGTACCAGGCGAATTGACTAGTTTGAAATACGGGTTTATAGGAGTCGATTAGAATACCTTGGATAGCGAACCGAACAAATTCGTCGATATTACATAATCCGAAAGTTGAAGTCTAATTAACAGAAATGCGGTAACACTTTTTGGACACGTAACAAGGAAAACAGGTTCACTCGTACATGCTATCCTGTTAAGAAAAGTTATAGAAAGCGAGGAAGGTGTCCATGGACGGATGAAATAAAACAAAAACTGGATTCACATTGATTAGGTATTAAATTTATCTTTTATTCGGAATTGTATTCTTACTATAAACTCGTAAGTTCTGCGATAATCGAATATCGCGTGAAAATGATTATATCTCAACGATCGGAAATTACGATTCCAGTCAACTACAGTATTTTCTTTGTATGCTTTAATATGATACAAAGCGTTTTATGGAGTGGTTTTTTTCACATTTTTCCACTAATTTCTGTTTATAAGATATATTACATATAAAGAATTTAGTTTATCAGCGATAAGGATATTATAATTCCGATATAATTTTTTATTCTTTTTGTGCTTTTGTTTAATTTATGTAAATCGATAAATATTTTCTTCGGCTTTCTTTGCCCTATAAGCGACATAGAAGAATTTAAATATACTTTTTGCTTCTTAACTAATATTTTTATATTTATCGGAATATCACACTACTGAACGCTCAAAATTTTTCATCCTTCCGAAACAACCGAAGTAAAATAGAAAATTAATTTAATAAACATTTTGTATTTTTAATTTATTAGAGGACGGTCTAATATTTAAAAAAAAATCGATAATTTAAATACACTTTAACGCTCATATTTTTTCAATAAGCCGCTTCTTCGTCTTCTTCTTCTTCAACATAGCTGTCCTTGGACAACTTTGGCTAACTCTGTACATGTCTCGTTGTACCACCGACGCATATCAGCTCTCCGCGACATTTTTCTTCTCCCTGGGGTTCCGATGTCCCTCGATGACACCATTCAATATAAGTTGGGATAGATAATACCTTTCTGGATGTCTATTTATATGACCGTAATATTTTAATTTTCTGGAGCGTATATTGTATAGGAGTTCCATTGGCTTTGACATTTTTCGCAGCACATCTTGATTGGTAATATGGGCTCTGTATGAAATCTTCAAAATACGACGATATATATGTACATCTCCAACGCTTTGATTTTCTTTTCAATTGTGGATGTGAGAATCCAGCAGCTTTCTATACTGTAGAGTAGTACTGGCCATACGTAACATCGCACCAGCCGTAGTCTTAACTACAAGTTAATGCTTTTCCGAGTCATCAAATTTTTCATATTTAAAAAGCTCTTCAATTGATTTTTCTACGCGTGATCGTATCTCGATCGATTGATTCCTCACGAAACCAGGTTCCGAGATATTGAAATTTATGAACTCTATCTATGACTTAACCATTTACTGTTAGTTTTTGCTATGGTACCGGTATCGATCTTTCTATGTATTGCTAACCATTTTGTTTTGCTTACATTTATTTCGAGGTCATATTCTTTGCTTATTGCGATGACTCGACCAACCATTTCTCGCAACTTATCAATGTTATCTGAGATTAGAACTGTATGCATATCTTATGTTTGAAATATGACGGTTTTCGATGTTGATACCATCGTCATCACTGAACGATGGCTTGAAAATTGCTCCTAAATATATATTAAAGAGTAAAAGTGACAGTACGCAACCTTGTCGCGCACCTTTCTTAATTGGTACTTCTGATTCAATAGTTTCGCTTCTGACTTTTGCAGTCTGATTCCGGTAAAGTTTCCCTATTAATCTTCTAATTTTCCAGTCTATTCCAATCGCCTCCAAAATTTCAATTAATTTGTCATGTTTCACGCAGTCGAATGCCTTGCTATAATGAATGAAGCAGCAGTTCTGTGATTTACATCTCGACATGTTTGCGCTGGTACATTAAGTGAATATATTGCTTCTCGTGTTTCATAACCCTTTCTAAATCCAAACTGATTTTCACCAGCGTTTTTCTCACATTTTTCATAAATTCGGCTGTGAATTACCTTGAGGAAGATCTTCGAGATGTGTGACATAAGGCTTATTATACGATATTCATTGCAATCAGTAGCATTATACTTCTTTGGTAGTGGAATAGAAACAGACTTCAACTAATCTAATGGTACAGCACCGAGTTGAAAAATTTAACTAAGGAATTTAGCGCTATATGGTCGTTTTGACATACTTTCAATAATTCGCCCTGTATTTTGTCTGGTCAAGCTGCTTTGTCAGATTTTAGGTTCTTTATAGCACATCTAACTTCTTCTTCGCGGAAGATATCAGTGCCTATTATATTATCTATGTTGGGTCTGGAATCTTCAAATAAATTGACTAGGTACTTTTTCTACCGCAAAATTCTTTTATCTTACTTTAGGATAATATTTCCATTTTTATCTCTTAGACTACCACCATTAATTTTTCGCCTGGTGAATTCTTTCACTTTTTTATGTAGATTGAAAGCATAATGTTTAGCTTTGAGTTCTTCGATTTCTTGGCATTTTTCATTCAATCATATTTCCAACAAGCCGCTAGTCCGTTAAAATCATCGTCCACTTTAAATTACAACATTAAATATGTGCACGATTTACAGTTTTCAAAAAAAAAAAAACAAAAAAAAATGAAGGTTGTAATTTATATTTGAACGAAAAAATTCTTTCAAAATTTTGTTAAAACTTTTTATAATAATTCGGTCGTTGCAAATTTTATTAAAATTATTTTTTTGTACGCTATTGTATTGGAATTCTATCGACTGATAAAAGAGAACTACTTCATAATGTAACGATGGGAGTGTATTACATAGGGTACAGTGTCTACTCGAATGAAAAATTGAACATGCATAACATACATATATATATATATATATATATATATATGTGTATATAAGGATATAATAGAGAATCCAATGCATTACGTGATAATACCGAACAGACAGTCTTTAGATTTATTAGCTAGAAGAACGAAATTTATGTTCATCTAAAGCGACAGCTCAACTTATAAGCCCATCTGTTAACAACTTAACAAATTGTAAATTTATTACGACCTCATGCGATACACAAATAGTACACGCACAGACACACACACACATATATATATATATAATTATCTTTATATGTATCTGGCACTCACGATATATAATACACAGTACCACTAGAGATATACGTTTTGTAATTTGTTTCGTTTCGAAATTGCAGCGTAGGTTGATTCACGGGAGTTTTCAAATTTCTAGGAGATACAAAATTCGATAAGACGGTAAAATTTTAATGTGTACCGCGATCGAAATTTATCAAGCGAATTAATCGAATTCGTCACGAGTGGAATAAGAGAAGAAAAAAAAATTATTTGAATCGGAAAATATTTCTTAAATTTCCCTCGTTCGATACTAATAGGCTGATTCTTTAAATTTTATTTTACGTCTAGTTTAATTCTAACCCCCGAAATCGTAACGACGAGTATTACCCATTTAACAAAGAAAAATTGCGTTTTGCCGTTAAGCGGAACTCTCTGAACGCTAATCTTAAATCTAGTTTTGTAGACTGAATTAAATGGTTCGCAGTTTCACTAATGCAATTAGTACTATACTAGAGTAGGGTTTACGTTAAAGTTAATGGTATTTGATGAATATTTTTTCTGTATATAGAATAAATATATTCAATTAGTTAGACGCTAATTCGACTTATAAGATATTAGTATTGATTTATATTCCGATTCAGTTAATTTTTGTATTCGGTTTTTTTTTTCGGGTTTTCTTTTTAATTTTTGACGGTTTTGGTTGAAAATGACCTACTAGACAATGATATAACTTAGACGATTATTTAGAACAGGATGAATATTGTGATTATAGAGATGAGGGATCGTATGTGGGTTGAGGGAAAAGGGGTGCAATATGAAAAAGAATAGTTTGAACTTCGATGTAAACCGTACAAGTCGAAACAATAAAGTAAAATGGATGTCCAATGTAATTCTACCTGTTCTTAAAGGGAGCGATAAAGCGTCACCATCGCTCGAAAACGCACCGGATAGAGAAACTGTCGTTTTTACATTGAATTATCGAAGGAAACGATAATTACGAGTGGGGGAAAAGTACCAAAAAGTACAAACTTGTACAGAGATCGACTGATAAGGTTCTTCTACCCATTTTATGCATAGAACAAGTTTCAAATAAATATATTTTGAGGAAAAAAAATTAAAATGGGTAACGTTAAGTAAAGCAACAATTTGAAATGAAGGCTTTAATCATTTTATCAAGTATACCGAAAGGTAACAACGATCTGCAATTTGTTATTAGCTGTGGCCACTGTACCACGAGCAAAACACGATTTGATTTTCATTTGAATTGTTTACATGCGAAGTGATTCTTCTATTAGGCGAAATAGTACCAAGTTTCTACCTGACGATAGTTAACTTTGAGGAATATGTCCATTTAGAATGTAGAAATCGGATAAGTAAACTCAACATCGATATAGCAATTATTAGCTATATTAGTAGTAAGAAATTGCTTAACTGAGCTATATATTTTGAAAAACACTAGTTTCTGTAATCAAAAGCACATATCGCGACATATTGGTTAACGAACTAGCAAATATTGTTTGACAGGTTACAAAATAAAAGAAAATTATTAGAAATGAACGGTATGTTATAAGTTAAAACAAAAACCGCTTCCGTCATCTATGTATACGGAAGGTATTGTAAATATGCAACTACGAAAAGGTTAAACTGGGTTGGAACTTACGACAAAAACCAAAAGACCTGTAGACACCAACGGATATAATACTGGGGTAGAAGAACTAGAGGCTGGCTAGTGGCTATATTTTTCAAATAGGGTAAATTTAACAATTATACATTCATATGTTATATATTATAAAAATATTATTCCAACCAAAAAAAAACAACCATCTCGAAAATATATTAAATGCTTGACATTCGAGAAAAGATTGAAATTCGCTCGACAAAACCAATAAGTAGAGATAGAAAAACAAAAGTTATCAGCACACAGTAGGGGCTAAAAAATCAACCAATAGAAGTACGGACATTGAAAAATGTTAATACACTTTGCTTCGTCATATTGAACAAGAAGGTGTTCAAAAACTGTTTTGTAGCGCTTGTAACTCTAACCAACTTGAAGATTAATTGTGTTAGGGTATATTAATAAAAAATATGCAATAATAAAATAATTATTAGATATTATCTGTACAATAATAGTTAATTAAGTAAACTGAATTTAGTTATATTTTTAATGTGGATTTGTATTTTTGAAAAAATATAAAAAAAAATAATAATTTTAAAGTATAAAGAAATTAACAAAATTTAATACATGACAGTCGAGTGCTCTGGCAACTATTTTTTTAAATATATATATATATAATAAACGAGGATTAAATATGTTATATAGAAGGACAATGTTTCCCATTTGAATTGTTAATTCCTAATTTTTTATAGAAATATTACTTCTGTTGTTTTCGTAGTTCAATGTTTAATATTTATTTCTATTTATACTTTCGTATATATATATATATATACACACACACAAAAACCAACCAGGTTGACAAGGACATACTTATAATATAATGATACTACGATAACGTTATTCATTAAACTGACTTTAATGCTAATTCTTCACTAAAGTTAATCATATTATTTAATATAGTTGCATCTAATTTTTCAAAGTATTTTTCTATTTCTAGTTTTATTATTAACTAGGAATAAAAAAATATTTGAAAAAATTAGAAACAACTGTATCAAATAATTTTATGATTAAAGAGAAATATATGCACGCATATATATTATATAAAATCCATTATATATATATATATATATATGTGTGTGTGTGTGTGTGTGTGTGTATGTGTGTAATTTACAAATGTTACGAGGAGTGCAGTGATTTGATGCGAATAAAATAAAATTACAAAATTAAATCACTAAAGATTACAGGTATCAATTATGTTGTCTGTGTTATGTTTTGTTCTTCACAATGTTTACTGTATCATCATTTTCAATTTTAAACGGTGCTGGATTTTTTAATATAATTTTCGGTTATTTAATTTAGTGTTTTTATTTTGTTTATACGTATATATTTATATATTTAAATTCCTTTAAAACAATAAAAGTTTTATTGGTTCGAAAATTTGTAAAGGGTGTCGTCTGAATGATTCACGTAAATCGGAGAAGGACCTATAGTGCCCCGATTTTAATCGAATCTAAAATTCGACATTTTTTCGTCGTTCAATTTCACCTACCTACACTATTGGGGAATTTTTTAAAGTTGCGATTTTTAAAATTCCTATACTTCAAATTGAACGTATCAGTTTTTTTTTTACGATTTCGGTAATTAATAAACTTAATTTAATTTTCAATAAATAATCAATATTTATAAAACGCTTTATTTTTTTTTTACGTACAATCGACTAACGAAAAATTTCTCGATATTCTTGCGAAAATTGTATTTCACTATCGATACAGGATGAAATACGGTTTGTATAAATACCGACTAATTGCGATCGTAGCGGAAGGTAAACTATTGTTACTATTATCATCGTGATTGTGATTTTGATTTAGTTTAATCAGACACAACGTATGTAAATGCGGTGTGCGTCGAATTTAATTATATCATTGTTCGCAAGATGTTACTCTACTAATTGAATTTTCAAATATCACGAGAAGACCGTTTTAACGAAAATACAGTAAGCGGTACTTTCTTCCTTTTCCGATCTATAATAGAGCGAGTGAAAAAGACGTTCTTATTACGATGCAATCACAGCTTGCACCTTGGTCGCGATGCAACATTTTAACCAGCGTATATCTTTCATTATTGACAATCCGCCAGTAATCGTAATAATAATTGATAGTGGTAGTGGTATCGGACTTTGTTATAGCCGTATAGAACTGTTACGAATAAGATGCGGCGGTAATAATATTGCAGGCAGGAGATCGAGAAGTGGACAATGATAATAGCGAGTATGACCATTCTGCATTTACATTTTACATTTAGAAGTGGCGGGCACTAGTAGGCTAGACAAATTTAAATCTCAATAAAGCGAGGGTGGAAGAAATTTCATATATATAAAATATATATATATATATATATATATATATAGTATACCGATGTTGTTGCTGCATAATATACACTCAGACGTAATATCATCACGCTGCAATCTCTTATGCAAATTGGTTTTCGAACAAACTACTACATATGAAAGTTGTTCCGTTACAATATGACATCTTTACGTGTCTCTTACGCATGTTTTTTACATGTGTACGTATATTTCAATTTTATATGTGCAAGTTTGCATATAAATATCAGCCGCCATATGACGCTACTAAAGTTGATACACGCAATTTTCTGATGACTTGTTATTCATATATATATATATATATATATATATATATATATATATATATATATATATATATATATATATTGAATGGTGATCCCTGCTATTCGTATATAGTCCTTCCTCTTAGAGCCCCATTTGGATTTGTCTAAGCTGGCGTATGCTGTGCGAGTTTGTTTGTCTGATTTCCTATACCTTTCGATATGAATATATGTAATACAACAATTCGAGCATGTATAACATGTTACGTGTATAATTAATATTGTTTCTACGTACAACTAGACAAGGTTATATAATTCGTGTAAACTTGTAATCTGTTGGATAATTTACATTTTGAAGTCGTATACTATAAGCGGCACAGGTGCAATTTTCTCCTATTACTGATTATTCATAGTACATTATGTTTCGGTTCATTCTATATTCTAAAATCGCGTGAAATTTCTTTTTAATTAGATTCCGACTTCAACATACTAAACCCTATATATATATATATATATATGTACATATACACACACACACACTTACGCGTACACGAAACAAGCTGTTGTTTTTTGGATACGATTTTTTATTAAGTACGATGTTTGCTATATAAAAATACATCTCCAGAATTAACCGATAACATCTTTTTATAAAAGAAATGACTAAGTAACCATTTGTCTAAAACGGAAGCGACGAATTACCATTACACCGGTTATTATTTTACATATATGACAGTTTATTATGTAAAATAAAGATGAATATTTATGATATTATTATTATTATTAAATAAACAAAAAATTAGTTAAAATCGCTAAATTTTTATATAAAAAGACGAAAATGCTTTTCGGCTATTAAGCCATTATCGAGTGTACATAATAAATAATATATATGAAAAGTGATAAAATTAATTTTAATTAATTCGATGATAAATAGTTTCTAAGAACTACATTTTATAAGCGTTAATTTGTACTTCAAAGATTTTGGTTGCAATCAGCATTCGCTAATACAGCCCTATGTGAATTCTACGCCCATACTAGCATTAGGCGCAAAATCATCATATAACGTTGTATATGGCTTTCCGATGCCTTCTTCAAGTTGCATCGAGCGTGCAATCACCAACCGTTGTAACTAGGCATTTAAAAGTGCTTTTTTAAAGATTTTTTTACTTTTTACAATATGTTCTACGAGAAATATAATTAAAATTCACTTATTTTGTTGGATCTCCATAAAATAGTTAGTACTTTAAACTGTTTTATTACGTCGTCAATTATTTTTTGACATTTCTGGTGGTTGTTACGAGTCACCGTTGCTGTTTAGTTATATCTTGTCTTTGAGTAGAAATTTAGAAGAAACGGAATCAGATTTAGCGGAAGCTAAAACTGTGATATTAACAGCAGAAGAGAAACTACTGAAGAGTAATATAATTTCATAGTTTTTAGAAATACGATGTAAAAGAATTGTGATCGGAGCTTATACTAAGTAAAAGGAGTAATGTTTCAGCAGGAAATATGAAAACGACATCACCCCCTGTCCTTACCGGTTTATATACATTGAAAAGGCACGGCTTTACGGTACACCATCTGATAGAGGATAAATATTAGACGGTTCGTTTTTGACTTTTATCGGGGGGGGCCTAATTTCGAATAGGATAAGGCCTATGCATTGAATAAATGGAAAATGGTTTCAAATCTCTTATATGAATGTGGGGAACTTCTAACTCTCGATCTGTATAGTTACAAAATGTAAACTATCAAACCATAAATTGAGTAACATTGGCTACACTTGTGTACATGTCATAACTTTTGAAGGGGGGAAGGTATCGGCGTGAAATAAAATTTTTTAAAATTATTTTGATGTTAGTAATTAGGTTTCAAATTTTTCCATCATGCACATGATGAGCGCCAACCACTGAAAGGGTTAGTATAGAAATATCGATTATGGCGAATTTTTTTTTTTATGTAAACGACGAAATCTTTTTTAATGATGATAATGGTGGTTATTTTTATTATTTGCGTATTATTTATCATAGTCGACTGCACGGATGCTTCATCGGGTATTCCCAAATCGAACCAGACGTTTAACGTATATTACAAGTTTTATATATAAGCTGTTTTTTCTTTTTTCCTATTTTTTGAAACTGAATTTAAATTTCAAAATTAAAAAAAAAAAAAAATTAACCAACCGGCGTTAATTCGGACGAAAGGATTTCCTTTTTAGGAGAGAGTCGGATTTATACGGGAATTATTATCCTGTTTTTAATAAATACGAACCACCGTAATGAGATGCACCTAGTCATTAAAGCGTTAAACCATTAAAGCATTATAACACATTAGAACATTAGAACATCCGAACATTACATCGTTAGAGCGTTAGACGAGTATTGTCAGTCACAAGTCATTAATAATAAAACCTGCTGCTCCTCGTCATTTTCATAAAGACAGCTGGGTGGTATTTGTCTTGTCGAATCAATTGTCTAATCTAGTAAAAGTATTTTTCTAATTCTAATTTTCAACTATACCACCCGGGGAGGTCAGTTAGATTTGCAACCAGCTACACAGAACCGATGTACCATCCTTTCGTACACAATACCTCGATAACTTAAAATACTCTATTGTATTTTTCCAAGGTAAAAAAATCTTTAATTTTTTAGCGTCCAAAACTTTGCGGTAAAAAAATAAAAATTGTAAAAAAATAATTTTCTATTACATCTCGAAGAAATTGTAAACATCGGTGTAACTATAAATACTGTAGTACCCCTATACTATTAAAATCAACAACCGCCGGCACCTATGTAGGTCTCCGGGGTTTTATGCTAATGAACGTCGAGTAATGGAGAATCTTTTGTTATTCGAATTATGCCGGGTGCGTGAATCCTTTTCCGCCTGTGAATTTAATATTATTTTAATTTTATTTGCTTTTATTTATTTCAAATAAATGAATTAGAAATTCCACTAACTCCGATTATAGTAAAGTCGTTTGAAAGGACGCGAATTTTATCGGAGTTTGGCCATCGATCGAATTATCATAATTTTTGGTTACGGCTGGTTGACGATCGTGCGTTTAACTTAATAACCGTTTCTTTCGCAGTTTCCTTTTTTTTGTCTCAGTTGTTTTTTTTTAAATATAATTCTCACAGTAATTATTAGAATGTTTCGTTATTATTCATGAAGATAACGACGCAATCACATATATATATATATATATATATAAATATAAATAAATATATACATATATAATATATAGTGTTATTTTAATGATTTTTAATACATTATAATATATGCATCACGATGTAATTTGTTTTCAAGGTGATGCGCTCTCTTGTAACCATCATTTTTTGGCGTGTGTTCAGTGTATAAAACATGCGATATAACTGCATACATACAAAACCCTATATATATATTATACAATATATATATATATATATATATATATATATATATATATATATATATATATTCTACCTCGTTTACATTTTTAATCTTCCAAGTTTTTGTCATGTTCGATTCGTTAGTACTGATTATCATATTAGATAGTGCGTTTCCCCCATTTTAAATATACGTATCGCCAAACTTTATCGATTTAATAGTTCCTTCCTCGAAGAAGCGTTTTTTCTTTTTGTAAAATTATAAAACTCGTCAAAAATACAAACTAGAAAAAAACCGACAAAAAATTAAATTACGACTCGTACGGTACAAATCATAAATTAAATTCGACTCCAGACAATTACGGCTAAACGTGTTTTTATAAATAGTTTTTAAGCGTCTATTACGATCTGTTACATCGAAACGACTACAAATGTCACTAATGTACATGAAGTAAAATTTAAAGAACGATTCGCCGTTAAGTTGGAAATTGATAATGTCATCTTTTAACGATTGTTCAACCGGTGGATTGTTAGAGAACCGATGAAACGAAGCATTCTAAACCAATAATGCGATGTCAATGCCAATGGTATTTTTTATTAACCGGGTATTCGCTCATTGATCAATTGTGTGAATAATTGAGTTGACTACAGTAAAAACATTTCATCCCTATCTGGCTATCGATAGAGTTCGTGCGAGTAGCGCGCTAAAGTATTGCCGCGAAAGATACTTCTGACGATGTAAATCTTCGCTAGATTTGCAAAATCATCGTGTACGTTCAGTTATATTCATCGAATATTTCGTCCAGAACTTATTCATTTCAGTTTTAAGTACCCGTCTTTTCGACAGTATTCGATAGGACATCCTTTAATTGTAATTTGATCCCTGCGTGGTAAGTTTCCATAAAACGTTAGCTTTGTTAGGCGATCGTTCTCCAGTTTTATAACATAGCCGAACCGTTATAGCCGACTTTTGGTTATATATTGTTTCTGTCGACTTGCAGCTTGCTACGTGTAAAGTTCTTTCATTTGCCGGAGTATATATATATATATATATATATATATATATATATATATATATATATATTTATTTATTTATGTGTACTGATTGGTTAAATCGACTTGATTGGGTCCCGATGAAACGACTACAGGTGGACGACGCGTGTTCTACAATGGTGACTTATGAACGGGGAATAAACGAAAGGAAATCGGGTAGCTCGTTGGATGAAAATAGTAAGGATCGCTGTTAAGGAAAATTAAATTTTAAAAGGACACAAAATCGGGGAACGAATGGAGTAAATTCGCTAAGCCTACATTCAGCAGTTGAGTAATATACTCATATTCGTACATATATATATATATATAAATTCGGGTTTACGATGACCTATTAACAATTACAGTCAAGATACAGGAATACAAAGAATATAATGTAAAACTTTACGTGGCGTTCGTGTATCTCGAAAAGGCTTTCGACTCAGTAGCGATATGGGCTATACTACATTCGTTACTTAGCTACGAAGTTCTTGAGAACTATGTATAACTGATCAAGAAAATCTACCACTTCGATGCAGATAAACTGACGGTATATCACTATTAAAATACCGATAAAAAAGGGGTTATAAAACAAGATGATACAGTATTATCGAAACTGTTTATTAGCATATTGGAAGCCATATTTTGGAAATCAAATCGTGACTATGTGAGCATTAGAATTGATGAAAAACATTTAAACCACCTAATATTTGAGGATGATGTAGCACTAATGAGCACTAGCGCAAAGGAGCGTCAAATTACGAATTAAACGTGCGTTCGAATAAAATACGACTAGGAATAGAACCGCATTAGACCGAAGTAATGAGAAATACTCCAGAAAGTGTACAACGGATGGAAATAAATAAGACGGTAGTCAGTCGACGAGTACGTGTGTTTGGAACTAAAAATTCCTGCTGAGGAGAACAAAATACATCGCGGACTGTCCATCAGAACGGGCAGCTTTCGGGAAAATAAGTTACGTATTTAAAGAAACTATAATATCAGTATGTCCTACGGTTATTACATACGGTTCGGACTTTCGCAAAAACAACTATTAGAAGGATAATCAAGCAGCCCGGGAAAGATTAATATTAAATATAAGACGGTCCGATAGCGAGAGAAATAATCGGATACGGATGACGCGGTGGAGCAAATTGCTAAACTGAAGTGAACCATGGCAGAGTACACAGCTAGGCGGAAGGTTAATTGATGGACAAAACGTGAGTTGGAATGGTGACCGCTTCATAAGAGAAGAAACATTGACCAGCCCGCTGACTCGTGTTGGTATGATAATGTAACACACTCAACAGAGAAGAGCTGGATTCAAAAAGCTCAGAATTAGAAAGAACGGAGGAGATTGGGGAGAACCTATGTCCAGCAGTAATTATATTATATTTATCCTAGATATATAAATTTGTTCCCGCAGAAACCACGTTTAACTTGTTATATTATTTTTAACGTTTCGAGACTACTCGTCAACACAATATATTTCAGGATTAATATATCGTGCGCTGCCAGTACTTTTTTATATTAAACGTAACGGTTTATTCGAAATGATTTTTAAAACAACGATTTTCTATTTTTTTTTAATGAAGAGTTTAAAAGTCACAATTAGTCTATTCATTTTACTTGTGGTTCGTCTTTAAAAATAAAAGTTCTCGTCTTTATTTATTTTACAATATTTTACCATCTGAAATAATTAATATTTAGGACGGTCCCAGGGATTGGTTTTTCCTTTAAAATTGAAGAAGGGTATATAATAATAGTAATAGTAATAGTAATAATAATTTCGAAAAATTCTAGGGATAAACGAATTTATTCGCTACCTAAGGCCCGTTCGAAATTAGTATAATCGAGATAATATTTAAGAATTGGGGTGACCGTTATCGAGGTACAGTCGATGAAATTCGCGTAAAATATGTTTCGCGAAAAAATTAAAAAACAAGGTTTATCAAGAAGAGAACGAGTCTGAAAAAGGAAAAGGACTAATAATTATCTAGAGAAAAACAACAACAAAATAGTAGAGTTCGGTTTTGTTTTTTTTCGAAATAAAATAATTAGGAGGAGTCTCTCCTAGGAGTGGAGTGAAACAATCCGGTGAAAAGAAATATCCCCGAGGTTTTAAATTTTAATTAAATACGCGCGTTGCCGAATACAATAATAGTAGTCCGTCCAACAACAGCAACGAGTAGTTTAGAAGAAATTCGATTAAACAAGAAAACTAAACAACGACGATAATGCATATATATATATATATATATATATATATATATATATATATATATATATATGTGGTAGAACGAGAGAAAAATATCGAAAGCAAATGAATATAAGGAGTTGCTCTCGGATGTAATTAGGAAATATATATAAGGCGAATCTGGAACAGTCGACAGTTCTGTAAGAGAGACGGTTGGGTAATTTGTTAATCCCTTCTCGGAAGTTATTGTTTCGAAGGGATGATAACCCGTAATTAGGGTTGATGCCTAAACCCGTCGTGGTTTATTCGACGGCCGAGATATTAAGGGTAGTATTTTTTTTCTTTTAATCCAGCCGTATTATACTAGCCACGGTGATGGTGGTGATGTTTACGATTGTGTGGAATAAGCGGAGATGAAATACGGAGAAAAACTTTCGTTGTAAAAGAATTTTTCTTATCGGAATAGTAGAAAAATATTCGAAAGAAAGAATTGAGGTTAACGGCTGGAGGGTTATACCGATCGGACTCGGATTAAAAGGTGTTTCGACGGGAGTTGGTCGAATTAAGTCCGCCGGACGTTAATTTCCGAATTCTCTATTTAGATTTTAGCTATCGACGAAGCGAAAAGTTAGTTATACGAGCTAATTGCTCGCAGACCGACAAGACTAATGACGATGGGGTGACGAAACTATTTCGATCGGGCCAGTCGGATTTGTAATTTAACTTTAAGAACAAAAGTAAAAACATAATTCAACTTTTCTTTTTACTTTTCAATAACGAACGAAATAACGTAGACATTTAAAACAAAAAACAGAGCAACCGGTCTAAAATAATGATCTGAAAATATTTAAATTTGACTTTTCGAGTTTTTTATACGATACTCTGTGATAGATATGTACCCTGATCTGAATATTATATATACGCGGAAATAGACGCTTTGTATTATTCATTTTAATGAACGAGCGTCAAAAATATTAATTTCGTTCATTACGAAATATTAAGATAAAAATGTTTCGTACTGTAGCGGTACCCGGAGTTCACGAATTTTAATGCAGATAAGAATTTGTCACGATAAAAATTACCCAGTCATCTCAGCTCGTGATTCAGTTACCGGGTTAATGAGTACTAGCTTGTTGGAAAAGTAAAGAACTCGTGGGGAAACAATGGCAGACCAACCCGTATTAGCTTGACTTGTTCGAACGGTCGTGTATGAAATGTCGGATTGAAGATGGTTGGTTAGGCGACCAAGTATGGTATTTATGATGTGTTACTTTATATATATATATAAGATTTAATTTTATTTCATTTTAATTTTTACAAAAAGCACAATTTTATTGATTTTGTAAATAATTTCTAATTGTCTTACTTCGTTTTATTTTCGTTATATTATTCGCAATGATATTTGGTTTTGTACAATAAAACATTAACATCTAGTTATTAGATTGATTTTAAAATCGCTTAAATAATTAAGTAATTAATATAAAAATACATAAATGTATATATCGGTAAATACAACAAATAAATAAACAGATGATAAGTATGTTTCCACATAAGTATTAGTAAATTAAGTACATACATATTTATGCATACACATAAACGTAATATGAATATAAGTAAAAAAATAATAAATAAATAAATATAAAGAAAAAACATATATGCATAAATAAATAAATGATTATATATCTATCTATCTATTTATCTATCTATCTATCTATCTATATATATATATATATATATATATATAAAAGAAAGTTTTGTTAGTTAAACTATTTATAATTCAAGAACGGCTGTACCGATTTGGGTGAAAATTGGTGAGGAGGTAGCTTAGAACCAGCAGACGCGCATAGGATATTTTTTATCCCATTCGACCGTGTTCCAGTGATTTTCGAAGAATAAACGAAAGTATCTTCGAAATTTTCTGGTTATAAAGAAATTACAACGAACTAATAATTTTCCCCTTATTCCGATATGGTAATGCACTAGAAAGATTACAATGGTTGATTATAAGAAAAGTTCATAAAGAATTACTAACTAAATATAAAGACACCAATACACACACACACACATATATATATATATACAACTATATCGAATGAAACGAATAAGTATCTAAGGAGGAAAAAAGCCAAACGAGCGAAAGTGAATGTGATACGAACAACTGGAGACTAAAGGACTTATGAAATGAAATTCTAATTCCCCTCTGCACTAACTATCTCCTTGATGAGCTTTTCACGTTGCCAGGACTAGACAGGAGAGTTGTTGTTCTACAGTTGTCGCATTAATTACAAGTTTACCTCCAAAAATATCGTCAGGACCAGGCGCCGCTAGTTACTTCATCGTCGTAACAACCTCTTTTTCTCTCTAAAGTTCCTACATTCCATTGACGTCTATCTTCCCCAACTTATTACCGTCAATTTCTCAAATGCATTATATATATATATATATATATATATATATATATATATATATATATATATATATATATATACATATATATATATATATATATATATATATATATATATATATATATATATATATATATATATATATATATATATAAATTGATCTTCGTTTCCAGTTCTATGAACACGACGCGTTACTTCGGGTCTCTTCTAATTCTCTCTTTTCGCACTTCGTACTTTATCTTATTCCTCGATGACTCGGATTCTACGGTGTGGGATGATCGGATCTGCTTATATACTTTTCTTTTTTTGAATAATGAAGCTCCGTCACCCATCTCGTGACACACCGTCTTATTCTTTGCTCAGCGTTGATTTAAGGTCGCCAGACTTTTACTAATAATTAGTTAGTTAGTTACGAACGGGATTATTTCACAAAGATTAGCGGGCGTTGTTGGACGGGATTTCGACGTACCGACCAAGTTGACTTTATTTTATATATGTGTGCGTACATATTTACATAAATGTATACAAAAATGTCCCTCGCACGTGCGTACATGTACAGTCGACACGTATTGTATATCTGGCGTTATCCTGTTTTTTGTTTTTTTATTTTTTTTATTTTCATTTAACTTAGATCGACACGGTAGAACTTAGGAATTTAAAAATACCTCTTTCCTTTAAAATATTCTGGAAAATGTGGCGGCGGAAAAAAACCAAATCTTAAATCAGAAATCGGAAGAAAACTGGAAAAAACATGTATTGTCATTTATTTAAGGGAACATTTGTAGGCGAGATTTACCGTTCTATTATTTCTTAATTAGGTGTTAAATCAACGGATTTGTTTTGAAAATATTTTTTTTCCAACATTTTTTTTATTCTCGTAATTCCGAGCGTATATTATTAGAAGAAATTCGTTTCCTAATTAATGGAAATTTTTACGCGTCACCTCCTTCCTCGCGCCGATGACAGTAGCTTCATATATTTCGACACGCTATACATACGGACCCGTTAATTCGACTAAATATAAATTTCACTTTAAATATAAAACCGTACAAATGATAAAAATCAAGTTTCCCGATTTCTAATCGCATATGCCCGCGTGAATAATAACATAAATGCATCGCCCTCAATATGTATATAAATGTCGTCTCTCGATTGTCATCTAAATCGCTATGGGAAACTATTAAAGGCTTCGGTATAGAAGAAACGAAATTTTTAAAAATTAACCAGCTAAGTACACGTAAAATAAAATTATTAAACTATTACTAGAAAATTATAGACAAGAAATGATTGTAACCGCTTCGATATAGACGAAACCTCGGTAAATATCGAAAATACCGAAGTGAACGCAGTTCATACGATCTAAACGAAAGTCCTATGTGTATTGGAAATATATATATATTTTAATAAAAATTCATTCGTAACGTCATCCCCCCTAATATTTCTTTAGGTATTCCTTAATTTCTGGCAGGGAACCACCCAATTTGCGTTCTAGGGTTTCTATCAAAGTACCGTTTTGTTATAACGCCTAGTCTTCATTCTTTTCAAGTGACCATAATAGGTAAGGTCAGGTTAGGTTAGGGTATCGTTAATATTTTTAGTATGCTCGTATATTTCCTTATTACTTATTTCTTCTTCCGTATTTCACGATCAAATGTCGATAGTCTCAGAATTTCGAGTACTATTTACGTGGTTTGAAAGGTGGGTGTTGGTAGTCGTGGTTCCGTTAATTCAGCTCGCTCGCTTGCTCGTTTTGCGGGTCAACTTCCCCATATATAACGCGCCAATAGAAGTTTCACTTCAAAATGTACGCATTTACTAAATAATCGGCTAAGGGTTACTGGGTTCTTAACATTGAAATTACATGTTCATGACACGAACGCACTGAGTATTTAAATTTCATCGGTAATCTGTAACGTCTTTTCTTTTCATATCTAGAATTCCTTCAGCCATGTCGCTTGTTTGTAGAAGCGTCGTGACCAACTATCACGGTATACCTATGGATCGAGCTACCACTTGACGCCATTTTTCTCTGTTATTGATACTTTTCATTAGTCCTGACACACATCAAGAATCTTACCGGTGGTCCCCCGACTCCTTTTTCTATTGATTTTTCTTGTACGAGAGTTAGTTCTTCCTTATAATATACCCACCAAAAGAATATTAAACACTATCTTGTTATCGTGAGGAATAATAGTTGCGTACGAAATTGTTTTAAAATTGATTAATTTATTCTTTCTAGGATACTCTTAGCATACTCCTGCAACAGGTCATCTCGAAAGATTCGACTTTCTTGCGCGACACCGCTGTTAAATTGCAGGACACTGAACCGTATCAAAATATTAAGTACATCAACGTTTGCATCAATTTGTCGTTTACTCGGTATCTTATTTTGATAGTTTTTCCGAATTTTGGTAGTTTTAGTTTCCATCGTTGACAATATAAGCGGCAAGGCAAATAATTCCAGACTTTGTATCAATGTCAATTGTTAGGGGATTAAATTTTCCCGATAATTTCTATCAATCATTATTATTGTGCATATGGAGCGGTTTAACGTGTGAAGTATTCAATGTCATCTTCGTCAGCATCGACAATATCGCTGATGTTCACTCCTTCTTTCCATAACGTGGATATTTACAAAAACAAATATTAGATTAAGACAGCCGGAAAGATTAATTACAAATATAAGGCGATCCGAACGAATACAAAATACTTGGATACAGAAGAAGACGGGATTTTGTAACGCGGTGAAACAGATAGCCAAACCGAAGTGAACCTGGGCAGACACATAATCAGAGAGAAAGAAAATAGGTGGACAAAACGAGTGTTGGGGTACTTAGTAAGAGAAAATATAGACTGTTTTGGATCGTCGGTATGACGTTATAATTTTAAGTAACGAGAAAGAATTGAATTCAAAAGTCTCAAAAATGTAATAATTGAATACAATTGGAGAAAACCTGCTGGCAATGGTAAATGAATATAGGATTATATATATATATAAGGGGGGGAGAAATAGACATATATGAATTTTCGTACGTATATTATCCATAACATATATATGTGAAATATAAATAAATACATACGAAACATGTGTACTTATATATATATATATATATGAATATATATGTATGTGTGTATATACAGAATTTTATAGATACGAGTGTTTGTGTTTTTATACAGATGTAATAATTATGCATACATATACATCAATATACATATATATACACACATATATATATATATATATATAAATACAAATATATACATATACTCCGTATATAATTGAACGTGCATTGAAATACCTGCTTGTTTTGTATACGCCTGCCTTAATATTGTGCGCTAATTAGCCCCTTTATATAGTGGTCTCTTTACTCTTCGATGGTATTAAAGTTCGTGCTGCGAATTTGCCAACTTAATCCTCTGGTCTATTATGCAGCTTGGGCTTTCTATTTAATAAGTCTGATTCACACGTTTCCAAATAGGCGACCGACCAACTTTCAAAATCGACTGCATTATGCTCTATATTACGATCCAACGGATTAAAAAGCTTTGCCGTTAAATTCGTAATCTTTTTCTCTTTCCCAGTACACCCATACTTTATATATATATATATATATGTTAATATGTACGTATGTATAATATACATTTAAATACCTTAAGACATAAATATGCTAAATGTGGTCGCGTTATAACGCGGGAAAAGGTCATTTAATCGAAACTAATAATTTACTTTTAAAGAGCTGAAAGTTATAATAACTATCGTATAAGAAATGGGTGTAATCCCTTTTCAGGTCCATGGTGTATACCTTCATATTATAGAATAGGAGATGTCTAATATTTACGAGAGACTCATTTCGTTAAGTCTTTATTAATTATGTTTTAAAACCGTACGAGCATCATCTTTTATCCTTCTTTCAGCGTAATGAAAATAATACGCGACATCTCTTTCCGCGCTTTTATAGAGTTCATTTCTTTACGCGATAATCATTATTACGACCCTACCTATCCTGTAAATATCTACCGACCTTACAATGCGCTACTAAGTACGATTCGTCTAAATAAACGGAAACGGCTTTAAGCGTCTAAAATTGCGTCGTCATATTTTTGCGACGAATTTCATTACATCGAATTCTCAACGAACCGTTGGTAACCGCGGCGACTTTAATACGAGCTCCGGCATTATTACAGTCCGGTTTCTAACGACTCTTTTGCGGTATTTATTTTAAAAGTCGAGGTCGCTCGTTTTATTTGCACGAACACGCGTAATGATACGATTTTAACCGAACTGTTGTTGCTGTTATTTCATCTTCATTTTCGTAATATTTTACAGGTACCCATGGCGACATAGTGCGCTCTTGCAAACGGGCATTCTTTAGTAGTACTTTGTCTCCGAAAGCAAAATTTACGCATATACTGCGCACATTACCTAACTTAGAATGCTGTAAAAGACGAGAATTTTTAACGGCACAAAGGCCTCTTCTAGTCAACTTTTGGTTAGTAAGTATAGACTTGCTGGGGAAGTAAAGAAGTTGCGGAAGACAATGTCTTTACCTAGTAAGCGTGGTTTCCCTTTCTTTAGATTCATTTAGAACCAAATTTTGAGTTAGAGTTTTTACTAAGAATTTAATGGTGAAATTCTCAATACCAATCGTAATCGGTCGCGAAAGCCGAAATTTATTTTTTAAACGTACTAATAACGTTCGATGATGAAAATTAGTTTTATAGATCACAAGCGTATGTTTAGTTTTTCATATTTAGATTATACTATTGCAAACACTATTGCGATAGATTGATCGGCCGATGAGCATATCTGAATCTTTGAAATTTTATAGTCGAAAAAAAAAACTCGCTTACGGATAGAAACTTTAAATTAAACGTAAGAGTAAAATTTTCTCACATCTATGTATGGAGCGCATTAGTATATGATTGCGAAAGATGGGTGTTGATGAAACAAGATAAAACAGAAGTTTGAAGCGACGGAAATGTCGATTTGGAGAAGAATATTGCGTAGTAGCTGGACAGAAAAACGAAAAATTAAAATTTGTTTCAAGTAGGAACGAAGAAAATGTTTTAATTAAAATTAGAAGGGGAAAAATGTTTGGTTCTAATAAGAAAAAACGACTTATTCAAAACGAACATAATGGAGGGAAAAAATCGACCGAGGAAGATGTTTGTAGGACAAATGGTCGAAATGGCTGATTGCAGCAAATACGTAATATGAATAATGAAAACTGAAATTCGCATCGACAAAGCTTAGACGACCGATGCTCGATATATTTTATTTTTCTATATAAAATGGCCTTTTTTCTGAGAAAATATTTAGATGAGAAACGCCTATACTATTTACATAATTTTAGTCGCTTGTAAGTTCGTTTCATAAACTTTCGCACTTACATCAAAAATTTCAGTTTTGACAAATAGGACAATAAAACCATCCTTAATGTTTCGTTGGAAATGAATTTTAAGATTTTTCGATAGAATTTTTTTCCGAAAAATTATTATTCCGCGAATCAAAACATATTTCGGGATATATCTTAAATCTAAACGTTAGCAGAGATCTAAAATTTAAATTACATTTACCGATACGTACGCGATGAAAAGAAAATTTCCAAACCGTATAATAGTCAAACGGTAATACGATCGAGCTAAAATGTTTAACGCACATTTAGATAAGTACCGAGACAGAAGCGAAGTGTTCAAAATTTTATGGGGTGCATTCGGGGTTTGCGCCCAGAATTCGTAATTTCCACGCTGACTATTTTTGATTTCGTAATAAATTACAGGTATGTACAAAATTTCATCGAAATTATTAAATCCGTTTCCGAGATATCCGAGTATATATATATATATATATATATATATATATATATATATATATATATATGCATGTATGTATTGAAGAGTTGCTCGTTTAATAATGTAAGATATATATATGTGTATTTATATGAGATAGTAAAAAGCCAGAGAAATAAACTGTAAGGGTAATTGAAATTTAAAATTGACAAATAAAAAAAGTAATAAAATGATAAAACAACGAAAAACAGCCACTTGGATAATATTAGAAAATAAGAATACGTATCCGTTCCCCGTTACGATTCAGCACCCATTTGGAACGATTTCTCAACTTTACACTAAAGTTCCGAAGTTTCGAAGTAGCCCCGCAGAGTCCATTACGTATACACATATATGTATACATGTCATATACCTTCACAGTCATTCGATCAGCAACCGGCCAGAAGAAATTACTCGCCCTCCCTATTGCACGGAATAGACAACGAAACTTTTCACGTACTACAGTCTACCGGAAGAAATATAAAGTCGATAGTCGGACGTCGTAAAAATAAATGACCTTTTACTTGGCTTCTGTTTTCGATGTTTATCCGTCAAAACGCTATAGACCATTTTCACAATAAAACAAAAAAAAATATGTAATAATAATAATAATAACTTCCGGTTTCAGCTATTTCGAAAACCTGCCTACTACTCGTAAGTTCTATTTTGACAGAAACAAAAGCCTCTTATAATATTGTCGACCCGAAGCGACGAAATTTGTTACATTCGACGCATCCAGAAACGGAGTCGGTTATAATAATCGTATATAGTCGGTGAAAGCTGTTGGCTGCTGCATTTCCCAACGATATACCGAACATGTTGTACAGCAGCAAAGTCGTTGCCGCAGTTTCGATTAAGAATCTAGATACTTTTAGACCATCAACATCGTATCGAAATAGAATATCGTCGCCGTTTTTATCGTAAGCTTCTCGGAATTTCGTTCCATTTCCGACTAAGGAAGAATGTCTAATACAAGTATAGAATTTTCCACTGTCCGGTTAAATATATATATATATATATATATATATATATATATATATATATATGTATGTATGTATGTATATATACAAATGTACACGTATCGTAATAACAATATGGACAGAAACGATATGGGCAGCAGGTTAAACTACTCGTCGGCGTTTCAATATATGGTTTATTGAAATTATGCGCCTTCATTTTTTCTTCTGTAACAACAAAAAAAAATATATATATATTATAAAAAATAAACAGAAAAAATAAGTGAAAGTCAAAAGTACAGACTACAGACTGTAGTACGATTATTGCTTAGGACGTTCGACATCAGACATCTAAACTATAAAATAGGGGGAGTAGGTATCGATAATAGTGATGATAACGATATAAATAGCATATTTATGTGATGGTATTTATAAATATTTCTTATATTATTGTTTATATGCTAAGTTCATAGGCTACATTCGTTCGATACATTTCTAGTCGAATGGATTGCACTTAAAATAATCAATTGTAATGGCTATTAGCGCTTTCAGACAGGATGTCCACTACGTGGTAGGTGAAACTTTAATGTTAATAAAAATTCGATTTTCCGATTGAAACATGCTAATTTTTAAAATATTAATATAAATACATTAAAAATTATCTACAGTTTTCCTAAGAAGCAGTATTGCGTAATAAACACCTTGTATAAAATTAATAATTTCGAATCGAAATTAAAAGGGTTAAAGATTTAACACTTTTAAAGGCCGTAATGTTTGAAACTTAATTTTTTTCAGTTGTGGGTGTATGATATAATTTTAAATTTTATAACGAAAGTAACTCGCATCTTATTCCGTCGTACAGCGGTTACGTAGTAATTAATTTGAACGTACAAAACGGTTACGCGGTAATTAATTAAAAATATATATATATAAATATATATATTTATATATATAAATCAAACTAATAATGTGCAATATACTTTAGTAAGGAAGCATGTTTGATTTACATGCGTATTTGATAAAAAAAAAATCAAAAAAACAAAACAATACCAAATGATTAAGAACTTAAGTAGAAATTAATAAGTAAGATTACTGCGGCAATAATCAAATTTTTTTTTCAATTTTTATTTGTAGTGCAAAGGTATTTATTTAACCGGTAATTATGTTAGAGACCATCTTTTGAAGTAGTTATTACAAAAATGTCATCCGTATATTTGTAATAAGAAATCCCTTTTCAACTTCTAAGGAAACCCTCCCACACACAGTTAGAACCTTCCTCGTAACTAGTGCATCGTAAGCGTTAACAACGGAGATAAAATACATCATTAACTTCATGTTTCATATTAAACGGTTTTGACCGTACATCATTATCTAAGAAAATATCATTTATGTAAAATGTAAACATGAAATACAACACATCGTATACTAAGTACATTACCGTTAGTAGCTGATACAGTAATAATAACAATAATAACGTGGTATAAAAGCAACGGTGATAATATACAGGGAAATTTGGAAAAACCCCGCTACAAAAAATGGAAAGAAATACAAATATAAATAGCATAAATTAAATTAAAAAAAAAGATGATTAAAGTTAATTTACTTAATAAATAAATAAACAAATATATAAAATAACATAATTATGTTAAAAAACGGTGTTTTAGTCGGCGATGTTTGTAGCGCGTATTAAGCTGGCCCCATATTATAGTCCCCTATAATTCTAATTAATTCATTTTCGTGAATTTTACAATTTTCATAAAATTTTTTAGCAAGCTATACCAGCTCGAGGTTTAGTTGAGAAATCTCGAATCCCGGCGAACCTGGCGGCATTGAGATAACAACGGTTTTGTAATAATTGTAATTTACAATATGTACTGTTAGAAACTGAACACCAAACGGAACTATGTTAACCGGGGACGAATGATAGCTTTGTTTGTAGTAGTTTTTTATTTGTAACAGTAAGGTGGGACCTTCGAGGAAATATAGGTGAAAGAATTCGAATAGCTTTATAAGCATTATCGATATTAGTATGATTATTGAACGACAAACGCGAGTCCAGAGTGACGCCTGAATACTTGACATCTTTAACCCATTTAATACTTTCACCGTTAACTACAATTTCTGGCAATGGTAATGGGTGCCTTCTGGAAAAAAGAATAATGGCTTCCGTTTTCTCGGTATTCAGTTTCCAACGTTTGCAGTACTTACAGAGAGTGAAGGCGGCCTTTTGCAATCTACTATAAATTGTATCGGGTCTGTATGAATCACAATACAAAGCTAAATGCGTAAAGAGCAGTTTTAATATAAGGTATTTTAGGTAAATCATTTATTTAGAGCAGGAAAAGGAAAGGACCTAACACACTGCCTTGTGGGACACCACATTTACTAACGTTCTACCGTCTTTGTAAAGATTCGCGATCAAATCTAGAAGACGTTCAGAGGCTACAATGTTTGCGTAGGCATTTCCGCAAGTTCTTCTATTTAATACAATTAAATATTCGTTCCTACGTTCATCGCGAAGTCTGTTGTTCAGAAATGTCATTCGTGATAAACACTGCTAGTCTTATTCAATATTTTAATACACATTTTACTAGCGCGGTAAACTGATACTATCCATCGTGCGGTAATTAGAGCAATTCGTTTTCCTATCTTTTTCATCTATGCGTGTAAAGTGTGAACATTTGAATTCTTCCGCTAGAGTCACCGTTTTCAGAATTTAATTTCATATACGCCGTGAATCGCTCTCATAATTTTGTTTTTTTTACGAAACATCCTTTGACACTTCTGTGGCGATATGATCTGAACCGCGCACGTTGATTCGTTTTAATTCTATTCTAACTTTATCCGATGTTACCCTGGGGGTCTAATTTATTCCTATGATTATATATAATGCAATTGATACGACATCGAGGCCCTTGAAATTTCGACACCAGTTCCGTACGTCAATTATTTTATTTACTTCGCATATTAAATCGTTATTTCAATTTCTCGGGGGAAAAATCTGATTCGAATTATATAAAGAAACCTTAAACAGCATTATGCTCCAGATTTCCAATTTACACGACCTGTTTTTATTTATTTTTATTATTTTTGAACATAATTACCGATAATTTTTTTGCCTTTTCATTCGTCATAATTATATTAAATTGACGTATCTTGGCTTATCCCAACGCTTGTTATAAATACATATATACTTATTTGTACATATTTATATATATATATATATATATATATATATATATATATACATATATAATATATAAATTAATATTTATATTTATTTATTTGTTCATTTATTCATATTTGGCTTCAACTGTTTTTAATTCTACTGATTCAGATTAATCTTCGCTTATCCAATCACTACGCTATTTATTTATTTATATGTATATTTATATATATATATATATATATATATATATATATATATTATATATATACATATTAGGCATTCCTAATACATTTCCAACGTCTTCTTTCTTGTGGGACTAAAATCCTATATATATATATATTTGACTTCAACTGTCTTTGTATTTAGTCACTGTCTCCATTTCGTCGAAGATTTTATTCTCGCGACGAATAACGTACATAATAATCCGTTTTAATTCGTAATCGTATGGACGTGGTTATGTTCCCCGTTTGCAATGCCATCGTGCTGATTCGTGTCTGTGACTAATCGTCGTCGTCGTACGGATTACGATCAATTTAATCAGACGCTATTAATAAATAACCGAACGTTATTTATCGTTTCGTTTTTTATTTTTTCTCCGTCCGGTATTTGCATAACCGGTTTCGTTTTAAGTAACGACTATTCGCCGATACGCACAAAACTGTTTTTAGGTTTTTTTCCCTTAATTATTATTAATAAAGAAAAAGTAGGGATGACATTACGACGACTATGACACGATTAAGTAAGCGGAGAAATAAATTCTAAATTAAATGTCGGATTTTTAATTATAATTAATAATGAAAATAATAATAAAATTGTCGATGATGATGATAATAATAAACGCAAACGCAGGGGTTCGAGAAAAAAGTGATTATTTCAGTTTAAGTTAAAGGGAAGTTTCTGACTAGGAATATCGGCGTAGTCTTCCGACTAATTACGATTTATTGTGATCGTTCTTTAATTCTTTCTGTTATCATCGTTTTTATTTGATCGCGGGTCGGTATCACCTGGTCGGAAATATAATTTTCATTAGCCTACTAACTTGAAATACAAACTGTTACATACGTGCAAAAACCGTATGCAAATGAACAAGTCACCGACAATATTTCATTATTAGTATTCATGTACACACCGATACACACTTATATATAAGTTTACATATACATATGAGCGCGTGTATTATTTGCTTTTCAAGGAGCATGCATATTTGGTTTTACGTAAAAACAAAATAAAACTTAGCACCTAAATTCTAGCACGATAAAATACTGCAATAAGTTGTTAGTGAACAAAGTTGAAATATATTTCAATTTTGATTTCGAAACAAAATTGTTGGAAAAAAAAAAAAATATCATCGTGTTGACGCGCTGCAGCGGATATTAGATCGATAAATAAGAAAGATATATAAGAAAGACGATATATAAGAAAGATATATGGTGACCCAGAGAAGATGGACGGTTTTGTTGGTTTTCAAATAACTCAAAAAATACTCGACCAACATTTTCAAATGAAATTTTATTTAAAAACAAGAGATTAAATTACAATCATTTATGGAACACAATATCGTTCAGATGACTACGCCACTTGTAACAATACATTCGTTCAGTTTTTACAAAATTTTCCAAGACTTTTCCGAGCATAGGTTTTTGTAATTTTTGAAAAATCCGAGCTTTCAAACCTTCCAGATCTCGTGAACGTGTTTCGTAAATGCGGCTCTTAAAGGTATCTTCTCAAAAAATCGCACAACTTTTATGTCGTGATCGATTCGCGCCGAAAATAACGTTCAACAAAAAACGCGCATATTTTCTCATTACAGGATACCGTGATAATTGAAACTGGACAAAAACAAATCTCTCGTCTACACACTAAACGTGGAGCACGCGGTTTGCGTTGTAGCAGTCTTACCAACTGCGCTATCCGTTAGTACCGTGGTACATTCCAGTCTCATATAAAGTTGAAGTTTTCTCGTTCAAGTCGTTCTATTTATTACGTTTGTTATTGATTAAAAAACTGTCAACGTATATACAAATACAAAAGCCTTTATTTCCATCATTTATAACATACCCATGTATAATATTCTATATACTATAACCTTAAAACTTATATAATAAATATTATGTAGTACACTATATTTAAAACAGGAAATTTGAGCCCGTCGTCGAGCATTGGCCTCCTTCAATCAAGCATCCACATATTTCATCCCCAATTGATTCCATTCAAGACGATTTTGAGTTTTACGCATCCAATATTTTCCTGCGTGATTGACGATATCTTCGCTCCATCTTGTTTTTAGTCTTTTCCGCGGCCTTCTCTTATCTAATGGTAACCATTCCGTGCTTCTCCTGGCCCATCTGTTCGGTTTCAACCGCATGACATGTCCAGCCCAATTCCACTAGGAAATTTGAGCCCGTTGTCGAGCATTGGCCTCCTTCAATCAAGCATCCACATATTTCATCCCCAATTGATTCCATTCAAGACGATTTTGAGTTTTACGCATCCAATATTTTCCTGCGTGATTGACGATATCTTCGCTCCATCTTGTTTTTAGTCTTTTCGCGGCCTTCTCTTATCTAATGGTAACCATTCCGTGCTTCTCCTGGCCCATCTGTTCGGTTTCAACCGCATGACATGTCCAGCCCAATTCCACTATTCCACTTCATTTCACGTATTATTTGTAGAGCGTCCTCCGTCTTCGATCTGGATCTTAATATTCTGTTACTTATCTTATTCAACCTAGTTACCCCAACTATTTTTCTTTCCATTGCTCTTTGAGCTATTTGTATTTTTTTACACAATTTACTCGTCAATGACCATGTTTGAGCACCATAAGTGATGGTAGGGAGGACACATGTGTTAAAGATTTGTGCTTTTTTAGTACGATCTAACTTAAGACCAAATGTTTCTTTTAATGACCAAAATTTCTGACGCTATTGTTCGGTTTAGCTCTTTTTCCGTTCTATCTGTGAATGAAACTAATTGTCCTACATAGATAACATCGTCTGTAACGTCTTTCCGTTAATTCTAATTTCTATTTTATCTCCGTTTGTAATTAAACTCGTTTTTTCAAAGTTTATTTCGAGACATTTTATTTTTGAATTAGCTTCTAGTTCCGTTAAGATGCTTTTTAATTGGTTTTGCAGAAGCTGATATTAAAATTACATCATCTGCAAATCATAGATTCGATATAAAGGTTCCGTTAATTTTTATACCCTTTTTTTCTCAATATTGGTGCCAGTGGATCTCCTTGACGTACACCTCTTCTTAAGGGAAAATTTTCACCTTCTTTATCCTCAATAATCTTTCCATATCCATTATCGTATATAGTTTTTATAATTCTTATATATTTGGATTGTATATTTTGTTTTTCTAGAGCCTGATACTAAACCCTCGTGATAAACTGAATCAAATGCCTTCCGTGGGATGCCTTCCGTGGGATAGCGCTTATGAGTGCGCTCTCATCAACAACGTATATATATATATATATATATATATATATATATATATATATATATATATATATATATATATATATATATATATAGTAAAATTACGGTCTGTTCACTGAAGAGAATTGTAATATTCGAATTATTTCTTTTTAAAATTAAGGTATAAACGATAAAATTTTATGTATCGTTCGTGTTACATACTTTTCCATTTGTTATATTTAATCGCGCTGTAAATATCTAAATAAGTTGCGTTTCAAAAAAGATACATAACCGGTTTAATTACGCAAACATTAATGATAAAAAGTTAAACACAAAGGAAATCAATAAAACCGTAACAAACATATAGGGTACAAGTTGCAAATGGGAATAGAGTCCTTATTGTTTCTCAAATTTTTTTTTTAAATATCTTGGGAACGGCAAACCAGCACAAACGACACAAATTTTAGAGATAAAATTTTACAGATCAAAATTCAAAATGGGGACTCAAGGTTCAATTTCGATCCCTAATATTTTTAAAACGATATACGTCGCGGTAGCCTAATTGCTGAAATGCTCAACTGTTAGTGCAAAACCAACACGCGACATAGAAAATTTTCGTCATTATTTAATTCTTAATTATCACTGTGAAGGCGGTGGCACCCTACTCCATGTAACATCATAATGCATGCGCATCTGCGTCGTATATGCCTTGAATGCTAGCTCATGTTGTACGTAAAAATAAACGTACAATGACTAGTCACGACGTTCGGCAACGAACAATACGACGACGACGATGATGAGTGATACAAACGAAAGTAATAATGGCAAAAATCATTTTGAAATCAAAATTCAAAACGGGGAGCTAGAATTTATCCAGCCCTCAAATTCTTTTTTAAATATCTCGTTGACGAGAGTGGCACAAATATATATATACATATATATATATATATATAATTTCAACAGTGTGGAATTAGTGATTTAAAAAAAAAATAATAATCATTAACAATATAGTATTTGAAATACTAAATTTTGTATAAAAAAAAAAAACATAAAGTTTTCGGCTATTACGTCATTACCAAGTGGACATAAAAAAAAATTAAATAAGAGAAAAAAATATATAATATATATAAAAATATAAAAGGAAAAAAAAGTGAGATGCAAGATTTAGATTTATAATATTACAGCAAATAACAAATTGAAAGAACGGTTACAGATTACTTTGACAATAACCGTATTTTACAAACGGTTACAAATTACTTTATAAATAACTGTTTTTTTACTTAGCTATTTTTTGTAATATTGTACGTCTAAATTAAGAAATTTCTCCCATTTTATTTTTATTACGTTTTTTGTTTTATTTTTTTTGCTTTTATATTTTCATAAGTTGCATATTTTTGTATTTTGTTTTCTATTTTTCTTATGTCCATTTGGTAATGATAAACTTTGTGAAAATCTAGTTACTTTAACTATTTTTATATTTTTGTTGGTTAAAAAAGGAATGCGTCTATATGATATAGTGATGAGGCGAATAGACTTTGGCCACATTATACGGCAAGATAGTTCCGAAAAACTACTTCTAGTAGGCATAGCGAAAAGGAAACAAATTAGAGCGCCCATTACGCGGATGTAATTAAAAAAATGACAAACGCCACGTCGATTCAACGAGTTATTCAATACGTGGAGAACAGAAACGCATGCCGAGCAAAAGTTCGGCAAATTAAGGTTTCACGATTTCACGATGCTCGGATCGAGCAAACGATGAAGAAGAAGAATATATACATATATATATAAAATATATAAAAAAATATATATATGTATATACTAATAACGTGAATGCCTGTAAGCGCGTTTTAACGAATCTATGTCTTTAATCACGATTATAATTCCATTAAAGAAAGTTTAATTTTTCAGTTTTACAATACGTACGTTAGTCTTCATTTGTCGAATATATCTTTATTATTTTTATTTTCTATTATTCCGTAAAAATCAAAAAATTTAATAAAGAAGAAATTAAAATTAAATAGACACCCGTCATGAGTTGATGAAGAGATTGGCGGATTCGTTTCGCTCTTATAACGAATATCAATGGCCGATAAAATTTATACAGAAATGCTCACTCGCGGCTCTGCTATTATTTCGTAATTTTTTTAATTCATTTTTTTTTTTTAACATAATGGTCGCGCTATAAATGATAATAATAATAATAAACTGTTTAAATCGACCACACGTCGATGCTGAGCCGTAAATAATCGGTTTAACCGGTAAACGTATTACGGAATATCAAAAACGCGAGACGATTTTCAGCAAAATAAGACGGATGGTTAGTGTTTATTTTTAAACTGGAATAAGCACCTAAGTTTATTAACCCCGCGCTGTATTAGTTCACGCTGTACTATATTATATATATATATATATATATATATATATATATATATATATCTACATATATATTTATATATATATATAGCTATATATATACTCTCGTCAGTTTCAATAAAATGATGTTTGAATACGACAGATCTATATTCCTATATCGGACGTGGCCAGTGTTAAACGGGTATTACTTTATATATATATATATATATATATTATGTGCTCGTATTCTCCCACTGCGATATCATCTTTATTCAATGGCTCGGACAAAGAACTCGACTTGGCGCAAATAGACTATTCAAATGTCACAGTGGAAAAAGCAATTGCGAAGCATGGGCGCGAGGCATAACAGGTGTTTAAGATTTTGTACGTGTTGTGGACAAACGTATGCGATCTGTCGAAGAAAAACTTTTCGTATTTATTAACGAGCTACTCACACGTGCACACATACACCCATACATATACATATAAAAAAAAAATATATATATATGTATTTCCAAGATTCAACGTGGTCATAGTACGAAAGGAGGATTACACACTTTGTTTACATATCAATCTATCTGTATATATATATATATATATATATGCTATTATCTTTTTTTTTCGTTGTCGAACATCGCAACCAGCCCATGGTAGGTTTTTTAATAAGAAATGGGCTAGCATTCAAGACACTGATTATATAAAACGAAGCTGATAACAATCCTCGACTGTTAACTGTCGTTTCGGTAAATAATCGACCGCTCTAAGGAGTACGCCACCGTGAAATAAATTCGCGAGATTTTATATATTATCGGGAATTTTTTAAAATTTACTTTTAAACGGAAGTAAATTTATTCAAAAGTGTATCAGTCAGCGCCCGCTTAGCAAAATTATATGAAAGAGAACGTGCACGTTATGTTTCGATTTCAGCTCTATTAAAAGCTGTTCTAACTATTGATCTGAACTCTACATGCAAGCAATCAATCGTTCCATTAGTCCTACAGGATATCATACAAGTCTTTTATATTTTTCGTTAAGACGGTAACCTTTTCAGTTCAACGTTGTGTCGTTACTGTCTGTCTTGGTCTTTCTTTCCACCTGCGCACGGGTATTTTTACTTTCGTTATATTGCCAAGCACCACGCTTCAAAAGTTTCAAGCTGCTACCCATATATACGACTTGACAAAAATAGGAAAACCATTAAATATGTGCACGGATGACATCGAAAGAACGTGTGAGAAAATTAAATCATTAGCCATAGCATGCGAATTTCTTGCACGTTGTCATGTTCCTCACCTACATTCGGGTTAGGATAATTAGAATTGTACGTTTGTTTATTTTTAATTATGTCCTCTGTATCTTCATTTTACTCGAATAAATTTATTTTACGCGTACAGTACATTGTTTAACACGTATGGCTGTATATATGTGTATATACTGTGTACGTATATATATATATATATATATATATATATATATATGAGGATGTTTTTAATTTGAAAATCATGAAATAGTTAGTAAAAATCACCGATTAATAAATAATCTTTTACGAAGCTTCAGTCACGTCATCTTAAGATGATAAAATAACTAAATTATAGTTAATAATTTTGTTTTTAATTTTTTTTTTTTACTCAATACCATACATATATAATGAAAAGGTGTGTAGATTCATCAAAGGTTCGATTAATAATTTTACCGTATTAGAAAAAAAAAGGAAGTAATAACGAAATGGAGTAATCACCGTGACCGTGAAATTATAGTTTTGCGGTTAGATAGGGCATGGTAGGGCGATTGAAGGATGACGAAGGTGAACAACTGGAATATTACAACCGACTAAATTTGAAATTATATTATAGCGATCGTTGAAAAGTGCGCATGAGTGCGACTGCTAGTCGATGTAGAAATAATACGCGTATTACGATAGAGCACGTTTACACAATCTTAGGACGTTCTCACACGCGTACACATTTTACAACAAACTTCGATATCGATAAGTTAGCATCGACGATAACGTCGAACAGATAATAGGCTGGACAAATCGCGTTGTTGTTAAAGTCCTGCTGGAAAAAAAAAACCACCGAAGATGGTATACTCCTATTCAGTACATTCTATCGTTAATATAGGTAGCGTCGTCGTCCGTTATTATTAGCCATCAATTACCACGGCTCCAGCGAGAGCTGGACTTGTTCGCTGGAAAAGAATTATCAGGCTGGAGTTTATCATCTTTTATACTGCGCTTCTTACTGTTCGCTATCTCGCGCTAACTTTTATTCTATAAAACTATCGTTATCCTCTATCTTCGTCGTCCTACATTATAGACTGTATCTTTATCCGCGTCTTATAAATCGTAGTCGCGTGTTCTCGTACTTTCACTGTTGTTTTTCCATATATATATATATATATATATATATATATATATATATATATATATATATATATATATATATATATATATTTATATTATTTATATATATATTTATAATATATATTATATAAGATACTTATTCAGAATTCAAGTTTAAATGACGAGCTCCTCGTGCATGTGGTAGGGATAAAAGATAAATTACCCTCATTACAAGTGATTCGTTTGTTTCTATAATACTATACCAGAATTTCCACTATCGGCCGGAGAACAGAACTGCGAGACGAATTTTCTTTCTTTCCCTTTTAGCGTGTCATTCTTTTCTGCTTCAGGTGATAATGTGTTTACCTAAGTTCAATCACTATTATTATGTCATTTATTGTTATTATCCTATATACGTACATACGTATAATAAGTTTTTTTTTACGGTATCTGGCTTATTCGGCGTACATTTTAAGAATAAGACGGCTGCGCACTG
Organism: Coronaproctus castanopsis; assembly: GCA_032883995.1. Taxonomy (NCBI): domain Eukaryota; kingdom Metazoa; phylum Arthropoda; class Insecta; order Hemiptera; family Monophlebidae; genus Coronaproctus; species Coronaproctus castanopsis. The sequence goes on from CM065052.1 coordinate 114,813,725, forward strand.
CGTCATCTTCATCGTGAAACTGGAGTTGATTTTTTTTTTTATTTCGTGATTTTCAAACGGTGGTTAGGATGTTACACACGTGTCCGAGAACTGTCCTAATCTCTCTAAATCTTGGTTCCGGTTATGGTTTATTAAACCCCAGCATCGCACCATCACACATCGGGACAAGTTCCTTAATGATCGAAAAAAAAAACAATATATATATATATATATGTGTGTGTGTGTAAATCTTCATATTAACAGCAACTACGGACAATACGTGTGGAATATGACAGTCGGTAGACGTTTAGGAAACGGTTCTCGAATTAGAATGCACACGTTGAAAAGTATTGAAAAAATAAAAATAAACTACCAAATGTGTACGATCATCGTCTCGTGGTAGAGTCATTGTTTCGCAGGTCGTGGTAGTTTTTTCTATTTTAGAAGAAATTATCTTTTCGTGACGAATGCGACCAATCGGTAAGGATCGCTTATAATATAAGGAACAGAAAAATATATCGGAGGAGCAGGTTCTCGAATATCCACTATCGCTAGTAACAGATGGTCGATAATTACCTTTAAAAAGTTTCCAGTTTAGATCGTTAAAGTACTTTCTCTTTTTAGATATTTTTTAACAAGCTCCGAATAAAATGAACGTAATTATAAATACTTACATTTAATACAAATTATGTTTAAAAAAATATATATATGTATCATAAATATCGCCATCACCCATTACACACGGGCGAGTATGAGAACCCTCGATTGATTCCATGTCTATAACGGATGAGACAATAGCGCGTCTAGTTTTGAAGGAGTATACACCGGGTATCAACATTGCCGACATATGCATTTATTCTTTTTTTTTTTTTGCGAACAGTTGCTTTCACACATTCGGTCACCAGTTTTGTCCACAGCTTCCGACAATGAATTTGATCTTTTTCAGATTCGCAGTCACTACGTCTTTGTATAGCGTAATAGTGATCTCTCGAGCGATCTATCTTCTCAACATCTATACATCATTCTTTTCGGAATTTATTCTGGAATCATACCGTTTAAATAATGATGAAACTAGTTGACAGTCGAACACTGTAACAACTACTCCACCGCGACATTAATATATATATATATATGTATCTTCATTAATAGCGTATGATTCGCATAAATGATCGACACTCGTTAAGAATTACTTCGGAAACACATCGTCGAACTATATAAGTCAAGTTAAGCGGTTGTTGTAGAAAGTCGGTAAATTTAGCACAATCCGATAATAACATTACGTACGACATTAATATGTCAACGGACAATGGATAATACCATAGAGTTTATTTACATAATTGTCAGCGATTTGCACCTGTATAGGTATTTAGATTTACTATCTAACAGTAAATCTAAATAGAAAAAATATGCTGCCAAGATTATAAAATGGCAATCGGGATGATCCTAATCGCTATCGTGTTTCCGTGAAAGTTCACGTAAAAGTACATTTTCTTCGGACACTTTGACACTTGTACAAATTATCGACCACCATCCTGTATTGTGAACATTGTACCACCTGTCAGCGGAACCGTGTTTATCATGCGCACTCGTGTCTGCAAGGACGTATGGATACGCTCAAGTAAATTCATTCCGAATAGAATTATATCAGGTCGCTATATATAATAGAAGTATGTAAATGTAAAATAAACAGATATTTACTATTTATGAGTTTCATTCATAGAAACTCAGATAATTTAAAGTTAAACGTACCGCACGATGAACAATGTTCACAGCGTTTAAACTATATAATGCGACAAAATAATAAAACGTATCTATGTAATATTCACATAAAATATTTTAATGCTAATATATATATATATATATATATATATATATATATATATATATATATATATATATATATAATAACCTTTATTTTATCTGTTACAGCTAAAATAAATTTCTAAAATTAATTTCGAATGAGTCATACTAGGCCCTTTCGAGCGAAGGTCTCTCCAAATTTTTCCCAGTTGCGTTTGTTGCCTGCCAACCTATACAGAGCGCTTCTGGAATACAGGAATTTTTGAGTCGTCATCCCAACGTGTAAACGGTCGCGACTTTTTTCTCTTGCCGTACGCCAGGAACCATTCCGTTACTTTCTTCATCCACCGCTGATCTTTCTATCTTATGACATGTCCTCCACACTTCCATTTCAGCGCGCGAATTGAAGTTATGACATCCCTGTTATCACCCATTTGTTCTTTAATCTCTTTTAATTTGACTCTATCTAGTTTCTTAATTTTTAATATCGATATTTCTAAATTATTTTGGCATGTTCTTAGAACAGTTTCCTGTCTTTGTGTCAACGACCATGTTTGGGAACCGTACGTTAAGGATGATAGCAGGCTTTCACGCTTTTTAGATTGGGCGGAATACTGCTCTTAAAAATTGATTTCATCATCCGGTACTTTTCCATGTTATTACCACTCTGCGGTGTATTTCAGCTGTTAATTTGCTTTTAAATGAAATTAGTTGACCTAAATATACAAGTTCGGTGACTTGTTCTATATTGCTATTTCCCATTGGTATAAAACCTCTTTTTTCTTGACATAAAATTTTAGTTTTTTCGTTATTTATTTTTAATCCCGATTTATTTCCCTCTGGCTGCAGAGAGAGAAACATTTGTTCTAATTGGTTGAAGTAGGATACAATTAGCATCACATCGTCTGCAAAGCTTAAATTGTTCAATAATGCTCCATTTAAATTAATGCCCATGTCCGAACAATCTAGCGCTTTGAAAACCTCCTTCAAGACGCAGTTGAACAAAATTAGAGATAACGGATTTCCTTGGTGTACTCCTCGCGCTAACGGGAAATATTCTCCATCCACATCTGTTACTATTTTTCATTATTAGTTTTATTAGTTTTCTTTGACAGCCTTGATTCTGTAGTGCTTGAAATATATATGATTGCTTTACCGAGTCAAAGGCCTATAAGCATTAAAAATAACGGTATAACTCTAAACTTTTCCCTATGATTAATAACGCGTAAGTTATCTATTGTTGAATACGAGCTACGGAAACCCGCCTGCTCACGAGGCTGTTGTGGTTCTAGTTGGTTCCGTAGTCTCGACCATATTACTGTAGAGAACATTTTTTGTATTGTTGGTATTTATTGATCTATAATTTCCTATTTTTTTCTTTTTTACCTTTTTTATGTAGAAGAATTATGTCAGAATTTTTCCATTCGCTTGGAATTGTTTCTGTTACAATTATTTCATCGAATAACTTTTCCAATTCTATAAGTAACCTTTCTCCTCCATATTTGATACTTTCATTTATTATTTTATCGTGTCCTGGTGCGCCTTTTTTAGCTTATCTTTATTTACAGCTTTTTTGTTTCCGCTAGCAGGATCGGTGGTATTTGTCGTCTTTGTCCTTTTGTGTCATGTAATTTATGTTCATCGACTGTTGGATGTTGTTATCATCTTTATATAAATTTTTGTAATATTGTGTAGCAATTTAATTTATTAATTTGCGACTTCTTTCCACAGTTTCCTTATCGTCCTCTAGTCCTATTAACCAGTTCTTTCCAATTCTTAGTTCAGTTTTAATCCGGTTAGCACTTCTATTATTTTGTAATATCTGTTCAATTTGTTTTTGTTGCTTTTTAAATCGTTCTGATTTAATGTGATATCTAACTACTTTTCAGGCAATATTTAATTATATTTTATTTTCTAGTGTTCGTTTTTCACGTTTTAATTAGTTACTTTTTTTTTATTAACTGTTTCATTTGCGTAGAGAAAGATTCGGATTTTATTTTTTTATTTTTTTTAACGTACAATTTTGTTTGTTTTTTCTAGAATGATTTTTTGCAACTGTATGTATTTATGTTCTATCGGACATCTATCTGGAATTATGTGTAGTGATTTATTAATCTCGAGCTCATATTCTTCTGCATTTTGCTTAATGAGTTCAGCAGAATTTACAATTTTTTTTAACTTTCCCTTTTCTGTTTATACTTTGGTTGTTTATAGCAAGTTTAATTTAGTCTATGATCAGAATGAAAATCGAATCCGGTCATGATGTCTACGTCTGATTGATGGAATGCCCATTGGAATAATTACGTAATCTATTTTGCGTTTTATATACTTTATTTGGCGTTAGTCATGTCCAACTTTTTCCTCCCCCTTTTTTAATGAGGGTGTTCATTATTTTAAAGTTATTTTTCTGACGAAATTTGATCAGATTCCAGCCTCTTTCAGTCCGTTTACCGTAAGTATACGGACCAATTGTTCCAGCTTCTTCTTTATTCCTGTGCCCTATCTGACTTTTGAAATCGCCCATTATTATAAAGGTGTGCTTTCGTTTTATAAAAAGGTTCCGGATATTGTTCTAGTTAATTTTAAATAAAAAACAAAATTTAAAGAAACCAATAAGTCACCCAGATGATGTAGACGTCCAGGGTGCACTAAAACCTCCCAAGTATTATAGATAGTACTAAACACTTTTCTGAAAAATTCCCGGAAAAATCAACTGGAAAATCATATACCTTCACCGTAGGAACATTAAATGTAAGAACACTAAAGTTCACAGATAATCTCACCGAACTAGAAGAAGCTATGGGAAAACCAATATAGACGTTCTAGGAATAGCAGAGGTACGAAGACAAGGGGAAAGCATTATAATGACAAAGTACCCACATATTATCTACTCCATAGGCGAAGATGGCAGAACAAGTTGGTTTCTTGGTAAAAGCAAATCTTAAAGATAAAATTATAAGTTTCGAATGTTTGTCAGAGAGAATAGCTCTTATCGATTTGGGGTTGAAGAAAGATCATCATCTAAGAATAGTACAGGTATATGCGCCTACTTCGTCGGCGAAGAATGAGGAAACACACATATACATATATATATATATATATATATATTACAATTGGGGTATATAGAAGTATAGACAAATATAATAGGTATATATTATAAACATATACATATCATAATCGTCGTATTATTCATTGGCGAAGATCGTAATTGTCCAATTTACGTCATTTTTGTATACAAAGTGGACTAGCATTCAAGACGCTATACTACTGTTTGATTCTTGTTAATTAAAAGCTATAGGGTGATGAAAAACTTATAATAATCATGTTCTGTGGTTAATACTTTACAGCATGTATATTATATATATATATATATGTGTGTGTGTGTGTGATAATTTTTTTTACTTACTTTTTTTATTTAAAACATATCCCCTTTTCCCTTTTCGGGTTTGTTTATCCGTCACCACATACCCTTTACTTTTCAATTAACATTTTAAACTTAAATCATAATAAATCATAACGATTTGCTTGTAGCTCCCGTGTTTAATATAAACTATCACGCGTATCTATTTTTGGTAGAATATTATAGCTAACGTTCGTTTCGTGTATGATTGTATATTATTGTCGAACGTAATGTGTGCGTAATTCTTATAATTAGTGCGTGTGTCTTGTTTTGTGTGTATGCTATAAGGACTTCTACGGGACGGGCAACCGTCGGAAGGGTGTTCTGGTTTATTAACAAAATATACAATCGCGCTTATTAAATATTCTAGTACTTATAGTAAATAAATTAATTTTTCCTTTATATCTAATCGAACTATACACTAAATTAATTGAATAAAAATCATTTATTTCTACTTTCCTGTGTATGATACACTTTATCAAACTAACAATCCATCCCGTCGCTATTTGTAATTTTCGATATATATTTGTAAGACAGTAATTCCGCGACTAACGTACATCTTCGCTTTATTTCTGGTCACTGTTTATTTATTTCAATTACTTTACCGTGCTTATATTTTCTCTTAACCGATTTTTCTCATATCTTTTTTCCATTTTCCTAGTATTTTCTATTCGACGATCTCTTTCGGTAATTTATTATATATTACCGGTATTACTTCCCCCTATACAACAGTTTATATGTCGCTCCACTGTTTTTTTCTTGTATGTTTTCATGGTTCTACTTTTTTTAAATACTAACTATATTCGATCATAAAACGATATTTTCGGAAGTAATACATATGTGTTTTCTGTAGAAAATCCTTTATTTTGTTGTTTACCCCCTTCATATTTCCTAACAATTAACTTCAAACATCTTTTTTGTAGGTGATTTAGTTTAACTAGTTTACTCGTATCTGCTCGTCCTTACATTGAAAGGCCGTATTCTAGGCGTGATTGCCAAACTGCATTATAAATTAATTCTAACATGTAAACATGTTTCAACTTATAAATTAGAGATACCACATATATACATGTAGTCGGGCATGAATCTGCCTACCAATTTCATTTGCCAATGTGGGACATTAGTCAAACTTACCCCTCCTACATGTATATTCGTATTTAGTATATACGTTTGTAATGTTCTCCTACCTATCCTACGTAAGATCTAAGCTGAATTAAAGAACAGATATACATATATTTATGTGTGTGTAGGTATGAAAACTTAAATTTCACGTGTAGAGTAAACGATTTAGGTGATTCTGGATTAGGTTCAATTATTATATAGTCAACCACTGACAAACTTAATAAAAATAATTATTACTTCCATTTCCTGCGACCGACCGGAAAGACTTACTTGCCCGTCAAACCTTATTTAATTTTTTAGTCTGTTCGGTTTTTTTTCTTCGCAGAACTAATTTAACAACTTACGTTCTTTCTATCGTAATTACGCTTCTCGTTCTGCGTTTATATTCCGTCAGATTTACCTTAACTGCAAGAAGTTCTAAAGGATACAGCTGGACGAGCGGTGGTGGTGATGGTGTCAGTCGAACGTTCTTCTAGAATCCAGTTAATCTCGGACAACGTAAACACCCGTTCACCGTATATTATAATAATTTAGACGTAATTTTTTTCCTTTTTTTCCTTTTTTTTTTAAACCAACAATCCCGATTGCGAACGGAAATAACTCCGGTAGTCTCCTGGCAATGATAATAATAATAATAATAATACGTAAAACAACGTAATAGTTTCTTATTCGATAAGCACCTAACGTCTTTATACAGTTTCTGCTGGTCTATATAGAAGCGATAACAAAAACTATATAGGAAACTAGTTAACGACACCGTTAGGTTAATAATTCCGTTTGGATCTGCAGGTTTCACGGACGTTCGTGTTCGCAGTACAATGGGATTTCTGGCGTACGCTCGGCACACGTTCTTTCCCACGATTATTTCAATTGTACGACATGGACGTACTTCATCCTGTTTACTCCCACATTTGAACAAAACCCGAACCAGAATCTCCGACTTAATATTAACTGTATAACGTTTCGTCTTCTAATTAAAATTGGTGCGCGAAACCTTTTTTTTTTTAGCTTTCGCAACAGTTTATTACAATATAGGCGGGTAATTGGTTAATTAAATACTAATTTCGACCTGCAGAAGTCGACCTAATTTGCTTTAACACCGCGTAAAACATTGGACGCGATTAACATTATGCGAAGCTAACAAGTCGCAGTAATTATCGTCATATCTTTTGTTAGATATATATCATATTCAGCTGATCGACCAATATTTCATGGTGTAGCCTCTTCATGAATTAGCCACAACATATTTTGCGCCATTTCTTCCGGTCATGAGCAACTCTAGCCAGGTAACTACTAATTTTTGTCTGAACTCGTAATCCCATCTCATACGCGATCGTCGTTGGTGCCTTTTTTCCCTGGTGGGTGCCACGGTGAGATTCTTGCTGTCCATCTTCGATCTGTTTTTCGAAATATTCATATAACGACAATATTTTATATATTTTTGTGTCTGACTTGTACTGAAAGGGTTATAACTCTTGAAAAATAAACATTGAAGGCGCAAAATCCTTAATTAATAACCGTTGTGGGGGCATGATCACGGTATAATAACTTTGAGGGGCGACTGCCCCAAGTCGCCGCCTATGCATATATATATGTATATATATATATATGACGTCACGATGATTTAATCATTAGTCCTAAGACTGTTTTTTTAATTTTCTCGGTAGTTGACGATTCACCGTCTTCAACAACCCAATGCTACTAGGATATTTCGTTCTCCGTTGAATATATCGCTTTCTTGTTCATCATTTTTCATTCACCGGCCCTTCTATATATATCCTTAATAGACAGAAACGCCGTAAAATGCGTTCAATCGTATCGATCCTTGGCTTATTAAATACTATTTTGCTTAAAGATCTTTGGTTGTAGACTTCAATTGATAATGTCGACGCTGAAGATACTTGACTCCCCCGTTTGAAACGTAGTACTCTTAATTAGCAAATGTGATTGTTTGCAAACGAAACTACATATTTGCGAATAGTCGTTCGAAATATTCGGACACCTTATATTAATAAAAGTAGAGTGCTAAATAATAGTCTATAAGAAAATTTGTTTGACTCGTGAGAATATCACATTCTGCGCTAGAGCGTAATCTCCCAGATGCTGATATTTCACTATTTCACATATTACTCCTGATTTTCTATCTTTTATACGTTTGATTTATACCTTGTTTTTGCGACGCTTTAGGTTAACTTTTGGAATGTATTTTTCTAAGTATGTTTAAATACTTTCCCGGTACATCCGCAGATTTGATTACACGAGCTAAACCCGTCATAATCTCCCAAATAGCCGTTGTTAACCACTTCTAATCGTATTTTCCTCATTTCCAATTCTATGCGATATTGATCTATCTCCTATATTATCGATAAGATAATATTTTCCTACATAATTTTCTGTAATAATAATAATAATTATTATTATATAAGAAACCGTTATTACGGTGTCTGAAATAATAATATAGTGACGGAGTTTACGATTTACGCCTGTCTACGTGATTTCCCTTATACATATATATATATATATATATATATAGATATATATATATATATATATATATATATATATATATATATATATATATATATATATATACGTATATATGTATATATTCATCACGTCTAATTCTAGAAGCCCAGTTTTCGTAGAACGGAACAGACGAAAGATAGATATGGTGCTAGTTTACGACTGGTGGTCATCGAGATTATCTGTAATAGTTCCGTAATTTTTCGTACGTATTTTACGATAGAATTATTCCCGTTAAATGATTCGAACGTTGTATCAATCGCACGATATCAATGACCTACGTATACGAATTTACAATCGATAAAATGACCCGCTTTATTAAGACGGTATAAAATATGATACAGGAGTCAAATAATGATGATGACGATCACTGTTGGTCGAGTATGAAATAAGAAAAACTAGTCGAAGAAGCGTAACTGGTAATACAGGATGATGAAGTATATCTGCCAAAACTTGTTGGCTAACAACACGTGTGATTTGTCACCTGGAGACACTTTTAATCTATATTTATGTACATATGTCTATATATGAATACGAACGAACACGTGGTAATTTTTTCTATCTGAAGATTAGTAACACTCCTGCGATTTTTACAAACACCTATTCAAGGACAATACGCCTATCCATTGATCTACAATTTATTTTGGCTTTATTAATATTAATAGTGCATCTGTTTATTAACCAACTGTCTAATGCTAACAATAAAATACACTTAATAATGATGAACATATTAATAATAACGGTAACGCAAGCGAAGTAACAATAATATATATATAGCGAATAAACGATTAATAATAAATATCGTAATAATGATTCGTTATCTATTAAACAGTGTTAACCCGGCAACTAATGGCGAAAAAGATAAAATTGACAAACATATACAACTTTGTATATGTCAGTATATATACATTTCACACACATACACATGTAAAATGTATAAACGTAGATATATAGAATGCGTATTGACGTTTGAACAGAGATAATAATAATTCGATTGTAATTAACTTTATTTCCATATGAAATTATAAATTTCGCATTACGAAATAATTATCGGCTCTTATGTATAAAACGATATTCTCGTAAAAGTTCAAATATCGATTTTCGATACGAAATTAGTGATTCGCGACTATCTCAGTGAAATACAGTTAACGATATTTCGATGTAGTCCTAGAATTTACGTATTTCACTTTCAGTTCCAAATTAAAAAAAAAAAATACAAAATACCACACGAAGTAGTCGAAGACTTTTGAGTAAAATAGAGATTGATACGAGGAAAAAACGCGGATAAACAAAAATAACTGCTAGCAAAAATGATTAAACAAAGTTGAAACGAAATTAAAATGAAAAATTTCCAATAAATACTGAAAATGACCTTTACATCTCGACATAATTCCAAGTATTTTAAAACATTCCGAAACATCTTCCTGAAGCGAACGATCTTCGTCAAAAATTAAACATCTGTTTTATGCTGAATGGCATTCGTTGCATGTTTTTGTAAATTTATACGGGCAATTTTTCTCTTTATTTGTAAACCAATAAACCGAACAAAATATAACGCAATCGCTAAAAGTTTTTTAATCGCGAACCTTTTCGACAGTTACGTCATTTTCAAGCACGCACCAATTTATTACAACTTTTCTTTTTTATAATTTTGTTCGGTTTATTATTAATTAATAAAATCGCCACTCTCCAATATATTCTACATTTATTTGTAAACTGTAGCCGTTTTGTTAAATTTACGAACTAATCGTTTAATTGAGCCGTCGTTTTTGAAGGATTAATTAACACGCGGAGAAAAAATTTCACGAACGCGTGCTTAAGATGGAGTTGCGAAATAATAGCGGAGAATAAAAATACGCTTTTAGGAACACGCGACAAACGGACTAGCTAGCATAGAACAATATTGAAACAATCGAAATATTTTCATAAATCAGACATTTCATTTGGACGAAATTGTGAAATAAAGAATTTCCTTCGCATTAAAAGTTCATACATATTCATCAGACGAAAGGTATTTTTATTTCGAATAATATAACAAAGGAACGATAATAATAATAATAATAATAATAATAAAAATCGTAATAATAATTAAAACGAATGAATTTAAAAATAGAAAACAACTTTACGAGCAGTAAAAATCATTAATTATATAAATTATTTCAAACGAAGCATTTCGGCAATTACGACATCTTCAAGTTATGCGAAGAATAATAATCATAATATTATTAATTTTTATCTAAAATAATTCTTCCGGTAAATTTAAAAAATTTAATATCGTTATTACGAATTGACGTCAGTCAAAAACATTTAGCAGATTATTTTATTTTTATTTTTAGTTCTAATTCTAAATTATAATTTCCGTACGGGATTAATGCGATATCAATCATCTTTTATCATCGAACAGACAGGCGTGTAAACAAAAGAGCTCCCCTATGGTAAATTAAAATTTATACTCACACACGTAACTGCTTTATACACTTAAAAAAAATACCTAATGTGCAAAGCAAAAAAAAAATTAATGCAGAAAGTTTTACACATTTTTCTCTTTAATGAAAGAATCTAAATAAAGTCGAAAGATGCCCGATTAACTCGGCCAATAAAATTTAAATATAAAATATAAAATATAAAGGGTCGTCGAATATATATATATATATATGTATATATAATGTTAGAATATTTGATGGCGTCATTTCTTTTGGCAACGGTTCAATTATTAATTAAATTTGTTATTTTATATAAGTACGAACGTTATTTGAACGTAGCGTACGTTAATTTGGTAAAATATTTCCGTAACGGTTCTTCGAAAGGAACGATTCTTTGACGACCTACTTAGCAAATAGGAGAAATAAGCGTTGCATCCCCTTTTCTTTCTTTGTATTATTATTATTATTATTATTATCATTATTACCGTTATTATTATTATTATTATTATTATTATATTACTTTCGTTTATATTTCGATTTAAAAATATTTAATTAACACGATGGTTTGTCTATAGTAGCTGATGCAAAAAACTCGCCGACAATGTGACAGATATCCGTGATTACGGTGATTCTTACGTTGTCTAACCTCTTCAATTTTTTACGAATAATCTTGGCATTCCACTTCAGTTGCAGATATGACGATTGGTCGTACTTATGATTAATTTTATTATCTTTCGCGTTTTATTATCTAGAATAATATATTATATCTCGATATCTGTTCGCATCTTTCAGTTCCGATACATTTTATAATCCGCATTTTCTTAAAATTTATATCACGCTAAGACGGATGTTATTAATTTCGTTTATAAATTATTCGGGAGGCGACATTATCCAAGACGTTTGGTGTATTCTCAACTAATTAGTGCTACGAGTCTACTTACTTGTTTCTTTTTCGCTACAACATTTCCGGCATTTATCACGGTGCAGAGGTTCTTTCGAAATGTATTATCGATAATTGTTCCTTTTAAAACCATTCGGTTGTACGTTGTCAATTTTTGACGAAAAATTATACATTTAAACTAGCGAAATAATTATGTTTCGAGTGGGTACAAATATAAATATTTCATGTACAACACTACTTTTTATTTTCTGGATAATTTTACTTAACGCGTTATACAATAAGTATTTTTAGAAAATTACATATTCGACACAGAACCACGCTAAGTTTGGAAAATAAATATAAGACGCTACTTAGAAAACTTCCTCCTGGATCTAATCTAAGGTCCATGGACTCTAGTTGTGTACCAGTGATTACCATGCTTTTAAATACCGCTAAACCATCTCGTTGGTTAGCCTCGTGAACACATTGTCGTCATGTCATCACCTCCGAGATTCTTACCTTACGACATCGCTAGACTCTGAAAACAATATAGGTACACCTACTCAGTTTCAAAAGCAACGTGTTCACTTGGTTATAACGATTTGTTTCTTATATAGTATCATCGTCATCTTTAATCGTATCGTTCGTCGTCGAGTTGGTTGATCGTAATTTTCATTTCTACGGGTTAGATTCCGAGATGGTAATTATGCTATACACAGATGTGCTACAGTTTTTTCCTTGCGATGTTTTATTATTGTTATCATTATATATCGATTGGCAGTCAAAGGTCGTTAAGTGGAGGAATGATACTGTGAAACGGTCAGGAATTAATTGGATTCGATTCGCGCGAGATAGAAGTTAGAAATGGTTGACTCAGCAATAGGTTGATGCAGACGCATCGTGATAGATATATATATTTGATTCGAATAAAGGATGCTCGGGAATCGTATGATAATCGGTCATTTTAATCAACTCCGGGGGATATCTGTTTTATATCTATATATGTCTATGTAAACAATCAACTCTGGCCAAGTTCGTTAACACAACGTTACGTAAGATTTATTATCTGGGTGATTAGTAACAAATTGTTACTATTAAAACGGACAAATTGTATTAAAAAGAAATTACGATAAAATATTCGCAGATAAGGAAATGTCAAAATTAAAAACGAACCCAGCGTTAAAAAAAAAAATAAAAAAAAAATATATATATATATATATATATAAAAAATAAAATTAGGATAATTAAAAAGGAAAACATGATGGGCCGATAGTGAACGGAGGAATAATGCGCGTTAAATATATTGGCTGTACTACACCGTCAGCGTGAAATGGCGAACGTGTGTTCGGTCAAACAGACCGGGTCACGACATGGGTCAGATTCGATTCAAAGTTTATCTAAGAAAAAAAAAACGAATTATTATTATTATTATTATTATTATTATATTATTATTATTATTATTATTATTATTATCATTATTATTATTATTATTATTATTATTATTATGTGGTGTATCGCGTATGTCGTGTAACTACTCTCGCGTTCATTATTGTTCCGATGTTTACGGTATTATAATCTCGCTATTGTTATATTGAATTACTTTTATCAGCGTTGCACTGGTGAGATAAATCCAGTTACTAACATTAATATATTATATTATTATTATTACTGTTATTGTTATAATATCAGCTAAGTTATCTTGCTTCGTGAGTGAATAATGAATCAAAACTGTGAAATTTGTTGTAAACCTGTACCGTCAAATGGGGAATTTGTAACGTGCGGATTGTGTAATAGCGCTCTACATTTTAGCTGTGCCGGTGTTAAATCTACAACTTGGAAAGCGAAATCAACGATAAAGAAGGAAGAGTGGAATTGTTTATCGTGTAGAAAAAAACAGGATGTTGTCGTTTCGGACAATGACGAATCCGCATTATCATCTATAAAAGACGAATTAGTGAAATTAAACGCAAACTACATGGCTCTACAACAGTGTGTCTCAGCTATGCAACAGCAACTAGGTGATGCTGTATTAAAAATAGATACCTTAGTCGCGGAAAATGTATCTTTAAAAAAAGAGAATGTAGGGCTAGTTACTAGGCTAAATGATATGGAACAATATTCCAGAAGGAACAATTTAATTATTACGAATGTTCCGGTTATGAAAAATGAAAATGTTCCCGACATAGTCGAAAAGATCGGTAAATTAGCTGGGGTAGAGATCACGCACCGAGACATTGATGTGTGTCACCGATTACCGAAATCGCCAAAGCAACTATATCCAAATATTATTGTAAAATTTTGCAGAAGAACGGATAAACAAAATTTTTTGAAGAATAAAAGTAGCCGAGATCTAGTAGTAGGGAAGTTGGGTTTCGTAGACTCGCCAGCAGCCAAAATTTACCTAAATGAACACTTAACTCGTTCTAACGCGAAGCTGTTGGCTGCGGCGAAAGCACTGCGAAAGCACAATTTCAAATATATTTGGTCGCGTGAAGGAAAAATTTATGCCAGGAAGGACGAATTTGGAAAGGCTATCCTATTGCGTAATGAAAATGATATTGCTCAGCTGATTGAAAAATGACTGCTATATGTAACTTTTTATAAAATATATTTTTATTTTTGTTTATTATTAGGGTCATTAGTCTTGGTTTTATGCATGCTAATAAACTTCATTACTTGTAAGTATGGCTATGTGGTGCTTCTAGGGGCGAAAAATTGTGTTTATAGTTTGTTTTTTGTTTTTTTTTTTGTAATAGTGTGTATCAGTGTGTTGTTAATCACTCTCGAAATACTAATCTTGTGGCTTGTATTAGTTCGAAATCCTCGATCTGCAATGTACCTTCAGATTTCTCCCTGTCTATGCTTACCAACTTTTTTGATAATTTGGTAAGAATATTGTTTAAAGACTGTTTTCTCAATTTGACGTCAGTACTTTTATGGTGCGTGATTCCAAATTTTGGACGCGTCATCTTTTCTGGTCGAGTTATATGCAAATTTATATTTTGTTTAGACATATAATTTTCGTGTATCTGAAGACTCATTTTTTACTTAATGTTAATAACTTTTAGTGGTTATGTACATATTACATGAATCGAAGTGAACTACGGATAATTACTTTCAATATTAGAAGCGTTCGTAAGCATTTCGATGATCTGATGGTGATTTTAAATAATACCTTTTCTAATTACCACTTAATTATTTTAACGGAGATTTGGATTTACACAGAGGAAGTAAGGCGTTATTCAATACCTGGTTATATGACATGTGCGCAGTGTAGGGATGATAACAGATCGGGTGGTGTTATAGTGTACATTAAAGATAACATTCGTTATAGAAATTTATATCTGAAAATTGATACTGGTAATATAGTGGGCTTGGAAATTTATTTAGAGAGAGATCAGTCGTTAACGCTAATCAGTATTTATCGTTTTTGTGAGTTTACCATACCAGATTTTAACAATGACCTACATAAACTTTTACGGCAATTTGGCGCCGTAGGCTATCTCACTGGTGATTTTAATATCGATTTACTCGATATAACTGAGAGTAATGAATATTTAAACATATTGTATTCGTGTGGTTTTAAGTGTATGGTTAATGAGCCTACTTTTTTTGGACGTTCTGGAACCCGCCCATCCTGCCTTGATCACATCTTTGTACGAGGATGGCATGACACTGTATCTTCAGTTGACGTTAAATATTTACTTAAACGTGTAGATTTTTCCGATCACGCCGGTCTTTGTTCAACAATATCTGTTTCACCCAAACGGTTCACAGATTCCAGTAATGTAAATCCTTTTTTCGATAAAAAACTGTTTAGTAGATATTTACAAACGTTAAATTTGTCTTATTTGTATTCTAGTCGGGCATCAATAGATGAGAAGTTCAGTTGGTTCACGTCCAAAATCTCGGAAGCACTTTCTAAAAGTAAGTATACTCGGGATTCGGCGCAACATCCCCGGAAGCGGTCTCCTTGGGTTACGTCGGAAATTGTTCGGTTGAGCGGTGAAAAAAATTCTGCTTATAAGTTAACTCTGCGTTTTCCACTCGATGAGGAAATAAAAAGAAAATTCAAGCTATTATCTAAAAGAATGCAAGTTCTTGTCAGGTCTGCCAAAAAAGATTATTATTCTCTCTTATTGGATAAGTGTAGCAATAACTCGCGTAACTACTGGAAAATCGCTAATAAAATTATAGGTAATAAAAAATCCGGAATTGAGCTGGTGAATATTGATGGGGTCAAAGTGTCTGTTGTGGGTAGCGAAAAGTTAATAGCAAATGAATTTAATAATTATTTTAATGCTAGCGTGTGTAATTTGCTCAATAAATTTAAACATCGGACTTGCTCTTCAACGCCCCCTGCTGCCATTAGTTCAAACTCTTTCGCATTTTTAGGTTTTACATCAACTGATGTAAAAGCTGCTATTGCGTCATCATCCAATAGTTATTCATTTGGACTGGATAAATTATCCTTGACATTAATAAAGGAAAACATGGAATTTTTTATTGAACCATTAACTTTTTTATATAATGCATCTATTACATCAGGAAAGTTTCCGGACGTTTTAAAGGCTGGTGTGATTACACCTGTATTTAAATCGGGGAATAAGGCGGAAGTGTCGAATTATCGGCCAATCTGCATCCTTCCTACATTATGTAAAATCTTTGAAAAGTGTGTCAAAAGAGTTATACTAAATTTCTTGGAAGAAAACAAATTTTTTAGCAAAAATCAATTTGGATTTTTGCAGGGCAAGGGTACTGATGATGCTCTTTTCCAGCATGTCTCGCATATTGCAGACTGTCTAGAGGAGGGTAGATCAGCTGTGGCGGTATACTTTGATTTTCAAAAAGCATTTGATACGGTTGATCATATGATTTTGCTTGATAAGTTATACGTTTGTGGGATACGTGGTTTTATGCATGATTGGTTTAAATCTTACTTAATAAATAGAGCATACATAACTAAAGTAAACGGTATCTATAGTGATCCTATAATATCTCATTATGGGGTGCCACAGGGTAGTGTTTTAGGCCCTTATCTCTTCCTAATCTATGTTAACGATTTATGTAACTTAAATATCAATGGACGTATTTTCAGTTATGCCGACGACACTGTGCTGGTGGTGAGTTCCCGTTATATAAATGTGATGCAGTCTTTAGTCCAAGCAGATGTAAGTGATATTTTGCGATGGATTAATAATAATAAATTAGTGCTAAACATAACTAAAACTAAGTATCTAATTTACAGTTTTCAACCGCAATTTGAAATTTCTGATAATTTCAAGATTCTTGTAGATGGTGCCTGCCTGGAGAGAGTTCACGAGTTCAAATACTTGGGAATAGTAATGGATAATAAGCTTAGTTGGGCTGCTCACGCTCGTTATTTAGCAAGTAAGCTTAGAAGGCTAAACTATTTATTTTATTATTTAAATCAATACCTGACAGAACGGCATCTCCGTCGTTTATACGTTGCAATTTATCAGCCGACTCTGGTATATGGAATTGTTCATTGGGGAGGAGCGGCCCGAATGTATATTTCCCCTTTGCAGGCTCTACAGAATATTTTATCTAAGATTTTATTTAAAAATAGTTCAATCTTGACAGTGGAACAGTTGTATGTGATGCAATTGCTGTGCTTTGTATTTAAGAATAGAAACACATTCAAAATATCGGTTAAACATGGGGTAACTCGGAGTGCGTTTTCGGAATATGCTAAACTGCCAAATTACAATAAATACCATACAAGAATGCAGGCAGTTTTTATGGGTGCTATGTTATTCAATAAACTGCCTGCATCTCTTAAAGTTGATTTGAAAAATTATAAACGGCGTCGACGAAAATTGTTAATTAAATACGTTACAACGACAGGTGAGTTAGCCTCTCACTAATTGTTTCAATAAGTATTTTAATTGTTAGCGTTTTGTTGAAAAGTGGAGGCTTTGTTTACTTTGTTTATTAATAGCGTGAGATGTGACGCTGCGTTGAAGATGTTTTTTGTATATAGATATTCAAAGGTTATTTCTATTTCAGAGTAATAACTCAAGAATAAGTGTGTTTAAAAAAATTTAGGTATCCCATACTTCCAATTAATTTTGCGTCTTTTACGGTTAATTATCAGTATTTTAAGCATATTTTAAGCAGGTTAAGGAGTTTAGTTGTGTTTTTCACCCCAATTTAAGTTTCGTTCAACTTGTAAATCAAAACTTGTTGTACCAGTCTATTTTTGGTTTATATGGCATTGTAAATGTTAGTGAATAAACTAGAAAATTTTATTTTTGATTATACAACATTGTCAATGTCTAAATCAATGTACATTTTTTTTTCTTATTTCATATTCAATTAATAACTCGCATGTGTAGAACTAGACTAATGATTCAGCACTTAACAATGTATGTTACTATTATTTTAATATTATTATTTTTAATTTGCATAAGGTAGTTTGCACGCAGCTATTGATATTGAAATTCCCGCTACTCGCGCAGGTATGCGCACAGCGGACTTTATATTATATCTATGTATTGTATTTATGGTGTAATGGAATTATTATAATTAGTATTAAGTTCATTATCTACATATTACTTGTGTGTATGTATCTAAAATGTTTATATATTTCATGGGCATATAGGTGTATATATGTATCATGTATATATGTGAATATGAATGTATATGTATGAGTATATTTTATATCTATGTGTGATATGAGTATAATGTATGTATGTAGGTATTTGTATACGTATGTATAAAATTTTTCCATTCTATGTGTTATTAAATAAATAAATTTGATTTGATTTGATTTGATTTGATTATTATTATATTATTATTATATTATTGATATTATATTGCATTGTGTTTTCATCGTTGTTTTTAATATTATTACTATTGTTGCTGATTATTTTTAAAATAAATTGAATTATGATTACTATAATAATAATAATAATTATTATTATTATTATTAATTAGTATTAATAATTATCGTTACGATTTATTTTTATAAATCGTTATCATCAATTACTATTGTTGCAATTTGCTATGATTATTAGTACTCCATTATTTATTACGTATTAATTAAATTAAATTGTTAACGCCTAAAGAAACAACGGAATAAATGATTACAATTGATAACGTTATTCAATTTTCTATTTCTCTTATCTTATTAAATGAAACGTTTTTAGTAAAAATAAATTTATATGGCAGACTAACGACTGATAGGCCGCGAACGAAAAATCGATAACAACGATATACGCGTATAATTCTATCCTTATCAATTATTTATTTATTAAAGCATTATCGAGATGATCGCCTCAATTTATTTCCATATTGCTAAACGGGTTCTGATTAATGCAGTCACAGTATTATTACTTTTCACACACACACACACACATATATATATATATATATAAAAGTATATATGCAATCTGTTGCGCAGTTAATATAGAAGATATATTTTCCAACGTCAGCTCGTAGGTCTTCTTAATAATAATCTTCCTAGCATTCCTCTGAAGCTAAGCTCTTTCTATAATTCAATAACACAAATCTGCTTTCTTTGATCTAATATAATAGCTTTCCCAACGTGCCTTTGGCCAACGTAACAGTACACGGCGCGGTCACAGATCAAAAAAGAATAAAATGTGTATTATCGACTTTAATTTAGTAACTTATTTTTATTTTTTCTAATACGGGGCACACTTTGTCGACGTCAAAAGTTTCGATTCTAGAAACATGTATATGCGCAAAGATGTCGAACAAACTGATTATTGCGGCTTTTTCATAACAAAGTGTCGCGTCTAATTTACCGAATGTCACGGTACGTGTCTAACGAAGTCATACATCGGGATTCGAAAACCGATTCAGTGGATGAAATTATCCGGAGGCTCGTACAAAAACATCTGACGCGATTACAAACCACCTAAATCAGCTGGTAATCGAACTTTCACACATAGAATCGCCATCAAGACTCAATTAAAGCTAAAATGAGAAACTCGATCCTGCAATTTTTTTGAAGGGATGTATCATTGAATAAATATATATATATATATATACACACTTTATGACATCATTTATTTCATTAAATTACCTAACTCTTGGCTAATTATAAATTAGCAAATATAAGGGAAAAAATCTCTATAATGTAACGCGTTATAAAATAAAACGATATTGCACACGAAATAAATATTTTCAAGCGTTCCGGCGTTTAATTATTTGCAAAATCGAAATTTATAATTTTTTGATAATGATCGATCGAATGGGTTAAAATTTGTTGTAAAAATTCTCATTCTATGATTTTTTATTTCGATATTTTTATAAATTAATTTTTTTCAAAAACGAAAATATTTTCTTAATTTAATTCGAAAGAAACACAAAAAAAACCAGTCTAATTAGATTCAATCTTTTTTTTTTATCTGCTTTAACACAGCTATGAGGTTATCAAGCCGAAAGTATAAAGTTGTTAGAGATCGTTTAAATGCGGGCTATTATTATACAGTATTTGGGATAGATTAGCGGATAGGTTAAACTTTTGACGGAATTCGGATAAAGGGTTGCAACTTGTTAGGATATGCCGAAGAGTGAATTGAGGAGTGTTATAGAAAGGACAGGAAGGGGGTGGTACATTATTGAATAGATGTGAGTGGGTTACACGTGTATGAACAAGTCTCAATCTAGTTAAAACTATTTCTTATTTTCGAGATTTTCGATCGGATGACTTCCATTCTTCTATCTTTCCTATTATATTTCTGAGGTGGTTTGTGGATGAGGTCGACACCCATTCGGAATTCCACAGTGTTGTAATTTTCTTCTTTATTGTTGGCTTCGAGTGTCCATGAGAGTCTTTTGTTTAGTAGTTGTTCAAAAATTTTAACTAGTACGCTTGTGAGAGTTATTGGTCTATAGTTGTTAATGGAAGAGTTTCTACTCGATTTAGGAATCGGAATTATGATATGGAGTTTTTAAAAGCTTTATTATATATTGCTAATAGATATTGTAGATCTGTAGTGTGTAGATGTTTCATCATTATTGGGTGAATATTATCTGGTCCAGGAGCAGTATTGTGAATATGTTTATTCATGGAATACATTAGTTCTTGCCACGTCAAATTTATATTATACGGTTCTTCATTTGCATTAATGGGATCGGAATTATTTTTGCATTATTTTTAATGTTCAAAAACTGATGGGAATAGTTTTGATCAGATGATATCGATGCGAAGTGGTCTACAAACCTGTTTGCAATGTGGATAGGTTCTTCAATTATGGTGTTGTTATCGCCGAATAAAGTTATTGGGGGTAGCTGATTACGGCCTTGTATCTTTTGAACGTTTGTCCATGCTGATTTAACTGAACTTTTGAAATTTATTTCAGAAACAAATTTATTCCAGCTTTCCGTTTTGGCTTTCCGAATTGCTTTCCGTGTGTCAGATCTTTGTTTTTGGAATGTTTCTAAATCTTCTTGTCACTTTGTTCTCTAGTACCTACGAAATGCTTTACGCCATTTTTTTATAGCTAAATGTAAATCTTTTGACCACCAGGGCACAACTTTACGACGTGTTATACCTGATGTCTTTGGGATTGACTTAGCAGCGGCGGATAATATAAATTGTATGAAACTCTCGATATCTTCTAACAGCTCTTCTTTGTGTCTGAAAGTGATCTCCGTGTTATTTTTGAATACTTCCCAGTTAGCATGTTATATTCTCCATCTCGGCAGAAAATTTTGGGAATATGCGGTAAGATTGATAAATGTTGAGGTGATTACTGGGAAATGGTCGCTGTCACATAAATAATGGTGCACTTCTGATTTAATTCTTCCACCTAGAGATGTTGTAGCGAAGATTAAGTCTAACGTGGACAAGGTTTTAGATGTGGTATTAAAGTGGGTTGGACAATTTTTTGGATTTAGCAAGAGGAGATGTTCATCAAACAGAAAATTTTTTTCTATTAAATATTCTCTTTTGGAATTGTATGTTGAATTCTACATTTTGTTATGGGCATTGAAGTCTCCTAGGATTATACATGGCTTTGGTAGCTGATTGATAAGTGTTTGTGATTTCTATTCAATGGTAAGCCTAGTGGGAGATAAATGTTACATATGGTGATATTCGACGCATGTATTTTTTGTGGGAGTTTTACTGATATTGCTATGGCCTGAAAATTAGTGTTAATATTGATTTCTTGATAACGGGAGACTGAGTTGTGGATTAGAATTGATACTCCACCTGCTGCAATAAGGTGACTGCAGTCGTCTAGTCGGAATGTTTGGTATTCAGGTAGAGTAAAGTTTTGGTTAAGTGTGTTTCTTGCAAGGCGATAATTTTTGGTTGTTTAAAAGCGACTAGTTGTTGTAGCTCAGTATAATGTAGTAATAAGCCGTTTATATTCCGTTGAAGAATTATATTGTTACTCATTGTAATAAAGTAGGAAATTGTGTTGAATGTATCTTCTGTCAGGTAATGTTACTTATATACTGTTCTAGGGAGTGTATAATTCTAGTGAAATGGTTTTTTGTTCCTTTATGTTGTAAGAGTGGGTATGATTCGATCATCATGTTTAATAGACCTATTAGATCATCAGTGAACTCTTTGGCATTAGTATACCGAATCACTTCCTCTGTACCATGTGAATGAATAGAGTAAAATTTGTTAACGTTAGCGGGTATTTTGATAATTATTGTCCCGGAATAAGCTCGCCAATGGTTTGAAAATTTCTTTCAGTGGTGGCCTTGGAGCTGATTTGAGGTCTTGAGCTTCCTCGTCTTCGTTAGGTGGAGTATATACATCTTCTGATTCGGAGTTTTTTGGTGATTTCTTTATTTTCTTTTTATTTGGCTTTTTATTTACAGACAGGACTTGCTTATTACATATGTCCGAAAACTGGGAGCTCGATGCTGATGTGTCTGTATGCGTGCGCTTCGTTATTTCTGTTTCTGTGCATTGGTTGAGATCTGGGGGGGTAGCATTTGGGGGGATTGATTCTTTGCCTATATGGATTTGGCAGTCGGAAACATTTTCATTACCCGGATTTGTTTGTTGCGTCGTTTCCGGTATATTAACGGTTTTATGGTGAGTTATTTTATTAGCGCTGAGTGTTGGAAAGTTATGGTTGTATTCGTTACTATTTTGGTTAATGTAAGGGTGAAAGTTTTCAAGTATGTTTATTTCGCATTCCTCGGCTTTATGCCACATTTAAAACACGTGAATTCGTCCAGCGTGATAAAGATGCGATGTGTTCTGCCATTTTGGGTTAATATAAATGAACTTGGGATTGATCGTTTGTGTCTGTATATAGTTAACGACTCCACCTGATTACATGAGAGAATAGTTCGTCCGTGGGGTTGATTCTGAGTAATGATATTTTTGATACTAAGTGTATTCCTAATTTGTTTTGCAAAACTTTTTCTAACTCTTCATTCGATATGGTTGGCGAGACGTTAGATAGGATAATTTTATATGCAGTTGGTTTCAGTTTTTTTGCTTTGATGACCTGCGAATTAATTGTGATACCTCCGTAAGTTTGCATGAAATCATCTGCAAGTTGTTTAGGAAAATAACGATTCGTTGTTTGCTTATTTTTCAAGCGGCTATAATATTTTTTTCTCCTCTTACGAGGTCTTTTAATAAGTATTGAATAGTTTTATATTCATTGAAATGGTCGAAGATGAGTCCTTGCTCTCCTGTAGGGTGGATGAAGTCTGTTAAAGGTTCAATTTTGGTTTTGATTCTATCTGCAAATGTTGAACGGTTATCCGACGATTTATTTAACGGAAAGTGCGACGAATTTTTCGACGAGTTGTACGGCGATTTATTAAACATAATTTTTTTACCTCACTGTTTATCATCATCGGACGGTTTATTTGGCGAAAAGTTCGATGAAAGATTCAATCTTTGAACTGATGCAAATCGATAAATTCCTATTAAAAAACGCAAATTCTTCGTTTGAAATGAGGTTTTATGGGAAATTTTAGTCTTGTTTTCATATCCATTATCAGCAAATTGTGGTCGGATCCACACTCTACTCCTGGATGTACCGCTACATTCTTACATGAGGATTTCCAACGATTTTGAACCAAGAAGTAATCGATCTGATTCCTATACAGATCACCAGGAGATCTCCATATGCCAAGTCTTCTGACGCGATGTTGAATATAGTGTTTGCTATTATTAGCCGATTCTCAATAGCGAAGTGAAGCATCCGTTCTCCCCGTTCATTGCACACCTTTTATGTGATGGTTGTCATCACCTTTTCCGATTTTCGCGTTCATATCCCCCATTACAATGAACATTTCTTGAATCAGAATTTTATCTATTTCTTCTTGTAATTTGATATAAAAATCTTCTATTTTTTCATCTGAAGTTGCGCTGGTTGATGCATATAATTGAATAAAGTTTACAGATATCGACTCGAGTCCTAATCTTATTCTAATTATTCTGCCATTTTTCGGTTTGATATCCGGTCACTAGTTGATTTAAGCTTTTGTCAACGATGATTGCGACTCCATTTACGCTGGAATTTTCATTGCTACAACAATTTATTACACTGATGTTGGTTGTGAAGCGACTTGAATTTTTATAATGGGTTTCAGAAATACCACCTGTCAATACACCGTATCGTTTTAAGTCTATTTCTAAAGTTTTCCTGCTTCAAGAAGACCTCTAATGTTCCAGGTACCAACAGTTTGATTGAAATTAGTAAATATTCCCAGTCGCTTATTTTTCATACGGTAACTGGGGTCCCTACCTGTATGGCCGGTCGCCAATTTCACATTCCGACCCCGGTTGTCAAAACGCAGGTTGCTACCCGGATAACATGGCAATGCACATACAACCGATATTTACGGACTTCGTGTTAATTTTCTTGGGAAATGTACGATGGTGGTTTCCCGTTGCATTCCACCCGATTTTCTGTTAGGCTATACTCCCTTAGCATTTGGATATATATCCTAACCGCAAGATAGCGGGTTATTACTGAAAAGATAACGATTTTAGGTTTTTACGGCGACCTAAACCCGCCGAGGGAGAGAGAGAGTCACAGGATTTCTGCATACTTTTAGTGGACAAGTCCTCAGGCTACCCATCTGCATCCTCGTGTCTCTTTATCCTGTCACTACTGGAATCATCTACTAGAGACTTTCCACCAGTTAATTTACTCCTGTCTTATTCACAGCCAACCTACATATATGTAGGCCATTCCACTATCCGTCACCTATGGACGCGCCCCGTTCCGGTTACAGCTCCAGTCTGTATATATATAATGTTTTTCTATATGTAAAATTTTATAATTTCGGTTAAATTTCGTTTTTTAATTTGATACAACGTTTTTCAAATAATAAACGATTTTTCATCAATATATATAGATTTTGATGTTCTTGAAAAATTGTCCAGAATTGTATCTGCCTATTTCTGCCATCTATATTACTTCTTCACGTCGATTACAACTTAATTTATATAACGCCGAATTTTTTTAAGCATGTCTCATTATTAAGGCTTATTGCTAAATTTATCTAATTCTTGGATACTTACGCTTGGTGGATTTTATTTAGAACGTAAATGAAGCTTATGTAAATGCGATTTGCTTCGACTATGCACGCGTAATGGGCTGATATAATATTTTTTACGAGCTAAGAAGTAACTTAATAGCAGATTAATATGGAAATATATCTAATACGAGCTAAAAACGAGTTGGATGAGGTTTTTCCTTTTTTTCCCCCGTCTGGCATCGTACGAGAAACAAAGATGAAAAATACGATTATAATATAAAAAAAGATAAGAAGCGTCTTAATAAAAAAATACGATACGCTAATAATGTTAGTTCATAGTAGAAACTTAATATATCGAATAATCATTCGTAAGTCAAGATCGTTCTGTTAATAATGATAATAATAATAATAATAATAATAATATCATCGATAATACTTAGGTAAGACGTACCTTTTCGATAGTTAAGCCACGATTCGTAATGTCGTCATTCGCTGTTACCAATTTATTATTATTAAATCAGCAGAATGAACGTATCTTTGTCTTTCAAACTGAAGATCTAACTGATCTGCGATAGGTTGATGAAGATGGTTTTAGGGGTTAACCTGACTAGTTATACCGGTTAGTGAGTTATGATTATGAGAAGATAGAGTACGTATTCTACTACATATAGTATCGACTGACTTAAAGTTTTATATATATATAATATAAGCATATATATATATATATATATATATATATATATATATATATATATATATATATATATATATATATATATACATAAACGAGGTGACGTTGAGTTCGTCGTACCTGTGGCGCCAATACCTGTAATATAAACCGATCTACCATCTACTACAATCGGTCTTATGGTAGTTCCAATACTTCGGACGTAGAGGAAGTAAAACACGAAAAGTGGATTTGAAAACAAAACACAAGATGTGATCAGGTTTGTCTTTGGGCATTATTACTATTATTATTATTATTATTATTATTATTACGCGTGCTCTTTCCTTAGCCAGACTCGCGGACTATATCTATCTTGGATGTTTCGCGACATATCCAACAACTCTTTTACTCGCCTAACCCTACTCGATCAAACATTTAGTCCAGAATGGTTTTTGTTTACGTTTCTTCTGGCCAATACTAAATGCGGTGGTCGCGGTGGGGTGACGGAACGTTTTTATCTCGTTAACCAGGTGTAATAACCGAACGTTGTTAATTATAGTCGACCACGTGTTTGCGTGTGTAAATACGGACTAGTGGAGATTGTTCATTTTCAATATGGCTATTATCGTTTTTCCGAACTGATACTTATATATATATATATATATATGTATATATATATATATATTAGTATTTCTAGTACTTCTAGTTTATTCTTATTCTTATTTTATACGGCCGTCGCACGCGCACAATCCTACCGGTATAGGAAAGACTTTCGTCTGTTGTCAAACTGGTTGAAGAAATGGCGACTAATCTGAAAATTAATTTCTACTATACGATATTAAGTATCGGCGATCTCATCTACGAGACGCTACGGCATAATAAATGTCGACCAGTCTTACATCTAGATCAGCTATACGATTTAAAGCGAAATTTAATTAATAATAATGATAATAAGTTCAAATTAGAGTATATATATATATATATATATGTGTGTGTGTGTGTGTGTGTGTGTGTGTATTTGTTTACGTAGTAAATAGATACATTTTACACGTCGATTTTTTTAATTCCAATTTTCTTAAATATTTTCAAAATAATATATCAATTTTTCAAACTGGAACATTTTCACATGTATAGTATGGAATCGCTTATGTCGATGCCTTATGTAAACATCCTCCCTATAATCCGGTCGTTTGCCTTATTCGGCCATTTGACATAAGCCATTTTACATGCTTAGCACAACACAAGGCCTACCAATACTTCTCCGCCTTCCAATATAGGCTCACTTCATAATCCGTTTGATCCGTCCATTGTCTATTACTCTTCTAGTTATATGTCCTGCGCGGTTTGCGACGTTAAATAAATTTTACAGTACGCAATAATTATAGACTAGTAAATGAAGTAGAAGTTTAGAAAACTACGCTCAAGATGCAGAACGTTTCGCACAAAATTAGTCGATACGTCGGAACGTAATATTTCCGCCATCATACTGCACTGTTCGTAGCGCAGTTGCACTGGCTTTGCGTGGCGTTCCATCATTGGGGATCTTAGCTCAAAGCCGAAAGAAACTTTATGATGCACGAAAGATCATGACATCTAAAGAATATGGCCTAGCAAAAAAACAAGTGCAAGCAGAGGTTATTGAGCAATGATGCACAACTTGGCAAGATGTACCCAGTACATGGTTCAAGCTGCTAGTGCCAGAATAGACATGGTGAGACCTGTTTCTATCTCACACAGGATCTTAGCAACCATGGCTGCTTCAGTAGCTACCTACACAGAATTGGAAAACCAGCTACTGGTGGATGCAGGCATTGCAATCAAGGCATGGAAGATGATGCTGCTCTCACGCACTGTTCAGCTTTCCATGGGATGAACAGCGACGTGTTGCTCTACAAGCTACCAGGGTTGAGTTTCTGACTCAGGACATCATGCGTATGAAAGCAGAAGCTGATAGACAACGCCAAAGGAATCAGCTCCTCAGACACCCTAGAACATCCAGTAGCTGAAGATAGGAGCCATATCTGGTCTGTACCACTGAAGTAATCCCGAAAATAGTTCCGGTGATACAGACGGATAGAGTCAATGGAATGAGCATCGTGGTGGTTTTTAGTGAGTAGGAGTCTCACATAATCAGGTCCTCGGGCCTGGTATCCATGATGGACTTTCCACCACATAAAAAAAAAAAAAGTCCATACATCGCGTGCAACGTAATTTGCATCGAATAGATTTCATTCATTTTTAACGCAACGGACACACTCGATAGATTAAAATGCTATCTCGATCCAAATATTCGCGATTGAAATAGTAACAGATCTGTATATTTTAATATACAAATATACAGAACTGTTTTACGTCCAATATGGGCCTGTGGAATACAAATAGGTTTCTTCGGCTAATTACTAATGCTCGTTGATTTCAACGAAATGAAGTTCTTCATACAGATTTGCAGATTAAATGGGTCAATGAAGTAATTCATGATTATGCTCAACAGCATCGGAAGCGGCTTCGCCATCACCCGAATCCGGATGCATTGGCACTTCTAGCTACAGGCCGGGATATCAGAAGGCTTAAACGTTTCAAGCCTTGATTTGGCAAATAACGATAATGTGATTATTCGAGCTTAGTCACTGCGTCATACCTCTGCGCATGTTAAACTATAATTTATTACGATTACTGCTTATTTAGATATATCTAAGATTGCAGGTTTAGAGTAGTGTCTTTATTTTTTATAACTATAAGGAAATTTGATGCTTTCTCTTCGACCCCCGATAACACCTCTCCTAAACTAGATGGCGAAAAGGTGTTCGAACGAAAAAAACGTCCGCGAATTGTCGCTACAAATCTAGCCACCAGCCAACAACTCTACACAACCCCTTATGCCTTTTAGCGGGTAGTAACGAATCCGGATGCATTGGCACTTCTAGCTACAGGCCGGGATATCAGAAGGCTTAAACGTTTCAAGCCTTGATTTGGCAAATAACGATAATGTGATTATTCGAGCTTAGTCACTGCGTCATACCTCTGCGCATGTTAAACTATAATTTATTACGATTACTGCTTATTTAGATATATCTAAGATTGCAGGTTTAGAGTAGTGTCTTTATTAGGAGCTACATTAAAAAAGAAATTAAACAGTACGAAAAACCAAATAAGCGACTTTCTCATACGCCTCGAGATCATTGCAACGAAATTAGAATGCACACGATCAATTACTTTGCGAGGGGGTGTAGATAAGACTGAAATGTTTTTAGAAGTACACTGGCTATAATTAATAATTTATCATCGTTAGGTGGAAGGTATTTTATAAATTCTTTAAAATGTTAAGATCGTTGTACTGTGGACAACACGCGTACATGGTAGCAATGATTAATAACTAACGTCACGGTAAAAAGTAATACGTGATAACTGCGTCAAAGTGACATAACGTGTTACTTTGTAAATCCTATTCAATTCGTCAACTGTTTCATTTTTATACTGCGAAATAACTGGTACCGACTGATTATATCGGATTTTGCGTTGTGTTGCAAGCAATCACCGAAGCAGCTACTTTACTTATTGCGTTACTTAACGATTGCGGTGACTGTTGCTTGTTTACCTTATTGAGTAGCCCGGTGTTCATATTATTTTAATTCAAATTAAATTTTACATTTAGGAAGGAATAAATTCAACTGAAACAGTGGTGTGCATTGCGTATTGCGGACTACCTCATTACAAATCGCAATATCGATAGCTATAGGACGAATAATCTGTCGATAACAGAGAATCATTTGTTACCACGAGAAACAATTAGATAAAAACTTTTTAGGAATATTTATACTCGAATTTCAGTCATTTTCGGTTGTTGAAAATGAAGGATTTTCTCTTTTATTAAAGCTTTAACTTCATGTTAATTATGCCTTAACTAATAATTAAGTGGGTGTTCTTTATATCATTATCATTTCTTTATTTCGTAAGTGAATGTAAAATAAAATTTTGGATTCATGTTTGTATCAATGGTAAAAGGTAATAGGAAATGGTTATTTATTAAGAAGGTATGGCGAATAAACCTACGTAATGCTTTAATGGAAGAGGGAAATTTTTTTTAATCATCATATATATATATATATATATATATATATATAGATATAAAGATGATGATAATGATGTCGTTAAATCCCTCAAGACGTCGTGATCATGATCAGCCAACTACTTCATAAATAACTTCTCTCCGTTAATACCTTCATTGTCAGCTTGCTACAAGCTATCACCGGATGCTAACTGGGACGCGAGGGATTTTTCATTAATAATTCCCATACTCTTGATAGTCGTGAGGCCAAGTCAGATTCTCCTGCCCGAGTTACGACTTACAGTACCTTTTGCTATACAGACGATCCACGCTGAGTCGCTTAAAACATGGAGGAACGAAGAGTTAGCGAATTATGACATTTACAGCTGCCAAAACTCGCTGTAGATTAAATATTCATGGGCTGTGCAGAGTTTCATCTAGCAGTTCCTCGAGCTGTTGCACTGCACCCTCATATCTTATTACCCTCAAATTACTGGAATCGCTGCCTAAGGGCGACTGCTTTTTTTTTTTACCCCAATTCGTAAAAATGACGGGGTAAATATATTGTGTAAGTGAAATACAAATATAGTAAAAATAACAGACTGTTCAGAACCCGTCTAATTAAGTTTTAAGGAATTCCGAACAAACTGTTTTACAATATTATAATAGCAATTTGTATACATAAATTTAAACTAGTTGAGATTATATAATTAGTTTATAAGTTAAAGCGAGGTGCGATTATATTTAAATATGTTTAGGATAGGTGTAATTATATTTAATTGCATAAGTAAGTTTAAGCTAAATGTACACGTTTTTTACGGTGATTTAGTTCAGTAATCGCGAAAGTGTTAAAAATTATAAATAGTTTGGTTACCAGCTGATCAGTGCTAATATCGCTGAAATCAGTGTTACTATGATTACAGCGCTAAGTATATGCTTAACAGCGTCAGTACTGTTACACGTTACGCAATTTTCAGAGTATGCAATTTTATATTTTATAAGTAATCTTTAAGTAGGTCATAAGTAATTAATTGTACGTTAAAAAAAAATTTGGTACGAAAGATGTGTTAGTCTGTTTTCTATATTTGGGAAATAATTTTTAGTAATACCGTTATATTCATTGCACTGTGTTTGAAATTTATTATTATTGTAATATTTATCTCAGACAAGAGTTAACTGTTTAAGCTTTAATAGTTCTCATTCGTGTATAAAATAAGGTTGTTGATACTGTACATCGTTAAATTCGTGATATGTATATTTATATTGTTTTTAATTAAAAAAATGTGAATGTGTTTTTGTATTTCATAATTTAATGGTTTAATATCCGCGACTGCTTATTCGGCAATTGTCTACTCGAAGCTAACCTACATATATATATATATATAGGCCTTTCTGTCATAGTCAACTGTAGACGATGTCGGCAGAGCTCCGGTTCCTTGAGTGGTGCACAAATAAAATTGTGTAAGTTAATACGTGAATGTCTTTGACAACTAGTACTCGTATTTACCCGCGTGTCGCTGTTCGCGGTAGGCGAATTTAAATAAATATATATTCCATCGTATCGCGTTATCGCGAGTAATGTAGTTTTCGAGCTGCATAGGAGAGACCATATCGAATAAACAAATGAGATAATGATATTTTAATACAATATCGCGGTTCAACGCGAGTTAATCCGAGTAGTGGAGAAAGTGATATTTTTTCTCGATTTTAAATTCTGGACGCGAGATCAGAGGAATGTGTTGCCGATCATTAAACGCTAACCGCGATATTACAGAGAATAACAACGTATGTGGAAGAACAACTATAACAGCAAGTCTTAACACAGCATCAGATCGAGATAGTTTCCAAATAGTCACAACTGCAGTTCCAACGCTTTATAAATCTTTAATGACAACATGACCACCAAAAATACTACTTCTACTCTATTACATGAATTTAATTGTGGACAGACCGCATGCATGTTCCTATTTTATAGCTCGAAACAAGAAGGAACCTTTCACTCAATGAGATGGGATACTATTCTATTGTGTTTTATTACAACTGACGGATAGTTAAACCCAGGCAAAATTGTATCCCAGACTATTGTACACAGTCAACATCACCTGGTAGTAATTAGTGTGGTATTACATACGTGAAACCAATGTCTAGATCTAGGTGGAATTTCCAAAATGCTGACTAGAAGAATTTTACCGGAATTTTAGATGAACGCACTATATAGATCCAGATTAACAACAACTTTTCGGTAGAATAGTGTGTTCGGAGTAGCAAATAAATGCGTCCCAACAGAATTTCGAAAACGATATAAACTCGAATGGGACGATATTTGCATATTAAATATTTCGGAAAAAGTGATATACAAACTACGAACAAGCTTATCGCGAAATTGAAAATGAAAAAAAAAATATGGATTAGCTTGTAAACCATACAAATTATAAGTTTAGATTGTGGAATGTAGTGATTTTATTTATACTTGATTACTAAAAATAGTTGAAATCACTAAATTTTGTCAAGCTATATACAATTAAAATTAATTATATAAAAACATAAAATATTAATTTAAAACTAAGTTTACAATTTTACACAAAAATGAATTATAAATACTTAAAACTATGTATGGGCATTTCAGTTTGTTTTATTCCATTTCAACATCGCACTAGTCTTATTGGAGAGTCCTATATATATATATATATATATATATAATTATTATTATTATTATTCCAATTACTAATCGTTTTATGGGGAATAATTTACCCGTATATGTTTCTAAATATATAGTTGTTTGACTACTTTCACCTTGTAATTGTAGATTTAAAGTAGGTTTTGTGTTAAAATTTTATATACACATATTTATATTATTATTATTATTATTTAAATTAATGTGCCACATACAGTAATTAATGGCTAAAGGCACTATTTATATTTATATATTCATGTATATACGAGTGTGTGTTTGTCGTTGTTATTAAACTCAATCTACGTACTTCTAGATATTCTCTTTATCTTTTTCATATGTCGAAAGCTCTATCTCGAGCATTCATCTTTCTATAATTGTAGTTACATATTACAATTTAATAAACTGAAATCTAATTAGCAAAGATTACTACTGATAAATAAATTCATAATTATGACTAGTTAATTGAAAATGAGGCATAACGAGGAGAAATCTGTGTGCGCGCTAATTTTACTAACACAATAGTGTTTTATTATTCGACCGGTAATTGTTTGGAAAATTGTGTCTAATAATAATAGTGCGAAATGGTACGAAATGGAACAGGTGAAGTTTTGAAATGCTGTAGATGAATTGGCTTTTCAGAAGACAGACTATAACAACAAAATTTTACCATGTATTTCGATATGGCGCTAATAGCTTCGGAATTGCGCTAAATTACCCGACATCAAAAAAATTCTCCGGAACAAAGTGCTACGAATTAATACACTGATAACGACGACCAGATATTTCATCGCAGTCTTCGTATTCCGGATGCATCGCGAGTGATAAGGGAATTGACAAGAAAACATCGTCTTCTAACATTGGAAAATTGTGCGAACGCAGAGGCTCGACTGCTTCTGATTCATCGGGGTCGAATGAATTAATCGAATAATAAAATAACTCGGAAAAATACAGCGATACCACTAAACAGGATTATCATTTCATTGAGAAATCGGTGAGTATGTATAATAATATAATTAATTCAGAGCATTATCGAATATTGATAAAAATAAATCAGGGGAGTAATTCCTTTAAATAAAGAATAAATAAATAATACGAATACATCTATTTATAGAGCGACTTCATTGCAAAATTATTCCCCCTTATGTGTGCAAATTTCGTATTATGCATTTCGCATTTTTAGTCCGTTTTGAGGAAGTTCCCTATCGAAAATTTGCAACGTAATAAAGCGAATGGCGTATAGTTGTAATTTATAAATTACGATAACACGACCTCGGATATCACACGTGAGTCTGTTTTATATGCATATATATATATATATATATATAGGTATATTCGCGTGCAACACCCTAGGGTGCTAAACGTATGTATATTTATTTAAAAATAATAGTAATAACGACGAAACGATAAAAACCGAATAAACCTAACGGTCTAATAATGATAATTATCATCATCACGATTTACCTTGAAAATCGTCCACTCCAAATTACTACACCGTCACGTACACATAACATATCCTCCGGTGGAGCTGTACTATTGTCCGCCGATACGTTACGTAATTACGCGATTAGAAGCGCCGTTATTACCTTCGGTACAGTGATAAACAAAACGTTAAGATTTCCAGGTGCATTTGAAATAATGGACGATAATACTGCGCAATGCAACCGGCTAAAGTAGAATGCGCATATTCGCGACTATCCCTCATTTCTGGTTAAACGTATTAGAGAGATGCAATTAATTACGAGAGATGCATTTCGACCTTGGAAATCGACACGTGCTGTTTTTGTTTTACCACACAAAACAACTAAACAAACTATCAACAGGAGGAGTTCCTAAAAGGCGTAATTTATGCAAAATCCAATTTCTTCAAACCAGCTCACACACGTAGATCAAACGTACTTTTTAACATATTACGACATTAGGGAAGACCACGTTTGTCAAAAAGGTATTTTTTTTTTAATCAATTTTTAATCTTTACGCGATCTTGGTTAATCATCCTCATCTAAATCGAGGATAATAAAATTTACGTCCTAAATTTTATGAAATATATGCAACAATTTCCTAATAATAAAAATGTAATAATCTTATTAAACGAACAATTCTTGTACATGTCTATCTCGGAACGGGTCTATAACGATTTCGCTGAAAGTTCGTTTATATCTGTAAAATAACCTATATATAGAAATTACGAATTTTGAAATTTTAAGCCCGACCTCGAGTACATCAGCATCATCTGCTAGTCAATGTTACAAGTAATCAACTAGATGTGGGGATTGTCTGTATTTCACCACATTCGGAAAGGCTGGTCTCTGAAAGTTTCTATTTGTATGTGATTTATATAGTTCTTGATTAGTTCGAATGCGATTAAGATTGCACCATGCACTTTCATCAAGACGGATCCTTCACCAAATGATTGTTAAACGGCACGTTATTATACCATTTCATCCTGCATCTATTGTAGACCGAGTACGATCTTTACAATTTCGTATATCACAACGGGTTTCCTGGAACACACACGTATTTACTGAAACGATTATAGGTGTTGAATGAACGAATAGCTACAGTATTGGAATGGGCCATAGAAGTCGCTGTAAGGCCAAATACGAACGGCGTCGTGATCTAAAAAATGAGTCGCAGCTGTAAAATGGGGATATTCGAGGCTCGCGATCGCCGTTATTGAGAAAAAAGGGAGCGACACTTATATCTAACGGTGAACTGATAAAAAACGCACCGTGATATATATATATATATATATATATATATATAAATTTTTATTTAGAATCCTAAAGGATCTCCTATTAAATAACGAAGAAAATATTCGAACAGTTCTTATTAGCAAGGATAGTAGTTCGAGGACAATTTATACACGAATTTACTTCATTTCGAAGGTCATTGTAGAAACGGGGTGTGTCACAAATCAAAGTTGTTCAAAAGGGATCAACACATTATTCAGAAAGCGGAGCTAAAGGACTTGTTGTACTTGCGTGGATACCCGGACATCGCAATATTAGTGCAAACAATGAAGCTGACACAGCTGCAGCAGATTCATGTAATATAACACCGGTTCCGGTCATACCAACGACATGTAAAGATATGACGATCCATATCTGGAACAAGATGAAGTCAATAGCAATGGAACGATTCTCCATTCTTCCTTATTACGATCGTAGCATCGCAAACCCGATAATGTCAACATCCAGACGGAAAGATGTGGTCCTCTCTTTCGCCGTTCGGTCTGGACACACACGTTCTTACGCACCAGCTCCTGTTCACCAGGGAAAATCGGCCTACCTGTCCTGCATGCAATATTCCTCTTACCATCACTCACATCCTAGTTTCCTGTCCAGCATATACCTTTCAACGTCAGCTTGCTGGCCTTCCTCACAACCTTCCCAACATATTATAACGCACTTCATCCGCCGAAACTAAACTTCTCCTCTTCCACAAAATCACAAACATCCTTCCTCTAATCTAGTTCTTAACACCTTTCCTTCCGTGCCCCTGGCCTAAGTAGCAGGATACGGTACGGTCACAAATCAAAAAAGAAGGACTTGTTTTATTTCGTATTTTTACAACAGGTAGATAAGAAAATGTGAAAGTATGCAAATTTTTTTTTTAAGTTTTTATCGCGCGAGCAATTTTCTATTACGTATGTGAACTAACTTTATCAATCTTGTATTTGTTTTTCTAATTTTCATATATATATATATATATATATATATATATATATATATATATATATATATATATATATATATATATATATAATATATATTTGCGCGCGTGTGCAACGTTGAATTTGATTAAATGTAGATTGTTCTACTTGAATTATTACAATTTTTTTGTTGTTTGTTTATATCAGACTTTTTTTCCTCGTCTTGCGATATCGATAAACGAACGTGTTTAAAAATTAATGGCGGTAGTTAGTTTAATATTTGTTAACGTGTCAGGAGAACCTAATTTAATTTCCTGTTGTTTTTGTTTTTAAAACAGGTAGAGGTAACTCCGGCTATTAAGAAAATGTGAAAGTATACAACAACTTGACTTTGGACTATTTTCAATTTTAATATCACATTAAACCGGACGTTGTTCTCTGAATGTAGAAAAGACAATGACGAAGTGAAAGATTAACACTTTTATATATATATATATATGTGTGTGTGTGTGTATACGCATATGTGCTTAAGAATTGGGGAATATGTATTATGGCCATATACATACGTTCTCGAATATTGTTCTACGAAGTTGAGATTTGGTTAACTCCTTCTATTGGACCTTTTTCCTAACATTCATTACCAGTTGTTTAGAACATAGCTATGTATATATATATATATATATATATATATATATATATATATATATATATATATATATATATATACATACATAAGAAATACCTATTATGTGGTTCATCAACGTGTATATTGTAACCGCTTAAGTAACACGTATTATTCCGATGAAGGCAGAGCACGAAATAGATATAATACCTGGAGAGCCGCTACCTGAATTTAAAAATCTTTTCTTCACCAACATAACGAAAATATACCTGTGTACCAGCAAAACGATGACCAGACTAGACCAAAATAAACCATTTGATAACGTACAGAGAGAATAAAAAAAGGGACTGAGTAAATGAGAAGGATAGAAATAGTTCCAAGTGGAAAAAGTGGTTATTGTTAACCATAAAAAAAAAAAAAACACTGGTAAACAAATGTATTAAGACAAAAAACTCTTCTCTTTTTTTACGGTTGGAGGTTTTCGAAGGTTCTAATTCCGAGTTGATGATATGGACGATAATAATAATGACTGGTATTTTATCTATAACTTATTGGATGAAATCAAACGGTACCAATACTAGTGGTTATATTTAATTTAGCGGTGTAGCTTAGTACTTAGTGTGTTAGTAGTAAGGCTGATAATAATATAGAGACGCAATATTATACGTCTTATAACGCACAGTAGCAACAACCGGTTATCTAATGGAAACGTGACAGCTGATTAGATTTTCAACTTAAATCAGTTTGGCGAGGATATGTACAAACGATAAGGCTCTTCTTCTAAGCTATTATTGTATGTAAAGTGTGCGCTAAGCGAAGGATACATTTATCGTATAAATATTTATTAAAATTATTTTTTCGTTAATATCATTCGAAATATCGAAAACAACACCGATCTTCTCTTAGTGCGCATTAGATTATAAAATTAGGTTTTTCTAAATACACACTTATATTATATATATACGTAGAATGTCGCGGTGGCGTCGTTGCTGGAGTGGTTGACTGTTAATTGGTCGAGGATAGTTCTTCACCGTTATATAATTCTTAATTATCACGGAGAAGGCGGTGGCAACCCACTCCGTATAACATCATATGCGCGCTCATCTGCGTCGTATATGCCTCGAATGCTAATCCATTTTGTACGTAAAAATAAACGTACAATAGCTAGTCACGACGTTCGGCAACGAACAGTTCGACGATGATAATTCGTCGGATATTTGCGTTGCCAAATCTTAGTGGTTTAAGGTCTTAAAATGTAGTAATAATTACTTTCCAAAACTACAAAATGTTAAAAATCATCAACAGTTATTTGAGTGAATATATATAATAGTACGTATATGTATGCAGATATAGAGGTATAGACCGATAGAAAAATGAATATTTCGATTCGGAACTTTTAGAGCATAGATTAGTTTACATATTCACAATAAAATGCGTTTGAAATGCACTGCTGGAGGCGAATACTGAAAGTATCATGGACGGCCAAGAGATCTAACATTTCAGAACATTTCAGTATACTTTGCAATAGAAATACATCTAAAAGACGTGGTATGAAAAAAGGATTGCTATTATATAGCGCATATTTTATAGGTGTGCCGCGATCTCGGAAAGCAGATTGTACGAGGCAAGATAGATGGTGCCAGAAAACGTGAAAGAGTATTTTATTAAGATATATTGACGAAATAAAACAAGTGGTCGGAAGGGCACTACATCGGTGGACAAGATTGGTCGCGGACAGAGCGAAATGGTGTAGAGAATTACCCAACAGATCGGTCCATAAAGCTCACGATACTCGGATTGAGTGATAGACAAACAAGAAGATATATATATATATATATATATGTATAACGAAATTAATAATATGATAAGGAAATTAACACGTACAGTTCTATATAGAAAATGGATATATTGTTAGAAGGAAAAACTGGGTCGTCCTGCAAGCCTGTTTCTTAAAAAGGAACATGTATATAGGACGGAAAATATTTAAAATTCTTTAAAATCGTGTGGTACTTGTTTAAAATTTTTAGAATAAAATAAAATAATTAACAACGAAATTGCCAAAATGTAAACTCCTTGGAGAATCAATTTACACGAAAAATATTATTTAATGGATTTGTATCATCATTTCATTTATATATACTTAACATATATATATATATCGCAATTATATTGATAAAATTCTGAACATCTTTAGTGGTGAATCGTTTTCGAACTTGGATAAGTAAGAACGATCATTAATAAAAAATTCCGTCACTTTTACGAATATTTTAAATTTTTTTATACATAGCGGATCGGTCTATGGAAAATGTACAAGATTGGAACTGAGTAGTTTCAGCATTTTTTAAATCGAAAAATAAATTATCGGTTAATTTCATACTATCTCATATTCGAAACTTCCTTCGTGATGTTGTCGAGAAAATTTATGAGACCAAAGGTTTGAATCCAAACAGGGTGTTGGATGTTAATGAAACGAGTTAGTTATTTTAATTAAGATTAATTTTAAAACAACATCCAAGTTTCTAAAATCTGCTATCGCAGTAGATCTATACTCTTTTGTTAAATCGCGAATATCGCGACTGGTATCCTGGTTCTTTAATATAATTAATTAAGAAAACCGAGGTATTTTTATTATTGTTATTACCAACCTTATAATTATCAGTGTTAAAACGATCGAAAAAATTGTACGTCAGAAAATTATTTTTGAAGAAAAAAAAAATGTAATTCTTTCAGGAAAATTATATTTCGATTTGTTAGGGTGTTTTACCGTATTATAGCCAGAGGTGTAGATCTAGATAAGGAAGTTATCACTTATGTGTGCATACACACACACACATCAACATATATATATATATATATATATATATGAATATATACATATACATGATGGTGTTAAGTTAAATGACTGTCATCATTTTGTTCATTATGAAAAATAACTCTGTATTGTTTTTATTTTCAACAGACTATAAAATTATTAATTTATATCATGTTAACAGCCTTTTTTCCGCTCGAGGTATCAACAATAACAGTCTAATTTACGGTATTGTTAACGACGGTGTAAGTTTTAAGGTGGCCCGTTTAAAACCGGTTTAAATCTTTAGGAATAACATATATATATATATATATATATATCAATAAGTCCATATAAAACATT
Organism: Coronaproctus castanopsis; assembly: GCA_032883995.1. Classification (NCBI taxonomy): domain Eukaryota; kingdom Metazoa; phylum Arthropoda; class Insecta; order Hemiptera; family Monophlebidae; genus Coronaproctus; species Coronaproctus castanopsis. The sequence goes on from CM065052.1 coordinate 114,854,130, forward strand.
TAAGTACTCGTGAAACTGCGTAGAAACAATTATTGTGCACCTCGTAATGAATCCATTTTGTGTATGTATATTTTCTTTGTAACTCTGTTGTTTTTCAATAATAAAGTAATAAAAATAGTAATAATAATAATAATAATAATAATAATAATAATAATACGTTATATATGTATATGTATATTTTTTGTAACTCCGTTGTTTTTCAATAATAAAGTAATAAAAATAGTAATAATAATAATAATTCCGATCTAAATAATACTCGTGATAATTATAAAAAATATTAATAATTTTTATTATCGTCGAACCAAAACGAAAAGACGGAAATTTAGAATTTCGGCAATTTTTATATCTGTTCGACTTTTTTTTTATACTCCCACATTTTTTTAACCTGTAGGGAATCGAATTTTATTCACCTGACACGGGATCACCGAACACTGTTACGCTACCTAATAAACTTTTCACTTAAAATTAAAAGTAATGCTCCGTGCTTTTAGCTTCCGTTGGAAACTGCAAAAAATGAACTAGATCCGGGCAGGTGTCCGCGTAGCCAGCAAATAAATATATTAGTCGGAATTCCTCGGTCGGTGTGAATAATTTTTGGTAGAAAAAAGCGAATTGTTAACTTCGTTAATTACTCAAATAAGTTCTCGTCTCGTCAGAACTTAACAACTGACTAAAATGTTTTTTTTTTATTTTATTTTTTTATTATTTAATGTTTTAATTCTTTTGGCGATGCGGAGGCGTTGCGGGTGGTAAGATGCGTGGGGTTGGGGAATGTACAAAATTCAACGTACTATTGTATGGTTGTTTTTTTTTTGTTTTGAAAAAGATCTAACCGTAACCCATGAAATTCGTATTTTATTAATAACGTCTATTTTATCCGATTAAACATTAAGGTTAGATTTTTCCTTTAAATTTTAAAAAACGAAATTTTTTGAACGAATCCAATATTTGCGCGAATTAAGTTGTAAAGTTGTCGCCGAACGACATAGCCGTTCGAAAGAAAATACTCGTCAACGTGGTGGCGATTTTAGAAATAACGTAACAAGATACGATTAAACTACTCGAAAAAATTTAATAAAATAATAAACTAGCTTGAAGGCCTAACGTCGGATAAAAAGAGGGGAGCCGTTGGTAGTTAGAAATATGCAGGACGATTTTTGGAATAGTAGAAACGCTGAAAAATGGTTTGCAGTTTGTAAAGAAGCTTTGTTATTTCGATTTCGCTGTGATAATCATAATAATAACGACAAATACCTATTTCGCGTATGTATTATATACATACATACATATATATACATGTACCTATATAATGTATATATATATACACTGTTCCCTATATATACATTTCATTGTATAATACACATATATATATAATACATAATTACGTTCGTTGGAATGAAAGTTTTAATCTCGTCCCTTCTGTAAATTCTACATCAATCCTCTTCATAATACGGGTAACTTTCAACTTTCAGTAAACTTATCAAACAAGAGCCATTCTTTACTGGACGATTAAGCCTATCTTTTGTGCCAAGTTTTAAGCGGATTCCAGGAATAATAGGTTTAAAGTGGTCATCGCTAGTCCGATTTTCCGGACATTTCTCTATTAAATAAGGTAAGAGATATATATATGTATATATATACACACACACACATATATATATTATGTATGTGCATATGTTGTGTATTCTGTGTTGAGTATATGTGTGTCAATCGTGAATAATGACTGATAGTAACGATACTAATGATACTTGTATCTACTTTTTGGAGTGGTGGCAAGGCAGGTTGCACGATGGTAATAATAACCGGCCTAATAAAGCGTACAGCAGATATGTCCGAGACTGGAAATTCGAACGCGTGGAATATATTTATACAGACCGAAGTTAACGAGGGAGTGAGAGAAAGCTCTGAAGATCGTTTGTGGAAAGTTCTTTTCCGCGCGATTAGAATCGTCTCCGTTCAAACCGCACAATGTTCTTCATCTCGGTCGTTCGGATTTGTAACTAACCGCACTCGAAGAGTAGAATCCTGTCGGAATGATTATTCAATTAAATCGGCGTTGTGTAAGTGGAGCCAAGTCCGAGACGTCGTCCGGTTTTTCGACATAGGGGAAAAATTGTAAACGGAAGTTGGGAATTCAGGCCAAGAAATTTCTACTCGAATAACCGGGAAGGAATTTTAACGGATTACAAACAGAAATTTACGGTACTCTTTCGAAATAATAATAATAATAATAGTGATCGTAATGGATGTAAATCCCGGTGATGATGCTGCGTTGTATTTCTTAAACTTTAGCGTATGATTTGTGCTCGCTCGGAATAAGTTAATATCGCGAAGAGGTAGTTAAGTTTTGTAGTTATGGTTAAGATGTTGGACGTACGATGGTAGCTAAATATCGAACATAATAGGAGTACTATCTTAAAAATCACTCTCGAAATTTTTTAATATATATAAAATTATTCACCCTTAAATAATTGTTTGGTTTTTTTCCTTTAAACTTTCTTGGACCAATATTCTGCTAACTGTGAAGCACTGTGGTCCGCGATAACAATGCTGTCGATACTACACCGAATTCTGGCTTGTCTACACTCCATCAGATGTTATGTTGTTTGTACTTCACCACACCACAGCTACTATCCGTTATTAGATCCCATTTTAGCAAGTTTGTATTCATTCTTGCACAACTTGAACGAATTCGGTTCAGCGTTCTCCAAATTGGTCGTACATGATTTGCACCTGATGCAAGCTTTTCCTGTATTTCCATTATTGTCGCTGGTATTTGCTCCCGCGCCATCTTTCAACTCGCAAACGTTGTGCAGAAATATTCTTCGGAATTTCCGTAGTTGTAGCGAGCTCCTCCTTGACTTTAGTCGTGAAATCAGCGCAGTTACCCTACATAGGATGTTGTACATTCCGGATTTGTTTTGCCCTTTCCACGTCAGCAGCAACCTTCCTCGGGAGGTGCAATACCGCTAATGATGTACAGATTATTTCGTGGGTCTAGGACAACCGGTGATAATGCGCACCATATCATTTACCGCAATATCAACTTTCTTCGCTTGAGAAGACTGTGTCCAAACGGGACAAGCATATATACATAAAGCCATCGCTGAAGTACGTACAACCGTCGGTCTTGCACCCCATGATGATCCAATTAGCTTCCAAATAATGTCGTTTCTAGTTAAAACTTTCTTTTTCGTATTTTCACAGTGTCTCCAATATGTCAGCTTTCTGTCCAAGGTTATACCAAGGTATACTGAATTTTCATGGTGTTCCAAAGTTACACCCTTTAATTGCACGTTTTCACTGTTTCGTAGATGAAACGCACATACTTGTGTTTTACCCGGATTTGGAATTAATGAACTCTCTGCATAGTATTTGCCCATCTTTTCTAGCATCTTTGTTAGGGTACATTTATATCGTGAAATTTGTTAGCTTGGTAAGTGATGGCGAGATCATCAGCATAAATGAAGTGGCGCGTCTTCTCCCCTATTAGCTGGTCATTGGTATAGATATTACACAGTGTCGGGGTTAAAACATTCCCTTGGGGAAGACCGTGTTTGATATCTTGTACGACTTTGTTTACCATTCAGACTAACATAAAGCATCCTATTTTTAAGCAAAGTTTCAACGATCTTCAAAAATGAAAAATCCTTTTGTAACATTGTAAATTTTTTGTAACAACAATCGATGGTTTACTGTGTCGTATGCTGCTTTTAGATACACGAACACCACACCAGTTGTTATCTTCTGCTCAAACCCATTCTCAATATGTTGTACTACGTTCAACACTTGTGATCAGCATGGCCGTCCTGGTCTAAACCCAGATTGTTGTTCAATAATTCTTTCATCTATTATTGCACCTATCCGTCCTAGCAACTGACGGATTGCGGATAAAAAGATCGAGATTTAATAAAAACGCATATGCCATTTTAATATGTAGAAAAAGGTGCTACAAAGTTAATAATTAAATAGTACGTATCTTTCGTAGATTATAAAATAAACGGTCATTAATTTTACAAATTACACGTAATACATTTAGCGTTAACGTTTAAATTAACCGAGCGAGTGCGCAATTTTGTACCGGTGTGCATAATAGCTCTGTTGCACTTACTCAACTTGGAGGACCTCTCCATACTGGACGTGCAATCTGTAATCTTGACAATATATTCTTCGAATGTCCGTCTTTAATAACATTACGTTTTGAACTTTACCGCCATCATCATGTAACGGTCCTCCATTGTATTGTCCGTTCTTCATCATCGTGATATACACATCCCTGTTTCCAGACATAGCGATGTTTCTATAGAAGTTATACACGTTTCTCAAAATATGAGTTGATTCGTATGTTAAAGAAAAGTTTTTTTTTTTAAATTTACAAAATTACAAGTGACCAGTAGCGATCCATCAATTGGACTGAAACCCGAAATAACTTATTAGGGGTTAGCGTCCAGCGATGGACCGTGGTCGATTACGTTTTAACTAACGAACATCAGGACTAGTGTCAAGTAGAATGATTGCTAATACGTTGTGTGCGCTTCCAAACGGCTTACATAATGCTAGCACGTTTGATCTCGTCTTTCAGGCATGGGATGTTTAAGTCTCGATGTAAGGTATAGTTCGATACGTACCAAGGTGGGGAGACGATGAAGCTTACGGCCTTGTTCTGAAACCGTTTTATCATATTTACGTGTGTATCTTTTGCGCAATTCCATAACATTAAACCGTATATAATTATTTTCTAAACTAGAAGTTTGCTTTCTAATGATAAACTGGAGTACCTGCCAAGAAGCGCCACTTTAATTCGTGCAGTTTTATATCTAACTGCTTTCCTTTTTGACTAATATGCTTCTGCCATGCCAATTTACGATCTAAATGAATGTCTAAATATTTTACATCTTTTAACAAATATAACAACCAACGATGTTACAAAATCAACGCCCAGATGGTAATTCGAATTTGGCTTTTTGAAGCGTTGAAAATAATACCGGATTCCGATATGCCGTTCGGTGCTAACACGTAATCGGAATGATATCAGTCTCGGATTTGAAAGTGAGATTTTTAAACATAATCGTACTTTCTATTTTCTAAGGGTTGTTTATAATCTAAAATCATCTTCCATAAATGATCCGCTTATTTTTAAGGACAATTATTTAATCGTCCGTCCGATGACCGTAATCTTTCGTAATGACGCCTTATCGTGACGCTCGACGTAGGGGTGAGGTTGTATCGAAAACGCGATATTTTTATCTCGTCACGTATTATTCCGTTTAGCGACGATATAATTCGTAAATAGGACGTAATTAATAGTCTGTCCTCCAGCAGAACCGCAAACTATTTGCAGCTCATCAACTTCATTATTGCGGGGTAATTCTTAATGAAGTGTCAACAGAAATGAAACAACTTCATTAAACGTTGTTTTTTTTTCATAAATATATTTATTTATTGTTTATAAAGCGCGATAGAAAAGTCTAGTAGCAACGATAAACTTAAAATTATTTATCTATAATATGCATATCAATATTAATACAACGCTTAGATGACAAGGTTATTCGAATTAAATCCAATTACAATTATTAATTACATATAAATGATTTCGAAAATTTACTTATTCAGTCGTATAAGAACATTCAAAGAGAATCGACCGTTTCGCTGTGAGAACTGCAATACGGACAACAGTCAGATGGTTTTATGACATAAAACGTTTAAAATACTCTCCGAAATTACCACGTCCAGACAGCACCAGACTGGAAAAGAAATTTACATCCGAATCATCTTTAATCCTAAATCTATTTTCGACACTGTTAAAAAACTTGAAAGTTGTTCCAACGTGCAAATTTCTATTCTGCCATATTTCTGTAAAATTATTACTTTCTAATTTTTTTAATAAAGTATTTCTTACAATTAAATAAATTATAACTTAACTCGTAACGAAAAATGAGAGTAAAAATATTATTTTACGTCAAATTGGAAGCATCTCAGCATTGAAAATGATCATCGCTCATCCTCGCCCCGGTTTTTTGTGAGTACATTAAAATTTTAAACTTAAATAATCGTAGACCTATTCGATCGTATCCTTGTCTGATGATGAAGTCTAATCACGATACCGATAATTATTATTCTTTTTTATGACTTCTACGGGTAGTTATATTTATATATACAATATATTGGAAAGGAAAATGTTAGGGGTTACAAAATTTGATAGAATAGACAACAAGGCATTAAGAGCACAGTCAAGGATAGAAGACCCAATGGAGATAGCAAAATGAACACGGTGTGGTCATGTCATGCGGAAACAGGCAGATAGCTGGACCAGAAAATGTATTGGATTCCGCTGGATAGGAAAGGGAAAATTCAACGACCAAAAAGACGATGAAATAGCTGACATTGTTAAATATGTTGTGATCAATTGGATGCGGAAAGCAAGAGATAGAACGATTTCGAAGAAAATAGGTGGTGGGTATGTTTCTTCAAACTAAAAACAAAAAAAAAAAACAAAAAAAAACCGGAAGAGGCCTTTCCTCAATTTGGGCTTTCATTATTATCATTAATTTTAATTATTTTATGCGTGTAATTTTTGGTGTATTTAAATGAAATAAAGGCTTTATTATTATTATTATTATCATTATAGATATATAAACATAATCATGTTTAAAATATCCATATTCGGTTTATATACATGTATGTATGTACATACTTACGTTTGCGTGTGAATGTGTTTATATTGTGACGTATTCGATCGCTTGTAGTTCGTGTGTAAATTAAATATTAACTTGTTTCAGTAATGGCCAACGGAGATAATAATAAAATATGTAACTAGAGCATTAGCACCGTCGATCAGAGCAGATGCTCAGTTTTAACCGTGCCATAAGAAAATATTACTTGCGATAGGTCATGGATTGACATATTAGGTCTTGTATAAAGAAAAATATCGTTACGTATTTGGTTTATATATCTGCCAACTTATATATACATATAAAGGATATTTATTTATGCATATATATATATATGTGTATATACATATATGTATATAAATACATACATACATATATATACATATATGTATATATATTTTATATATATATATATATATATATATATATATGTCGTTTTCATACGTATATGTTCGAACGTGGGTGTTGGTTGGTTGTATCTGTCTATCTGTAATAGTTATGTAAATTTATAAATGTCCCCCTTAAGGGACATCAGTGTCCGCGTTCTATATTAAACGACCGACATAAATTGCGTTAAAAAATAAAATAGAAATAAAATTTACGAGTCTGGCCAGGATTATATTTATTATTTTCAAGGACGTTCGATATTTGCATTTTAAACGTTTTATATTCTTCGTACTAATACTATTACTAATATTACTATTAATATTTATTGCCTAATAGTAAATTGTACTCGATTAATGCACAAGCGACGACGGTCGATGTAATTAATTTCAAATTTTAAATTTCGTATATTTTAAATTATTTTCGATATTAAAAATCGAAATAAAACAAAAGTTTCGCTTTAATAACGGCCAAAAAACGCTACAGTTGAAATAGCTACGTTTGCAAACGATACTTTGATACTCGCGTCTGATAAAGATCCAAATGTAGCCATTAACAAACTGCAAAGCTACGTAAATAAAATCAATGATTGGACCAAGCGATGGTCGATAGAAATATATCCGACAAAATCGGTCCACATTACATTCAGCAATCGCCCACAACATAACCACAGAGTATCTCTAGACAATCGAGTTATACCAATGTATGATGAAATCAATTACTTGGGAGTTTATCTAGACAGCCGACTAACATGAGCATAGATGGAAAAAAAAAAAGGAGATAGAACTGAAATTTAGTAAAATGCAAAAACGCGTAGGACCAAGATCAGAAGCTATCCCGAGTAATCGGGGACTTTTATACAAAACCATGCTGAAACCTATACGGGTGCATAGTACACAATTATAAAAGTCAAACACAGATAAAATAAATAGATTACAAAACAAATTTTACGCCAAATATATCGAGCTCCATGGGTATATCACAAACCATCTAACTCACTCGGACCTGGGCATATGTCCAGTGCAAGAAGAAATACAAAAATTCCCAAGAGACCGCCCTATAATAGCTACAGCATCATCCTAACGAGCTGATGAACCAGCTTCTGTATACCCAGTTGGTTCGTCGTAATTACCGTTAGTTTCCTGAAGCCGGTACTCGTTGACTAAATAAGTAGTCTGTTCGCTGAGTTGGCTGGAAACATTTTTACTATTTAAAAATGAAATTAGACCGCAGAGTCCCGGCTTACGATTCCGCATAAATATCATATTAGCAACAGGAGCTTTGCATGCAATAATAAGTATTTTATGTGATAGAACTGAATTGCCCCCTCGGAATTAACAAGACGACAAACTTCTAATATTGACGAACTGTAAAAAAAAAAGGTATTTAGGAAATGTGTTGCACTTATTGTATAGGGCGTATAATTTTTTCGCTGTCGTGCTTTGTAGTCACTTGTAAAAAAAGATCGTTGTTAAGAATAATTTTTTACTCCAATCGTACAAACGGCCTATCCAAAGGACATTAATATCTACTGTTAACTAATAATAATAAAGCATAATTTTAATAATATATTTGTAAGTATATACATCAAATATATATGCCTCTATATATATATATATATATATATATATATATATATATATACATAATGCAGGCGAATATTTTAATTTACGGCGTATGACATTTAATCCATCCAACTGCCAACATGTCAACCAGCAGGCTGATTACGTGTCCTGCAATATGTAAGGATAACAATGAAGTTCCACAGACGGACTTTGTAAGTTTTCTTGGAATTCACATTCAACCAACGAATATAGCCGAACTAGAAAAACTATTCTTTTCGCGAACCCGATTGTTATAATCTTTAAACTTTACTTTAACTCTATGATAGCCCTAATCTGTAAGTACGAAATTGAATTATATGGAACTACGTGAAACAGCAACTTATCCGGAATACTATTATCGCGTGCGTGTCGAAATCTAATTTAATGTTCCGTAATTACCTACATATACCATATATTAATGAAGCGCATAATAGATAAATTTCAATTCAGTATTAACCCGAATGTCTTCAAGGAATTTATTCAACTACAAGGATTATCCTTCCGATACACGGGTGCCGTAAAGTTTCACGAATAGACGGGTTGGGTCTATTAGACCCAGCACTGAAAATATTTATTTCTATTCGTGAAATTATTATTTTTTGATTTAATTTTTTTGAAAAATAATTATATAACCTTTTTCTTTTTCATCGATTTCAAAAAAATCATTTTTATTAGTAAAAAAACATACATACAACAAAATTTATATATGTCACAAAATACTAGCCAAAAAAATATATAATATTACCAAATTTAAATAAAACCATTCGTTTTTTATAAGGTATGTTTATTATGAAGCAAAAAACATTAAAATGTTAAACTTTACATTAGTAACCACTTAACAGAAACACAAAATTTTATCCGTTATTTTTTCCACACATTCTTCATACAAATTTATAATATGCTCTATACAAAGCCAATTATTGTTTACAGTAATATTTAGTTTTACGGTCTTTACAATATTTGCAGCGACCTCTCTTTCCATTTGGCGGAGGTGTTTTACTTTGTACTGTACCTGATAAGCGAATTGCACTTTGTCTTATTGCTCGTGGTATATGTTGATCTAGAGCTCGTCTTTTCATATTGTCCATGACCAGTTGAGTTGCTAAGCGTTTCATAAATAATCTGCGGTTAATTTGTTCTGTTTGTTGATTGGCGATGTATACAACACATGAATTAATAGATGCTACTTTTAAAAGGCCAAAGTAACCAGTAACATAAAAGTAACAGGAATGCACGGGGTGGGTCTGTATAAATATTTATTACCACAACACACACACACATGACTATAACTGCTTGCTGATATCTTCGCTATTTGTCAATAACATTATGCGGAAGGTATGGGAGAATTCACCTCTCAAATTTATATTTATGGGAAATAATTTGAAAATAATAAATAGCAATGATTTGTCAGACCCAACCCGTGCATCGGATGGTTAAGAACGACTAGATGGGGCGGACATGCTCTTCCAATAACTCGGGAATTAAATAGTTCTCCGAATATCGCTTAAAATTGTCAATAATTTGCGTTCACGACGGTTAGAACAGGCCAATTCCTTAATTCTGAGTTTTAACTGTTAAGGCCACTAAACCAAATTATCTCATATTAGATTAATTGAATTTTACCTCGTCATCACTCGTTGTTTTGTACTCCGCTTTATAATGGAGAAGAAAAAAAAAATGATTCGTACAATCATTTAACCACGCGGATTCCTAGATGGGGCCTGAGATCTAGAATGAGAAATACTTTAGATCGGGAATTATTAATTCTTAAACATCGATGATGATGATGATAATAATAATAAAGTTTATAACGGCGGTATAAACTGATGAAAATAATAAGCGTAAATAAGTCGGTTGGTGCTGATGGTTGTTTAATAGGAAAAAGCGATGCGGAGTAAAAATAATGCGCCATACAGTCCGATAATAGTGATTGCGACAGTAGTGATAGTGATTAGAATAAAAGATGACGATTGAAAGCGTTACTCGCGATAATGATCGTGAAAATGATAGTGATCGTGACAACAATGGTCGTGATAATGATGGTAAACAATAATTGTAATAGTAACAACGATAATAATATTCCCAAGGAAAAAAAAAGGAAACGTAGTATTACTACTTTAGTGTGGTAATAATAATAACTAGCCGAGTAGTAGAAACGTAGTATTATAGTAATCGGTGATAATGATGACTAACGTAAAAGTGGCCTTGATCCGAGTTGTAAAAGAACACGTGGCCCCGAGTTCGAGTTCAGAACACGATTATTCTTCGAAGAAGAGATAGCGCAACTCCCCTGCTATCTAGTGATCATTGCACATATGTGATGCAGTTCTGCACGCACGAAAATATATATATATATATACATTCACGTATATTATATATAGAGAGGAATCGGGTGAGTGAGTAATGGTATATTAAAGAACAAGTTATAAACAAGTATACAAATGGCGTAACGCGTAGAATAGTTCCTGTTGCCAGGCTGTAATGTATGCATATGCATACATATATGTATATGCATTCACTATGTTTATATATTATATATATATATATATAACACCGTGGATTTACTGCGTTGCAAGATGCATCCAAAACATGTGCAGTGACGCACTGTTCATCTCGGATGCACATATCGTTCTTTTCACTTCACGACTCGAAAACGTCGTTATCGTCATTATCATCATCATCATCATTATCGTGTTATATCTAAGTCATCACTATTATTCTTGTACATAGCCTACTCCTAGTATACCAACGAGATGATTGAATCCAACATTTACGAGAACGAGGCGATATATAAACATAAAAATGGAACGAACTAAAATAAGTTAGAATTATCACTATTAACGTAAGACGTTTTTTTTTTATTATTTTTTTTTTTTTTTGGTCACATACACGCTCAGTAGAGTCGAGAAAAAGTACAAAACTGAAAGATGTGGGTTGTGCAGAATAAGAAATAAGATAGCCAAGTGATGTGACTATCTTCTTTCCTTTTATGTATCTAAACAGAGAGAACGATATAAATATAATAATATATATATATATATATTTATATCTGACGCAGGTGTTTATATTTACGTTCGATAGAAAAAGATTTGATACGGGAATTATATAACCGAAACCTGAAGCTGGGCAGCTTCCTTTAACGTTACGTACGACGTAATCACGCCTTCAAACTCCGTTGCAAGTTTACTATTATTACGTATCATAATCCGAAACTATCTTCACTACCTTCGTAACTACATCATTATTATCATCGTCTTACGTTATCACCATCATCGTCACGATTTTCGTGCAACTCGTAATTATTACACGGTGTTCTATGAAGTACTCGACGGGTGGGTTGGTTACACTCTGTTCAGAAGATTATTACAGCTTTTGGAACCTGATTCGAAAGTTTACAACGTGTCCGTGTATTAGTAATCCGACTACCGGTGTTAACCGGTGACGTACGATAGTTTCTTGACCACCGCGTATGGAGATATATATATATATTTATATCGATATACACCAGTATATCCCCACTAAATGGACGCACACCTGACTAGTTATAAATTGGCGGTCAAACTAAAACCGGTTGTTCTACCTTATCCACAAATCTTCCGAATACACGGCTAACTTCTAAAATTAAAAATAGCGGAGGCGACAAGCTGGTCACGCGTCCCGTCCCTTGGAATAATTTCAATTTAACGTAAAAACGACGGCTATCTAACTAGATTGTAGGAATAAGTTTTAACTTACGAATGGGGTCTTACGTATATATATATATATATATATATATATATATATATATATATAGGCTATGATCGATAACGCAAGTCCCTGGGAATCCTAATTCCTAATTGGCGGGATACGATGACACACATTAGAAGAACATTTTTTTTTTTATAGAAATCGGGAAATAAAACATTTCTATATAAATAGAATTGAAGAATTAAACGTGTAACAAGTTTGCAATAATTTGAACTGATGTGGAATGTAGTGATTATTTAAAAAGGTAAACAATAAAAAAGTAGTCGAAATCACTAAATTTGTATCATAAAACACAACGTGTTTCGACTATTAAGCCATTTTTCGATTAATTTTTTTTTTGTTTTTTGCATTTTTTTAATTATTATTAATGAGAAGTAAAAAATTCTGGCGCGTTGTATAGCCTTCTTACTTCTTGACTATTATCTAGACGAATTATTGAAAGCGGATTAGTATGCCCTTCTAATCTACATATGTATCTTGTTGCTCAACGTTTTTCTTCATCCCTATCATAGGGGATTTCAAAGTCTTTATACAGAGTACGAATAGAAATGTACCCGGGTGAGAATATAATCGATCTGGCAGTTTTGTCGTATTTTGTTTATGCGGGTATCTTTAACGATCATTTTCAAATTTTCAAATCGCGGAATTCATAAAAGTGTTCGTCGTTTTAATCTTCGAACCGGATTATCTGACAGTTCGCCGAATTTAAGGATTCGAACGTTTACAGTATTTGCCGAAATCTGATTGTAATGTAACGTGTTAGTGGCTGACCTAGTACGATATAATATCGCTCTCGGAGCATCGTAGTAGAATCGTCGGACGTGCTAAACACTACTATTTACCGCCGACACCCATAATTCGACTTCGGATATCCATTTCGTCGCCGGAACTGCATTTAGATTAACAACTCGATTTTAAGGAAGTTTTTTATTCCTAGAACCCGAATGAAATATATAAATCTTTTTTAAGCTATACCAGGTATGTAAAGTTTTTTATCCGTAATAAGATCGAAAAGTATATTACAGTATCAGTCTACGTAATTAGTTGCCCCATTCCTAGTCTACCCGTTATTAATACTTCTTCATTTCATGCAGCACTTTCCCTTTGCCTGTGAACGAAGTTGAATAGATCGAGATGCAAATTTCGGACTTTCGTCGAGAAATGATTTTTAAAAATTTCGTATCAAGTTATTTGCGTTTCATATCGACAAATTTGTTTTCTGTTAGGAAACATCCTCAGATACTTTACAGTGTCCTGTTATAGTATTATATCTCCGCTTAAGTTTAATATAAAGGGAGGTGGTGGACAATTTACACTCAAAAGTAATCTGAGTGTATTTACTCTAATTTACTATAACGTGCCAACGTTTGAGTGAAGATTCAGTTTATGTTATAGACGTTCGAACGCTGCTACGGAATCTTCATCGACCTCTACAACTAACGTATTGTCTGCGAACATTGTAGTACTAGCACTACCTGTTTTTCGTATACTGCTCTATTATAACCGTCTTTATTTTCCTTTAATCCCTCGGTATCGTGATATTTACACGACGAGGGTGCTGCTGACGAATATTATACATTGAGAATTGTAAATTAAAATAGATGAACAGGTACCGCAACAGATGGGAGAATAAATATATATTCATGTCGCGTAATTACCATAAAGTCGAATACAAAGCGTAAATGCGTCTTTGCCGTGCTTATTGGTGCAGCGGAAACGCGGAACTTTAAAATATCAGCCGGATAACTAATAGACGGATAAGGGGAGTAGAGTGAACTATCGAATATAGTGAAATACGTGTAGCCTAACTGAAATGGAGCTGAGCAATAAAAATTACAAGAGGTGGACGGAATGTAACGAAATTGCCGCGAAGTTCAGATCAGCCGGTATGAAATGGACATGGTCGACGATAAGGAAACACACTCAGCAATAGACTGATATGGGCGCTACGTGATCGCTATACATCATCACCATCGTTGTATCGTTACCGAACGTCGTGACTAGGCCCATTGTATACGTTTATTTTTACACACAAAATGGGCTAGCATTCGAAGCAATATGCAAATTCGCGCTTATACGATGTTATACGTAGTGAGTGATAATTAAAAGTTACGTAATGATGAAAATCTTTTTTGTCTGTCGCGAGCTGGTGTCGAACCCTCGACCGTCGAGTTGTGACAACAGTCGAGCATTCTAACAAGTATGCCATCGCGACGTATTTCTTTATATATAATCAAAAAATCGTTTTTTGACGCATTTTTAATTTTTTTATTAACCTTCGCCAGAAAGTTCAAATAAGTTCAAAATGATTTGCACGGCTGACCCGAGGTCGTTTAGTGAAAATTCTTATCGAATTATCCGCGGTTTATTTTTTATTTTGCGGACGAATGATTTGTTATATTTTTTAATCATTTTATTTCGTTTATATTTTGTTATTCGTTTCTGCACTATTATTTTATTAATTTTAGCTCGAACGAAATCTTGCGACAATTTTGCAATAATACGTTATCGATATGATCGCGTTGACCTATGGAGCACGTGCGTGCGAGTGCTCTATTGCGTATTGAATTTCGCAATATTATTATTATTGTTATTTTTGTATAGATAATAATAATTTATCGTCGTATGTAGCCATATCTGATATTTAAAAGTTACTAGCCCGACGTAATTACCATACGTGCAATCATTGTTATAATGATGATGGTGATGATGATAACAAAACGAATAAATAGATTCCTTGTTAGTTATCAGTTTTAATTTTTTTTTTTGGCTTATCACCACGTCCAAACGTTTTTTTTTTATTTCCTTTAATATGTTTTTATTTGTTTATTTTCATTATTAACCGGTCCAGTTTATGTTTTTGTTACATTTCTTTTTACACGCCTGATAAGAAATATGATAACAGTAATATCAAAAATAATTACAATAAAAATACGAATAATATCAATAATAATAATAATATTAGTAACAATTAGCTTTAGTATCGAAATAATTAATCAACGGGTAATAAAGCGGCTTTATCAAATTCATTTAGATAACGGATACAAATGGCTGCCGACAAACTATTAAACCGCGAAATTACCTAATCACCATCTAAAGAACAGCTTTTATTAAACTTATCTCCGGTCCATTTCTCTTACCTATACAACATACAAATAAAATAAAGCAAAATAAATAAATGCATTATATATATATGTGTGTGTATGTATATAATACACTTAAAAAGCAAGCAGTTACGTGATCTTCCATGGAACCTGTACACGTGATAAAACAATAAATCATTTCTCGTATATTATATATAAATATATATATTTATCCTTTTAAAAATTCTTATACAAGCTAAAATGGAAGACGTGAGAAGACGCGGAAAAGCTCCATTTTGATATATTGACAAATAAAACATTCGGTCGGGAAGCCGTTACATTAACGGGTACGATTGGCAACGAATAGAGATGAATGATATAAAATGGTCTTGCAGAGAAATTGTTTTCGGCAAATTAAAGTTGGACACGGTTAACGCCGAAAAAACTTCCGATCGTCCGATAAAACTTAAAATTAAAACTTGGAGAGGTAGCTTAATTCAAAGATCTTCAATTTTGTTATTTACGTTTTTGAAAATATTCTTGATTTCGTAATACGAAGCTGGTAAAGTGTATAATCATTTTCCTAGGATGGCTCTTGTCCGATTTTTCACATTATCGAGTCCTCATGCGATGCAAGACCGCGATTCATACTAAACTTATTATTCGCGTTTTTCCGCTTAGGTCGGAACGTACGAATCTTGTATCGAGTTTTCTTTATACGCATTCGAATTTTTCTAATACTCTATCCAGGCTGATTAAGCTTCGTCGGATCACTCTGTAACGATTTTCAACTTATCTAGCTAAAATACCAATTTTCGCGCTCTCAGTTTCATCAGGCTATTCTACGTTTATATTTGGTCCGTTCTCTTACACGTGCTTAGCTGACATTATATTAGGAAGTTAGGCTTCCCCGGTATTATGTCTGTTCGCACAATGAACCGGTTAGCGAAAGGACAAACACGCGCACAAACACGATAGAAAACAAAAGACAAAAATATGTCAGGTAATTTCAAATGACGAGTGGAAACCTAAATAGAACGAGAAGAAATTGAAATAACAATAGTTAACTACAAAATTACCAACTCCAGAAAATACACGATACTGGAGAGTATATATATATATATATAATTAAACAAATAAGGTCACGTTAATTCTAATTTCAAGAAGTTCAATAAATAAGATAAATGACACGTTGAAATTTATTGGCAACAATTTTTCATCTTGTTAGAATTTGTAATAAAATTCGTAAAAAAATGGGTCAGCATTAGCCAGCTAGCAAACGGTGAGTGTTAAAAATTGAAATAAAATAGCTCGAAAATAGATTCTAGACAAAACATTCTCTAGCTTGTCACTCGAACTGATAACGTTACATATTGCAAACATTAAGATTTGTTGTTTTCGTGAAATAAATTATTAATACACAATACAGTTTATAATATCTATAATCTGTATTACACACACATATATAATAGGGGGGGAAATGTGAAGGGGTAAAACATATATCTGTGTGTGTTTGTGTACATATATACATGAACTTAAATATATATAGTATCTGCTAATCCTATGTCCCATACTTTTATCGAGTATACCCAGAGGGCGTTTTAATCAAACACTCGTCACCAAAGGGTCGTTGAACTTGCTCGTAAGAAAATAAAACGGACAAAAATAAGTAGGCAACACCGACTGACTCCTACTCGACTTCAATTAAATGCAAAAAACGTCTCTTCTCTTTGGCACGGTTAATAGTCATATGTTATACGTATGTACATATATAAGTGCGTTCTTGCGTATATATATATATATATATATATATATATATATATATATATATATATATGTATACATATTTCCAATCTGATTTAATAGCGTTCGTTTCTATCTCTTTTTAAGCAGGTTTAATAGAGTTACGAGTTACGTGTACAAAATACTGGATTATGTTACTCTTCCATCTTCACCATTATATATATATACATGTATATATATATATATATATATATATATATATATATATATATATAGGCATATGTATGTAATCACGTACGAATACTAAAAATACATATACACTTATACATGTAAATTATAGAATATATTTCACATCGTTTTTATTTTATATATATATATATATATATATATATACCGCAAGGTCATTGTTGTCCTATAAGCTTACTCTGCGGCTAAGGAGTTAAATTTATTGCGCGACAAATATCGCTATTTTTATTAAAACAACTGTCCGTAGAAATCGCGATAATAAAATAACAATAAATTAAACACGAACCACCCGTCAGAACGATAATGATATGAAATCGATAGTAATGATGGCGATAATAACCGAGACTGACTATTATTATCCAATTATCGTTATTAGCCGATAAAATTGATAATAATTACCAACGATAGATAACGATAACGGACGTCGCTAATAAGAAAACCCGAATTCGATAATTCGATAATTTTTATAGAGTCCTCGTCGTAAGAGTAAATATTTGCCACACTGGGTATATTATCCTCTTCCAAACTATAAATAAGGTGAAATTGATTTTTGAAAAATGCGATAAATTGAAATTAGCATTTATCGTCTTATCGTTGCAATACGTTCTGTTCAATTCCACTTTAGTGTGATTATTCGTTCTATCGTGTTCGGTAATTTTCTCTTTCGTTTAATCCCATGTATAGATGAATATATAGCGAGATACTTTTACAACTCGCCAACTATGAAAGTACTACTCACAGAAAAAGTAGATAAAATCACACTTAAAAAGGGGAGTCAGGCGTGAGGGGACGTCGATATGTTCGGTGTTGGGAAAGAGTGTTTAAAAATTTAAATTGCGTTTCGAAAGACATGAATATTGACGAGAAGATAGTCGATCACTCTCATTTTTCCGATTATATCGCGTTTATTGATGTAGTGGAACGTGTAACACAACTGAAATTGGGTTAGAGCGGTCATGTGACCAGAAAAGAACGGATAATATGTGAGCCAAAGAATAACGCGATGTTAGGATTTGTGGCGGTGCTAAGTTGACATACAAAAAAAAGGACCGTTTACATTAAGCAGTGAATTGATATAAGCGCTTTATGGTCGTGACATATATATATATATATGCACGTAATTATCGTGTGCTCATATTGTAATACATAATTTGCAAATACTATAAAATTAAAATTTCAGCTCTAATTGGTGAGGCGTAACTTATATAACTTTAATAGAGCACGTAATATTTATTTCAGACAATCAAGGTTTTTTCTTTTTTCAAACTTAGAATAAGCAAAAAATAATCTTACATGAAATTCACTTCCCACTGGAGGTGAATTTTAGACAGAATATTGCGAGTTTTATCCCGCTGATGATACTAAATCTTCTCTAGATTAATTGATTTTTCCTCTTTGTAGATGGCTAATTTCCCCCGAATTAGTCTACCAGCTGCAAGAGAGTTATCACGTCGTTCAAGTATACGCAGATACCTTGTAGCTTCATCTAATATATATTTGATGATTAGTCTCAGTGTGCTGTTTCCACGTAATTTATATTGTGTTACACGTTCCACTACATCCGTCTGCCTAGTCCGTTGTTTTATGCACGTGTTGCACCTTTGATCAAACAACTATGGCTCTTTCTCTGTGTCCCTGTAAGTTTCTTAACGACAATCTTTGTAAGACTCCAAGTTTCAATTTCATATCTCGGAGAATGGATTGTTCACGTACCTTTCAAACAATTAATCCTGATTTTTTCTCAATTATTTCGTTATTGCGATTCACATATTTTGAGTTTTGGTGGAAAAGACTTTCCATGTTTCACTTGAAATGTTCGATCTTACAAATATGATTTTAACAATGTACAATACTTTAGCTGGTAAAATTTTATTCATTTTGTGGATCAGGTCAGTGTGCCTTTCTTTCCTTCAACCAGAAATACCGGGTTTTCCGTCGGGACTGTTTTCTGCCTGGATGATAATACGATGCGCCTGTTCAACAGTACCATATCCATTTCTAAATCCGAATTGATGCTGTGAAATAGTGTTTCCAATTTCCTTGGGTTCAAAGTTTTGATCATCGCAAACTGAGTTACGAATTTAATAGCCGACAAGTTTATTCCACTTTGTCGTCATTTATGCTTGCTCTTTGCATTATGAATTTAGAATACTTTTTCCAAATGATCCGTAAACTCTTCAATCTTTTTTTCCTCTTTCACAACCGTGAGATTTCGGAAAGGTCGAATCGATTTATACGAGCCTTCGCATTTGCTTTATAGCCTTCTATACGGTACACTCGTGTTTCTCTAACGGTGAAGTATGTTTAATGTATACCGTGAAGGTTTCATTTTTTATCGTTTGAAGTATAATTTTAATTTTCTTTTTCTTTTGTCGATTCCTTGTTTATTTTTATTTGTTATTTTTTCATTACAGACTTTCCCCAGTTTACTCCGAACTGTTTCACTTATCTATTTCGGATAGTTGTAGATCTATTTGTATGCTTTAACTTCTGGCGTTGAACTGGTGAGTAAATATTAGCGACGATATACAGCATTTTCTACATCTGATGGTGATTTTAATGATAATTTTAATCTAATGTATTCGAAAAGTGCAACCAGCCTGAGCGATTGTTAATCATTTTATTAGTTATAATATATTAGCGCTGATGATAGTCAGGACTATAGTAGTATGACCTGAAGCCAACCAGGACTCATCGTCAATCGTCATATAAATTGTGAAATTCCTTTCATCATAAAGAGGTCCGGACTTTATTTTATGTTTAGGAGGGTATGATCCTGTGGACACTGAAATATAATCATTGCTATTCGTTACCATTGTGAATTTTCCATTGCATATTTATTGAATGTATAGGTGTTTAATATTATCTGTAATTATTACAGCGGAGCTCCCGTAGACTTTATTAGTTGGATGGTTTTGCGCACATATGCTAAATAGTAACCTGTGTGCGCGTGTGTGTAGAGAATGAGAGAAAGTAACGATTAAATTACCATGTGGTGCACTTTTACACTTCTGTTGTAATTTGGTTTTTTTCTTCTAATAAATATGTGCGCTTAATTTGTTTATTTTAAAGTAAATTTCATATTTCAAAAATTATCTTCACTACATGTGACGCTCTATGCAATAGGGTCTGTATTAAGCTTTAGGTACAATTCTTCTATTTAGCTGCTCGTCAATGAACCCTATTCTCATATAATATATATATATATAAATGGTATCTGCTGCAGTCACGTCAGACTCGTATATGATGTTACGGGCTCCATGATCTATTGTGTACCGAGTTTGGAGGTGGCGCGTATTTAATGTCTAAAAAATTAATAAAATACCCTTTTAAGAATGATTACATTATGTATTTATTAGAATCAATGTCAAGCTCAATGTATCGTACGTTATGTGTATATGATAGTTTAATATTTCATGTCATTTTTAAAACAAACGTATTTTACATTATTTATTATCATACCTAGATCACGCGGGCAATAGACAATTGCTGAATAAAATGTCAAATTAAGCTGAGGTGCTTTATACCGTCCTTTGCACGCTACGAGCAACGTTTCTCTCTTAAGGAAACGCCTCGTCAGTGTGTCTTACGGTCAGTCACCTATTGAGAGCAGATATGCCTGAAGGTACTTGTCGCCGAACAAATTCAACCGAGAAAATTGCCTTCGGCCGGTATCATCAAATTACTGGTGTGCTGGCGGAGAGCTGGACATATTTCTTCCGTCAGAAGTCTACCTGGTCAATCGGCCGAGATCACCTGTGCTTCCTTTATAGGATCGCACTTGAAAGTGGATATGAAGTTTGCGCTGTACAACAGAACAGGACCGCAAACTCATCACCCGAGATGATATGATCCAGTACCTGACAAGTCGCATTTGTCGTTCTTGTTGGGGGGGACAGTGGCTCTTAGCGAGAGTTTCACTGAATGATACTTGTCGTTCATTATCAGCTTGGATTCGGATCCGAGACATTGGTAGGTGATTACTTTGGATAGTTGACGGCTGCGCAACTCCTCAATTGCGCCAATAGATCATCTGGATGGAAAGCTGTCTAGGTATTTAGAAGGGACGGGTCGGCGGTATAAACATAAAGGGATTCGTCCCAAGTTGAGGTACGCCGGCTCGGGGAAGGTGGAGGGCCTTCCAACAGTGAAATAAATTCCCTGTATCGTACGTTATGTGTACATGATGGTTTAATATTTCATGTCATTTTTAAAACAAACGTATTTTACATTATTTATTATCATACCTAGGTCACGCGGCCAATAGATAATTGCTGAATAAAATGTCAAATTAAACTGAATTGTTTTATACTATCCGAACCAGGAAGTTAAAATAATACGGACACGTGCGTAGACGCCAAGAAAAGCATCACCTGTTCCTCAGCACCAACCAGCTCCAAGAGGTGTCCAGAGATAAGGATTTAGTAGCTATGATCATCGTCGACCTTCGACTGCAGATGGTTTAACAAGAAGAAGATATATATGTGTATATGTGTATGTGTGTGTGTATATAAAATACATTTTATATTTCATGTTATTTTTTAAATTTAGCAATCAAAATGTTGATAAGAATAAAAGTTATCATAAAAACAAACAAAATCATCGTGTTCTTCTTTTCCCCAATTCGTAGATTAGTGGATAACATTTATGACTCATGATTCTATTGAGGTCAACTAAAATTGTTTATTTTCTGTCCTTCTTTGAAGGTTTGCATAACTTATTGCTCCCGTGTCTTCTACTCTATATATTTACTCCTTGGCCTTCATCTGTATCGTTTCCTTTCCATTTTCCTTTAAATTAATTTTAGGAAACATGGATTGTGTCGATATAAGTGGCCTATCCACTTAATTCATCTACTTTTTAACTTCTGAATTAAGTTCAAATTTTTAATAGAAAGGTAACTGGGAGGATGAAAAATGTTGATATTCCGTTTTGCAGATGACATAGCAATACTGGGAAGTAATGAAAAATCGATTGCAGAAAAAAAGTATAATATGTTAATAAATGAAGAAAAAGGTGGTTATAAAATGTTCTAAAAAGCGAGATATAGTAGATGTAAAAATTAATGAAAACAGATTTGAACGAGTAAATTGGTATAGATACCTGGGTAGCATAATCACTCAAGATAGAAGAAGTGACAAAGAAATATCGACTAGAATTAGTCTAGCAAAAATCACTTTCAATAAAAAGAGATATTTAACTAAGGTTAAGAAATTTAAAGTAGAAACCAGGAAGCACTTCGATCAAACGTATGGAGTATACTGATGTATGGATCGGAAGCTTATACGATCAACCACCAAATGTATAAAATTATGATTATGTAGAAGGGGATGGTAAGCGCCAAGGATTAGATGAAGAGCTGGTGTATGGGATCTGGACATTGTACTAACTTTTGGTGCGTCATGGAATAAACTTCACACCCATAGTTTAGTCTACTAAGAATAATGGATTTGCAGAAATTTATTTGTATTTTGACATGTAAGTTGGAGGTTTGTTTAGAGAGATACTTGATGATGTTTAACAATTTCAAACATTTATCCTTGAACCGTATTATATGAGGTCGCCAGGTCAGCTGTAAAGAAGACCTAAGAATTTTATCTTTTTTGAAGGGCTTATTAGAGTATTATAAAGTATTAATGGAGGGAAGGGAGTAATGTTTCGCTTTCTGTGGAATATTATAGGGAGTGTTTTTGAAGGAGAGAATAGTAGTCCGTTATCAATCCAATTTTCAAGTTAGGTGAGTGTTTTTTGAATGAGTTGGTGGTCACTTAGGAGATTGTTGAATGAGAAGGAGATGATTATGTCATCAAAAATAATTGCATTGAAAATGGAGGTTGAATCAATGAACAAATGTCATTGATGTAGAATAAAGAAAGAGTAAAGCTTAGGGGAAAATCTTGAGGTAGACCATTTGGGGTGGACAGTGAGAGAGAAAGAGTATTCTGAACTTTAACTTGGGTTACCCTCTCCTGTAAGAAATATGTGATGTATTCTATCGTATTACCTTTTATTCTCTGGTTTAGTTTTGTTAGATTGTTACACCTTACGCTCTCATATGATTTCTTAATGTCAAAGAATAGAGAAAATGTTTGTTGCTTTGCGAAGTTAAAATTTCTCTCTCTAAGGATAGGAAACGCTCAAGGGATGATCTACCTTGATGACTCCCATTTGGAAGAGAGAAAGAAGGTTCAATGATTTCAAGATGAATAGGAGTCGATGAGTGACCATTTTTTCCATAAGTTTACCCTTGTGAGCGGTCAGTGAAATAGGGCAGTAACTATCTAATGCATGTTTTTTCTTTTTCCTTTTATGAAACGGCACTACAACTGACTGCTTCCATTCCAGAGGTATGGGCCCTGTTGTCCATACATAGTTGTATATTTAAAGGAGATGCAATCTGGCAGAATTAGAAAGGTGTTTGAACATAGGAGAATGTAAAAGGTCTTGGGTGATGAAGATTTTGTGTTAATGTCCAAATGAAAATTGAGCTCCTGAATTGTGAGGCGATTGTTATATGGGTTTATGTTTTTAATAGGTATTTTTATCAGCTGTTGTCCGGCCTGTGATTGGAGCGGTGTGAATGGAGGGTCATGTAGGGTGGTAGAAGGTTGTGTACTAAAGTATTTTATAAAGTGGTTTGCAACTTTTAATGGGTCGTGAATAAAGTAATGGGAAGAGGAGGATGGTTAAGATTCACGAATATTTTGATTTTTTCAAGATTAATGATGTTGAAGTGGACTGTGAAATGGTTGATACCAATCTAGAAAAAAATTTTGTCTTACTTGTTTGCATTAGTAAACGAGCTTCAGCTCTTGCTTTTTTAAAAGCGATTAGACCTTGAAGAGTATTTGTTCGAATGTTCATCATGCTCGTTTTCTTTTAGATATAGCATTTGCTATATTTTTATTCCACCAAGGGACAGTATGTGTATTCGTATGGCTACGTAATATTGGAATAGAATCCTCTGTAGTTTGCCGCATGGTTGACGTAATGTTATGGACGTTATCTGAAAAGACTGATGGGTTATAGATTAAATTTATTTTTATATCCGTTCCAATCGGCATTACAAATGCGCAGGAACAATGATTGGAGTTGTAATGGGATTGGAGATGGAATATGGAAGGATATAAATATGGGGAAGTGGTCACTGAAACGCAAGTCATTGTAAACCAGTAAGTGTAACTTGTGAAAAAGAGATGGGAACACAAAAAGTGTTCGATTGTTTAAAACCTTCCTGCTGCTGATTGAAAATACGTGGGTGAAACTGGGTCAAAGAGTATGAGAACATTTTCTAGAATAACTCTGGTTAGTGTATTACCATGTGAGTTATCCGTGAACTCTAATACAATGAATGGACATTAAAGTCGCCCAATGACACTATGTGGTATGAAAGTTGCTGTAAAAGTGAGGAATATCAATATGCTCGATTACCACTAATTCGATTTTTTTGGTTGCATAAAACTAGGGAGCAGGGGATTTAAAGTAGTCCTTTAGTGTGGCGTTTTCGATGTACGGAAAATTGGTTTTCGTCCGGATAGTTGAATTCTGTGAGGGGAGCAATTTTAGAAGTTGGAATTTGGCTATCGAGGAATAAGAAATTGATCGAGTTAATCGATTTATTTGCGATGTTGATCGAAGACGTTCATCTGGCCTAATGGAAATATTCTCTATTCAAATCGGCGTGTATTAATCCTGAAAAAAATATTACGAACATCGTCGGTGCTACGATTATTTAAAGTAACCATTATTTTTTCGGATGGACAACATGAACGAGAATGATAAGGCGGCATGACGCCGCTACGTTATCGATTACTAGCGACGATAAGATTAAAATCGAAATGAGTTGTATCGAAAACCTTTACCCGAAAACGAAAGTCGATATAATATAAACGCGACAATGAACGCAAAGACAACCTTATCGTTCTGAACACTATTTATTATCGGTCAAAAATTAGTCGGACGAACGAATAATAAGTTTTCAAAAACATAAAATCGTATTACGTTTTTTCGGAAGATGTTTGAAATCGCGTTTAATTTTTTCGTAATTAATTGCTCGTTCGAGAGATATTTTTTTGCGTTCACGTTACATCGGTTGTTACTTGTGCTCTAATCGTTCGTTTAGGTACGAATACAGAAAGATGCACATTTCCAATTATTTTTTAATTAATAACGGTACACCGAAACGAGTAACTCTAAAAGATTTCAACGAAGGAGGGGTGACAAAGTTCCGAAATTTCACAGTCAACTAAAAAGGAAGACATATATAACCTCTCACGCGTGTGTCTTCAAAACGAGTTGATATATATATATATATATATATATATATATATATATATATATATATATATATATAGACGTGTAGAAAAGATGAAAATGGGTTGTACGTCGAAACCGCAACGGGAAGTTGTATATCTCGCGGAGACTTAATATTCGGTTTTTCGACGATGAATTTTCGTCTTTCTAAAACTCGTCAATTAAGCTAACAGGCACGTTAGAAAAGACAAAAGCGGAGAACAAGTCGTCATAGTCGGAGGATGCGTGTTACGTCTTTGACGAAATTGAGAGCAAGTACACGCGTATAGAGACGGATTATTATAGCGATAGTGTTAGACGCCTATAAAGTATAAAGGGTGTGTATACACCGTTTTCCGAGGTAATTATCTAAAGTCGAATTTAATTAGAAAGACTTATTCGAAGATCGGAAGGTGTTCACGCTATAACAGAGAAACGTATAGAGTAGGAAGATGTAGATGTAAAGTTACTGCGAGATAAGACACTCGCAGCTAGCGATATTATAGGCGCGCGACATTGTAGAGGATACTTTTATAAACACAGCCGGCAATAAACAGTTTTGTCTTACGGTGAGAAGCCTAAAAATAGAGGAAACGGAAAATTACGTTAACCCTCGTCTATATATTCGTTAAAACTTCATCGAGTATCTTTTCAGACATCGGTGATGGAAACGTGCACCTATGTATCCATCTTCGTTTGTCCTCTCGGAAAGAGAAAATTTTTAGATGGAAATTTTAGCATCAATCGCGAGGATTGGAACGACTTGAGCAACAAGAAATAAGCCTTTTGACGACAAAGGAGTATAAATATTGTCGCGTTGTTTCGTTTCGGTTATTTATATGCGCATATATATATAATATATATATATATATATAAAACAGATAACGAATAGATGCAAAGAAAGACCCTGGTGAGGTATGCGAAATAGAGTGTAACGCATACGCGTGTGTCAAACAAAGCCTACAGATGTATATCGTTAATGGGTTTTGAATAATGAAGATGAAAGAAGCTTGATAACACATTTTAGAATTTCTCATCGCTGGGATTCCATTTTATATAATGTACGTGTTGCACCAATGAAAATAATAGTTTATACGTGTTTAAACTTACGGCCCGCTCGACTTTTAATTACTCGAAGGTAATGAATTTAATTTAACCACATGTGCAAACATACACACACACAAATATATATATACATGTATAGACACAATTATATATATATATATGTATATGTATATGTATATAGCTGTAGATGAGGGAGTTTAAATTATTTCTCATCATCGTTTAAGCCTGAAACTTTTACTCTCATGAGAATCTCTGGTAAGATAAAAAAAGGAAAATAGAACTAGTTGGTACAATTTTAGTTCCCTTTTTTATTACCTCTAAAAAACTGGAACTTCTTCCGCATGCCATTGTATTATCTTATTCATCATCATTATTAGCAAAATTTGGAACAATAAACTTTATACTCGAAAGGCGATGAATGTGCTTAGAACATTAAAATCATGTTAACTTTTGCAAAATTTAGACGTCGATAAAGAACAAGTAAGTAAAATCAGGATGGATAAATAAATATCCTCGGTAGTCGAGAAACGATTGCATAGTTTTCAAGGATCCCGAACTTCGCATGAAACTTTTCGGAAATCCGTTGAAATTACCAAATTAGAAATGGCGTTAAAGTTTATTAAGATTTTCATCTAGAATTTATGAAAGGATAAATAGCAAAAAAAAGTGCGCTATTGGTATTTATAAAGATGATGGTTTAAAGGAGGTGATGTTTTGCGTTTTTCAGCGAGATATTTTAATACTAGAAGGTGATTGTAATCAGGACAATACTTGGAACTGAAGTTTATGTAAAGCAAAATTTGAATTAATCGTCTGCATATTGTAATGAAACGAATTTTTTTTTCTGAATTAATTTTACGCTGATGTATGAATGTACAAATTATTCTGTACAATCTCGGATTATTTACGCGTCATTATATGAATAATATTATCGACTATTATTAGCGTTGAGCAAAGGTACATTTATGTCTCGGATGGAGTTGACCTTTTTCCAAATAGTAGAGATGACTCAGTGAAGGACAAATCGAATTGATTCCAGAATTCCGCTTTTCTAAATAATCGTTTAGCACGAAATTTTTTAAAATTTATTAAATGTGATTTTTCGAATTTCAAAGAACACGTTTTATGAAAGAAATGGCGGTTGCAATGTTGTTTTATCATCATAGCATTTGGTAGTTGCATAATAAAGCAAATGATGCAATGGTTAGAGGAAAACTTTATTGGCAGATTGGGATGTAAGATCGATGGCGAAGAATACACTTGATTGCGAAATAAAGGTGATTGGTGAAAATAATTTTAAACGGTTTAAACTCTGAAAAAATGTTACTACGAATGTCGGATTAATGTGAATTCCAGAAAAGGTACGAACTTTGAAGCCTATAGATAATATGTAATTGCGTGAAAGGAGCATTTGGGGTTTAAAATGAAATAGGAAAATAACTTTGACATAAAAATGTTTGCTACTGAAATTTGAAGATTAGAGATATAGGTGCGTACGGAACAGAATTTTAGATTCCTAGCACAAGATTTTCTTGTTAATGATTAGTCACCGTTTTGAGTCTCTTGTAATTATGATATTAATAATTTGATTTCCTGAATGTGGTCGTAGTATCACTGAAAGTTAGCATATAATATAAAATAATTCAGTGTATTAACTTTAAATAAAATACCATAACGAAATCTTTGGAGTTTTATCTAGGTCGACGTAAATATTCCTCCTATCTAGAAAATAACAAATAACGAAGTACGCAATCAAACGAAAAATCTCCGCATTTGCTGAATAGGCTATCTTTTATTGTTAGAGGATAAAATAAAAAGGTAAACTGGAAGGTAAATTTGATCGGGTTATGGGCGGGGAATGAACGATTTTAAAGAATGATCACGTTGTTTATGTGAATTGCTGACCTCGGGAATGGTGATAGCGTATAAAGTAGAGGAGTGTGCTAATGACGTTGGGATACAATCTCTACCTACGTAAATAGAAATGTAGACTTATCATCAAAAAATAGTCTTTATTATGTCAAGTGGCACGTTTGAAAATATTTATTTGCTGTAGTGAGTTTTTTTATAATTT
The DNA here is from genome assembly GCA_032883995.1 of Coronaproctus castanopsis. Lineage (NCBI taxonomy): Eukaryota > Metazoa > Arthropoda > Insecta > Hemiptera > Monophlebidae > Coronaproctus > Coronaproctus castanopsis. The sequence goes on from CM065052.1 coordinate 114,883,039, forward strand.
CCTATTTTATTTATATAATCTCCATCGGCCGAATAACAACGTTGATTTATTTCTATATTTACAACTGTTTCTTTGAGATTGGTTCCCGAGGTAGATTCACTCCTGGCATCTATTTTTCGCCAGTACTTGTTTTTGGTGTAATTACTTTTTCCCGGGTGTGCGTCTACTTAATGTCGATTCTTTAGGTTGGCACCTACTCGGTAGAAGTTTTCGCCAGTTCTTGTTTTTGTTGTAATTACCATTTTCTTCCCGGGTGTGCGTCTATTTAATGTCAATTCTTCAGGTAGCTAAATTTTGAGTTCACGGCAACTTTCTCGATACTTCCCATTACAGGTTTTCGAACTTAACTCACTCACCTTAACCGTTTATAATATTGTGTTTTCGCTCTCAGGTTAAACGTTATCTTCGGTTGATAATTTTCTATCGGTTTAATTCTATTTTCTAGTCTCTCGATCAATCTTTACATCCGGACTTTATTGAAATATCCGGCTAAATTTAATCTGACCACCTCGGTATGCACCGAACATGATAATAACGTTTCGAACGACATTTTGTAATGGTAAAGATAAACAAATAGGAGATGTTTATTCTTTGGAAGAAATGTCGCAGTATCTATTATCCGGTTGATGTTAGAATTCTTGGGTGGTCCAACAGAGATATTTTACAACCGCGCCAAAGGTTACCGCTTAAATGTCGTCGTCGACAATTGGTTAGAAAATGTTAAAGGTAATTTTACTAGGGATAAATAAAATTACATAAAATAGTGCGAAAGTGTAGAATAAAAAAAAAATCTAGCTGAGACTAATTTTTATCTCCCGTCGCTAGTTCCCAAAAGACTTCCAAAATAGGAAAGGTCTATTTATGAAGTATAATGGAAAAGACGTGCGATAAATTACGAACGCAATAATACATATACATACATATAATCCGTCCGTGTACACATACGTGTTCTCTTTTCGATGACTTTCCATTGTCTGCATTTCGGACAAGGCCTCCATCGATCGATCAGATAATACATATCGAAATGCGCTATCCGTAATAGACAAACGAAGTATACGCCAATTTTTTTTTTTTTTTTTAATTAATCAACACTTACGCAGTTATGTTTAACCTTTACAGCCACCACAGCATTCCCGATATACGTAAATTTTAACGCTGCAAAAGTTTTTTTATTTTCCATAATAAAGACAATTTATTAATTTACACAGAATGTTTAAATTCTAAAAATATTTATTTGGACTAACGTTAAATAGTATCTAGAGTTATCTAAAAAGCAGAGTAGTTAAAATATCACTTTACGTTTCCCGAAACATTTTCTTTAATCATTTAGACTACTACGTGTAAAAAAAATGGTATGGCTGAAAGTTTTTTTTTAAAGTTTAAATTACATTAAATTATTAATTATTAATACGACGGATTGAACAATACAATCCTATACATTTAAGAAACATTCTCCAGACCAGAGTATGCAGAGAGACTGTTGACAATAACCAAACCAAATGAAATTGAAATTTTAAACATATTTATTATATAGCGGTTGCTAGAATAATAATAATTTGATAATTTAAACTGAATATATAAATTAATCTTTTAAAAGAAAGCGATTAAATATTTATAGTAGTAGTCGCAAAATGACTGTAGCAACAACCTGTAGTATCCGTTGAAAAAAATCTAGGTGTTCTGCATAATTATTTGCACTGAAATTTATAATTCGCATTACAATAATTATATTAGAGGAAAAGGTAGTTAGAAAGAAAAAGCATACTAAGCAATGAAATTAATGTAGTATTAACAATGTACAAGTTTTTCATAGTAGAGAAAAATGAAATAACCCAGAATATATAAAGTAATTAAATAGTGAAATAACTAAATTAATCAAATGAAGCCATTTGCAACAACCATTTACTTTTTCTGTCTTATTTTTTTTATTTAATTTTTATATATACATAATTTTACATTACATATATATATAAAATTTTTAAAACTATTTTCCCGGTCGATATTCATAATTAGACACAATAATTTTGGAATAATCGCGTACAAAAAAGAAAAAAAAGGTTTATTAATAAAAGTAAAACGATATATTAATAAACCCGAGTTTTCGTTTCAAGCAGTTTAATTCTGATGATGGGCACGGCATGTTGCTTGAAACGTAAATAAAACTTTTTTTTCATTTGCGATTATTCCGAAATTATTGTATCTAATTATATATACATACATATTCGTCTACTATTATAAGAGTTATGGTTTCATGAATAACTTAATAACAGAAATATATATAACGAGATAACTGAAAATATGAATTAAGGTCGTATCTATATCGCGTTTAAGTAACTATCTGTTCTGATAATCATTTACTTATGCAGATAAAAGACTCGCAGCGGATGATAAATTTTAAGACAGCGATGGATTATTTAAAATCATCGACCCGATGTAAAGATTTAAATGTGTCGATAAAATATTTACCGAAAGAATTTAAGATCGCAAGAAATTTCGCTGAAGACGGAAAAACAGAATACGTAGCTTCCATTCTGTAATTGGTACTAACTAACATCAAAATAAAAGCCTTCTAAATCCATTAAGCTCAGCTAATTTTTACCAGCAGGCAGTATTTTTTATTTCCTTTTCATTACGCTTTTTATATTTAAAAAAAACAAAAAAACGGTATTATGTTTACAAATTAGCGGTAATTATTTTTAAAAATATTCAATAACCGAATAAAATCAAAATAATTATACGACAGAGCCATCTGTAGAATTTTTAGCCAACTATTTTGTAATCTGTATCGCGTAGTCATTTTAATCAACGACGTACGTGAGATTGTATATAATATTTTCGTACACGTATGATAATGATTCAACGTACGGATGGATACTTTTATTTTCCGACAAGTCGTTTCTAAAAATAAAACAAATATTATTGAGAAAAAGAATTTTTCAACAGTTTGAAAGCCATCCTAAGGTGGTTCGTCAATGCCAAAAAAAAAAAAAATACATTAATAGATAAATCAACTATGTATAATAGAACGAAGTTTAGAAATAGAACAAAAGAATTCGGTGGATTTAAAATAATCAAAAGTCGAAAAACCGAGCAACAATGAACGGATGATAGAAAGAAGTAGAAATAACGAAGAAATAGTAAAAAAAAAATTCTGTTATTCATACGTGGTGTATCGATATTCGATTAAGAAATAATCATATTAATACATAATAATAATAATCCGTAATAACCAGTAGTAATAATTATCGATTTTAATTCAATTCGATTTTTATTTCATAATTTTACATTAATAAAAAACGTTCCCAGCGAGTGTGCAAAAAATTCTGCGAGTAGCGGACATTTAGTAAATGAATCACGAGTACGCCGTAGGTTGAAATAAACGACAGATGCTTATTTTAATTTTACAAAAGTTTTCAAAAAATTAATCGCATTAATAAATTAGTAATTATAATACAATTACACGGTTTTACGCGTACTCTTATAAAATTAATATATATATTTACTCTCGTATAAATATACGTAACAAATGAAATATCTAACGCTTCCGTACCCAACTCTTGCGCAATTATCAGACAGAAATAGAAAAATACCGAACTAAAATTCTCGACGTAACGAACTAAACAAATGTAATTATGTAATTAATTCCGACAATAAATACATATTATACAAACAATTTCGAAATTTAGGCACGTTAACATAAAATTATTAATGATATAGCGAATATTTTTTAATAACATATATACGAATAATAATGTACAAAATAATTCGAGTTTCCTTACACAACTCATGTAAAACACACAGAAATAAGAAAGCGCCGAACAAACATTCTCAAAATAACAAACTACAACACACGTAATTAAATATAATTATATATATATATAGTACCGGTGGTTATGCAGCCTATACGAACTAATTTTTAACATGTTCTGTATGCGACATATTATTACAGTTTTTTCCATTTTGTGTTCCCATGTTTAGATCGTGAGCGTAAAAAGGAACGTTGTCAGCAACTTTCTACATCCTCGTTTAAAGTTTAGTAGATCTATTTTAAATTCATTCCGGAGAGATACAACATAGGCCCAGCCTAAATAGCCTCATTGCTCATTCTAGATTTGTTGAAGCCTAGAACCACAGCCATACTTACTCTCGCTGGAGCTCGTACTTCTTGTTGCAAGCGAAATATCGAATTTTTTATTATTTTTAACTACGAAATCAACGGTTCCCACTTCGAACGACCCAAGCGCCAGCCGCCGGATAAATCACGTGAGTCATTAAATTCTTTAAAAGTTGAACAAAATTTATATCAACACCATATATATACATATTATTATATGTATATGTATAGTATACCTATTTTGGGCGGGAGAAGATGCTGCTCGTAGTGAAAGCCAAAATTGGTTAATATCGTCGTATAAAGAGAGCACTGTCAAAAAATCTACAGACTGCGGTATACTTCGTAATGTACGTTCGGCGCGGATTCTCTAAAAGGGCTCTCGCTTTATGGAGGTAAGATATCCGCCGATGATAAACGAAGACCACGTCGCGTAATATACGTAATAATAATAATAATAAAACTTTGGAAGACTTTATTTTCGATCGCACACCGCGATATTTGATCCCCCGTCAGGACCGTGTTTTCTCAAAGAGAAATAGATGTGTAATCTTATTGGGAACTTTATCAAATCTTTTTTCGACTGTCAAATTATTGTTCGGTGTTTTCTAAAAACCAGTACCGGTAGGAGGCGTTACTTCTGGTAGGTAAAACTGGGCATGTATATGAAAAAGAAAACACAATCGCGAATTAAGGCGCTCACTATGTGACAAATTAATTCGACTCGCAGCGATCTTTCATCTATGTGAATATTTTATAATTCGCTTTCGTAAAAGACTGCCGTCCGACCTATTTTCATCTTTGTCGCCAATTGTTCGCACTAGTACTGACCAAACAAGTTGGAAAATATCAGATTTTTCTGAGATTTATTTTTTTTTATAGATGTGTAGAGACGTATTATGGACTTCGTAATGTAGCGGTAACTGCCTCGTGTTCTGCACATTAGGGGCAAGACATTTTTATGGTAAAAAGATCTATAGAAAACTCGGATATCTATCCGAACCGGGTCGGTAAATTAATACCAGTTTTCCGAGAAATAAGAAAAGCCCAGAAACACAATGACAAACCACCACGCGTTGATTTTTGCTCGGTAACGTCGTTCATTTGCTATCAGTATTCGAGTCGGCTCTAATTTCCGTTTGACCTGATTTTTACTTTATATATATATAGTATATATACATATTTATTTATAGAATACTCATTATTATAATTAAAGAATTGCACGATAATGCTCTGTCTCGACTGAATGTTTTGTTGTGTGCTTCATTTGCTGATACTTCATCTTAACGTGCATATTCCGTAGTAAGACGGCCTATCAAAATCCAGACGTACGGCAGATTTTACCTGCTGTACGGGCTTATTCTTTAAATATAATTTGTAATTTGTCTTAATTTGGCGGTACGATATCATAACATATGTTGACGTTTTTGATTCATTTGGGCTTTTTCACCCATCGCTAACTTCTGCACATTATTCAAAGCATTTTACATATTTTTTACAATCGGGAGATGATTCTGATGCTTCCAACATCATATGTTTCAATGTATATGTCTAGCGTTCAGATGATTCTAACAACCAGTTTAAACGATTATATACAATTATTTCAAATACTTCGCAAAATACAGATGTAAATGAGATAAGACGATAGCTCTCTGAAAAAGTGATGTATTTTTATTGGATTTAAACACTGGGAGAATGACAGCTATTCTTCATGCTTCTGAAAACTCATTTTCCACCCGTATTTTATTAAAGATTTGAAGCGGTAAATTTAATGTAGCCGAAGGAGCATTTTTTAACATGCATATGTGAAAGTTATCATGTCCAGGTGTTTTTTTCTTTAGTAGTTTGATGGCGTAGATTAATTCTCGTTGGCTAATTTCCTTATTGTAATCATCTAGGTTTGATTAATCTAAATAAATGTTCGGATGTTACTGTTTATTTAATCTTATAGTTTATTGTTAATAATCTGCAAAACAGAAGCAATTTCATCAGTGTTGAAAATGTATGTACTTCCGATATTCAGGACGGTTGGAAATAAGGACGAATGTAGATGGCCTAACGAGCGTATTTTTGACCAAACTGTGCTGGCTAGAGTACATGATGTGATTGTAGATGTAAATTCATTCCAAGATATACATTTCGCTTGTTCTATGGTCCATCTTGCTTTTGCACGAGCTTTGCATGCAAAGCTTTTCGTCTATCTCTAATTACTTTGGCACATTCCCGGGTCTATCAAGGAACTAATTTACAATTAGCTATCTTCTGTTGTGGAGTGTACAACCGCGCAGTTTTCACTAATGTGTATGTAAAATGGTTTATAATATTATTTATATATTTTCTGAGATCCAGCGTTAGACTGATTCAGTGTACACAAATACTTATGCTACTTTATTTTTTTTTTTGATTTATCAGTTCGTTTAAATTGAAACATGGTCGCTGTTAGCTAAGTCGTTATGGTGATATACATGAAGCTTACTATTTAGATGTGAAAAAGACATTATCAGATCAAGAGTTGACCAGCTACTGTAGACAAAACTATAATGCATAGGTTCCCCAGTATTTAGTAGACAGAGATGAAGTTTATCCAATGTATTTTCGATTAGACGACCTCTAGCATTAGTATAGCTATCTGGCTGTGTGCATTAAAGTCTTCTGCAAGCATTGAAGGATGAGCAGGTGATCGTAAGATATTGAAAAATTGATTCTGTTCTATAATTTCATAAGGAGGTATATAAAATGAGCAGAGGGTAAATGTTTGGTTCATTTGAATTTGAGCACAATTTATTGAAAGGAAATATTATTTTGTATCGCTAAGAGGACTCCACTATGCACGTGGTAACCGGTAGGCGAGTTTGATTTAAGTACGGTATATGAAGGAATTTCCGGGTTTCGATATTGTTTTAGATGTGTTTCTTGGATAGAAATAAACATTGGATTGTATTTAGCGATGAGTATTTTTAGTTCTTCATAATGATTATAGAAACCATTACAATTACAAAGAAGTATTAATGAGTTCATAATTATGTTATATTTACAGATGCGATTGTAATGAGTTTTTAATATCGGATTAGTAAATCGAGTTTTATATTATGCGGTTAAGGTGTTTATGATTCTCGTAAATTTAATTTTTGTGCTCCTGCCTGTAATTAATGGACAACACTCATTCATTAGCGTAATCAAGCCTGTTATATTCACATTAGTAATGGCTACTAGGTCACATTTTTGGGTATAAAAAATATAGAAAAATATTATAGAGAAGGCATATTGTTTCAGTTCGTTTGGAAGTATGGTTCTAACGGTTAAAGGATTTTTTTGCTGGTATAGGTTTAGGATCTTCTAGCGGAGTTTCTTCGTTTAAGGATGCTTGACTGGCACAAGTTCTACGTTGTTTTTTTTTTTTTTGGTTCTTTCTTCAATTTCGTATTAGACTTAAAGTTGAGCGTATCGTATGGAGGATGTTGAGAAAATAAGTCTTTTATTGTTGTCAGGCGGTAGATTTACAGTGGAAGTATTGGACGCTTGGATTTTTTCCTCGGGCGAAATATCACTGTTATGGTTTTCATTTTTAATGTACATTAAAAGTACATTCACGGAAAAAAAAATAGTTACTTGGTTATTCTATAAAATCGATTGTTTATATCGCGATAGAAAAAACTATTTTCGTTCGCTTACGCACGAACAAGAAATCAGTCAACTTTTAATTTCGACGGTTCTAATTAGTAAATTTGTATAATCGAGATCGGAATTCGAAAATCTGATTAGGCAGTTCGTATTAACTCGATTGGCTAATTACCGACGGTGATTTACTAAATTCTTCTAACTCAAAAAACGGAATATGTACAAGTAAACTATGTTTAACATGGAGCTTTACAAACATCTCCATCGAATTAATCGTTTCGATGTATGGTAAAATTCAATATCTGTATATATTAGACGAATTTCGGATAGCGCGTTTGCTAGAGGAGATATTACGACTTTTTTTTTAAATGTTGTAACAGGAAGTGGAATAAATAAATAAAAAGCAAGCGTAAAACTAAAGGTGCAAAAGAAATTAAAAATAAAGGGAAACGTTCTCTAGTCTGGACGGTCTAGATCCGGTGGAAATGGTTAACGTCGTCATGAGCATAAAAATGAAACTTTCAAAAGAGTAATACTAGTCGACCGCTAGCAGCAGCTGTTACCAATACTATACTAGTTTGACTATTACAACCTGAATTGCGTATCGTCGAAGGTATACATACCGGTATTAGTCGATCCCGCGAAAATCGCCTATAATCAGCGACATTATTGAAAATCAAACGGATTTATTTATTTCTTTTTAATAATAACAAACAGCAACAATAGGGCGATTGATGATGTCGTTTGAAGAATGAAACAAAAAATTAAGAAAAAACTAAACTGAAAATGGAAAACGTAATTTTGCCTGTGTGAAAATGAAACACGTATATATAAAACAATCTTTAACGGCGTCTCGTCCCAGACCAGTAGTTATTCTAATTCCACTAATGGATCCGATTGAAAAACCCCAGAAAATAGCGAAATCGAGCTCTTCAAACAGAAAACCTACTCTTTGCTCGTAATAATAATAATGATTATTATTATCATCATCATTATCGTTAATTTTTTATTTCTAGATTAAAAGCCTCTAGCGATAAAATAAGACCTGAACACGTTTGGAAAATAGGAAAAAAAAAACAGGCGGAGCTATGTAAAGAAGTATATTTTAATGAGTCGAATCGACTACTAGGAGAATAATAGATGGTCGGAACTTAAAGAAAAAAAAGTGTTCTCGTCAAAGGCCAAACGACACTAGAGGGAAGAAAATAGCGGATTTACTATTGAGTTGCAAAGTCCCGTTCTCGATTTCGATTTTAGAAGAATTGAAATTGAGAAGGCTTCCTTAAAAATGTCCGTTACATTTTATTTATCGTACGAGTTAAATATTAAACATCGTCCGAAAGTGAGTAAAATAAAAAAATCCTGTTTCCCTTCAAATTAAATGTAACACTTATTTAATTTATATAATATAACATACACACACACATACATAGATACATATATCCCCCCGTGGGGGTATTATGAACCTTATAGGATCCGGAGCTCTAACCGGAATTGGACGCATTCACGGGTGGTGGATAGTGGAGTGACCAGTAGATATACTGGCCAGCTACGAATAACCAATAAGCAGTCGTGAACCAAGAGCGGCTACTACATCTCTAGCAGACGATTCCAATAGGAGACACGAGGATGCAGATGAACAGCTTGAGGAACTGTCCACTAAAAGTCTGCATGAATCCTATGACTGCCTCTCCCTCGCCGAGTTAAGGTCGCCGTAATAATCTTACATTGTTACCTCCTCAGTAACGACCCGCTGCCTTGCGGTTAGGGTATTGACCCAAAAGCTAAGGGAATGAGAAGCAGGATTAATAGCTTAATCCCCCTGCGCTTCTACAGTAATGTTACGACATATACAAATTAGAAGAAAATAGCTTTGAATGCGATATATAAATTATAACTAATAAAAATACGGAAATAATGACAATAATATAGAATAGGAACATTTACAGTAGTAGAAATATGAACCTGGCAGAAACGGATAAAATGTATCTTCCAAGTTACTTTGTCAGCACGGAAGATAAGGCCAACATTACCCTAATATGACTGTGAGAAAAAACAAGGCCAAAATGGGAATTGACTCCTGCTTCCTTACCGCCTAGTAGAAATACAAATAAAGGAAGCAAACACCGGATAGAACCATTAATATCACTCGGATTTGACAAAAACATCGACAAATTAAGGAATAATGCACGAACTAAGAATTGCCTTATGCGTATTTGCAGCTATAATGTGCGGACTTTAGCTTCAGAAGAGAAACTGTTGGAGTTAGAAGAAGAATTGAGTAAAATAAAATGGAATATAATTGGCTTAAGCGAAGTCCGTAGAAAAGGAGAAAGTGTCATAAAGCTAAAGTCACAGACTATATTATTTTGTAAAGGGGATTCCGAATACCATCAAAACGGAGTAGGATTTTTAATAAATAAGCAATGGCATAATAATGTAGTTAAGTATGCTGGTGTTATAGACAGAATTGCATACATAATACTTCTGTTCGGTAAGAACAGCACCTTAAAGATAGTGCAAATATATGCCCCGACGGAATCACATACAGAGGAGGAACTGGAATGTTTAACGATAAATAGAGACAGATGCAAAAACATATTGATAATAGGCGATTTTAATGTCAAAATTGGGGCCCGACAAGACATACGAGAAACATCGGTAAGCATCCACGGAGTAGGTAAAAGACACAAAAGGGGAGAAATGATGACGAGCTTTCTCGAAAGAAATAAGCTTTACTGCATGAATACATTCTTCAAAAAGAAGTAAAAACGAAAATGGACCTGGAGGAGTCCAAGTTTTAAATACAGGAATGAGGTTGATTATATCATGTCTGATAACTCAAACATATTACAACAGGGAATATAGCAGACGATTTTAATATAATAATCGCAATACCGAAAAAAGCAACGGCTGATCTATATGAAAAACATAGAACTGTCAGTTTATTGCCACATGCGTCTTTTAACAAAAATTACTTATGTATTTTATGTGTCGCTATTCTAATCCACTAGTACTGCAGCTATGACAAGATTTTTGGCTCGCTTCTTTTTTGTATTCTGAATTATTTTAATTGTATATGCGTGTCAATACATACTATATTTTTATCATGACGATCGATTACATCTTTTCCCAAGTAACATTATTGAACACCTTAGCATACGTCTATGGACTGCATTACATTTTTCAATAGCTCGTTTAAATGCTGTAGAATTTGCAATATTTAATTTAATTTCGGTGAATTGATTGCGTTTATCAACTTCATACAAAATTTGGCATTTAGATAAACCACAACATTTAAACATGATATTATCCACCTTTCATTCAGTAAAAATATATTCAATTTGGTTTCTATAATGATCTCTAGTAGATACCTATGGACCAAGTTTCATTTAGCATTTAGATAAACCACAACATTTAAACATGATATTCTCCACCTTTCATTTAGTAAAAATATAATCAATTTGGTTTCTATAATGATCTCTGGCAGATACCTATGTACCAAGTTTTCGAACACGGTGTTTAAACATTGTACTCGTTATACTCATTATATATTGCAAGCGCAACTTTCGCCTCTTTTTGTTGCTAAATCCAAATTTACCTTTACAATTTTTGCATTCATATTGATCATTATTGTAATTTCTCAATTAGTAGACTATTTCTTCATCATTAACTACGCCTTGATTACTAAAAATAGTTGAAATCACTAAATTTATTTAATTATGCGAAAAATTAAGGTCAATATAAATATAGAAAAAGATAAAAAGAAGTATTTAGGTTCAATAAATTATGTAGGCAGTCATACATATAAAATAATTTAAATATTTAACAAACACAACATCGATTTAGCAATAAGAAATAATAATACATTATTAAAATCAATAAATAATAACAAAATAGAAGATAAAAATATATTAAAAAATTCAGGAGTCTATAAATTAAATTGTAACCAATGTGAAAAAGAATACATAGGAGAAACAGGCAGACAATTCATAACAAGATTTAAAGAACATTTAAACTCATATACAAATAATGATGAAAAATCATTATTTGGAAAACATTGTATAGAATTAAAACACAAAATAAATAATATTAATCAAAATTATAAAATTTTACATACAGAAAAACATTTTAAAAAAAGAAAACTACTCGAAAAAATGGAAATAATAAAAGAAAGGGATAAAAATAATTTATTAAATTCAATGGTAAAGTTTGAGGAAGAATTAATTTTAAAAAGTATATTATAAAAATATTATTCCTAACTATTGATTTTTTTTAATTACATAAATATATATTTTTCGTTGTTCAAATACATATTTTTATAAAATAATTATTTTCTAGCTACTGTTCTGTAAATTTTATATTACTGATAATTGATGGTGTTGTTTACCACTGTCATTGTCAGATAGTTTTAAGTATTTATAATTCATGTTTGTGTAAAATTGTAAACTTAGTTTTAAATTAATATTTTATGTTTTTATATAATTAATTTTAATTGTATATAGCTTGACAATGGCGTAAATGCCGAAAAGCTTCGCATAATTAAATAAATTTAGTGATTTCAACTATTTTTAGTAGTCAAGTATAAATAAATCACTACATTCCACAATCTAAACTTATTAACTACGCCTATGTGAGCATAGCTTTGTACACATTTAATAGGAGCAGGATGTGTATTTATCCTAATGACCATAACTCGATCACTTTTTGTAAGTTCCCATTCACCGTCTTATTGAATTTATTTGTGGTCCATGTAGTTACCTCACCATCACTTGATGGGTCTTTATTCGAGGAATATATGGTAACCAATTTATGTTGAGAGACCGGTCTGCCTATGATTCTCCCCTAAGCCACATATTTATATTCGTAATCTTCGAATAGTCCATCTATTTATCCACCACTAAGACCGTTTAGGATCATATATATATATATATGTATTTATGTATAATGCCTTAGCCGCCTAAGTGAAACAGAACAGTCTGTATTTTCATTGCGAGTGCTTACGCCTATGCGCTTTCTGTTTCAGCGCAAGTAGAAACAGTCTATATTTCATTATTGCCGTCAACAGAAATTATTCATTGGTAAGAAGGCGTTTATTCAATTACATTCCTCATCGTGGTTAGTGACAGATGTAAATGAATTTTTTTGCAGATGAATAGTACTTAACATGTAAAAATGATAGCAATCATTGGATATTAACGATATGCTTTTAACAGTACTTTCTAACGCCTGCAACAAACAAAGGTGCAATGTAATGTACACGACATAGTACACTGATTATATTTCAAGGAAAAATGATCCGATTTGAAATTTTTTTATTTTTGCGTTAATCGCTATATATAGCCCCAGATTTTCTCAGAACTAGTGAAATACTCAAATTATAAATAAAATAATGCAATGACTCGCTCGATTTGAAAACGAAATTTTCCGATTCTACGTCAACAATTCTACCGATCGTGTTTCCTAGTCGTTTTTTCAACGAATGCTGCTTGTCTCAACGGAAAATAGTCGGTTATTGCGATTAAATAAATTGTCCAGTGACCATTGTAAATAGTCCGACATTGAAGTAATTTACCGTCCTTGACTATACCGGATCATTTTAATCGAAGTGTACCGGGTATATAATTCAGCCAATTGCACATTTAGACTACACGATCAAGCGATGATTTTGATAATTTAGTTTCTCTTTCTATATGTAAAAGAGAAACTAAAATTGTACGGTGATCAAAAAGTTTAATGCGATGATTTAGGATCTACTTCCAACCATCAGCGCTCTAGTAATTATGCCACAGCGGGATTATTATAATATATATATATATTGTATATATGTTGATTTGGTGAGTAATGATTTTATGAATTAACAAAACAAAATATATACATACACACACACATTACTGACGTTGTAATTTCCAATGACCCAATGACACCATTTTTGGTTTCAATCTAACATCGCCTCATAGTTGCTTCTACTCCACCTGTCCAATTTTTGTGTGTGCCGAACGTTTTGGCTTTTTCATTGCATCGTGTAGCAGTTGATACAACAGCATGGTGGGCAGATCGGGACACCCGCAGTTAAATCTTGTTAGAATTCTATATTAATGAAAGGTATTTTCGTGTACGCTATGATCACGCGTTCTTTGAGTTATACCCCGTCTATGCCGGTGTGCGCTCAGCGCTTGGATCCAGGTTGTATTTCATTTACACTGCCGATTTTCCTGTGACTAATAATGTTCAGGTAGTCATATTTTCGAACGACACGGCATTTATTTCTTCTGATATTGATACAAATACAGTGAGTAATAACCTTCAAACAGCACTTACTAACGTTGAAAACTGGTTTAACAGATGGAACATTAAAGTCAATGAAAACAAATGTGTAAACGTACAGTTTACTAACAGAAAAGCTGTATCTCTTCCTGTTAAATTCAACAGCGCAGAAATACCAATCAGAACTAGCGTGGAATATCTGGGTTTACACTTGGATAGCCGACTAATATATCGAAATCATATTCAACAGGAAAGAACTAGATGCACGTGTTAAAAAAATATTCATATTAATGGGCAGAAATAGCGCGCTGTTTATTGACAACAGACGTCTCATCTATACTGCGATTTTAAGGCTTGTCCGGATATAACGGGGTGCAGGTAAGCTATGGGGCTGTGCAAAGCCAACAAATGTAAGAACTATACAGATAGCTCACAATAAAATTATTTGGCCGATAACTAATGCGCCTTGATATGTAGCAAACCAGACTATTCACCGTCAGAAGCAATATGCACATGTTGTTGAAAATCATTCAAATACGCTTGCATCGGGCTGTTGGACACGGCCGGCGATATAAGACGCTTAAGATAGTAAATCTCTGGACCTAATCTAAGATCGTGATTGCCGGGTGTGTAATTATACCCTGCCTGTTATGCTCTTCTCCTAAATACTGCTAAATGATCTTGTTAGTCAGCTTGCGGTATATATTAATGAAAAATGAGTCTTCATTTGATTTATTATAATTATTTTGACACGAACTGTTTACCTCTTGCTTCTTCATTATAAATATTTTTTTGTAATTATAATCTAATTCATAAACATCCGATTTTTTTATAATATACACTTATATTTTCTACGGTATTATCGTTAATGGATGGTTTTTTTTTTTTTTCCTTTATTTTTAATTGAGTTTAGGTTATAAAACCATTACTACTCATTGTACATATAAATTTATATAAACTAAACGCTAACGCTAACAAAAGAGTTATAAAATAGAAAGATAAATAACTAAACTAAGACATATCAGGAAAATACACTATACGAGAATGTAAAGGTTACAAAATAATATTGGATTTATATATATAAGAGGCCATATTAACACAAGAGGATTATTTAAGGATAGGAGGTACGCAATAGAGTACGGAGGGAAGATACCTAACTGTAATAATATCTTGATTAGGGTTTCTCTGTGTGCACTATATAGATTACATGAAAAAATGATATAATTAATATCTGCAGTCAAACCACAGGACTGGCAAGTACTGGAACTAACCAGCCCTATCCGGTGGAGATGACTAGGCAGCAGATTATGTCCTGACCTAATACGAATTAAAATAGAGAAAAATTTACGGATTGGTATTGAATGAGGAGGCTTAATTAGAAAGAGAGATTGTTTCGGTAAACTTGTTTGAATTTGTTTATAGAAATTATTCCGAGTAGCACAAAACATGGAGCTCCAGCGATGACGCAAATCCGCCTTCGCAGACGCAGCTAAACATGTGGAGGGAATCGCAGGGATCAGTAGGCCTCTGGAGGCCCCCATTTTAGCTGCCTGATCACAAATTTCATTATCTTTGATCCCGATATGAGCTGGGATCCATGTAAATTTCACATGGACATTCTTTTGTTGTAGATACATTACATTTTCTATTATTGTCAAAATAACTCTATTAGTTTTGAATGTACGATTTGAATTTTGGATGGCGTTAAGCACACTTAAGGAATCAGATAAAATAAGTACATTTGAATGTGTAATATTGACTCGTGCAAATTGCAAAGCTTTAAGAATTGCATATCCTTCTGTTATAAACACAGTGGAAAAACTCGGTAAACGATATGATTTGGTGATTGCCAGTTGAGGTATGTAGAATGCCGCGCCTGCGAAAGGTAAGGTATTGCTCTTAGACCCGTCTGTATAAACTAGCAAATGATTCGGCCACTTATGCATAATAGTTGACCTGAAAAGGCTATTCACTATCCTAGAATTACCCTGTCCGATTAGGGAATGAAACTCATTAGTATGTACCTCTGGATCTAGAAGACTGCATTCAAAGGGAATGGAGGCATACTTTAAGGAGACTTTAGGAATGGTAAGGTTAATGTAAGGATGCCAGTAATTAGCCCTCAATGCTAAGAGGGGAGTTCTATGATGAGCAAATCTCCAATTAGTGTAAATCCATAAGAATTTGTTGTAATAGTGGAATATTGTTACCGCTATCTGATCGAAAAAGTTCGAAGTCAGATGTGTTGTTTATTAGTGTTAAGAATCAGTATTTTTTCGTTATTAATAATTTATTTCATTATTGTTCATTACTATTGTTAGTTGAAATTGAAAATTAAACTTTACCTGTATATTTTAGCGATTTCTCCTAGTAACTTTACCGCTGGTTTTTTAAAAGGCAAATCACTACGCGGTAGCCATTTTAGGAATTCTTGTTCTATCCAATCTATCTCTGTGAAGATCGTTTCCAAATTATCTGCCGATCCAAAAATCACCTAACTCTGATAAGAACTTCCTCTAATAACCGTCTAGGTTCATCAACTTCCTTCAGTATGAATACGTTGGTCCTCATTGATATAATTTGAATAGCGTGGAATGTAGTGATTTTTAAAAAATTAACAAAAAAGTGGTTAAAATCACTAACCTTTTATAGAATTAAGCCACTATCAAGTGTATTTTCATCGATTTTTATACTAGATTGAACATTTTATTTTTCTAACTATTTTGCGTTATTGTGTACAAATTTTATATTCCGGATTTATTGATTGTGGTGTCTACCACATTCATTATCGGAGTATTTTATAAATACAGTTTTTTCATTCTACTGCATTTTGTAATTTGTACAGGTAAATTAGTAATTTTTACACGTTTTCTTTTTATATTTTTTAGTATATATTTTTATATTTTTTTATGTCTGACTTTTTTTTATTGTTTGCTCATTGATAATAAACAATAATAATTTTAATAAAGTCACGTATCTCGTTGGAAAATTTTATTTTTAGTTTATAAAACATTTCAAAATAATCCGATTAATTTTCTTCGATATCTTCTCCGGGTCCGCAGATGTTCGTCAATTTTATTTCGTCGCTCCGCATCGAGCACACTTCTCGCTCGGATGTATTCGTCCACCGTAATTATCGACGTTGTTCCGGTGATTCGGATTGACGCACGGAGTTGATGGTTGTGGATTTAAATTCGCGTTAAATAATGTCGGTCGATAACAATTCGACATTGCGCAAGGCTGCCTAGGCGTATTCGCCGTTTGGTAATCGTGAAATGAAGTTAGTGGTCCGATCGACGGATGAGCCAATTGGTCGTTGAATCTGACCGAATTTCTAGACGGTTCTTCATCGCGGATGAACCGAACGTTACTACCAGGATGATAATGACAATGACTACTATTATTATTATTAATAGTGGTACAGTTACACTTACCACCGGTACGAGGATCGTTATAATTACTAACGTTGGCCCGCCGATGATTTAGATGATTATCGTTTACGTTAGAAGTGGCGGTCCGACTGCAGCCGTTATTACTGGAGTTTCGTAAATCCCAGACGGCTTTCGATAATAAATTATCGACCGTATTCGATTTTTTATTATCGATCGATTCGTTACGATGTACGTTGCTGTTTTGTTGTTTTTCCGCGTTACGCATTCTTTCCGCTTTCGCTTGTCCGCAGCTGATTAAATTTTCGGTCGGCATACGTTGCTGGCTCGGCACGTTGCCGTAAGGGATGTTGTGTTTTTTGCAGCGTTTAAAATCTTCGTAAATTTTTTGTCCTCTTTGTACGTTTTCGTAACGATTCAAGTCTAGCCAACTACCCGACGATCCTTCTTTCGAAACGAGACCATGTCGTTCGTACATTCCGTCGTTAAAAACGGCGTCGTTCATTAGAGATGATAATAAACCACGAAAACCGTGCAATAGGAGAAAGTACCGCGATTTCTACACCAGACTAGTTGCTTAATAATATTCGCAAGACTTAGTTTCGAAAAAGAAGCGAAATTAATTC
The DNA here is from genome assembly GCA_032883995.1 of Coronaproctus castanopsis. NCBI lineage: Eukaryota > Metazoa > Arthropoda > Insecta > Hemiptera > Monophlebidae > Coronaproctus > Coronaproctus castanopsis. The sequence goes on from CM065052.1 coordinate 114,901,050, forward strand.
CGATATTCGAATTGCTTAGCAATTTTTATAAATTTCGACGCGCGATATGAAAGAAAAAAACGATTTCGCATCCGGACCAGAACAAAATATTTGGCTATTCGTAATAAACAAATTAACTGCGACTAATCTTATAAATGTAAAACTTAGGACGACTGTGACGACGGTTATTCAGGCTTAACCGTTGAAAATAAATTATTCATTTGTAAAACCGTTATAAAGCCTCTCGATATTGTATGCGATAATAATATCAAAATGCAGAAGTTCCGAAATATGATGATAAGACTAATTGTCTCTTCACCATGGTATGTAACTTACACACTGACTTCTGGAGAATTACCCATTTTAAGAACGACTTCATCGATCGAGTATGTACGAAAACAGGCTGACGAACCACGATAACACACTAGCGATAAATCTGTTAAGGAAGACTTCTTACGTAACTGGACCTTCGACTATAACAATAAATTAATTAAAATTCCATATCGAGGGTTGACCACGCACTTGTCACACTTTTTATTTCCATAAAAATTCCGAAGCTGGCATAAAACGGGCCAGTTGCAATGGATTTAATAATCACAAAAAAAAATTGTTTTATTCGGAGCAGTAAATTAAAGTGTGCTCGAGATCGACAAGTCTCTACCACGGGGGAAAATAATAAACGTAGAATTCGAACTATAGTTACGATTAATCGTTGGAAACTTACCATCGTTAACGCGGGACAGGTCGTCCGACCTAATTTTTTTTTTTTTTTAATTTACTATATTTATATTTTTTTATTATGGTTTGTTACAAAGGAGCAGCATCCTAGTGTACTTATAACTGTAACTAAATTTAACTATAAAGGTGGAAAAAAAAAGAAAATAATATTTATAATAAATAGTACGTGTGTGATGGGGAATACTGCTAAGTGTGTGACTTACAAATTAAAAGGTAGATGCTAGAATGTAAGAATAACATAGTCCCAGCATCCACATTAATATGATTATAGATTATAAGAAAGCGCACGGAAACTATTATAATGAAAAAGACAAAACAAAATAAAAATATAACAATAATTCGATATGTATATAAATTTAAAGTAATCACGAGCAAAAGGAGAATCACGCTACGCAGTAGAGGAATTTAATGCTACGGTATCACAGTTGAATTAGCTTAAATATGCGTTACCCGTTCTATATTTCCTATACATGATTCAATATAAGATAATATTTTGTTCACATTATCCTTACTAATTTTTAAGTTATCATTAATTTTAATACCAAACTTAATCCTAAGATCGTAAAAACTCGGGCAATAGAACATAAAATATCTAATGGTGTCCACATTGTTACTACCGCATGATATACAACCAGGACTGTCGGCTAGACGAAACCTATATAGGTATTCACCCAACTTACCATGGCCTGAAAGTATCTGTGAAGTGTAAAAATTAACATTAATTTGTTTTAATTTAATTCGATCTAAAAAATACGTGGAAAAAATTCATATGTTTTCCGACCAGTAGAGCAGTTTGTCCACCTTTCCTGCCAAACTGAAAACAAAGCATTAAAAATTTACTTAGGATTTTATATGTAGGTGTTTCACCTCGATCTAATACCGCGTGTACGTGACGAGAATCGAAGATTACTCTGTGAAAAATTCGACCACGAATGATAATAAATTATTCGAAGATACGAAAAACTAGAAAGAATGTGATTTCAAAATGCGATATATAAGAGCGATATATTTTCCATATCGGATGAACGCGGATATGTGAGATAATAATTTAGCGATGGGTACGTACAAAAATTAATATGATTAATTTAAAATTATTAAACTGCATTAAAGAAAGGAAGCTCTAACCTAACCTAACCTATACAGAGCGCTTCTAGAAACCAGGAATTTCTTGAAGTCGTCATCCCAACGTGTAAACTGTCGCGACTTTTTTTTCTTGCGGTACGCCTGGAACCCCATTCCGTTACTTTCTTCGTCCACCGCTGATCTTTCTATCTTATGACATGTCCTCCCCACTTCCATTTCAGCGTGCGGATTGAAGTTATAACATTCCTGTTATCACCCATTTGTTCTTTAATCGTTTTTAATTTGACTCTATCTAGTTTCTTGACTTGTAATATTGATATTTCGAAATTGTTTTGGCAGGTTCTTAGAACATTTTCCTGTCTTTGCGTTATCGACCATGTTTGGGAACCGTAAGTTAAGAATGGTAGCTGGCAGATGTTGAAAGCCACACTTTTTAGATTGGGCGGAATATTGCTCTTAAAAATTGATTTCATCATCCCGTTGTTTTTCCATGTTATTGCCACTCTGCGGTGTATTTCAGCTGTTAATTTGCTTTGAAATGAAATTAGTTGACCTAAATATACAAGTTCGTTGACTTGTTCTATATTGCTATTTCCCATTGGTATAAAACCTCTTTTTTCTTGACATAAAATTTTATTTTTTTCGCTATTTATTTTTAATCCCGATTTATTTCCCTTTAGCTGCAGAGAGAGAAACATTTGCTCTAATTGGTTGAAGGGGGATGCAATTAGCATCACATCGTCTGCAAAGCGTAAGTTGTTCAATAATTCTCCATTTAAATTAATGCCCATGTCCGACCAATCTAGCGTTTTAAAAACCTTCTCCAAGACGGAGTTGAACAAAATTGGAGATAACGGATCTCTTTGGCGTACTCCCCGCGCTAACGGGAAATATTCTCCATCCTCATCTGTTACTATTCTACCTTCAACGTTGTTATAGATTTTCATTATTAGTCTTATTAGCTTTCTTTGACAGCCTTGATTCTGTAGTGCTTGAAATGTATATATATTTGAACAACACACGAAACGAAAATTTAATGATAAGATTGTAACTAGTCAAATTACGGTGTTCACCCTACTGGCGAAGAACTGAAACGGTTACCACGTAAATTCTTTACACCCATGTCGATCAGAGTGGTAATTTTCTATTCGGTGAGTTTAGCGTTGATTAGCAAAATTAAATCGAGAGTACAACGCTAATGGGAACAAAGGTGAATATTCACTTACCGAAGGTGTTCATTCTATTAAGCTTTTTACTGCATTAATAACAACAAACTATCAGCAGTCGTTTGTAATATATGTACCGTACTCCGATTGATGAATACTAATCTTATTATTATCATTATCGTATCAATTACGCGCTTATTTAGAGATATCCTGCATTATAAATTTGCGTTCGACAGCCAGTCTTCTGCGCCTTCTTTTAGTGAATGTAACTCAATCAGTCCTTTATTAAAGCTATTTACTTTACACGAATTGATAAAGTGTGACATCGTTTGGATCTCGCCACAGCTGCACAGCTCCGTTTCCGACAGTTTCCATTTGTTCATTAAATATTTGCAACGACCCTGGTTGGTTCTGACGCGATTTAAATTGCACCGTGTTTTCCTGTTGAGACCAAATCCTGGCACCCTGCTAGCCGGATTTGATATTAATTGTCCGTTTGTTGGAGTCTGCTTAACCCATATTTCGTTCCATTTCGTAACTGCGTCGTCACTGCTCTGTAGCTCGTTAGCCGTCAGCCATGCTGGTTTCCTGCTGCAGAGACGTGTAGGTGGGGGATCTTTGATAAATTTTTCTACTTAGAGTGCATACTGTTGTATTTAGCCCATTCTCGTTTAAATGTTTCTTCTCTGCGGATGTGCGGTGGAAATATATTTGCTAGCACGGGAAGCCACATAGTAGGAGTAGATTTTAGCGTACCGGTTACTAAGCGTAGTGCTACGTTCAGTTGTGTATCGATGTTCTTAACATGCGAGCTTAATCTAGAACGACTAGGCGGTTATCTGATTATTAAAACCGAGTTATTTTTCCTAAGGGAGTACACTTTGATAGAAAATAATTCAGTAGGCAACGGAATTATAAACATGTGAAATACAACCAAACTTTTGTCACACGATCTGGCCAACAACCGATTTCTTCAGATTATAATCTGTGCCGTATCGGAAGAAGAAGTCATATTATTCTCGTGCGAGTTACTAAAACAATAGTCTCGAAAGTTAATTTTCTTTTTGAATAATAATTTTAAAACGAAATCCGACGAATTTAGTATTTAGTTTTCGAAATAGCGAGTAACCCGGCTTTATTATTTAATTCGAAATCGAGAAATTTATCAAAAATAATTTTTTTCTTTTTTGTTTTTGCTTTAAATTGAAAGTGTAATAAAAAATATAAAAAAATAATATATATTAAAAATAAAAAAAAATAAAAAAAGTTATAGCAGAGCGTGGTTTCGATCCACGGACCTCTGGGTTATGGGCCCAGCACGCTTCCACTGCGCCACTCTGCTCTGGTACCGAACGTTTGAATTAAACAAACGCGAATTATGCTTAACGGAAATTACATTTATTTATAAATTAATTTAAAATAATAATTTTCTTTAAGAAGACGTAACGACGAACACAAAGTCATCATTATAACGTTCTCAGCTGTCTAGTGCGATATTAAATAATTCTGTGATTCGAATAGAAAATTTTTCACTAACTTTAAAATTATGCGTTCAATTTAATTTTTTTTTCGGTATAAGGCATGTTGTTTAAACATTTAACATTTCGGGAGATATACCAGTTTTATTATCTACTAAGCAATAAGTCATTTTTTCAATTTGTGCCGCACATTACACATATTTGCTATACACATGTATACACATCAATGTTTTTTATACATACATATATAATGTATGAGTGTGTATGTAGTACATTTATTATATGTAGATGTTATTTATATATATATATATCATATGCACATGCATATATTTATTTTATACATGCAATACAAAACTTACACACACGAACACGCATATATATATATGTAGTGGCGTAGCCAGACTTGGTTGAAGAGGTGGTTTCGAACAAAACTAAATTATAACAGTAAACCCGAGTTAAATTGAACTTTAAGTAAATAACCAAAACTGAAGTAGGTTAAACCCCAATAAGCAATCTAACTTGCCAGAGTTATTTTTATACTTATTAGACGTCGACTATGTAATTCTATTAGAAGCAATAGACGGCAGAAATATTTAACGTCACTGGAACACACTAATAGTATTGTGGACAGAGGAAGATGGTTACAATAAATTCCGCGAAAAAATAAACGATAAATAATGATTTTATATTTTTTGAAGGAGTAATACATAGTAATAATTTAAATTTAAAATTTAAAATCTATTCGTGTTTTTCTACAAAATTCTTCTATATTATCAAAAACAACGAAATTTAAATAAAATAAATGAAAAAAAAATCCAAAAAAGGTTTAACAAATGCAAAACTGCATTTAACAACGGGCATATATTTTCTTATTATCAGATTGATTCCAAGGGGGTTCAGAGCCCCAACCACCCCAGGCTACGCCACTTATATGCATAAGTGTATATGTGTGCATATGGTATGTGTATAAAGTAAAATAAAAAATAGTAACGTTATGAATAGAAATTACTAATTGTTGAAAAACCTTTAATAAAGTTTTCGCTATCTTCAAGTTATAAAATAACTTAAGTAACGAATTAACGTAATCTATTTCGGTTCATAAATTTTTTAAGTCAAAAAATAAATTTTTTTTAAATACTAGAAAATGTAAAAAAAAAAACATGAAAAAACGCAATTCACGTAGAAACAATTGTTTTGCGTATCTACACACCATCAGACTAAATATGAATTAATAAAAATTTATTAAACCAAAACGAGAAAACCAAAGAAAGCGGTAGAGTAGTCAGTAATTTTAGGGATGGAGTTTGAAGAAGTACTTAAATACAAATATCCAGAGGTTCTGAGATCGTGGTTACATTAAATGCTTCTCCGTGGGTTTTTTAATCTTCGTACGGGACATGAAGAAAAACTGAACATTTTAAAGACGGGTGGTTACGTTGCAAGCAACTTAAACTGAAATGTGCTCGCGTGGTCGTACGATCATCGAATGTAAACAAATTGGCTTGTTTTTCATCCGTTGATCGTACGAATTTACAGTATAACTATCAAGCAGTATTGTAGTTAATGAAGTACTTATTAATAGAAATTTTAATTTAGTACCAAGGTGATGGGTTTGGAATAAATTATTTTGATTATTTTGTCTGTTCAATCGAAAGGACCTTTATAGGATCAGAAATGTAAAAGTTATCGTAATAGATTGGTCCCAAAAAATTTTTTGGTAAATAATTGATATCTTCAACGATACTAGTGATTTATTTAAAAAGAAATGAATATTTTAATTATTTGAAATTAAATGGTACCAATGTGAGAACTAAAAAATCGTTTAAATTATTATCTCGTACTCTGTAAACTGTTTCCGAAGAACGGTTATTTGCTTTCAGCGATATTCTACAGGCCTACTGTACCTCAATATCGTTGTTGTATACATCGTTTTCATTATATCTGCCTTTACTGGATGACATTCCATTTCTTTGTTGAGAATTCTCCACTTTGAGCATGATATTCCAAAAGCTTATTCCACCTGTCCGAGATAATACTTGTAAATTTCCTGCTGTTCAGTGAGATTTTGACCAGAGTATTGTCTCATTAAATACGTCTTCAAAGAATAAAAACTTCATCTCCTAAAAGTACATATGCAGTTGTTACGTCTGTATTTGGAATAATCATCTGGTACGCAGAATTGTCGATTTTCTAAACAATGTTTTTAACTGCTGCCAGTAAATATTCCTCCATCACTTTGCTTACCGTATGATCCAGGAGTGTATCCGCAACTGCTTGTAGAATAATAGAATAATATTGCTTATAGTTTCAACATATTGCTCCAGAATTTGGAGAAACTCGAAGTCTAATATGTTTTCCACCGATACATCCTATACAGCTTGGGAAATTCCGCCGAATAAAAAAGTACTCAACGATCTTTTTCTGCATTTCAAATGCTGGAAAAGACAGTTGTGCATTAAATTCGTCCCATATTGCATTACAAACTTCATGAACAATATTTCTTACAGGTTGTATGGGATATTCTAAATGAAAATACTAGACTTCTGAAAGACATTCATGTTGACAAATATCTAAAAAAAAAAAAAAAAAAAAAAAAAATATAGTAGTAAAGATGAAATGAAGTTGTCCTAGAAAATATGAATTTCGCCAAAAACATTTATATATTGGTAATAAATAGAATTATGGTTTTCAGGTTCATTTGTTAAACCAAAATGAAGAAGCTTACGGGATAATTTCAGAAAAGAATTATACAAATTACACATTAGTCGTTCTGGGGATGTAGGATTATTAAAAAAATCATAATGGTCGTATTTTGAAAGTACGTTGTTTTTAAATTGTCGTGCAATCAGCAGCAATTAACGAATATTAAAGAGATAGAATAGGAAATTAAATACGGATGAAGACTTTTATATTGAACCAATTTCGGATAGAGATGAAGTGATGGATGAAATTAATGTTTATACTTATGTTAATAGTAAAATAATAAATGACAGTTTAGTAACGACGTAGCAAAAGTAAAAAATTAACGTAAAATTAATGTATACGAGCAGCTTTTGGATATTGAACAAAAAAAAAAATTAGAAATCTTTTCTGAATTAAGTGGAATAGCTGTTTAATCAGTTTATTGTCGTTGATGGAACAGCTAACACCTGTTAAGAATATGAAAATTCGTGTCGATATTCAGAAATTATTTCTCGCTGAGCAGATATCACAAGCGTAGCTTTTTCATAATTTTAAGTAAACATAAAATATCCGCAATAATGTATAAATATGAAATACAAGATTTTCAAATTTACTCGAGTGTTACCGTTCGTTTTTGTCTAAGTTCAATACATTTTCGAAAACTAGACTATTTTTCCAATTTATCGTTAATTTTAATAAGTATATATTCAAATGTGGATAATGGAAAATATTCAAAAAATTTTATCGGGTTATTTTTTAATTCGTTAAAAAGTTTAGCATATTCACTGTTTTAATATCTGGTTTTGCAAAGATCATTCACCTAAAATTGTTTTATTTTTTATTTTCGCCAAGCATCGAGTATTTTAAAACACTATTTTCGACGAAACATTAGCACTTGAGGATCCATTTTAAAAACAAAACGTTCTCGCAATATATCCCGATATTAGTCGTTTTAATGCGACCGTCGTCCTCGTTTGGTAGGAAACAGTGTAACCACGTTCAGTATGATGCGTGAAAAACGCACGGAGACGCATGGACGAAGAAGTAAAAGATTAATGATCGGAATAGATGGCCTTTTAATAATTTCGAACGTATACTTAGAAAACAAGAGGATGAATATAAATTTACTAAAATGTTACGCGTATTGGTGCGCTATGCTTGGTAGATGTAAATAATGAGAGTCCGTCAAAAAGAAAATACACATTTCCGAAATGTGGTGCTATCGTCGTCTAGATCGTATCGAATGAGTAGAGAAAATGATCAACCGGTGAAGTGCTCAGACGGACTACGAGAAAAAATCATGTTGTCAATAATATCGGAAAAGAAATTCTTGGAAGATGGAACACGACTGTTTCAAACTGTTGTGCAAGGAAAATAGCTGGCAAGGCTCCAAGGGCATAGCTTAATCACTTAATTAGTCAATTATTAGTATTACAGATGTAACATCACACGTCAGTGGCAATAACGTATAAGCGCAAAAGCCAACAAAATAATAATAATCTACCGGAAATTTAACGAAGAAATAAAAAAATTACTACAAAGAAAAAAAAAATAAGAAAAATAAAAAGAAAAGTATAATATCGAAAAGAAAAAACATTATACGAAAAAAAAAATTACATAAAAACAAGTTGTAATTTTTTAACTATATACACGTCGTGTTATGATAAAACTAAAATATGAAAGAATGGTTCTACTGATTTAAAGTTGAATTGGCAAAGATACACTACTGTTTCAATAGTACCGTATGGAGTTGAATGTGGACTTATTAGTAATACCAATCCGACTTAGTAGTTTCGAAACGCGGTTGAGAAAAATAACTTCGCGCATATACTTCGTTCAATATGAAATATTTCGATTATTCAATTCGTAGTAAACGAGAATTAGACACACTTATAAGATAAGTTCCCATGCAGAAGGTCTAAAAAAGAACGTCCTCCACAGAGTCGGACAGATGTAATGAAACTAAAAAATTATATACTGGATCAACTCATACAACGAGCAAAAGTTCGTAGGGCATTGCGTATAATGATGCATGATCACGATACTCTACAGTGGTTACAGACATAGAGAAAATGTATTGAACGTAATATTTGAGAAAACGCCGTTAAATAAAAAAACTTTAAAAAAATTACGAGAACGAATTAGCAATTTTCCTAAATGGAGACACTGTAAGCGTCCGAGAAAATCAGAACACAGATCCGAGTACCGATTCGAGGAAACACGATTGAAAGCTTACTACTCGCAGGCTTAAACGTTATACTTGTATTGTAAGAAGTGCAGACGGTTAACTCTCGAAAATGCTATTTCAACGGGTTACGAACAATTTCAATAAACACTCTTCACAGGACGGTGGTCAATTCTTTTCATTTTATTTCGATGATTTTTTATATTATCAGAGGGCAGATATATATATATATATATATATATATATCGTACACGACGTAGATTTGAAATATAATAGGAGACAACTCTAAAGATGAAAAGAACTGTTGGAGAACTGTCATCGGCAAATAAAGTAGTAGAACTTGGAAAACCTACTTAGTTTCTTTTTCCGGTCAGCAGTACAAGTTATTATACATACGTACACAATACATTCATGTATATATATATATATATATATATATATATATATATATATATATATATGTAATCACAATAATAGATCCCATTGAAGAAAAAAATAATAAAATAGCAGAATACTATTTATAAGGCCGAGGAGTGAAAATGGCGATACCGTACGAGGGAAATACGTGGACCAAGTGAAAAGATGGTGGATTGTCATCGTCGTTACGGATAATTGTGTAAAATCACAAGTGGAGCTTTTTGAAAAAGGGCAAATTGACTGTATGATAAAAAGAACCAGCCTATATCACCACCGCTGCTGGATACGGTGAAACTTTAAATTGTCTCCTATGTACGTATTATATATATATAAAAATATATATATATATAATATGTAATATATACGAGTGTGTACGTGGCTTACTTAAATACAAAACGACACGAATTCGTTCGAGATTTTTCGAGTGGCTTCGGTCTTTTACGTATAATTCTTTTTTTTTTTTTTTTTGTCGTTCCACTTTTAATTCTTTAACCTAGAACGATACCGCGATTTTACGAATTAAAGTGGACACGCGTAATAAGGGCCTCTTTATGAGGCGACATTTAGGTTTCGCGAAAGATGTTTTAGCCAAAAAATAAATAATTTTGAAGTGAACGGGGAAACGAAGAGCCGACGAAAACGAAAATAACGATTAAAGAATAAAATTGTTATTTACAAAAAATTCGACGAGGAGCTGGAGTCGATTTTTTGAAACACCGGCGTCGAACGATTCGCTTTGTTCAAAGTTTAATCCGAAAGTTTTAATTTTATTTCCCACTTCGTTTATTTTATTTCGTTTCATTCAGGGTTACGAATTTAACCGATTAATTTAAAAATGGCGTGAAAGCATTAAAAACATCGAAGAAAAGGAACACCTTACAAGAAGTCAACGTAGAATGCGTAAGAACTGGATAATATTAGATCTAATGACGTATAGAAGAAAATGGGAAAAATAACTCATCTAAATACAAAGACGTGAATAAAAAATCAGAAGAATCGAGTCAAGAATGGAATGCACAATGTAAGAATGTGGAATAATTACAGAACAAACATGATTAATTTAACATATAGAAACGAGGCATACGCGTAGAAAAAGAAATACAACTTTTTTAGATTCGGAAACGGAACACGTCATTACAATATAAAGATAGAATTATGAAAGAACTCTATATAGCGGCTCTATTTACTGAACGTCGAAGGAAGAAATTATTACTTTGGCAATCCTGTAATTTTAAGGTGGAAGCGACAATGAAACAAACTAAAGCGCGTGTAGGTCCTGATGATGTACCGGTATAATTATTACAAATGTTGAGGCCTATGGAGATGAAGAAACTTACAATTTTTTCAACGAGATCTATCAGAACTAGGAACTATTAGCAGATTGATTACAGTCAAGATTTACTAACCTACCGAAAACAATTAATTATTAGTTAATCAGTTTTAAAAGTCTCGTTCTGAAAATATTTTTACGAGTAATCGAACCACGCGTAATTAAAGTAACAAAATAAGCACTATTTTTTTGTATAAAAATATTCATCTAAAGACAGCTGGAGTTCGGAAAATCAAGTATACATTTGCTTTATAGACTACAATAAAAAGCATTCGATAAAGTACGGCAGGCAGAATTAATAAAAACTTTAAAAGATACAATCAGTCGGATATTAGGATAATACAGCATGCAAGGATACACGACGAATTAACAGGACAGATACCAATAAGACGAGGAGTCAATGTTATCGCTGACACTGTTCAATCTATATTCCGAGTCAATTTTTGTCCAATCCTTAAATGGGTGTAGTGGGGGAATAATTTCAGTGATTTGTTTCGCTGACGATACAGTACTTCTAGCAAAAAATATAACTTCAAAAACTCCTAGATATGTTAGAATGCAAGAAGAAAGGAATTAACAAATCTAAAGGAAAAATTATTTTTATATAGCAAAGCAATTTAAAAGACGGTCAAATATACAGGGTAGTCGGCTGACGCAAAATAATGATTTCGATATGAAAATATGAATTAATCGTATTGAACTAGCTAGGAGCGCATTTATGAAAATTTACGATAGGAAATTAAGCTTAGAGATGAAAAACAAGATACTGAAGGGCTACACGTACGGTCACTGTTCCTATATAGAAACAAGATATGGATTATAAAATACGAAGGGATATCATCATTGGAAATGTAGAATGTGGACCGAAAAAATAAAAAATGAGGAAGTTTTTGAAATTAATGGGAACTGACATAATAGCTTTACATTTCACGAGAGGAGAAAAACGAAAGCTACTACAAACAATAACATTGGATATAATAGAAGAAAAAAAGGAAAAACCGGGAAATGTACATAAAAAAATGGACCTGAATCAATAAGACAGAAGAATGAAGAGTGTCTACTAGACGATGGTTAAACAATACCCGAATCGGGCTGTCAGAGCAGAAGAGTATAAAATAGACACACCTGTATACATAAACATTTACACACAATATGACAGACGATAATTGTGTTTAAAAGTTCGCTAATTCGTATAGGAGTTTGTTAAAAAAAAACACAATACAAAGAAAAAAGACGCATCTGATTGTGATAACAGAAAATAATAAGCGATACGTGAGTTAGTTTCATCTTACAAACCAAACAATTTACCTCCATCTGTACGTATTTTCTCTCTTTCTCACACACACGCATACATGCTCATATCGTACAGTCTGGTATCATTCTTTAACCGTACACACTTTACACGCTCACATATATGCGTGCGGTGGGGTATGTACGTGTTCGTTGTTGAAATCGTATAAATGTAAACAATTAGAAAAGTAAACACGGTACAGGTGTCGTTTTTTCGCGTGCAAAACGATTGTTTCTTTAGCGAAAATAGCTTGTAAATTATTTGAAATTTTATTAAATTTTCCATTTACTAAAAACGTACGCCAGTAAGACACATGAGCAACGTATTGGAATTAATTATATTGCGCAATTATTACTCTCTAATCTGTTGTTCGAGCACACAGCGATATTTTGAATCTCGATGGTGGCAATCAACACGTGTCAGTCAATTTTGACCGACCAGTACGGTCGTGATAATTTGTTTAATAACGAGATTGTTTTGTAGTTTGTTTGTGATGTAAAAAAAAAAAAGTGTTAATCATATATGACTGACACTTTCGTGTCAGATTTTTTTTTGGTTTTTAATTAATGTAAAATAATTTCGAGCGCATGAAATTGCTAATATAATGGTCGAATACTTTCCATATAAACCATATAAACCTATGTGTGATAACAGACAATATGTCAGTCATAAATGATTGACACTTTTTTGAGGTTTCGTTCCGTTTCTAAAAGAAATAGAACAATTTTTAGTTAAGCGCAGAAAGTTAAAACTTAGGGTGTACGTGATACATTTATACAAAAAACCTCTGTGCCTCGGAGGGAAAGGAAAAAGTGAAACTTAATGGACATTTTAACTAAATTCGATACAAATTTTTTTTTTTTAATTTTTACGAATGTGTATATAAACATACATGCATACACAAACACACACATATATATATATATACAAAACGTGGTTTGAAGACAGGTGTAGGTAGTGCAGTGCGTGCAAACGGGATATATACGTATATATCTGTATATATCCGCCCGTCCGTTACTTCGCTATACACATATATATACAATATATATAAGTTTATTTCCGCTCGCTTGCTCGTTTTGCGGGTTAACTCCCCATATATAACACCCCAATAGAAGTTTCACTTCAAAAATCATATGTGCTGGCGGTAATGAACAACGTCGGTCACATATGACTGACACGGGGTTTAAAGTGTTAAATCGTTCACGATTTTTGCTTACATAATCGATTTCGTACAATCCGATAAGAGTGAATCTTCGTCGTTCTAAATGTATTTATCGTTTTTATAGTCTGTTTTGTAGGTTATCGAATATGATAATTCGTTACAGCCCCCTCCACAGTGTGTGCGACACCATACGTTAATAAAATGCTTAGTAAAGACTCCGAAGGTGGCTTTTCATATTCATAATAATAATAATATTTATAAATATAAGAAAAACTATCTGGTAATAAAACGGCACACGGATGTACCGGTTACGAATCGGATAGGCCGATTATTATAGATAAGTCGTCCGTTTATTATCGGTCTTTCCCGAATCGGGAAATTTCACGAATATTTTCCCGGTAATAAATTCGCGAATTTTCTTCTAAAACGAAAAATGCCTCGTTAATGGTAGTAATGACGGCGTAAAGCTGAAAAATAAACAAAAGTTCTTTTACGGCTTTTAACGTTGTCGTCCATACATATATACATATATATATATATATATATATATATATATATATATATATATATATATATAATATATAAAATATTATACGGTGTAATAGACGTAAGTGAAATCAGAATTTGGACCACCGAATCTAAACTTCGGTCCCGTTTTGCTCTTGTGTGTGTGTGTGTGTGTTTTTTAAAGGGAAATCAGGAACAGCGAGTTATTACGTGTTCCTTCACTCTGAAATGGTTATACGTCGTAAAAAACTTGCGCAACACCCTACCACGGTTAATATCGAGAAATATACTAGCAAGGGCCAGGGGGATTGGATTTCCCGCCCGCACTATAATGGCGAATGGGGCAATTTTCGGTTATTATGAAAATTTCATCGAATTATAACAATCGTACCGTTTATAGTTTTCCCTTTCTACGCGTGCCATTCTGACGATAGATATATTTATAAAATTTCGCATCTATATGTACACGCGTTGTTTTTACGTAGTATGTGTCTATGTGCGATTATTGTAAAACGTGCATAGATAATCCGGCTAACATTAAAAAGTGAAATCGTAAATGTGTCACTCCGTCCCGTTTTGGCAGGTTCAAAATTGAATTTTGCAATCTCGGCGTAATTTCGTTTTACGATTGAAAACTGAAATATTAAATTTCGTTTCGAACATATATATATATATATATATACACATCCACACCGACTAATATAATCTGGTTCGGATACAGCCGTTCGTTTTCATTTACAGCCCATATTTACTCGTCTATTTTTATGTTGATTTTTTTTTCCGTTATTAAACTTTTTTCAACTCGTTCGAAATATGTAAATAAGAAATAAATTCCTTCTGCTCGGAAGTAACGACGTGAAAAATATACTAAAAAATGAAAAAAATTATGAGCTTCTATAAACGAAATTTGGGCTATGCCAATAATGATTATTTCCACCGTTAATAATAATCGAGTATCGAAATTAATTATCGAACTGAATAATTATTTATAAATACATCTAAACGAACGTTTAACTAAAACGCGAGTATAACGAAAACTAGCAAGTATGGACTGAAGATTAGCCTTCAACTTAGCGACTAGAATCTTCGCAGAATCGAACACACTCGGATGGAAGCTTATGTTAGTAATCAGAGCGCGAACATTTAGAAGAGATCGCGAAGCGACAAAAATGAAAATATAAACGAGAAATAATGTCGTTCGGATATTAATAAATTCTAAATGGTAATTTCGTACTGCGAACATTAGAACATTAGGCATTTTGCTACTGGCCAGTTTGGAGCCGTTCGGTACTCGCGTAGGAAGTAAATGTTACTCCGAACGAAGCGTGTAGAATAAATTACAGGCTGCTTAAAAGTAACAACCGCTACATAGGTTGTAATAGTTGCACCACTCGGCATTAGACTCAATGTAGCGGGGAAAAAAAGAACTAGCGCAAATAATAATGATCGCAAGTAACCAGAAGGATTTGCTAACGAAAGATTAAAATCGGCAAAGTCCAAAAGACTAAAAGCTCGTGGAGAAGTGAAAACGCTAGTAATGTAAACCTCTTCCAACAGGAAACGATTTAAATTTTACTTTACAGCGCATCTTAAGCAGAGTAATAAGTGGAGTGACTCGAATTGAGTACAACTTAAATGAAAAATGGCAAAAGAAAATGCAAATGCGGCTTGTGCCGAGTAAGCGATATTTATTCAAGCGCGACCTATTTCGCACCTTCAATGCGGATAAATTATATTCCGATACG
This sequence comes from Coronaproctus castanopsis, assembly GCA_032883995.1. Lineage (NCBI taxonomy): Eukaryota > Metazoa > Arthropoda > Insecta > Hemiptera > Monophlebidae > Coronaproctus > Coronaproctus castanopsis. Next base: position 114,916,813 of record CM065052.1, read on the forward strand.
GATGAAAAAATATTTGAAATTTCTGGTACATCGGTCGCGGAAAAGGTTATCACTGTATACGATATAGTAATCGGATCGCCGTTAAGGAAATCGATAAGAACAAATTAATGATTCGAATAAAAATCGGCGATTTATTTTATACATTACTAATAAGGACTTTGTTTCTTTTTTAGAAAATAAAGTTCCATCAACTCGAAAGTTGGTGCAGAACTGGAACTATTCTCATGAACTTGAAGGTTCATAGAAGATCAACCAAACGGGGCGCATCATGAGGAAGCAAATTGTTTGCATTGTCTTTTCCGGTTTCGTTACTTTCGCATTTAACGACACCAATTAGATGGGTAGCCGCTAGAGGGTTTTTTTCTTTCTTTATATGATGACAAATTTCTGTCTCGGATGATTGCCAAAATTATTAGTCGTTTTTTAAAGTGACAAACTACATCGGGATATTGACGAGAAAATTTGTACGGCCAGAGGTATAATAATAATAATAATAATAATTTAGATGTGTTAACGAAGCCTAATAAATTTGAAAGAAAGAAAAAATTAAAAAATATTTGTTTTACGCATTTTTAAAACCGAGTCGTACGAACTAATTTCACAATTTTACCAAAAATTTAAAATTTATTCCTCGCGGTTTTTTTTTTGTATTATTCTTCTAGTATCACTTCCGACGTGTACAAATTTATTTGGCTCGTTTATCGTATTTCTCGAACGCTACTTTTTGCGTGCGCGTTTAAAATTAACAAAGATCTGAAAATGTTCTATATCCAAAGGTAATTCGATCATCTTCATTACGGGTGTTCAGCGAACGTCGCAAACCTTTTATTCGATATTCGCCGTAATTCGATTTCGGCTTTACCTTAACCATTTCAGTTATAATTGTACTCGAAATTTGAACTCTAAAAAAAAAATTATCTTATATTTTCGTGATAACGGAGGAATCGATTAACGTAGGATGTTTCAATTGTCGAAAATACAACTTCGTTAAAACTTATCTAGATCTAAAAAGTTTTCATCACTTTTAAATACAGCCGTCTCTTTTTCTCTTCCATAGAAAAAAATCGTTTTTCTCTCTCTTTTCTTAACGACGATATCGAGGTGTAAAATTTGTTTTTGTTACATTGCGTGTGAACTTTAGATGTTAACAAAAGTATCTTCGTACTAATTTAACCGAAACAGATATTTATATATAACGCATTAAAAATTATCCAACTGGGGGAAACCAACTGAAAATTGATGTAGATAATATATTATTTACATTTTCACCTGTTCGAGTCATTTGTTATATTCAACACCTTCTCAAAGTGGAAATATCTATCAAAATACGGTTGGTTCCATACATCGATTTTTTGTTATTTTTTATAATAAAATAAATTACATACTTTTCAAATTGGGTTTAATCCCCAAAATTTCTCCCACTTACGCAATCTATGCTTATATATATATATATATATATATATATATATATATATATATATATTCGCGCATATGTACATACACATTGGCTTTGGATTTCTGTTCGAACGACCTGAATATTAATATCTGAATTTCTTCCATTGTAAATATGTCTCCAGTCTAATTTAATCATACATCCAATTAATCGGTAAGCATAGCTTAAGAATAGAGGAACCGATGAAATCCGTATCAAACTACACCTCGTACCGGCTTAACACTTCGCATCTCAAAAGCGGAAAAACATAATGGTTAGGAGCTGTCGACAATGTTACGGTGTTTATTGTTATTTTTATAGTATTAATTTTTAAATAGAATTCAGATCCTCAAAATTCCTTGTATGGTGGATCATTATACAAGAAGAAATAAAGAGAATTGACAAACGACGAGATTCGGAAACTCAATGTTATGTGGAAAGACGATAAGATCACTAAAATAAGAAAATTTCTACTGCTGAAAACGCTAGTTTTTCTATAACGTGAAGGCTGAACGATTAACAAATCGTTGAGAAAACTTTCGAAATGAAGAGATATCGAAAAATTCTAAGGATCTCACGGGAATTGAAGTCAGGCAGCGGTTGTTATATGAACTATTAAAAGACGCATGCTCGGATTTTTCGGACGTACAATACGTGTAAACGGGCTGGAGAAAATGATCTCGCAGGGGAAGATCAATGGAAAAAGGAAGAAAGGTAATTCGATGATCCGTTATATCGATCAAACCACGAAAATAGATGGATTGGATTTACCACAAATTATGAATCTAGCGCAGGATCGGCAACGTCTGATAGCTTGTATTGCATAACGATATCCACATACAGATAATGAAAGAACAATATATATATATATATATATATATATATATAGATGTATATTCTCACGCGTACGTTAGTGCATATAAGCTTAGAGGGGGGGATTTTTGTTTCCGTTCGAACGACCTCAGTAAGAATACTTAGATTTTTTCCCTCGTAGATATGTCACTAGTCTAATTCAAGTATACGTCCAATTTTGATCGCTAAATACGTAAGAAAAAAAATAAACTGGTGCAGTCCGTAGCAAAAACCATACGTTACACTGGTTTACAAATTTTTTATATATAACATTTTAAGAACAATAACGTATAAAGCTGTATAATTAAATTTTGAATTATTTAATTCAGCGGAACTTTACGAATACGTCGATAAACTACCCGTTATCTTCGAGACAGGCAATAATCGTATGTCAGCTTAAAAAAAAAACACAATAATTCTGCGTGTAAGATACTTTTGTAACATATTTACGAGAACGATTTACAATGTAATAGTATTAACTTTTAAATCGCGTTTAGATTTTATTACTTAAAAATAAATATTTATATAGGTAGCTATAAAAGAAGAAATATTACGCCCGTTTGGAATGAGATACCAGTATGCAGATTGTCTTTTGTGAGTTACGATATCTAGTTAAATCCGGACATTTATAACCACAAGTTTACCATTTACGACATTGAATACAGATAAAAAACATTATTATAGGTATATGGATAATAGGAAAGAGTGTAACTAATATGTACATATATATATATATATATTCAACGAATCAGAAAGAAAAAAATTCAAACCCACCGATTAAACGCATTTGAAATCTGGTGTTTGAGAAGAATGAAGAAGAAAGAATTAATGGATAAGATAAAGAAGAAAGAAGTTTTTGAATTTAATTAAAAAAGAAAAAAATACCGAGCATGGCGAAAACATGAAAATACAGGTGTACATGCATACAGTCATAATGAATGCATCGAATGGTTTTTGGCGGGGAAATATAAAATCGTATTTAACGAAAGCAATATTATAAAGAAAATCGCGCTATGCAAAGAATTTTGAAAGTTAATTTTAATCTTACCGCGAGATTAACATCAATATAGAGCCTTGACACAGTAATCTTCGCGTCATCTGATAATAAATTAAGAAAAATTCTAAATAAATTGACGAGCTTAGGTCAAGAATTCGATTTATTACATGTATATATAATATATATAAACGAAACAAAAATTATGAAATCGGATTATGAAAGAATTTGAATATCAAGATATCCAAATCCATAAGGAGGAAAGATCAAAAAGGAAAAAGTAAGAGATAAAATGAGGATTTACGATTGGTTTTACACGCTATAAATAGACTACAGCTGCTTTGGTACACGATGGCGATGTAAAGCACGCAAAAGTTCAACTTATTCGTTCTCTGCTTATTTCCTTATAGTTCTGTGACAGGAGCAATAAATTGAAGGAACTAGCGACGTGTCGATGATTTTGAAATTCCGGCGTATATTGCTGGAAAATGAACAAACGACGAACGATTTAATCGGTTAATAGCAATGTTTTTCCAAGACGTACGGAAAAAATATGCGAATTTATTTTTGGCCATATAACGTATGCGGGAAATTTGAACAGGACAGTTGTACTAAGAAGAGTAAACGGACATAGAAGGAAAGGTCAGCCATAGTTTGAACGCGGCAAATATCGTCGGTCTTGGTACGCGCTTAACGCGACTCTACCACCGATATCTGTGGGGTATATTGTTGGGACATAGATGGTTACGATATATATATATATATATATATATATATATATATATATATATATATATATATATATATATATATATATATATATATATATATATGTCAATTTTCTCTGAATCACAAAAAGTAGTAGACGTAGAGTTAGAAAGTTTTCGATTAAGATAATAAACTAACTGAAGGTAATAAACGAATTCCGCACAGGTTATTAAAGGATTTGAAATAGGAAATAGAGAAATCGAATGTAACGGAGTAGGTACACATTAAAATAGGGAAATCTTAAAAGGATTAAATAATAAATGTGGAGCAATTCCTAATATAAGTGCGAACGAAATTATTTTACGTTGCCTATAAAATAAACGTGCACCAGCAGCAGCGTTTTCGTCTTATTTGCAAAACAGCGTGTATTAGAGAGGTGGTAAATAAAAACTTAAATGGGAAACGATGATTGTCGTCATATAATATTTCCGGCTTTATATTAGTTTATCGGCGAAACGCTAGTAAAAGTCCGAACGAAATTTATAAGAGATTTTACGATAGTGTCTTTAACGTTCGTATTATTAGAGTAACCGAGAATGTGTAAAGTTTTTCTTTAATAGCTTTTGTTTTCATCTTTTGAAAGCACCTAAAGCTTCTTTCTCAGTCAAAGGCATCTTTTACGCATTTACATTAACATATTTAAAGGATCAACGATGATTTGCTAGAAGGATTAAAATTCCAACGGAAAGTTATTAGTTCAATTTTCACATTGTTAATTAACGATATAATCTTCCTTCTTCTGCACTTTATTCATCGAAAAGTCTTAGCGATGTTACAGCCGTATATATGTTATTTCGTCTGTTCCTGAACAGATATGAACGCTGTACGCAAGTTTAAGTTGTGAAGACTAGACAGTAATTATGTTCAGTGTCAGTGAAATGTCCGTCCGGATGTTTGTTAGTCACCACTGTGCGCTAATGTTATGTCCGGTAGCCATCTTCCACTATTGGTTGACGTCGATCCAAGATACATAAAATTATCTACGACATCAAGTGCGCGTATATTATTTTACTTGTTATATGTCAAACAACAGTAGAGACAGCAAACATCTTTGTCTTGTGGCCTTCACTAGTTTAAAATTATTTGTCTTTTGTATTATAATCACCGAGCTGCTATCGTATAATTGTTTTATTAAATAATACACGATGCGCAGTTGTTTTGCAACGCATACTATAATTTCTCCCAATGAATATAACCAAACGATTTATATAAATCCGTGTACATCGTCATTTCCTATTAATTGCCTTCGCATTAATGATCTGCTTTCTAATACCTTCACCCAGCACGAACCAGCTCGGCTATGGTGAGATTTCTCTCAGTAAATACGATTTCAGTCTACTGTTAACAATTGAAAGCACGATCTTGCAGCTGTGAGAAGTCTGTAATTATTACAATGAAAGACAGATTCTTTCTTGTATACTGCTATCAGTTAAACTAGGACACCGACGTTTTTTACAACATTAAAAATTTCAACCTCGCACCTGAATTTTATTATTTAGGTCCTACGGTTTTCTCGGGTTTTATTTGTTATCGACTGATTGCCTTTTGTACTTCTATTTACAATATTGCTGGTTCGAGATTTATATTATTAATCATTATCTCTAAAGTTGTACTGGTTTTTATCTGTAAATATTTGTTAAAAATATTCTTTCCAAATTTACGTAAAAAAATTTGGATTAAGTAAACGAAATGGAAGAGGCATAATCGATGATAAACTTGTTTAAATGTGAGTGTATTTATATACCTGGCGAGCACCCGTAGTCAAGTTCGTTCATTAGTCGGAAATTAAGTTTATTACTTGTTAATAAATAGAAAATAAAAAAAACTGCAATGAATGTACCACCGTATGACAACAATCTACTAGAAACATACGGTAATAAACAAAGCTACATAGATAAACTAAGAAATATGAGTACTGAAGAAGAAATGTCGACGTGACAGTGTTAGTTAGAAAATTTTTATAGACGATGAAGAAAAGGTATATGGAACTTGATTATAGAAAAATTAGGAAGAAAGTCCATAAAAAATGTTAAAAGAGGTAACTGGAAAAATTATAACAAAAAGAATATTAAGTCGTGTCAAAATTGAAAATATACGGCAACTAGAGCTCTACCACAACGCTGGCGGAAATGGAAATAGAGAATGCTAAAGGGAAAAAAAGCAATCTGTTCGGTGTAAATAATAAAGGTGAATCAAAAAATTATAGAGTTGGAATCATGAAACGAGAAGTGAGAATCCGGAAGATTTAAATGGGAAGTATTTAAACAGAAATCATAGGGATGCGACATAAACTATAAATACAAAATATACCGGACTGAGTGAGATTCATAGAGATTAACTTCAATCTACCTCATACCGGTTAATGACGTCGGATTGAAAAAACCGATGCATTCGAATTTTGATAAGGGCTTCGAGTTTTTTGAAAAAACATAGATATTCTCCTTGGCGAATTTGTTTGATGATCAACAGGTTACGCCTGGAAACGGATAACCAGAATAGTTCTATGCGACGTAAATCACTCATTCACGAGTTTTCATTGTGCGATTTTCTTTCGAATAATCTATCTTAAAATTTCGTATTTAGATTCTCGCATCGAATGTCCCGCATTATTATTCGTTGCTCGGTACTCTAGCTTGTCCGGCAGCGTCGTCTTCTAGACAATGTTCTATTCGTGCAATAACACGCGATAGCGTGTATATAAAGTTCAAGTTAACACAGGCAAATTAAAAAAAGGAATACATTTTTATATATGTATATTTTTTTATTTATTTCGAGGAATTTTGTGAAAAGAAAATTAAAAATCTCCTATTCGTTTTTTTTTCATTAGAAAGTAAAAGAAGAATTAAACGAATTGCCGATAGATTTACAAGATAAATCGTGAAAATAAAATTTAATTTCTAGGCAGAACCCTAAGAAAATTCTCCGAATAATATTTCGATTTTATATAATAATAATAATAATAATACTCCGGTCTCAGCTGGTTAGTACGCAGTATCGCGAAGATATTGTTCGGCCGGTTGATAGTAACAGCGTCTAGTCATTTACGATAGTTTAGTTAGCGACCCATTAAATCTAAGTATCTCGGCTTAGAAGTCTATGGGCGCTATTAAATTCGGACGATAGGAAGAAAGACGATCTTATCGTGGCCGGGGAAAGCAATATAAGATAACGACTGGCATCGAGAAATATCTTGGTGGAGTGTAAAGTAGTACCGGTTAAGTCACCTGGCCTCTTAAAACGTTCGGAGACGACGCGTTAGACGTTAGAAGGATTAAAACACAGCTGGAAAATACGCTTTACCGTTATAAGGATGTAACGTTATAATCGTTAACATAAATCAGAAGACTGATTTCCGTGCATTGTGTACCGGTCAACTACTAGAGAAGAATTCCTTTCTATTATTGCCCCATTATGATGTGACGTTTACCGAGTATAAATAAATATATACAAATATCTTATTAAGCAGGGAGAAATTCTAACAGTAAGATTTTATTGTTATGTAAGGTATGCACGTGTAGAAAACGATCTGTTAATAGTTAGAGAAGTATTGTTAAATTATCGGTCAGACTTCGGTACGCGACATGATAACGAGGCTAACTCACGGATCCGGTCGTTAAAAATCGTGCGTATAATCCGACGAAAATTGAACTCGAAATTAAAGAAATAAACTTAAAGATGAGCGCCATTAGAAATTGATACGGATATTTTTAAAGTGAAAAAGAATTACACACATATATATATATATATATAATTATTTTCTTTATATATCTATAACCGTTTAACATTTCTATCTCGTTCTATTCATACACGTATATCTTTTCGAAAAAAACGATTCCCCGTCATCGTTTACAATGTTCTAACTACCGGTATCAATAATTTTTGATATATCCGATGATAATAATAAGCGGAATATTTTTAGTTTACATTTCTTTGGCCGTTCAGTTTCTTGAAAAATATTCACATTTATTTATACAACTAATTTGTGAATCAATTATATTTAAGTACTCTTTCACACACACACACACACACGAAGGTTACAACTATTTTAGTTTGCGCGTAAAGTTCGGTTCTCGTGTTCAAAATACTTTCTCTAATTCCAGAAGTTTGGATTTCTTTTACTAAGGTCAATTTTAACAACAAAATAAATATCTATACGTTCTACCCAAGCTACCTATGATGTATCGTCTTCTCAAGTAGGGAAATCTTTGTACTGCGAAATATATATATATTTTCTAAAATACTGTTTTTCAACCGTCACATTGTAGATGTACATGTTTGCAGGTGCAATGAATATTCATCTAATGGACTACGCAAGCGGAAAGTTTGTATACCTAACTATCGAGTAATTCTTGTTATTATAGATTTCTACGCTATATAAAATCAAAGTCGTCAAAATGACGTCATATTACGTAATTAATAAAATATAGAATGTTGTTATGTAAATAACGGTACAACTACGTCATAACGACGAGAGAGGTAAAATAAACATTAATAAGAAATCAAGAATACTATCAAGAAATCTAGAATACAATCAATTTTGCAACGATTTATGGAAATTAATTAGGACGATTTTGTATCAAACCGCGTAGTTTCGGCGTAGATAACGCAGTTACGTTGAATAGGTACAGGAGGCAGAGTGCTACCTAAAAATAATACTATATATACAATTACATCAGGGTAAACGCACGCAAGTCAGACCACGCGAAAGATATAAAGATCAGATACTCGAACTAATAAGTTATTAGAAAATAACCGGCAACAAATTGTAACGAACGGACAATAGTGGAGAACAATATGCATCAAAAACACCCAAAACTTAGTCGAAAATCGGAAGAAGCAATCACGATTAACAGGTTCGAAAATGTACGCATTTTTAAGTTGCCTTATATGCGGATGTCTTTATCAAGCACGTATTGAACGTTCTCAAGCAGACGACTATACTTGGTCACAACTTTTGATATATATATATATATATATATATATATATATATATATATATATATATATATAATATATATAATATATATACATATATAAAAGTCAGTAAATATAATATATACATCGTAATCACAATTGCTTATATCGATCAATTGTTGGATGTAATTTTCTCCTAATTCCTCCATGAAACCCGCTCGTTAGCCTTGTTCAGCAACTTGATGCCAGCTATTTTACTTATATCATCTTACCAACTAGTGCAATACTTCTCCACACTTCTAAAGGAGGGTTAACTCCATTAGCTATACGTTCTGCCCAATTGCATTTCAGTTGCACTACTCATACTATAACATCTGTTACTTTTCTCTGTTGTCGAATCCATGTGTTTCGTTTTTGATACATTAGTTTGAGGCCCAACATCAATCTCGTTCACTAAGTATGGTTTTGAAAGAATTCAGGCATAATACATTGGTTGCATACTTTCTTTTTTATGGAAATAGATTGTGTTTATTTCTTACAATATGTCTTCCAACGGCGAGACATGAAAAGGATATTCGTCTCTTTATTTCTGTCTTCATAGGGTTTTTTTTAACCATGCTAATTTTTTGACTTAAATACATACGTTGGTCTACTTGATCTAATTCCTACCCATCTAATAATATATTAATTCGTTGTGGACTATTACTCGTAATATTGGTGTTGTTAATATTTAATTGTCAGACCGACTGCTTTAGAGTAGTGAATTTACATAGGTAAGGACATATCAGGAACGAACATGTAAACAATCGAAATATATGTGTTAATCTATCCATCTCTTTACAAATATATATACACACACACACATATATATATATATATATATATAATATACGATAGATAATATATACGATAGATAATATATACGATAGATAAATAAGAAAATCTGGCGATTGTGTGTTTTTTGAGTTAATATTTGGATAACATTCTACGTTATTCATTTATTATTATTATTTAAATTAATGTGCCATATAACTAATGCCTAGAGGCACAGAGGTAAATAAGCATTAAATTAAACGATATAATCCAGTATCATGCAGAATCAGGATGAGTCTAAATAACGTAGCAACGTTGTAATCGAGGAATAGCTGCAATGAAGATGAAAGACCGCAAGTATGATCTCTTCAAACATTATTAATTTACATTATTTCATTGAATTTAATAATGGACCATTAGGTGGAATATTTCTTTTATTGTGACGAATAAAGCATTTAATACAAAAAAACAATTTCTTTAGTATATACGGTTCTATATCTGTTTATGTACACGCATATTATTTCGTAAACCTAAAATATGCGTCTTTAAGTTGTTACATATAATCTATAATACACCCATACATACACAATTATACCGCTAAAAAATCGACCCATTTATACGCCTGTGTATATCATATAAAACACACCTACACAACATAGGTAAGTATACTTAAAAAACTTTGTAAAGTGTTTTTCAACTCGACGTATAGTAAAACATGTGTATCTCCGGTGAAAATATGAATTCTGAAATTCCGCATCTAAATTAAAACATTATCTGGTATTTCGACATTTTGAATAGAAAATCATAAATTTATGTTTCGAACGAGAACCAGTTCATACGGCTAATTTAAGTCAACGATAATTATTTATTAAATGATACGTACACTTATACAGGCATAAATCTATATATGTGTATATGCCGTTAGGTGTAGCGTTTTATATGTTCCCTAATATAGTTTTGAAATTACGTCTTTTTAACTTCGACAGCTTAATCTCAGTATAATCTGGAATTTGTGTCCTCCGCTTTTACGATCGTGTGTATAAAGTAAAAGGAAGGCGATAATTCTCTGTAATACGATTTACAAGTTTCCAGTCCGATTTGGTATAAATGAATTTGCGGTTTGAAAATGTTTGAAAATATATTCGTTAGGTATGTAGTAAAGTTATGATATATATATATATATATATATATATATATATATATATATATATATATATATAACAAAACCGCAAATTATTAACTGGCAGCATCGTTTTCAACCTTATTATATAAATTTTTCCTCTGTACCGGTGTACAGCTGTTTAAGGTTAAAAAATATAATCTTTCTGATACGGGCATACATATATATATATATAAATAAAACTAAACACATCTCCACACACACATGTATATATATAACATATACTGAATTAGGGCGACGGGAAAAAAATAAAAATTAAAAATTGTAAAAGATGAAAACCAAATTAGAACATAATATACTCGTTCTTTCGTGTAATATTTAAACCGCAATCTAGAAATCGTTACGAATATTTTAATTAATAATTCAACTTAGAACCCGATAATAATAATAAAAATAACGAATATTAATAACAATAATAATATTAATAATAATAATGATGAAATATTAATAAACAATATGTTGAAATATTTTAACTGATTGTAGTACTGATTATACACGTAGGAGTTGATTTGCAATAGTGAATATAACGTATTTAATATTATATTCCGGCTATTAAAACAGTATTATTAAATTAAGGATTGCTTCTGTCTTATTTACAAGTAAAGTTATATTTTAATTAGAAATTATTATTATACTATTAAATTGCGTAGTTTTTCCTATGTATGTGATTATTGAATTTTTAGATAAGTCGTCAATTTAAAATTCGATTAGTCCTAATTAACGTACATTATAATATTTCGACATAAAATTATAAATTTTATATAGGTGTTTATTATAAAACACAGTTTCGTAGGTGAGCTCTAGATGACTTTCAATATATTAAGATAAATATTATTAAAATTGTGACATTTCACTTCAACCGGAGAGTAAAAAAATTATTAGCCTTAAAACAACATGTATCATATACCGGAAATCACGACTGAAAGGGTTAAAACGTAGTCCAATGCATTACGCACACACATACACATGTATACACATTATGCACATTTATGTGCGTACAATGATGGATATGGCGGCAAATGTTTTTTTAAAATTTGTTCTGCAATCCAAACATACTCGATGGGGTAAATTTATTTGATAGAAAATGTTTCAAAATGAGATACCTGTGTGCTTATAGCGAAAGAAAAGTTAATTATAATAAAAATTTTAATTAATTAATAAAAATGAAAAAAAAGGAAATTTAACAACCGTGGTTGGCATTAAAGGCCAGAATAAAAAAATAAAAAACTTACTTGATCTGTAAGAATTTGAACGCATGAAGGTACAACTAACATTGACAAACGCACAAGACAAATCGGCAGATTACAATTACTTATTAGAATAACATGCTATGTACAAAAAATTAAAACACCCAAAACTCTACAAATTTCTATACTCTAAACTGAATGTTCTTATTCTGTTAGTCTCATTAGGTGAAATCAAACATATTATTTGAAAACTCGATGAATAAAAAAAAAATACTTTTATCACATGTTACTTAAACTTGCAATTAAAGTTGGAGATTTCAATGCTATATTTTGCCTACACTACTTCCGATTATCCTGGAAAAAAATCGCAAATTATAATATTCCAAGGCAAAGCGGGTGAAACTGTTGAACGCTACTCGCTACCGAGATTATTATCCGGTCCTAATATAGTATTTTGGCTGTTGGAAAACACATTTAGCCGTAGAACAGGTCCAGCGAATTATTTTTCGGGCTAACTTTGAAACTAAACAAATATTCGCGGATGTGTTCTTGGATATGAAGTGATTAATCTTGGCCTATTGTATAAATTAACGCTTGCTATTTTTTTTCGTACTCTCTATTGAATTTTGAATTCAATAAAAAAGATAATTCGTATCTTTATTTCACCTGAGCAACTCTATTGGCGGTAATTCCTAAATAAACGAAGAATCTACTCTTTCTTACTCTGGCAGGAGATTAAGAACGACGTCTACTATCATAATTTCGGTTATAGATGTATCGATTAGCAATTCATGTCACTCGCGAAAGTTTATAATAAATTTCGTCATATCGTTTTCTGATTTTGCCAAAAATGTAGCCCAATCTGCATATTTCAAATTAGATACCTTCCTGTCACCTATAGAAATACCGCCGGTCTATTCGTGCAAAGTTCCTCCCCAATGATATAACTCTCCATAAATATTGAAAAGTTGAGGTGACCATATCTCCTCATCGGACACTGGGGTTCAGTTTTGAAAGTTGAAGATTCTTCTCCTGCGATTCTAATTGACACTTTCGTACACGAGCTAAAATCCCCTAAAAGATATTTTTATAAATAATTAAACTGTTACGGATTCTTGTGTATACGAACTTTTATATTATACGATTACATCGTAAATTAATATTGGATTCGTTCGAATCGTTTGTATTTTATTTTATCCAATTCGACGAGTTACGTTGGAATTTGACCTGCAATCGGTCGCGCGTAATATAAAAATGTGAAATCGTTAATCGATCCGTTAATAATTAACCTCTCGAAAAGTAGAAGAAAATTATTTCGATGATATGCCTTTTAAAACGATTAATTAAAATTTCTTCTAAATATGTTTTAAGAGATGGACGCATCGTACAAATTTCGAAGAAGAAAACGTTTTATTCGTTAGATGTGGTGGTGAGGGGAGAGGTGGTAATTATACGAGTCGATGGAATGTTTTATATATAAGTAGTCCGATTGCTTTTCTTTTATAAAGAATATAAAACACTTCTTAGCCGGTACTATGAGAGAACGACTTTCGAAAGTCGCTGAGAAAGGATAGAAATCTCGAGATGGGATTTCGCTCGTTATAATTCGACCTTTGGAAGGACAACAACACCGTGCGGTATTGCGAGAGAAAGTTCCACTTTAAAATAATCAAGAAATAGAGAAGGTAAGAAGAACTTTCGGAGACAGACTTCTTAAAAATTGAAGGGCCACCGATCATCCGTGGACGCGGATGAAAATCCACTTAACCTCGAAATACGGTCCTTACGCGACACGAGTCTTTTACTATTTCCATCCCTGTGTACGTTTCGACGATATTCTTAATGAATAAAAGTCCTTTAAAACTGGAAACAGAAAATTTTTCGCCGCATTAACACAAGTCGAATACAAGAGTTAGACGAGATATATACGATAAAGGTGGTAGCGTTTTTGCTCTGAAACAGACCGGACCGCCCCTCCACATAGAATAGTAATTAAATTTTCCGGAAGAAAGTATATGAAAGGAATCGGTTAAGTGGCAACCTTACGCCTCTTTACAACTCTTTACATCGAGACATTTTTCGGGCAAAGGTTATATAGCGCAGTAGTCTCTTTCGTCACTTAATTCTACAACGGTAGATAATAATCCGAACGGAATTCAAAACTTACTAATTCGCCGATTCCGAACTACGCTACAATAAAGAAAGTGGTAAGATCCAGTTGGGAAATTTTAATACAGACGAAATAATATTTTATCGTTGAAGACATTTTGAGGAAATATTCTAAGAAAAAGACGCCTACCTCCACAGTCGTTATCGTCTTTAATTCTCCATTAGTTCGCGCTATAATTATAACCTAAAGTCGATTTCTCTGAACGCTTCACTATCCTTTGACCTTTTCGCGAAAATGCCCTGAGATGTTGAACGCGGGATAAAGAATTACACGTAGATGAGATAGATGAGGGTGAATAAGAAATGAGATTATAGCTGTCGTTCTATAAAATAATCTACGTTAGAATACACGCACACAACTCTTTATTATTAGTCTTTATACGTTAATGGAACACACATATATATATATATATATATAATATCTTTCACGAAACATCATTTCAGAATGCCTCACCAATTATATTTAGTGAAAACGCATTTTTTTTTTTATACATTGTACCGGTAACAGGAACCATAAACAACGGTGATCGCGATAAATTTGGCATATTAATCTAACGAATTGAATTTTAAACTTTTTTCAACTTTTTCACTTTTTACTATCATATTATTAAGCTAGTATTTGTGGTTATTTTACTTCTAACCTGGTGTAATTTGGACGTTTAGATCATAAGTTATTGATTTTTAAACTTTTTCGGATTTTTTAAGTAGTTAAAAGTTGTGGGTTCCAGTTTTTTTTTTTTTTTAATTATAGCCGACCTAGTTTTAAAAATGTTATTGATTTAACTGTTAATATTAAATGTCAGTTTAATGAAAAAAGTGTCACTAAGACACAGAAGAATGTTGTGATAACTGCTGATGATGATATTGGCAGGAAAACAGCTGAAGCTTCTTTGGTGTTAAAAAAATTAGAATCTATTGTTAAAGCAAAATCTACTGATGTTAAGTCGGCTGTTAGTGCTGTTTTGCACTCACAGAGACTTGTACCTTCAGATGGTCTTTCTTACAAAGCAGCAGTTACTGGGCAAAAATTAGTGCCAAAAAATAAAATCATAGTTAAAACTGAAGATGCAGATAAATTTTTCAGCCAACTAAAACAAAGCATATCAGTTCCTAAGGAAGAGGCGAGTGTTATCTTTTATAAAATGATAAATAGCAAAACTGCTATTATTAATACTTCATCTAAATCGGACTCTACTAAGCTGAGTAATTTAATTAAATTGCACTGTCCATGAAGAAAAACGCATTAATCCTACAATACTTATCTTCCGAGCCAATAATATTAGTGAAGAAGATGTAAAACAGCATTTTAAAGATCTTTCTGGATCTGATCCGATTACTGTCAATAAAATTACAAATACTCGTGGATCGCGGATATATGTTCCACTGTTGACACAGCAGTTTAAACTCCTGCCATCTAATGGTAGGATTAGGATTCTGTGGGAATCATTACCGTTTGTTGAGGCGATTAACTCTCGACTATGTAAGAAGTGTGGTAAATATGGCCACGCTGAGAAGGTTTGTCATGCGATCGAATATTATCAAGTCCTGTACAGAAAACCATATTTGTTCAGCTTGTGTTTTTGATAAAATCAAAAGCTCATGCCCATGGCATGAAGTTACTCATAAAATATCTGATAAGGAAGCACTTTCTTCAGCATTTGCTGCAGTTGACCATGCCGCTCCTTCTAAAGAATATCTGAGTCTGCTGAGGGCACGGGAGGATCTCAGGGCCGCATAGACTATGGGGACCCTTAGGTGTAAATACTTAAATGTTGATAATTCATACTCATGCCAATCCCTATTCTTGAGAGATTTTTACACTTCTAATTACGATTTGTGTATTATAGCTGAGCCCTATCTTCGAGGTGGGATTCTATCTGTTCATAGTAATTTTTATGCTCATATTAATAATCGTATTGCTGTTATTATCAATAAAACTGTTGCTCATAAATTAGTATTTTCCAAATTCAATTTGATTGCTATTGAAATTGGTAAAATTATTATTTTAGCTACTTAAATTTCCCCTAATAAGGATAAGTGTAGAGCATTGAGGTGCAATAGATTCTGCATTAAAGAGTTTTCCTAATTTCAGTATTGTAATTGTGGGTGATTTTAATATTAGGTTATCTTCTATGGAACCTTCTGTGAGGGATTCAAAGGACTCCTTCCAGTTACTTGATATTGTTAGTAGTAATGATCTTATCATTGCGAATAATAGATTATCCACTTTTATTAATTATAATGGTAGTAGTATAATCGACTACTTTTACTAATATCTTCAGATATTGCTAGTGGAGTATTATTTGTGATGAAACCTTTTGCTCTTGCATTTCACAAAACTTTTTATTTTTCTATTGCTACTAATGTAGCTCGTTACCCTCCTAAGCAGTGCCTGAGGATAGATACAGAGATATTTGTTTCTAAAATTAATTCTAATTTGGTAGATATATTCATTAATAATGTACTACAGTGTAGTTATGGTGTAGAATTAGATAAGTTGATCAATAAATTTAACAGATATCTTTCAGATCTAATTAAACAAAGTCAATTTCCTATATTAATTCCTCAAGTGGACTGGTGGAATAGGGAATTAGAATTTCTGCATAATAAAACTAATATTGTTCGTAAAAAGAAACGGAGGTGTAAAGACCTTTTCCGTTTATTTATTTTGCAAAATACATTAAAAGAACTTAATAGGCGTTATAAACTTGAAGTTGCTAGAACTAAGTTACAACAGTGGAATGATCTTGTATCTCAAAGCTCAGCATGGGGTAGACCATACAAGATGATTTTTAAGAATCCGGTTAGTTTACCCATGCCCGATCTTTTGGTATCTCATCCATATTTAAAAACTGATCAGGATAAGGCTTATGCTCTATTAGATTATTTCTTCCCGCGGAAAGCTGATCTTCCTCTTACACCAGTATCTACTAAGGGTGCTTCAGCTCCTGTCATCGATAATTTGCTTATTGTTAAATTAGTTAAGAATTTGACTAATACGAAATCACCTGGGGAAGATAGAATTACTAATAAAGTAATTAAGCGTCTTAATTTACTTTTTCCAAATCTACTGATTACTATGTTCAATAAGTGCTTATTGTTGAATACGTTTACAAAATGCTTGAAATCAGCTACCATAAAACTACTATAAAAACCTAATAAAGGTTTGTCTGAACTATCAGCTTATCGTCCTATCTTCCTACTAAATGGCATTGGGAAGGTATTTGAAAAAGTTATTAATATACTTTTGATTGAGGAAATTGAAACAAAAAGTATCTTGCATAGTAATCAATATAGTTTTAGATCTGGTTGCCCTTCTGAGCATGCAGTTTTCCATTTGGTTACTTTGATTAAAGATGGGCTTAAAGATAATTGTCCTGTGTTAGTTGTCTCCTATGATATCAAGGGTGCTTTTGATAATTGTAGGTGGTCTGCCATTATAGAAGTATTAAAAAGTAGTAAAATTAATCCATACATTCTCAATACAGTTATTGATTATTTCTATCAGAGGACTGCTTCTCTTACGATTGGAGCTTCTACAGTCCACAAAAATCCTATATGTGGTGTTCCCCAGGGCTCCTGCTGGGGCCTTTAGGCTTCTCAAGGGTAATAATCCTCACATTCAACAATTCCTATTAATTCTTGATGACCGATTATTAAGATGGAAGCATGATACATTTGTTTCGTCTGTTTAATGTTAAACGTCATTGGTTAAAATACTCTGTTCATGATAATACATCGTCCTGTAAGGTGTCCTCTATTATTTGAGGCTTTGTACTTTGTGTATCCAGAGCTATATCGTTCGCATATATAAATTTGCGAACTTTCGTTAGCGATAAGTCAGCAACATATAAATGAAATAATAATGGAGCAAGTACCTATCCTTGATGGTTTAAAATTCGAGTTCTGTTGTCTTTTCATTTAGATACCCCCTTATTTTGCATTACTGATCGTGTTATTTAGTTCGAGTGTATTTTCTTACAAGAAATTGCTTTAAGTACTTTAGTGAGTAAACCACATCGCAATACAATATCATAGGGCGAGAAGAGGTCAATAAAACCGGTCTATGTTTTTCATCTTTCTTCAAAAACCATGCTCGATGTGTGATGTAAGCGCACTTATTTGATCAACGTAACTTCTAAATTCACGGAAACCTGCCTGCTCAATTGGTATTTGTTTATTTATAGTGTTACCTATACGGTTGTACACTAATCTTTCTAGTAGTTTGTATATTAAACTGAGCAATGAAATGGGTCTATAATTTTCAGCATTGTTCGGGTCTTTCCCTAGTTCTAGTATAGCTATTACTTTTGATACTTTGAACAATTTTGGCAATCGATTGGTTTCTAAAATTGTTCAAATAAATTTAGTATATTTTCTCGCGTTTTTTGCTATTATAAATTCTGGGTAGATTTCGTCTATCCCAGCAGCTTTTCCCAGTTTCAGACTTTTTATAACTATAGTCAGTTCCGATTCATCAAATGGTTTGACATATTCTGATTTTTCTTCTGTTGTTTTTAGCAGCTCTTTTATTCCTTATATGTCTACTGAATTTTTTGTTCAATTTCGGTGCATTTGCTGCTGGTGTAATTTCAACACTTCGGTTGTGTACTATCATTTCACCATTAATCACGTTTTCCATCGATTTAGTCCATTTTTTTCTACGAATGTTATAAGTTTTTCCGCTAGCTCATCGTTTTCCGACTTTTTAAATTGTTGATAGATATCTTCACTAAGTTTATTCCATCCGGGGATATATGTTTTACGAAATCCTTTACAAGTAAAGTAGCAAACCGTTCGTAGTTTTCTGGAATTGGTTTAATCCAG
This sequence comes from Coronaproctus castanopsis, assembly GCA_032883995.1. NCBI lineage: Eukaryota > Metazoa > Arthropoda > Insecta > Hemiptera > Monophlebidae > Coronaproctus > Coronaproctus castanopsis. The sequence continues at coordinate 114,935,949 of CM065052.1, forward strand.
CGAACACTGTCCTTAATAGTTTTTGAGAAGTTAATGCAGTATGTATTCTTAAAATTCAAGCGAGGTACATGGATAGAATTTACTCTGCAGGTAAACTGAAGCCTATGTCCATTATTGCAGGTCTATGCTGACTTTTTGGAAACTTGTAAGAGATTGTGCGTGAAATTTTTAACGTCTTCCCGTTTTGATCTAAGTCGAAAGTTTTTATCAATTTTCCGCCTGGCTGAATGAATGTTCCTTGCTGTTTAGCGTCATAAATTATGCATTCATTCTGCTAATCTGAGATCAGACCCTTTTGTTTGTTTATATTCCCACATTGTGTGTGTTGACTATTAAAGTCACCTGTGATTATAAAGCTGGTTTGTCTAGAATATCTATCATTCGTTGTGATCACTTGATAGTGGTTGGCTTGTAGATGTTAGTTATAGACAGTTTTTTAACTTCGAAAAATATTATTTTCATCAGTTGCTCTAATAAATCTCCATTCAAGCCTACTATTTTTTATGTAAGTAGCAATTCCATATTGTTGACGGCAAATTGCTGCTCCTATAGTAAATCCCAGTATTTTGTCCCTTTTGCTAGCAGCTTCCCATCTTCTATGTGCGTTTCTTGCAGTAATATAACATTTATATCATATGCTCGTGATATTTTAAGTCCTTCCACATTAATCTGAAGTATTCGAATATTAATATTTTTCAGTAAGTCGCTGTTTACTTGTGTCCTTCTTTTGTTAATACTTGACGTGTTTCAGTTCGCCGACTGTTTCCCGTATTCTTAGCCATTGTTTATATATATAAACAATGGTACCAGGCGCACGACGAGAATGTGATACGGGACGCGCATATTTGAAGACTGCTTTAAATCTTCGCTAAATTTAATAATATCGGCGTATTCTATAAAGAATCGTCGTTAGTAAAGGTTCGTCCATACGTTTCTATGCTGATTGTAGCGATAGGTATTTCTAACAAATAAATGACGTACGTATTGTGGCAAATGAAACAGATATTATCGACAGCTTAGATCACGCGTGAAAATTGCAATTCTCGCTAATTTTACGATAAAATAAGTTCTTCGTTTACGGGAGTCGAAGAATTTTTCTACGTCTTAATAAATAGTCTTGAAAACGTAAATCTGGACACGTATTGTAGTCAATTGAGTATGCGTAATCTACAACATTTGTTTTGCAATGTATCAAGTATATTAGAGTTATTTGTATTGGGGGTCTAATAACAGCTTTATGTAAGTCCATGGAAACCATTGCAATCTAAAGTAACAGTGGTTTTTGAAATTGATAAATGAGATCGCCGTCAAAAAGGCGCGATTGGTTGATGAGCGATCCTGCTCGACAAGTGATAGGAATCGACTTTATGATGAATTCCTGACAGACTTCAGACGGACCAAGGTGAATGCGACTTGTACGTGAGTAACTTCTGAAAAGATAACACACCGCCATGAGAGGGGCTTCGTAAACATTAAAGAACATTACAGAGGATTGATCATCGATGGAGGACTTATTGCGTACATCGCAATATGAGTTATGTCGGGTGTTTCGCAAACTTGGAATGAGATGTTTAATAGAAAAAAAAATAAAGTAGCCTCAGACTAGTTTATTGCGCGCGTTTATTAAATATCGAATATGAATAAACACTTGTCAATTTTTTCGGCTATATGTTATTCGGTTAAAATGAGACGTTTGTCTAGAGAAATAAATATCTCATAGAAGTTCGTCTAAGTATAAACATATTTTATAGGAATTTGTCTAGGACTAATTATTTTACAAGAGTTTGTCGAATATTTTATCAGGCGGTTTTCCCACATGATCGATTTACAGCATTCACCGCGATTCGATGTTTTCTATTTACGTTAACAGTATCCATTATTAATTTTCCGTTCGATAAAATTTAATTTAATATTTTCTTTTTCCAATAATATCAACAACTCCATACGATGTACCGTGTCTTCGTATGAGTTTTTTTTAACGTATTTATCATTCGTGTTAATACGAGTGCCTAAGGATGGAAAAAATGTAAAAAAGTCCCCAGGATTAGAGACTTTATTTATTTCTTCGTAATATCGTCAAAAAGGCCAATTCTTGGCATTCAAAGAGAATGAAAGATAAATAGAATTTTAAATTATAGGATACACGTTGAAGTAGCGCCGTATTCCACTCGGTGAACACGATTCTATATATCAACGTCTCTGTTTTATAGGAAAAGAGAAGAGTGTAATAATAATTTAATATGCAGAGGTACGATTTTATTATCAGCCAGGAACAACGTGCCGAATTAATGTTGGTAAATATCGAAGAGTAAAAAGCGATAGATGAAGAACCGATGGAGGGGTAGGGTGAAACACAATTCCTTTTGAAGTCGGTAAACGAAATTAAAATCTGACGGATGAAAAATTTGTCATATATATATATACATGTATATAATATAAAGTAATAAAATATAAAAAGGAAATTGAGATGAGATAAAAAAAGTCGGAAAAAATATATAACACTAATCATTTTATCTCCTATCGTTGCCCAAGGGTTTTCTTTTTTCATTACAGGGAAGCTACTACTTAAGAATTGCCATTTTTATTTGACTTTTCTCTTAGATTTACTTTTAGCTTATTGTTCGAATAAAAGGAAACCAGAATCACTATTAATATTATTATTAATATTTATTATTATTATTATTATTGATGTTCGTTCTCGTCGTTGTAATAAAGATATTTTATTCAATTTTTTATTACACAATGGATTGTCATACTTTTTTATTAATTTAAATTCTGGTTATTTTTCTTATTTTTTTCGAGTATATATATATATATTTTTTTTGTTTTTATAAATTATATTTAATAAATCAGCCGTATTTCTTTGTACCGTATAATAGGTATATTGTAAAAATTTACTGAAACAGGGGTGTAATTAACATACGGTATCCAGCTTTGATGATGTGGAAAATTGAGCATCGTAAATATTATACAGATACTTCAGAATCGAGCTCAAAATCAGCACCCTAGTGGGTTTAAAATATGGACAGCCTCATTTGGTACCATTTAGCACTTATAAGTCCATTTTCGCATTTTGTTTTTGTATGTTATTTATCTCTCAGAGTAGACCAAGTGGATCTACTGTCAAATGTAATTCCTAAATATTTGCTTTCGTCGGTGAATTTCCCATATAGTTTTATTAGTGGACTAGATAGTATCCGATGTCGAGTATATATATTGCGCCTTTAGTATTTTCTAGCGATATTTCGAGTTCTAACTTGTTTGTAATATTTCGAAATTGTTCAATTTTTATTTTTGAGATTATTTATAGCTGCCTTAAAGTTTGTGTTTATTGAGTATATTACTAGGCATTTTGTAGTAATTTTACGTTTTTGCAATCCAGTTGAACAATTTCTTTACTGTATAGTGTATGTATAATACAGGTGAGAGTATTGTGGGGTTCCTCTGTCGCTGCGGACCGTGTCACATAGCTGATTTTAAAATTTTACCCATCCTGTTGGCGGTTAGTTAAATTATATTCATTTATTGTCAGATACCTAAATTTGTCGTAATTTCTGCCAAGTTAAAGTTGACCGAATCAAAAGCTCCTTTAATGTCAATAAATATTGAAATCGTATGGTAGTTATTAGAACAGCGTTATTTAAATATCTGCGGTAAATATACCGATAGGGTCGCTGGTGCCATATACTTTCTGAAATCCATATTGAGTTTTGTTTAGATGCCATTCTAATCGCGATTTTAATATATTTTTTACGTATATACGTTAGTAATATAGGTCGGTATTTTTTCTTATCCGGTTTTAAGATAGGACAAACTATATGCTGTTTCCATTCTTTTTTGGTATATATGAATGCAACAGCGAGTTATTATAAAATGTTATTAATAATTGTTTAGTTTCAGTTGGTAATTCTCGAATTGCTCTATAAGGAATTCCATCTATTCCTACCGCAGTGGTTTTGTTAAGCTTCAAGATGTAATTCGTTATAAATGATGTGGGAGTTTTGAAAATTGATCATGATTTATTCTTAGAATATTAGTTTCATTATTGCTAATGTATTTGTATTCTTTTATCCGAGGTTTTATTCAGAATGCGTCGATGTTTTTATTTTGATGGATGTAGCACTACGTAGTTCTTTTAATGTGTGTGGAGTTACATTCAGGTGTAAGACTGTAGTATTTTAGCTTCTACTTTTTTCCTTTTTAATTATTTGTTTTGACTTATTGTAGAATGTCGGTTAAACTCAGCTAATCGTCGTTTAGCAACTGCTAGATTGCAATCGGTATCTCACCGCGGATGTTTATTATCTTTTTGGATTAATTTTAATCGATAGTTGCGGATATTTCTATTTGGTAATTTTATGTTTGTTATTATTTTATACTGTGTCGAAAAATGTACATTTGCAAATTCTTCTATATTGATTTCGTTAGTTTAATTTAAAGCATTGATATCATATTTATCCGATTGGTTAGTTCAAACCATTTGATATAGGTTGATGTTTTCGAAATAATATAATCTATTGTAATCGGTAAATGGTCATTTCCCCTAAGGTCATTACGAACACTTACCGTAGAATTTAGTCCAGCATTAGCCGTACATAATATTGGAATTTTGTTGTTCGTCTCCAGCTATACGTGCTTATTTATTAAGATTCATCAATAAACTGCCGTAGTTCTTCCCTTCTGTATTATTATTACTATTGGCCCATACGGTGAGCAACATTTTCGTAATTTTTGACTTAATAACTTCCTATTGGGTGCGAGTTAACCCGTGTTTGGGTGCCGCACATATTGCCAATTGTATTTTTCTGTATATTTATGTCAACGCAAGTTATTCGTACTTTATTATTGATGTTTTCTGTCAAATTAAGTTTATAAGTCGGGCATTCGTGAATGAAGACGGCTGATCCTCCGTCAGGTGAATTAGATTTATCACACCGGATAATGTTATAACAAGTTGAAATGTATATTGTGTTTTTAACCAAGTTTCACATAGGTTACTATTTGTGTCTATGTCAATTATATATTTTGTGTAGTTAATATTGTATGTGTGCTTGTGTGAGCTTATGTATGTATTATATGTACGTATATACATGTGCATGTGTACCTCGAATATTTTTGTTTTTCTTTTACCATATTTTATTTATTTTTCCTCGAAGGTTTTTGTCTGTTTTTTCCTGTAGCTCAACATTTGTCTCGTTAATTTTCTATATTTAGCAATACTATAAAAGTTAACTGAAGGTATAAGGTACTTAACATTATGAACCTTGTTATGTGTGTATGATTACGAAATAAAACTTCTTCTTCACTCTCTCTCTCTCTCTCTCTCTTTCTCTCTCTCTATATATATATATTCTTCTTCTTCTTCCTTGATATTATGAGACCGCCGCATATGCTATTCTTCTTCAATTCGATCTGTCTTGAGCAGCTAACACCGCTTCATGTAGATTTAATCCAGTTACTGATTTTATCTGGTTAACCCAGCGCATCCGCGGTCTTTAACTTTTCCTCTTCCCGCATACTTTCCCGGTAATTATCAGATTTTGCAGGGAGTCTCTATCTCTCCCTATATGTCCGAAAAACTTAAAGAATCTCTTCTTGATTCTACATTACAGCCGCATATGTATGCTTAGTTTTTGGAAGACATATTCGTTAGTTTTCCGGTCAATCCACGATATTCTTAGTAACCTTCTGTAGGCCCAAATTTCGAACCCGTCTATTCTATTAGCGCAGTTTAGAGTGAGGGACCAAGTCTCGCACGCATAAGTAGCAATTGAAAACACCGGACAGTCTAACAGTTTAAGCTTTGTGTTTATAGACAATGCCGTATCTTTCCAAATCGGAGATAATCTTACGCGCTAATAAATAATCTCCTCTTTATATCCGGTAAGCAGCTACCGTTATTTGTCAGTACTGAGCCAAGATACGTGAAATTTTCTAAAACATCCAATCCACAAACTTTCTTCCGTTTGCCATTACCATTTTTATCTACTATCATGACTTTTGTTTTGTTCCTGTTTATTAGTAATCCATATTCTCTGCATCGAACTTCGAGATTCTGTATAAAGTTTGACATATTATCCTCCAAGCTACTTATAATGACAATATCGTCAGCGTAGCGCAAATTATTAATTTTTTTGCCGCCCACTGAAATACCATCATCCTAATTGTTCAGTAGTTGCCGCATAATATATTCTGTGTACATGTTAAACAATAAAGGTGACAACAGACATCCTTGTCTAACACCGTTTCTCAACTTGAAGTTAATAGTTCTTATGTTGTTTACACGCACGACTGCCGAATTATTTTTGTACAATTGCTTTATTAAATATATGAGATGTTCTGGGTTTCCCATCTCCTGTAATATGAACCATAATTTCTCCCAGTTAATAGAATCAAGTGCTTTATTAGAAGTCTATGAAGCACATATACGTTGTTATGTTATATCAAACTTTTTCTATTAACTGTCTTGCTATTATTATCAGTTCTCTTGTACCTTTGCCTGGCATAAATCCTAGTTGCTCCGGGGAGATCTCTTTTAGCAGGAATGTCTTCGGTCTGTCGTTTATGGTTAACAGCATGACTTTACTAGCATGGGATATTAGTGCAATCAGTAACTGCTACATTGTGATGTGGATCCTTTTTTGTGTATCGGTATGAGTGATGTAAAGCACCAGTCGTCCGGGCATTTCTCAGTTTCCCATATTTACAACACAATTTATGCATAATGTCGATTCCGCATTCTCCAATGGCTTTTATTGTTTCGACTGTGATATTATCTAGTCCTGCAGCTTTACCGTTTTTTATTTTTTCGACTGCTCTGCGTACTTCTGTTCTTAATATCGATGGTTCTACATTTATATTATCGCTGGTATCATTTGTTCTAACACTGACTATGTCCTTATCTGTAAATAGCGTTTTGCAGTATTCTTTCCACACTTCAGCAATCAAATGCATTGCTTGCTTTCTTAGTTTAAAGTCCTTTGTAAGTGATTTTAATTTTTTATATAGATCATTGGCTTCATTATGTTCTGCATGTTTTTGCATTTCTGTATTAATATGATTCGACTTCTCTCTCCTGCATGATGCTTTTATTGTCTTATTAATTTCCTTCATTCTTTGTTCTCGTAGTTCCAGTTTAATTCTTTTAATTTCTCTTCTTTCTTCTAACAGTTTTAATGTTTCGTCAGACAGCCAGTGCTTTCTTCTAGTTGGTTCTTCTTTTGTACTGTTTCTTGTAGCTTCCCGTATCAAATTCTTTGTTACTTGCCAGATTTCGTCAGCGTCCATATTTTCAGTATCTGCTAGTAGCGTTGTTTCCATGATTCCCTGTAATTCTTTAACATTGCTACTGATAGTCTGTCAGGTGTCTTTCCTGTTTTTGTAACATGTAATTTTAATTTAACAAACGCTTTGACAAGTTTGTGGTCTGATCCGCATTCTCCTCCAGGTCTTGCTACCACATTGCTTATAGAGGTTCAACACCTGGATCGGATTAACAAATAATCAATTTGATTTTTATGAACTCCCCCTGGTATGGTCCACGTTGATAGCCACCTTTTGGGATGTTTGAAAATGGTGTTCCTTATCGCCAAATCATTCTCAATAGCAAACTGCAGAAGCATTTCTCCTCTTTCATTTCTGCCACCCAATCCAAATTTACAGACATTCTTTCTAATATTAACGTCGTTTTCAATGTAACCTATCTTCGCTTTGAAATCTCCCATTATGACTACCATTTCCTTACTTGGTATTTTCCTAAGTATTACTCCAAGTTCTCGATAGATCTTAAATATTTCTTCATCATTCGAGTCTCAAGTTGGCATGTATACCTGTATAATATGGCAATTCGTTGGCTGGCAGTTAAGCGTCATTTTAATTATTCGGTCGCTTATGGTTTCATACTCCTTAACATATTTTGTCATGTCCTTGCTGATGACAAAAGCGACACCACAATCTGAATAATTAGCCAGACCAGAACCGCAAATCATGTTCATTTCAGTATTGAAATACCCCGCATCCTTCTACTGTGTAAGCCACAAATTCAGATGCCTTCTCTAGCGAGTTCATTCTCCTCGATGCGCAGTTTTCCCGGCTGATTAAGTCCTCTAACATTCCATCTACCAATAGTTATCTGCCGTCTTATGTTCAATTTGTGATGGTTATTTTTACCAGTAGCCTATTTCGCATGAGATGTCTGGTTCTCCTCATCATCATGACCGGTAGCCCATTTGACACTGATTAGCCTAGACCCAATATAACGCCGATTTCCAGTCGGATCGCATGGCATAACATTCACTTAATTGACCATTTCATAATACTCTCGCGGGAAAATAATCTGGTGGTTTCCCATTGCCTGCCTGATCGCAGTTCCATAGCCGGGGGAATTAATAAGTAATTTCGCCTGTGTATATCTGATTTAAGCCTTAGATGAAGTCATTCTTCATCAGCTTTGGAAGAGTAATGATGCCGCTGCTGGCCAGCACCATGGTTAGTAGGGAAATTAATAATGTGGTGGTTTCCTTTGCCTTCCACATGATTTTCTGTTAGGATTTACTGCCTTAGCCTTTGGGTAAAGACCCGAACCGCAAGGCAGCGGTTTGTTACTGAGGAGGTAACAATGTTGTAAAAGATTTATGCAGACTTTTATGGTCAGTTCCTCAAGCTGACCATCTGCATCCTCGTGTCTCTTACCCTAATCACCTGCTTGAGGTTTCCATCAGTAGCCGCTCTTGATACGCGACTGCTTATTCGACTAATGTCTTAATCGCAGGTAACCTACATATCTGTAGGCCGTTCCACTATCCGCCACCAGTTGACGCGTCCCATACCGGTTAGAGCTCCGGTCCCTCAAGGTACAATATATATATATATATATATATATATCTGTAATATACATAATTATATGTATGAATTATTCGCATATCATTGATTCGTTAAAGAGTTCCATATAACTAGTTCATGACGCCATATCATCATTCAACATTATTGTTGCATATCCTCGAACAATTTAGTGGAAACAGTGGAGGTTGCTAAGTTTGTTAATACAGAAAAATCTTTAATCCCTCTATTAGCATTTATACATGTGTGCACGTATGTATGTATGTTAGTGTGTGTAATGATACGACGACATTATTTGGCATCCTTCGATAATATACGTCTCGTTATTCGAAATTACAATAATGTTTCAAAATAACATAATAAAATATTTTGTAGATAATCTATATATGCGTACGTGCATATATACATAATTTTATGCATGTAATATATACGTATTTATTTATATTTAACCATATGTAACGTCCGCGTTATATTGTAGTAAATAAATTAATAAAGTAGTGCACACACTTAATTTATACATGTATATATACTTACATATAAATGTATACTTATATATATGTATGTGCGTGTGTGTATGTGAGATATATTATATTTTGTTAACAACGCAGATATATATTGACATATATATATATATATTGGTATATTTTATATATATATATATAAATAGTATATATCACTATACTATTGAAAACGATATTGATTTGAAAATAAGCCCAGAATTTTGGAAGTGCTACTGGCATTTTAATAATAAAAGTTAAAAATAGTAAAATGAAAGTATGGGTTATTTACGAACTATTCCGAGTAAAAATAAAATTAACCTGAGAGTGTTAAACCGGACGACAAATCAGCTTTTTAAATCACCCGCTGAGGTCGGTTCACATCATAGGCAGTTGAAACGTAATTAATAACGTCAACGGAACGATGGCTGCAGGTATTAGTTGGCATGAATATGATACGTAAATATTGAAATTTTTATTCCTAGGATAATAATATTTACGATTATCGCTCGTAATAATTTCTTAATACACCGATTTCTATTTATTTTACATATATAGCGTACATATGTATATGTACGCTATAAATGTACAGATTATGTGGTTTATGCGTTTGTAGAAAACATCGTGAACTATAGGGAAAAATGGAAAAAACTTCTTACTACAAAATTACACCCCGCACGTCTATATATAATACTCAAATGCACACTGAAATACTGAGATAATAATAATGATGATGATGATAATAATAATAATAATAATAATAACGTGTGTTCGCATTTTTATTAACCTTTTAGGTAAATGTGTTTACAGCTTTTCGAATCGATACATATCTCCCAGCGAGCCAATAAGACGCAAGTTCTTTTATTATCCAGCATAGGTGACATTCAATAACAAGGTGATATGTTTGCCAAGTCGTTGTAAAAGTTAGTGTAGAGACGTATATATTATATATATATATATATATGTATAATGCGTGTATGTGTGAGCGAATATAAGCAATATACTAATGCGAGGTATACTAGAAAAGGTTGAAAAATTATACACGTTCAAAGTAGAATAGTGTAGGATACCTTTAGTGTGTAAATTCGAGAAAGAACGCACTATATATATATATATATATATATATATATATATATATACACATATATATGTATATATACTGAAAATACATAACTACCAAATGACAAGACTTACGATGTATTACATAGTACACACAATGAAACGTAGGTCTTCTATTATTTATGATTTTGCATGCTAACAATGTGTTACAGCATGAAAATCTCCGTTATGTTACATTTTATGATATATATATATATAATGTACAATGTGTGTCCGTTGTGTATACATTAGTATAAAATTTCGTATGTTTTGGACAAATACACACACATGGGGATTTACTTTTATGAAAGAAAGTTGTATTTCTATATAAGGGATTTATAGTTGACGTATGGTGTTCAATTTTAAATTTTCCCTTAATCTTCGTAGGTAGGCGTAAAATATATCCTTTAACAGACGAACCGAGTAGGCCAATAAATTTGTAGAGGATACATGATTTATGAAAAAAAAATATCGGGTAGCTCGTTCGGTTGTCAAACTCCTAAATTTGGCATTTCCGATAGGGGAGTGCAGAGTTGTAGGAAGTTAATATTTGGGCGCGAAATTTGGCAGTCTACCATTTAAATTTACTATATATATATATATATATAAATATGTGTGTATGTACTTACATATATGTATACTTAAATGTGTGATATATGGATATATTTGCTAGATGGTCTGTGTAATGGTTTTCATAAGCAATTTTTTTTTCCAGTTACACGTGTTAAACTACGATTTCACGTATAGGTTTCCGAAATTATGCGTCCGTTCGCACCGGTATTTATAACGAATTTTAAATTTTGCTTGTGATTTGTTGATAATATTTCAGAATTTTTTGTTGACACATTGCAACGAGGCGTCGTTTAAGTTGATCTATTTGCTATCCATCGCATTTACATCATTCTGCGCCATGTCCACAGCACAAATGTTTTCTGTTTATTTTGTTCGTCTATGATCCAAGATTCTGCTCCATATAAAAATAAAAGGCTGTTAATTAGTTTAATTTTTGTTAATCCGGTAACGATGCTTCCAAATTTTATTTATTCCCACCATTGCTGATTTTGTCAACATTATATTATATATATATATAGCATATAACTACGGTAATCCAGGCGGGTGAATGAACGAATTAATATTTTCATTAAATATCCTGCAACCATTAGTTCAGTCGTTCTGAGATCGATAAAATTATAAAAATATAAACAAATTGAACTTATTTCTTCATATTAATAATGAGAAAAACTATGATAATAATAATTAACGAAACCGGAGTCGAATTTTCATAATTGACCTCGTCACGTAGATCTGTCTGATCGGTAAATGAGTAACAGCTTATTGGGATGATAAACCAGCAGGGAGAAGACAGTGTCAAACCATCCTTTATTGGCTCGTCCAAGGTGCGTCGTTCGACTAATGCTCTAACAATTTTTCAGTTGATGAGGTTCAACAGAGAGACATTCCATATTAAATTTCGAGTTGATGAGACTTTACTTGCTCACTAGAAAAGAAAACAAGAAGGGTCCGTAAAATTAATAAATAAAATAATTTATTTATTCCTTCGTATTAGTAAGTTTTTATTAATTTTTATTCGTCAATTATAAGAAAAAAAAATTTTTTTTTATTATTTATATCTTGAACACGTCAGTTCAATTACTAGCACAGGTTTCCACCGGTGTGTTCAGAGATCGCGGACATTCTAGTCGTTCCATAAATCTGTGGTTGTGAAATAGATCTGTTAAATGTAATATTCGAAGAATACAACAGCAACAGTCGAAGATACTTTGTACTATCACGTAATAGTACTGTCCAAACAGAACTCTTCAAAATATAAACACATCCCTTCTGTTATCACTAATCGGTTGTTTGTGGATTTGTCGCTACTACCCTCTGTTCACTCTAGAGTAGCTTTAATGTTCAACGTTGTGAACGTCTAATATTTTTGAAGAAGATATCGATCGTATATTTTTTAGTTAGTTGGGTTTTTGTCTTTCTAAGATGGGATTCACTCGACAAATTAATCTTTGTATTTTTCATCCTTACTGGTCAATTGTTCACCTTCTGATGTTCGTGCTTTATCATTTATTAGAATCATTCGTATTCTTATTCAATCGTCGTTTCTTCACGTCTTTCATCTATTTCCTCTTTTATTTCAATCTTCCTTTTTCCTCATTTTATAAAAATACTTTCAAGTTTTCTTCTTAGTTTAATTTATTTAATTTTATAGCTATATCTCTAGGTTCGGATGGCCAAATGACGAGTATAATGCTAAAAAAAAAGCCACTTCCGTATGTTTTAATCGTCGTTTCAAATATGCCGACAAGTCTAGTTTTTCGCGTTTTTAATACTTCATTTCGAACGCGTAAGCCCTAGCGTAAATTATCGCGCCAAGAGCTTATCCGATGATAGCATTCACCTGCCCGACCCCGGAATATTATAACCTACCCTGTAATTCTTTCTCGGGTTATAGAATAGAGAAAAACCTTTAAAAAACCACCGACCCGTCTTTGTTTTTATTAAACGCGTTATTTTCCCGCCGTAATTTTCGTCGTCCCGGGCAACAACTCGGCGAACGTTACCGGAAAAACGCCCGACGTAATAACCGTCTCTCGTTTTTCAACGGATTAACTTAACGAGTTGGAAAAAAACAGTTAAGCGGCTTGTTCTCAGTCGGGAAACTGGCAATACAATCTTATCTTCGGCCTTTAATTAGGAAATCCCCACCCTCTCGCTAGTCGTCGGTTTTTATCGTCGCCCGAGCGATTGTCACATTACGGCGAATATAACTGCTCGGTGAAAACCGAAATACCGGCGAGAATTTCGACGGTCGGTCCCATTTTTAAAATAGACGACGCGACGCTAAAGATAAACGAATTTAACACGACGAAAGAATGCGGTAATTCGCGAACGGGGCAGCGGTAATAAAAGAACGGAGGGAATGAAAAAGGATAAAGGAAAATGGGATGCGCACCGCGGATGCCTGCGTTCGGATGCAAACATATCAGTCGGTAGGTAGGCGGATGATAAAATCAGACGATCGTAGGCGCGTTAATGCGTTGAAAGCTTTTCGCAAAGTTTCATTCGGTCATCGTCAGTTGAACTCGTCGTAATTGCCAGGCGATGAAAATTAAAAAGTCCGTTTAAAACGGCCGCATCGACCGGAAGAGGGTGTATAACAAGAGCAGCTAGAGAAGATAATATTTAAAAATTTCCATACTCTCGGAGGTTTTCGAGGCGTCGAGTTGAAACGACGTCCTATTACACCGCTGGAAAATATTATATATATATATATATATATATATATATATATATATATGTATGTATAGTCAAACTGAGTTTTTGGAGAGAATATCTCGAATCTTAACGAAATATTCGCCAAATTTCGTCTCTTTAATTTTAATATTATTTATATAGAACGAAAATTAAAAAATACACACGGAAACGACAACAAAACTGCGGAAGAACTATTGAGAGAACTTTCCAGTGAAGCGCGGACAAAACGCAAGACGAAGTCACGAATGCTCGGAAGTAAAGTAGAGTTAATTAAAAATAAACAAATAACGAATGGAAGAATTAACTATATGGACGAGAATTTAAAAAGATTAATAAATAAATAAATAAGAAGAATAAAAAAAGGAAGGAAATTAGATATAATAGGAATAGGTAAAGAACAACACTACCAAAAAAAAAACAAAAAAATTATTCTTGCAGAATTTGTAAAGAAATATTGAATCACGTTGTTAAAACCAAAATATTAAACATCATAAACTTATCGCTCGAGTTAAGTCGAAAGATTATACCTCGTGTTCTATCGTGAAAAAATGTTACCAATAGAAGGCAGAACTTCCAATTATGAAAGAGAAAATAAAAATTGATACGAAGATATTTAAGAATTGTAACTCAGTAGGCGTAGACTGTTAGTTGCAGATATACTAGATTTTGCCGATGATAATCTCAGCACCGCCAGAAAATAATGCATGAATTATTCTTACTGCTAAGAACAGATTTAGTACTGCGAATAAACGAAAATATTCAAAGATTATTATCGATGAAGAAAATGAAATCCGAAAAATCGTTAAAACGGTTATAAGATATACAAACCGAAAATAAATTCATTCGGACATCTGTATAAGAAAGAACGGGTGGATAAGAAGTGGACGTAAAAAAATGGCAAGGTTTAGCGAAAACCGCGATTGTGAAAATACGGACAAATTGTAACGAAACTACGACTTCCTACCATACGAACGTTGGTTTTTCTCAATAGCGAGATACGGATCATGGACAATTAAGGATAGATGATCAAATCGGGCTTTTGAAATGGGCAAATATGGAAAAATTCTTAAAATCCAACGAACAAGACAAAATGAACTCGTATTACAAGATCTCAAAATTGAAATCGACTGCTGTTTGCATCTATCAGGAGGCACTTGATCGGCAAGAAAATCATTAGATGAATAAAAAAAAATAAAGAAAGGTAGACACCATCGAATCGCGTCACATCGATCAAATTCAAAAATGACGTCATCTATTAATTGTTGACGAAAAAACTCGCGTTAATTTTTCTCAAAATGCCTGATCGCGTTAAAGTTTTAAAAGTAAACTGACCGGGTTGTTGAAAGTCGATCGTCTTTCTTTTTTTAAAGATATTTTGTCCTCTACTAGAATGACGGAGGATCGAAAATTATAATTAAAATTAAATTGACAACTATTCCGTACGAACACGCCATCTTAAAAATTATAATGTAAATAGTGATTTTAAAAAATAAATAATCAACAAGAAAGTAATTAGAATTGCTAAATCTTTACATATAAAAATATCGCAAAGCTTTTTATGTATTAAACTATTATCAAGTGGACGTAAAAAAATAACGTATGAAAATATACAATTTATAGGAAATATAAGAGAACCAAAAAAATAAAATGTAAAACAATACTTAATTTACGCGTACGATATTACAAAAAATAACAAAGTGAAAAAACAGTTATTTATAGAACAATCTGACAGTGAATGTGGTAAAGAACGCAATCAATAAATCAGCAATATGAACGTAAACAATTGCACATATTTTTCCCTAACTTATGATCAAAACTATAGATGAGGTAAAATTTCTATCCTGGAGTGCCAACTCTATTAAAGATAAACTTGCGAAATTGCCGGAACTTGTTCACCTAGTTCACGAAATTAAGATTGACATTATCGGATTAAACGAAACTAAACTTGATTCTCAATACTCGTTAAACTATCCGGGTTATCCTGATAGCGGCGGAGTCGCAATATTAATTAATAACAATTTCAAACATCCCCAAATTACGTGAGATCCAAGCGGTGGGTGTTGCTCTTGCAATAAATGCAACGGAATATATAGTGTTTCAAAATTTCTTGCAGCAGATACTACATACTTATTTAAATCTAATCCTAGAGTCCTTCTATTTGGTGATTTGAATGCTAAAAATATAATCTGGAATTGCTATAATAACAATAGAGCTGGAATTCAATTGTACGAAATTTCTCTAAAACTTAACCTTAATATTCGAGCTCCAAATATGCCAACTTTCTATTCGAGTTGTACTAGAACAGCAAAAACTCAGTGTCATTGACATTGTTGTTGCAAAAAACGTACCTAATATAACTAAACCTAATTCTCTGCATAAACTAAGCTCTGACCATAACCCGATTTATTTTATGCTAAAATATAAAAAATAATATTATTAAAAAAGAAAGTTCCCTTAACTTCAAATTAGCAAACTGGAAGCAATTCCGAAATGACATATGCAATAATCTAATTTGCAACCCGCATCTTAATAATAACAATGAAATAAATTTAGCTATTAACCATATATTATGAGAATACGCTGCTAAGTCATCCATAGCAATTAACGCAGAAAACAATTATCGTCTTAATATACCATACGTAATCAAAACTGCAATCACTTTAAAAAATCGTTACAGAAAGTTATATATATCAAAAAAATAGAACCAACACGTTTGGACCTATTTGTAAATTTCTCCATAATCTAATCGGAAAGTAAAAACTTTATTAATTGAACGTAAAAATGATACACGGAATAAGACGTTACAAAATTTAAAAGCCAAGGATAATAGCTTATGGAAACTTACAAAAATAATGAATAAAACACATCGCAGCGTGCCACCGCTTGAATCTGGGGGAAATATAGCTTACTCTGATAGTGAGAAAGCAGAGCTGCTCGCTCAATTTTATTCGGACATACACAGAAAATTGCTACTTATCCACAAGCAATCACCGTACGGTAGTCACGCGTGCTGTTAATTACTTTCTCAAAAAATAATAAGTCCCTACACCTTGTAGCTTCCCATCTTATTACGCCTAATCAAGTGTGGAAACACATTAAAAAATTAAAAAATAAACTATCCACTTGATAACATTCTAGCTGTTTTATTGAAACGCATGCCGCGTAAAGGCGTCATTCTTTTAATATCATTAATGCATCAGACAAAAATACTTTCCCAATGTATGGAAATGCTCGATGATAATACCTGTAAACCTAACAAAGACATCAGTCATCCTAAAAATATTAGTCAGATTAACTTACTTAACGACATAAGCAAAATAATGGAAAAAATTTGCTAATGATAATAATATTTTACCGGATAATCAATTTTGGTTTTAGACGTAATCTTTCTACAGTGCACGCGGTGGCTATTGTGTGCGACGCAATAACGGAAAAGTTTAATTTAAATGAACATACAGGACTTTTACTCATTGATACGGAAAAAGCCTTTCATACTGTATAGCACCATGGTCTAATTTATAAAATGATAAAACTCCACTTTCATCCTAATCTGATAAGTAAACAGCTATTTAACAGAAACTTTCGAGTAAGAATCAAAAAGGATTACTCCTAAAAAACCATCCACGCAGGCGTTCCGCAAGGTAGTATATCGGGTCTGTTCTTATTCTTATTATATATATCAATGATATTCCTCAATTTAAAGGCTCCGTAATATATGCCGATGACATTGCATTATTAACTTCGTCCTTCAGAGTTATAACTAATAGATTGCAACAAAAGTTTACAATGATCGATGCATTCCTAAACAAATGGCAATTAGCTGTAAATGTTGTTAAAACGGAGGCTATATTCTAAAAAATCAATTGAAAATTAGTTAAATCACTAATATTTATTTCCTTAAAGAAAACACAAAGCTTTTCGACATTTACGCCATTATCAAGTGAAACATTTTAAAAGATCATAATTTTAAAAATATAAATTAAATATAATTACTTAAAAATATGTGATGGTGATTGTGAAAATATACTTCAAAAATGCTGTACTGCTTCTGTCTATTTTTTGATTTGTTGAAATTTAATATCAATATATTTGTTTATTAATTTTGTTTTTTTATATTAATCTTTTCTTCAATACTGTTTTCCGGATTCTGTAAAAGTTGTATACTGGTGGAATTTTAAATTTTTCATTTACTGTTGCGATGTATGATGTCCAAAAGTAAAATATAAAATATAAAAATATACGAACACAAAATTTTTTAAAAAACACAATTTTACAAGTAAAATGAAAATAAATATTAAAAATCTATATTCTAATAGAAGGTCATCTGACAAACCTGAAATTCGAATTACACAACCATACAATGGAAAGAAAACGTTAAATACCTAGACGTTATATTCGATAAAAAATTAACTTTTGAGAAACACATTAATTATAAATAAAACTAGAGCAAGAATGTTTCGCTATTTTCAATAAAAAGATCCAAACTAAATATTCGAAATAAATTAATTATTTTTAAGTCAATTATTGAACCACTGCTAACCTACGGTTGTCCTGTATGGAACTACGTGCCTAAAACTACACATCAAAAAATACAATACAGAATGACTGTTGCCGAATCATATTAAATTTTCTCAAGTACACAAAGATACAATTAATGCGTGAAATGTTGAAGTTAGACTTCATAGTGAACATACTCGCAAGTAAATTTTTTCTTAAATTTGAAAGTAACCCGTCTCTCCCTGTTAAAGCGATATCTAACTATAATTACGAATCATTAAGATATAAAAAATATAAACACAATAACTTTCTGTCATAAAAGTGTCAACAATAATATTATGTTAAAATAAGTATAAAATAATTTCATATTGATATTATAACCGAATTTATGTGTTTCCTCTTCTTTCTGGGTTTTTTCTTTGATTTTTCTAGCATAAATTAATATTTAATCTATACATAAATGAAAATGTATCTTTTATTATTGTATTTATAAGAACTTTACATTAAGGCCTACGAGCCGGTGTACCAATAATTTATATTGCGAAATAGTTTATAACTTTTATTTATATGAATAAAATTTCTTCTTCTTCTTCTTAAACAATTACACTAAATAGACAGATTAATAAAAAATTTCTATTATATAAAAAGTGGTTAAATTCGTGATATACTTCTTAAAATTAATTAGTCATCAAAATTTTTCATTGAACGCGCATATTATGGGATTATTTTACAAATAATATTTTTTTTGACTTTGCAATTTTTTTGTAATAACGTGCATATAAATTATTATTATTATTTTTTTTTATATATTTTTTATAAATTGTATATTTGTAGATTTTTTTTTTTTTTTGACGTTCACTTGATAATGTTCGTAGAATTTTTTTAATACAAAAATTTATGACGTTTTTTACTTTCACAGCAAGCTGTTGTACCTATTTACCTACCAACTGGACTCAGAGTTTAGTTAGCGAGAGATCCATTCTACAATGAAAAATTTTCATGCCCCGTTGAGATTTTAACTCCGGTTGTACGAATGTCTCCTCCGTAATCTTATACACGTTTGAACAGTCTATATCTATTCAAAAATAAATATGAAAAAAAACCCGGTATTTTAAAATAGACGTTATAAAATTCCGATCAATTCTAATATAGGTTCATAAGCGTATGCGTCAACACACAGCTTCGACATATATGTACTTCATACAATGTAACCGGTAATATATAAATAATTATGAATATTTATAATCCTCCGCCCAGCATTCTGCTACATGATTCAGAGCACGCTGCAGATTATCATTCGCTAAAACTTTGGAATGATTGACTGCTAAGATAGGCACTGCAGTTATTGTATTCCGTATCGATAGTATGCGGAAAACTGTCATTTTTATTCTAAAACTAAAAAAAAAAAAGAATATATAACAAACTTGCCTTCCGGATAAGAACGATAGAAATTTTCCATTTCCCTCGTCATTATTTCCTCTCCACCATTTTCTTTTTTAGTTGTTTATTTTTTCACACGCGACCTATATTTAGTTAGTCGAATGGAAAAATTTGGAATAAGAACTTTTAATAAGATTTTCAGACGGGAAGCGGTTATTAACGCGGACGGACGAAGAGGTGTATTGTTTAAACGTGGACGACTGGGTGGGTAAGATTCTTTTATATTATATTATTTGACCGAGAAATTTAGATGCAAATTCGTCGAAATCGAGTTGGGTACTTACACACGGCGTTACATGGAATGAATATAAATATTCTCGGCATACATCCTCCGCACCCGCACGACGATGACAATATAGAGGACAAAGATAATGATAGGGTTTCGGTAGACGCGACCTGTGCTATACTCGCTTAGTTCTGTTTAACATAATTTTCTCATCTGTATTTCTGGAAAAACGCCGTTTAAAATATACCTTCCGACTACTTTTCTTCTATACCTCATTCGCTTTTCTCCGTCTTGTATAATTTTAAACCTCTTATCCCCTTACTCCATCTACGTGATCGTTAGATACCGAGGCTGTTTACACTTAATACTTCATATATATAGTCGACGACTTATTCCGCCTCTATATTTTTCCGCCTATTTACGCTACAATTCGTTTCATGTTTTTTTCTTTTTGTCTTCAACATTTCATTTGTTTTCGCCGAGTGCATTCTTATCAGAATCCAACAGCGGATATATTCATTTTTTTCAACAGTAAACGATGGATTCTTCCCTAATATGTTGCACTTATAAAAATAAGCCCCTAGTATTATCGGACGATCAAACATATAGATTCGCGAGCGCGATTTAATAACTGGTTATTTCGTTAAAACTGAGAAAAATACGGAATTTAAAATATAAATAAAGTAGAGGGAAACACTAGGTATGGTAAATAAATGTGGAAAAAAACAAAAGCAACGGACGACTGCAAGGAAACCGATGGAAAAATAGTTTAGCAAGTCCAGAGGTTTAAATACATCGGCCAGATTATAAGAAAAGATCTATATATTGCGATATTGAATTTAATTATAGAATTGGACTAGCGAAATGTGCGTTTCAAGAAGAACGATTCATATTAAGACGAAAGTTAATACAATTGAAGCTCCGAAAAGGAATATTAAAGATGCACGTGTTCTTTTATAGTGCTGAAACCCGGATATTAAATAAAGTTAATACGAATAAGTTATAAGCGTTAGAGATGTGGACTTGGAGGAAAATAGAGCGGAGAAGCTGGTTAAAATGAAAATCATAAAAAGGTGCTTACTAGGATAAATTGAAGAGAAAATAAAATCGAATAAAGAAAACGCGATTTACTTTATTTTTTATTAATCTTTTATTGGGCTTCCACGGTGGTTTGTTGAAATTATTTATTAAGTACGCTCACTTATGCTATTTATTCTGTAGGGAAATTATATAAAAATATTTTAAAATATAAGTACAAAATAATACTGATAAGGCTAGGAGAAAATATACGATGAGAGGACAGATTAAATACTATCAATATAAATGAAGGATATTTTGACTATCAGTGAAAATGTGTAAAAAAATTAGTTCGTTTTAACCATGGAACTCTGAATAAGGTTGTTCGTAATTGAACAAGGAACACGTTGTTTAATGAATTTAAATTTGTCCAGACTTATGTTTATGGAGACAATATTGTTGTAGTATGGAAAAGAAAAGTATGCGGAAGGGAAAAAAGAACGAATAACATCCCGAGATATGGACAGATTATGGGATGATATGCGTAACACAGGAATGCGTGAAGAGACGAATCGATAAATTTGTAGAAAAAATTGAACGAATATTTATAGAGTAGTAACTTAATATGAATTTTTCAGCTAGGAATATTAAAAGGGATGTCTTAGTCTCAATATGGAATACAGCAGTAGAAGTAGAAGAAAAAGTTCCGAGAGCTAAACGTAGCAGAGGTTTTGGATTTTACCTAAATTATGAAGGTAAAGAGAAAACTGCCATAGTCTAGAATACTTCGGACGAATAATTTATTAAAAGAGGACCACTAGGTCGCTACCACAAGTAGTGAGACTAAAAAGTTATATCAAGTAAGTTCGTTTAAATGCCTTAGTACGAATATACTTGACATGCTTCGCCTAACTAAGTCTGCGCGAATTTCTTCTATCTTTACTGCAGAGGACCGTAGCTATTCTTCATTCTCTCCGTTTCGTCCTTTCTAAAAAATTATCTAAGACTTTGTAATCTTTTCAAACTCCAGAAGTTCTCTCCGCATTCAAATTTTCACACTACAACCCTCATTTCTCTCCCATAGTACTGAAAAATCGCAATCACGTCGCTCTTCTTCAGTATGTCGGTGTCTCCATTAAGTTTGCATGGATTCCCGGCCACCCTGGAATCGGCGGTAATTTTCTCGCTGACTACTACGCTCACCATCTTTTATTTCTTGGACTGTTTATCCCTTATTCAACATTATTGTTAGAACTACCAACAAAGAATACTGGAAAGCATAACCCTTTTAATGTCTCACATTATAAATTACTTCAGACTGAACATCCCTGCTTACCCTGGTTTTACGATATACAGATGCCAGTTAACCAAATTCGTACCTTCATAACCGTCATATGCAGACTACGATTAGGAAAAGCTCATCTCACTTCTTCATTATTCCAAATGCTCTCTCCGTATACTGCTCACATCCCGCAGATGCCGATCTTATTGACGACGCGAATTATATATTTTTTTAGATGTTCCTATTATCTCTTTTCCAGTAACACATTATACAATAAATCATATCCTTATCAATTCCCTATGAACATGTTTTTAATGTGCGCATTTATATTTGTCTATATAAATTCATTCGTAAATGTAGCAGCGATATAACCGCTATATATTTATTTAATCTTTTATATTACAATTTATAATTGGTAAACCTTGTGGAAGCTCATATAAAAAAAAAATCTGCAATCAAGAATAAAGCCTAGATACTTATGCGACGTAACAAGTGGAATGGAAAAATGGTGTATTGATGAACAGTTTCTAGCGATCACTATATTTCTGTATGAGAATATAACCGATTCACACTTGTTAAAGAAGAGTGTATACCCCACATCGGGTAGTCGATTAAAAAATGAAAATAAGTATGTCTCTACTAGATTAACAACTTGTTCCTGGTTTATGTGTGTGAGCATACAACAATGTTATTAGCATACAAAAGAAATTCGATGTTGCCAATAAAGAAATATATTCATATTATAAAAGACGGGACTCAATAATGAGCCTTACGATACACCTAGATGTAAAGATCACAAGATTGGATCTATTGCTGGGTGTTTAAAAATAAGGGTACGAGAAATAGATAGATTAATGTAAACCAGAATGCCCAAAAAATTAAATGTAAACAGAAATTTCCAAAGAACTAAAAGTGTTATTCAATATCAGGATTGAAACAGAATCGAACGTTTTCTTAATACCCAAGAAACTAAACGAAAAGTATTTTTTATCAATAAATGCATTGTTGAAACCATTCAAGTAACACAATGTAAGGAAGTAAAATTATTGCGGAAACCATATACACTAGAAGGGAAGATATTGTTGTTTTCGAGCCATCAATTAATTCTATTTTTCAAGATTCTTTCAAAGGATTTACTGATGCAAGACGCTAGGGAAATAGAAGGATAGGAAGTATACCCACACGAGGAGGAAGTTTGGTTTTTAACTGGGATGACTATAACTTCTATCCAGTCATCCGGATAGACTGCAATGTTTAGAAACTGATTCCTGGTAAGAAAGATTTGTTATAAAAAAAAGGATAAAGTTCGGGGAAGGTGATTGGGGATTATAGAAAATTAGAGTGATATCAAAAGTGAGGCTAGAATTATCAGAAAAGTTAGATCCCGTATTATTAATATTAGAAGCATATGGACAAGCTACAGAATCTACAAACATATGGAATTGGTTTTTGTTGACCCCTATAGAAGAAGGATTTGTACTATGAGTAGTATTAAATATTTTCATTTTTTTTTTTTTATATATATTATATTGAGGATTTTGTATGGTTTATGGATGTCACCAACCGTTTCCAAACCTCCTTTTTGGTGAATAGGAGAATGTTCTTAGTTTCCGTTTCGACTTTTTTATATTACAGGTAATCGTTCATATTCCTACTTGGACGAAATCGCTTATTAACTCAGATTTTTTTGGCAACCAGAACAAGTGGTATTTCACCACAAAGAGCTACAGAAGATTTTGTTATGGTTTGTAAAACCGCGACTAGGCCGAGTTAATGCACTGAATAAACTAGTTATAAAATTAATTTTATTGTATTTATTTCGTTGTGATTATTACCGGTTATCCATACATCACATACTTTATATATGTAAAATTTCAGAGAAGATTTTACACAATCTGTCTTAGCGAACAGATATAATTATTATGAAATTTGTGTTATAATTCCCTACCGTTCGTGAAATATAATGACAACGAATTATAACAAACTTATTCACAAGTCAAATTCGATCGACTGCTGGTTTGGAGAGGACGGTTACTTTTGAAACATTAAACAAGAAAAAAGGAGTTTTAAGCCGTTAAGCTATTAATTAAACGAACATAAGAAATAAAATATAAAAGTATATAAAATTTATAAAAAATCATAAAATGTAAATATACCGTTTGCAAAGATCAGCAAAGTGAAAAACACCAGTATTTATAAAATAATCTGAAAGAAAATGTGATCTTTTTATAAAGAAAGTTTAGCGATTTTAACTCATTTTTTTCTGTTTATTAATTTCACACTTTTCAAAATTTGAAAAATTGTTCGCATTTTCGGAATCTAGGTGTTTTTTTACATGCACCCTTCGTACGCAATAATATACCAGCCTATTACTAGAAATATTTTTGGAAATTCGGCGTAGAAATTATGGTCTAAAGCTCTATACTAAATCTTCACGAAGTTACACATTCTCAATTTTAATTTTCACCTCGCAGATTAAAAAGTTCATTACGACGATAATAAATCTATTCGTATCGGTACCGTTCAAATTGAAATTCACCATCCAACTATTCGCGTTTTAATCGCGGTCTCTTAAATGACGATATTAGTTCAGGCGTCGAATAGTAGAATGAGATATGGAAGACCGCTTTTAGGAGTATTCACTTTCGTATAGTACCATCAGTCGGATTCGATGGATAACGTCGGTAATCCGAATTTCGTATCTAGTATCGTAATAATAGAAGAAGCACTCGACATTTGACAGGGCGATACGACGATGCCCTATTAAATTAGAGACCGGAATACAATGTCGGACGGCAGGGTAAGCCGAGTGAAAGTTTCGTTAGAGTAAAGTGTTGTCTGCTACTATATAGATAGTAAGTCTGGAAATGCGACAGGGTCAATTCGTCGTCAACTTTACGATGTAGGCATTAAACTTCATCTCTTTCGAGCTAGGCCCCGGTTGATATCGCGTTACATTTACTCGTTATCGATAATCAAGGCGGAGGAGTTATATAAGCTTTCAGTTGTTTTACCGAGGATTATGTGTCTCATTTAGTAAAGCGAATATTCCGTTTTAAATGGAAATAGACTCCAGAGAGAGGGAGAGAGATTGAACTAAACTACGTAATTGGAGGACAGAACTATAATAGCGGGAAATGATAAAACGAGATTAGATTATAGATTATAGCATATCTACGTATGTGTATTGTGTGTGTGTGTTTGTAGTCATCTAGCGCTAATAAAACTACGAGTATACTATGGCCGCTAACTTTCGGCGCGTAATTTAATTTTAGTATCTACGATAAACTTCGCGCGAAATAATATTATTTTTTTGAAACTAAAAAAATTTAACAGAGCATTCAAAGTCGAAAGTTGTAAATCAATCGTCGGTTACACTGATGGTTTTCGTTACAAATGATTTTGGTAACGGTTATTTTCATTACGACCAAGATAATAATTATTTAATAATAATAATGATGATGATAATAAGCACTATTAATATTGTCGTTATTATTTTACCGGTTATAATCTCGTGAATTATAATTTTCTCGAAGTACGTTATATCGTACAGTCGGTCGTAACTTTTTATTACCGACAATCTCCGGCGCTACGTAATTATTATCGTAAATGTTTAACTATTTCAGAATTGCACAAAAGTACTTCAACTGCCGGCTAAAATTTCTGATAGTAAAATGGCATCCTCTGGCCAATTTAACTAGCCGCACAAGTTTTGTCCGGTAAATAAATACCAGTTTAATGGAGTATAAAGAATACTCTAGATGGCGATAAATCATACCATCTTACTGGTGCGCACTGGAATGTCATTCACTATCAATCGTTGATATTAACGATAATCATTTAGAAATAACGTACCTCCATCGTTTTTTAATTTTTCCAGATTAATGGAACTACACATCATCATGATCAGCGTAGTCTTAAGATGGGTCCTCTGCCATGATAACAAACTTCTATTTACGACGGTCTTCAGCAGATTTTTTAATTCAACAGTTTACTATAAATGTGTTTCTCGGCCTTTTCCAGATGTCATTTTTCGTCGGATTTTACCTTCAAGAATATTTCAAAGTAATCAGTGCATGAACGAAATTGATAAAAAGCCGAAATTAGGAAATTTCAGAATAGAACAGAAATAATAAGAAAATGATTAACGTTAAATGTTTAATATATATATTTATAAATATATACAACTAGATACGTCTTATTAGCTGATCTATATATTGTCTTCACACGCTAATCTAGTCGCTCTCGATATACTCGGCTACTGTACACGCGTCCTCGATAAATACTTTTCGTTGTCGAATTTTACTAATTAATCGATTTAGACGATGGCTAATAGTCATAATTAAAAACGTTTTTCGGGTATTGTGTTGTGCATTTTTAACCTAAAATGGATAAATAAAATATTCCAGCCTATTTCAAAAACCAAAATTACAGTCTTACTACGCATTAAAATATTATTTTTGAACTATATTTTTACGTGTAATAATAATAATAATAATAATAATAGTAATAATAATATTAAAAAGATCACACCCCAAAAATTATAAAATTAATATAGAAACTGCGAAACCAGATCGTTACTAAATAAATAACCAAACTGAGCAGATATAATTTTTAATTTCGATCAGCATCGGTTCCTTCGACTGCCGTGCATGTCAAGTTTTTTATGTTCTTATTTATTACTGATGTACATATATATATAATGTATATATTTAGAATTTTGCGAATTTTTTTTATTTACATGTTTGTCTGTACAAATAATAATATAAAAAAAACATGTGTGCCTCAGAGCGTATACGGAAGAAGTAAAACTTAAAGACATTCTAACTAAATTCGATACAGAGCTTTTAGTCGCACAACACACATATATATATGTATATATATATATATATATATATATATAAGAATAATTCTACCTGTGTGTATAAGTCGACGCGTATAAGGCTACAAAACATGGTTTGAAGACGGGTGTTGGTAGCGATGTACATGCGAGCAGGATATATATATATAGTGTGTGTGTGTGTGTGCTCGTACGTGTTTATATATATTTTTTTGCTCGCTCGCTCGCTCGTTTTGCGGGTTGACTCCCATATATAACGTGCCAATAGAAGTTTCACTTCAAAAATTGAGAGACGTAAAAAATGTCTTCGATTTTACCGTATACATTTAATCATATTTGACAAAATGTCTAAAACGACAAGATCGGATATATATATGTATATTCTTCTTTATCTGTTATAGTGAACTGGTAAGAATTATGACGGCTCTATATAAATAAACCGTCTGTGAAGTAATAGTTAATACATGTATATATACGCTTAAAACAAGTTATATAATTAATAATTTCTAATAAATTTGGAATACACGAAACAGACTCTTCGAAAGCTCGAAGTTTCTAAAACAGTTAATTTTCATTCACACACGATGAATTAATTTATAATCCTAATTAAGCAAATATCCAATAAATAAATAATCTACTATTAGTTAATATTAAATAAAATCTTAATAAATTTGGGCTAACATCACCGCCGAAATTTATACATAATTCTTAATAAACGTGTCTATTGTATCGCGGAATCAAAGGATATTCGATAATTTGATGAAATTAAATATGCTACATTTATATTTAAATAATTCGCAATAAACATGGCTCCATACAACTAGATAAATAATTAATATATAAATACACGATAAATTCACGTAAATAATACATAATTTAATTTGGAATAAATTCGGCCAACTACGATGCGGAATTAATCAAAATTTAATTAATTGGCGTTCACGAAATTATTAATATTTAGTAAACTCGGCAATCACGACAACCGCTTGAAATTAAATTAGTTATAAACAATTAATCGATTATTTATAAACTCGGCGTGAAATATGACGAGATTTAACAAATAAATTCAAATAATAAAATGCAACCAAATATAATACATGCGTGGTACCTGGAAGGGAAATAATGTCAGTTGAATTAAAATAATTTCATTTATTACAATCGTGGGTTTTAAAAAGAAAGTTAATGTAGAAAATGGAATGGTTAAAAACAACCCCTCACCTGTATTCCTGTACCCCTTCTATTGATCTATCTATCTACATGTCTATATATGTCTATATATATATATATATATATATATATATATATATATATATATATATATATATATATATATTTGTATGCAATATATATATATATATATAAACAAGCGCTTATGTATAAAATGTAGGTATATATTTGTGTATATATATGTTTTATACATATGTAGGGTAAATATTTGTAACGTATTATATGCGTATATTGCGTTAATGCCATAGTTTCATCCTCGTCCCATATATATATATGTATATATTATAACGATGGTTAGATTTTGTGTTTTTTCATTATGAGGGTAGAAAATTAAATGATCAACAACGGTATTGAAACAAGCGGCCCGGAAAAACCGATCGAGGTGAGTGGTGGTGACGTATATATGTAACGTATCGAAGCGAAGGAAGTAGGAAAATTAGCTAACGAAACCCTCTTGACCATTCTTCCGCATGTCGAAGGTAAACAAGTGATTTTACTTAGTGACTGTGTACGTGAATTATAAGAGACGGCTTTCAGTTAAGAACAAAATCATTTTCTAGGCCGAATCACCTCCTGTCGAATTCTACCCACCTCCCGACTAGGAAACAATTTTCCACCCTATCCGTTTCGACAAGGTAATACAATTGAGACACGAGGAATCCTACCTCTAGTAGCTAGTAACGATGAAAAGAGGAAATAACTTCCTTTAATTTAAGTATTAAAGAAGTTAAAAGAAAGTAAGACCACACACACACACACACACATACAATTCGATCTTTAGAAGTTACTTCAGGATAATAATAACGACGATGTTAATGCTAACACGCGCGCACATACATACGAATTAACGAAAGCTTAGACGACCTGTCACGACGTCGTAGGGTTGATTTAGTCGATTTTGAAGATAATGTAACTGGATCTGAACAGCAGAAATTCAATAAACATTTTTACCCTGAAACGAAAGGTTGCGTTCTTCCAATTTGCGACATATTCCCTATTTATTATTGTGATTCCTTCTTTACGGAAAAGTAATCGCATATATATATATATATATCATCACTCACTCGCATGTACAAAATATATATATATATATATATATATATATATATATATTATATGCGTATGTGAATATGTACATATCGAATATATGAAATGAACTACGAAAAAAAACGCTAAACCTCCTGAAAAATGCAATTAAGAGAAGAATGTTTGACAACATCAAAAATGTACAAATAAAAATAATGAAATAAAAGGTACTGGAAAGAGTGTGTGGAAATTCAATCGTTATTTTTATTTCCACTTTATTCGCGAACGAGATCCGTTTGTGCCTTTGTCCCGGTTATTTCTATTCGTTCGTAAAAAGAGAAATAATTTTTATAAATAAAAAACGGATTAACCCCGAAGTAGAAATTAAATACAACGACGTATCGTCGAAAAATTTTTATATCGTTTAAATTTAGACGTCTTCTAATTTCGTTGTAAAACTACGAACTGAACATACTGAAATCCAATTAATAAATTTGGATTAAATTCGTTAAAGAATTTTTTTCCACTACTATTACTTACAAAAACCTATGATGAGCGTTTTTTTCTTATTATTACAGGCTTCGTCGAGCAACATTGCTTTTCGACGAAATGTAACAATAAACATTTTACTTATAAGTTTAAATTTACATAATATTCTACTACGCATATACATTCAGCATTCACACTCACACATGCACTCACAATCGTATCTTACACATTTACTCCCTCATTTTCACTCTTACTTATTTTATTTTACCTATTTCGAATTGGACGATATGTAGACAACATTTGTACTTTATTAATTCTACATCACACTCCTCGTACGTTATACATTTATTTATTTATTTATCTTTTAATTTATTTAATTATTCTTATTTTTATCGTTATTTATATATTAGTATTTATTACGCTGTTCAGATTGTTTTTATAGTCTGATGGAATGTTTAACAATTTGGCGTCGTTATGCTTTCGTTTGTTTACCATATTTTCTTCTCACTGCTGGTATTCCGTATTTCATTTTAGTTCGCATTTTATGTGCACATTTTCTTTTACGTTTGTTTTTTTTACTATAAATTGTTCCACATTTTTCTAAATTGATATCACGATGTTCTTGCAAAAGTTCATTTAGTGTTTTTTGTTCTTTTTTTTTTGCTTATTCAATTTAGACACACCTTCTTTATCTATTTTCTTCATATAGAATTCAAGTGCTGAACTGTAAGCTTCAATTCCATATCTCAGTCTAAATTCAATTAGAGCAAAGTATGCTAACTTCAGTGTTTCTCCACTAACATATTTTCTTAAAGTGTTTAATGGTGGTATAATTGATTGCATTTTTCTTTAAATTTTTTTTAGTTGTAAAAATACTTATATTCGCTAATTATTATTACCACCTCTATTAGAACATCTATTACTTCCTATCGTTTAAATGAATACGTTCATTGGAATGTATTCAGATTTTAAGTTTGTATAAATCTAGGTTTCCCGTTCGTTTTAAGAGCTTATGATGTACTGACTCGAGCCTATTTACTTACTTCGATCAAATTATTTTTCATGTAACTCTCTGCAGGTTTAGTATTTTTATGGACTACCACAAGAGGCTAAATCGTCTGTAAATGCGAACACTTTGCTATATTTTATTACACTTTGCAAATTATTTGTACGTAATGATATATATATATCATTAGTGCTAAAATTACTTCTCCGCGGTATTCCTACATTCATATTCATGTACTCATACACATTATTTATCATGTCTCTTAAGTAACTTTCAAATCAAATTTATTCCGATTTCTTCAGTTTCATGTCGTTAACCGTATTAAACGCTTTTGTGAAATCTGTAAATGCCGCTAATACTCAATTTCCTCTTTTAAAAATTTATTCTCACTTCTTCTGAGAAAGCCGTTGATGTTGTCCTATTCTTTTGAAATTCAACAATATTGCTGCTTTTCGTAACATTTACGATGTATTGTTCCATTTTATGAACTTGTTCTGTCGTAGAGTGCCCAGGACGAAACCCAAACTGGTAGTTTGGAATTGTACCCTGTAGCTATTTTCTAAGTTCGGGTAACAATAATTTTTCGAATACTTTTGATCCTATCGGTAGAAAACAAGTAGGTTTGACTGGTTTTAGTGTCGTAGTTACTTGAGCGATTTTCCATTGTGATGGATAGTAGGCCAACCGTATACGATAGCGCTGAATATTGTTAATAAAATTTCCTTTTTTTTATTAAATACTTTATTTGTCGAATTTATTATGTATTTGTTTTTTTTTGTATTAATGTTATCTCCCCTGCACCGCCATTATTAATAATAAGAAACATTTTCCCAGGTTGTGTACTATTACTACGATTACTTTCGCATACATTAAAATTACATATACGACGATATAATGGCCTTACATTTAAAATATACACTCTAATTCGCGAATCACATATAGAAAATATGCAACGTTGAAGTCTACAATAATTATCTTGTTACATAACTAGACATCTTGATGCCACTCGCATATAACGCAAACATACATAAAGAGACATGATGTATATGAAAGGAACGCATAAAGTGACGACGCGAATATAACCAGATAGATATTTTTTTTCACCCCTATACCTAGCTGGTGCTATCAATAATCAGTATGATATCTGCAGTTACTTGAGCGACACTCCTTCCATTGAACGTGTCCTAGAATGTACAAATTGGATTTATTCGATCAAGTCCCAACGGTTTGATCCTCTGCAACCTTAGATAGATATAGCCAATCTATAAGTCGTTCTTTTCGTTACTACATACGAGTCGTCACTAGATACTCGTCGTTGTTAAATTTTATGCAAGTCGGTTGGTCGATTGAGAGACGATAAAATCGTATCACGTGAATTACATTGACGTTCGTTTTACGTGTTAACTTTCAAAATATTCGAAATCTTGCTTAGTAATATCGATTGAAATTGTATAGAAAATTATTTTTAATAATTTCTAATTGAATTATTTTCTTGAACACAGCGGATAAAACTAAACTGAGTTATTTCGCGTACGTAATAGAAAAACGATAAAAGTTATTAATTATAATTTCAATATTACACTTCTACATTACAAAAGGTACATATTCGTTAATAATTTATTGAATTGCTGATCCGAATCGGTCACCATTGCTAGAAGGGGATTTGTGTGAGACGCGGTTCGAAGCCACAGAAAAATTATTAGCTAGAGCTGTTGCTATACTTTCCAAATCGTAAATTTTTGAATTGTTAGTGACGATAATAGAAGGTAAATGATGCCTAATGTTTTACTCCATCGAGTTGATATTGTTCCATACTATTGAAGGTGGTGTTTTGAACTTAATCGTGGATGTAAATTTCTGCCAGCATTCCTTTTTTGCTTGTTTTAGTATATATATATATATATATGGCTGTTGTACGGAGTTTGCGGTAGGTAATATGGTCTTCCTGACTGGGTTATGATTTCAATTTCTTAACGGCCTTTCGTCTATTTTTGATAGCAGTTGCGCAGGTCCACCATGGCACTAATTTCCGTCCTAGCTGATTACGAGAACTCTGGGTACTGCACTAATCTGCAAAATCCGCTAACTGAGCGGTAAAGGTTTGTAAATCAGATGCGTATGTTGCTGGATCAATGTTAGCGCACAACTACGTATACTTGTCCCAGTTTGTTTTTTCCTGTAGTTACGGTCAAATTTGTCTTTGGGTGTATGTCTTAGATGTTTTATTAGCCCTGTTATTATGATTGGTAAGTGATCACTGTCGGCCGAGTCAGAGTGATAATAAACTTGTGTAGAGTTTGCCAATGATGGTGAAACATTAATTAGGTCCGAAGTGAACAATAATTTATAGCTGAAATTATAATGCGTGGATTCGGAGTTTAGTAGGATGAGATTATATTTATCAATGATTTCTCCTAGTAGTTTACCCCTTGCATTTGTATACCTTTCACTCCATAGTAGACTGTGGACATTGAAAAGAGCTTGGTAATTTTAAATTCTCATAGTTTGTAATAAACAATTAGCGACACCAACTAAATTATGTTCCCAAACTTGTAACGGCTTAATTCGAAACTTCATTTTTAAGTTTGAGACGAGATGATGTTCCAATACTTTATTCGTTATTATTCAGGATACATTGGATAATGTTATTTTAGTCGTTGGAGATTTTAATTTACGCGCTTTGATAAATGGCCGTTAATTTCCAATCCACCATGAGTCGTTATAAAGGAGTGTATTAAGTGTGCATTTTTGAGGAAAACAATAACTCGATTTCCACTTGTTTGTGAAACAGCTATTATATTATTTGCCCCTTGAACTAATTTTTTTAACGCCATTAAGTCAACGATTTTATATTCTGGTATGTAATTAAAGACAATAACTTGATCTTCAGTAGGGTGATCAAAATTTTGTTCAGATGTTAATTTCTTCTGTTGGAGTGTAGACACGTATATTATTAATTAAAGCGTTGTTACCTGATAACGGATCTGTTATTGGATCTGTTGTTGTAACTTCGACGGGTAGGAGAGATGAAGATAGAGCGGTGGCGAGTTGTTTAGTTAGGTCGGACATCATGTCCCCCCACCGTAGCGTTAATTTCTTTATATAGTATTATATGAAAAAGAAACTGGATAAGCGAACACGATTATGTCGATGTAATAAAGATCCGAAAATTTAGGATTTACGGATAAGATAAGACAGAATACGTAACACAAAGAGGGAACGCTTAATACATGACGATACGACCTGCTTAATTTGGGCGTCCGTATGATAAACTCATATGCGGCTGAACACGATAAGTTTCACGCCAATATGCTCAAAATATTCCCCGAAAAGTATTATCACTCATCTATTAAATTTAATCAAATTTGGACATCCTGTTCTTTTCCCACTCCTGGCGTCTGGCTAAAGTCATACCGATCTTAAAAAAGAACAAAAACCCAAGTTACATACCCATTGCCTTCAAAACTGTTTTTGTCAAGGTCATGGAGAAAAAACTGATCTTTTTTACCTTCAGAGTAATATTTTGAAATCTCTCACCGTGGCTTGCTGTTTTCTTTGACTTTACCAAATCTTTGAACAGCTATTCCGGTGGAACATTGATGGTCGATTATTAGCATTCATTGGGGATTCTTGGATCAGAGTCAAGTTCAAATGGTACTTGGTGACGTTAGCTCAAAGCCTGGCTATTACCTTGGGATCTGAGGCTATAGAAACTGTTCCTCGAATTAGATATCTTTGCTCGATCGGTGACAGAAGGTTGACGTGGTTGGATCACATAATTTTTTTTTTTTTTTTTTATAAATGGGCACAGGACTTTTCACCCAGATTGGTATAAAAATATTAAAATGAATATGTTAAACACTAATATTAGTTGATGTAATATAATTATAAATAGCTAAATATACATGAATGCGATTAATAGTAAGTAAGTAAGACATATTTATTGGCAATGGTACTTTGAGAGATATAATTTGATTATATAATAAAGATTGTTGAGAGCTGTAGTAAGAACATTCAAAAAATACATGATCCGCATCTGCTATTTTGTTGTCATCGGAAGGATGAGGGCAAAAAGGAGAATTTATAAGATTGAATCGGTATAGGGACGATGGAAGACGATTTTTTCCAAATCGTAATCTACATAAAGTAGTAATGAAACATCGAAGTATGTTATTTGGTACTTTTATATCAGTAAACCATGATTTTATGGGTATTAGAGGTTGAATCGATCTGTAATATGGAGCTAAATAAGGATTGGACAAAATATTATTCCAATATTCTTTATGAGCAAATTTAATGAGACACAAAAGATCTGTTAAAGGTGTATAAGGAATAAGCACACCGCTATTCGAAGCGGACTTAGCTTCCGCATCAGCAACAGTATTGCCAAATATACCAGAATGTCCAGGAATCCAGGAGAACCTAACAGAAATACCAGATTCTAACAGCGAGGAAACCAAAATTCGGATTTTATATAAATAAGGCGATGCACGGGGATTAAATGAGAGAGATTTTAGAGCGGTTAAACAGGTTTTCGAATCGGTAAGAATAAGAACTGATGAAGCTGGACGTTGTTGATAAACGTATCTTAACGCTTGGTATATTGCCACAGCAGCCTCAGATGTAAAAATCGAAGAATCACATAAATTATTTCGGAGCAGCTTGCACGCAAATACTAAATCTGGTGAAATCACATACCACTGAAACAAATAATTCATATAATAGATAATTTTAATAAATCAAAAGGTGACCTCGACTATATATATATATATATATATATATATATATATATATATATATATATATATATATAATAAAATATAAAAATGAATAGTAAAATAAATAAATTCTATATTCAATAACATAAATATTTAACAAATTGGATTCATGCAAAAATTTATCATAAATCACGACCGGCATTAAGTATTTCGCATAGTCTTTAGTTCGAACTTTGATATTTATTATAAATTATAAATATTTAATAAATTCTCAATCAACTTGTCTGCACACGATGAAATAAATAATGTCTAAATTCTTTAGGAACATCGACTGCATATTTATAAATTCTTAACAAATTTTCCTAAAATTCATTCTTAATCGAATTCACCACATACTCTCTTAAATTATTATTAACTCGCCGATTCACGACGGGATTTTATTAAGCAGATAAAAAATAATTAATTAATGCATTTTTAATTATATATATACCGAAACAATCACCAATGAAGTTAGTAAATAAGTTATTAACGTTAGACGTATAGATCAAGACGCCCGGAGAAATTTAATAATGTAATTGTTTTATGTTCGAAAAAAAAATATATATACGTATTTAAAAAAAAAAAATTACGTAAAGACTTACATCTTGTATCGTCAGCGATTGAGATATTTTGCGTCGCGATAAAATTTATTAACAATTTTACAAAGGTGGTAATATCCCCCTTAATTCCTCAGCATTTCTCCTCCCCTTAAAGTATAGAATTGATACCTCGCCCAAATACTGTTATTACGACACATAATGCACGTGTTCCTTCCCATAGTATTAAAAGAAATTCGACAAATTCTCGTGCTAGCGATATTATTACATTTATCCGTATCCTTACGTATTTATATATATTTATGTAACATACATATTTCATATATACGAATGAAAAGAGCGCCGTGATCCGTTGTTATAGTGGTCTATACGTCCGTACGGTCGATGCCAATAAACAATAAACCAACCGGAATGACGCGATTTCTCGGAAATAAATTTTAGCAATTTCTCGCACATTGTTATACATATATACATATCGTATCCATTGATGGAAACGGGCCCAGCGATTGAAGAATACTAGCCGCGACCAAGTTAGAAAATGACGGAAAAACGAAGATGACATAGGCGAGAGGCGAGTGGGGTGGTTAAATAATAAATTCCCCGTCTCGCCGACTGTACTACTTATTACGGAATCGGATAATAAAAACACCGGTAGTAATCCGTTGAATTTCCCCACGCCAAGCCTGTGATGTTTTTCCATTTTAAAAGGATATCTCATAGTTTACAAGACGATCTTCTTTTATAGTCTGAGAAAAAATAAATAAACTTTCAATCCCTTGTACGCTTCTATAATGATAGTGTGGTACCGACGGCAGGATGGTAAGGGATGCGAACGTATTTTATTCGGCAGTTACTCGTACGTCTTGTCGTTGTCGCGTGTGGTGGCGGCTGGTTTTATTATTTACTATTTGTCCCCCGAAATATGTCGTATGGACTTGGTACGAATTCATTCCGAATTAACGGTCGTATTAATATTATATACGTGCCTGTTGAAATCGGTGAAAATGAAATATTGGGTTCTGCAAATTAATATATATATTCTTCTTCTTCGCTATGGAAGGTTTACGTCCACATGTTTTAGCTTCTTTGATCCATGCCAATCTGTTTCGTGCGGTGATATTCATCTCTCGTTATCCGCAGGCGAATATAAGGACTTTTCATTAGCAATCATTCATGCTGCCCGATTGGATATGTAGTTTGAAAGGGGTATATTGCTGACATACAGAGAATCTATATATATATATATTTTGTATTTACAAGTTTTGTCTACAGGTTTCCATCGTGAGCTGCATTTTCTCAACGTTCTGTCTCGGGTTTCATACCGATCTTATGAAAGATACATAGCCACAACGTCTTTATATTGTATTTACTTTAAAAGTGGATTCACAGCTACATCAATGTGTGTATTCCTGCTGGATCAATTTGTTGGTTAAGTTTATTTATTCGCGCGTTATATAGATTTTCAGAAGGTAACGTTCCTGTGGATCCCAGCTCATGCCGGTATTCATGGGAACGAACTGGCTGATAAAGCGGCCAGGGAAGCTGCTGTGTTGTTGCCGGTTCCGAATGTTCCAGTTCCAGCGCGTGTGACCTTAAGAAGTTCGTCATAAATGGGCTTTTTTCATGATGGCAGAAGGAGTGGCAGCTAACGCCACAAACCAACAAGTTGCGGCAAATCAAATATTCGGTTGATCCTTGGATAACTTCGCTTTCAAACCGTAAAGATGATGTGGTTATCACCAGATTACGCTTGGGACATACGCATCTTATTCATATCTCATTAACAGAACTTTGGCTCCTGTGTTGTAATGTTGTCCTCTCCGGTTTCCATATTCTAGTCGATTGTCCCTCATACTCCTCGCTTCGAGCGTCTCTTAATCTTCCTCCTTCGCTCCATCTCCTCTTCAAAGATGATCATGTTTCATTGTCGAACCTAATTATCCTCCTCCATCTATAATCTAATCCTCTTTTCCTATCGTGCCTCTAGCCTTGGCTGCTGTACATGGCACGTTAATTTAATTTAATAATAATAATAATAGATTTTAATTTGTACGGAAAAAGATAAAATAGTATTTCGCAACTTTTATTTATTAAATTTCGTTTCTAATACGGCCTTTATAAATTTTTTTAATTTTAACTCGTTTACTGGTGCATATACGTCTAGCTTCTTTTTAATATTAATTTACTTCGTATTCGACATACGTTGTTTGTTTCCAAATAACGTTTGATTTGATTTGATTATTTTAATAATATATTCCCAATAGCGATAATTATCGTATATCGACAATATTCTTAGAATTATTTTATTAATTTCTATCGTTCTTACCGGTACGTCACTATTGTCATCAATTCCATCGCCGTCGTTATTACGCTTATTTTAATTATTTATTTTTCATCATTATCATTATTTTCAATTCGTCATCTCTATTACGATTCTTATTATAATTATTATTAATATTCACGTTACCGATATCGCTATTGCCGTGTAAAACGCCCGAGAACACCTGTTATTTCACGTATTCGTCCGTGTGTATATATATATATATATATATATATATATATATATATATATATATATATATGTATATATATACGCCGTCTATTTCTTCGACTTCTTTCATAGTGATACAATAGCGCGAATAACCGGGTAGCAATTAAGGGTTCATTAGCTCTTTAGATGCGTACAGAACGTGGACTAGTTTTTATATTGTACATTTCTTTTTTCTTTTTCAAAACGCGTATACATAAAGCAAAAATGACTTCCGGTTTAACACGTGTCCTCGAAGAATATTCGACATTTCCTACACGGAAAAACAATTTTCATTTGCAAGGAAAAAAGACAATAAATTGAGGAAGGGTATCGAAATAAAGATATATATATATAAAATAACTTGGGGCTCAACTCGTTCGGTCGCCGGAAATACCAGTTCGCGTGTGCTAAAAAAATCTTCCATCTTCAATAAAATTATGAATGTAACGTAATTATTAACTCATACATCTAATATACACACACACATATATATATATATATATATATTTATATATGTACGTATGCATATAAGAATATCGGACAGTACATTACATGAAATAATGGTGCACGCGTCTAAATTACTATGTAATAAACTGAAACAATTGCCCCGTCCTTGTTTAGCCGGGTGGTCATTCACATGCGGGTATTATAACAATTAATTATTTGTGTTTTCTTTAATGCTCTTATTTATTATTATTATTATTTTTTTTTTGTTAACTCGACTTTAGTCATATTTGAAACATGTTGTAATTCTCTTAAATGTGTCCGCAATATACATACTTTAGCACGTGTTCCTTTTTCTACGTCCTGTTGATGGACACACAAGCGTGTATTCTTATTTACAATTCGGCATAGCACACGTAGTTACCACATTTATGCATTCACACACACACACACATATGTATATTTATATATAAATATATATATATATATAAAAATATATATGTAAATATATATAAATATATATATAAATATATATATATATATATATAAATATATATATATATAAATATATATATAAATATATATATATATATATATATATATATATATATATATATATATGTGTGTGTTATTGTTAAAAGTCCCTATAAGTGACCTAGTAAAAGGAAGTAGTTATTTCAATTAAAAAAGGAATGCGTATTTAACAGAATATATAAATACGTATATATATATATATATATATATATATATATATATATATATATCAATCTCCTATTAAAATACTCTACGATGATAACTTATTTACATCTAATGGCGAAATGTTTGTATATGTGTACTATGTGTGTTTGCATGTATTTATTACGTTAGTGCGAGCATACGTCTGCGCTAAACGGGCGAGTATTCGTAACAGTAATAAAAATCTTAGAAGTGTCATTTTTGTATTTAAAATCCGAGGATATTGACCCCGATGTTTTTAACCTTAAGGAATAAATTTGGCTAACCCCTTTTTGTCGATCGTGCCACGGAAATTATCCCCTCCAATCTTATTTTTGATTCGCGTCCAAACCGGTTTGTTTAATGCAATCGGAGACTGGTAACGGAATTAAACATTTTACAGAAGTCATCTACGAATCGATTTTTAGTGGAAAATTATTTAACTCTTACACGTTAATACTCCAATCGGCTCGTTTATTTTTCTATTCGTACGAAGCTGGAAAAATTATCTTAAATAAAAGAAGGAGTTAAAAATAATTTATAAAATTTTCAACGAACAATTAGTTTTAAGAAGTATATATTATAAATTTAATCTCACATTTTGTTAGATATAGAATGTGGATCATTCTGATTGGTGATAGAAAATTAGATAGAAGCTGATTGGTTGAATGTGTTGTTTCACATATTCACCATCAGGTTAGTTTATATGAACGCTATTAGCGTAATATCTAGATTTAGTTATATTTTAATTTTATTTGTTTTTATAGATTTTATTTTTGTTTCGTTCACTTGAAAATGACTTAATAGCCGAACAGGTTCGCAATTATTTATCATAATAAATTTAGCGAGTTTTTAACCACTTTTTTTTATTGTTTACGTATTAAGACTTTATTGCTTAATGTGCAAAATTCTGTAAAT
This sequence comes from Coronaproctus castanopsis, assembly GCA_032883995.1. Lineage (NCBI taxonomy): Eukaryota > Metazoa > Arthropoda > Insecta > Hemiptera > Monophlebidae > Coronaproctus > Coronaproctus castanopsis. Next base: position 114,976,622 of record CM065052.1, read on the forward strand.
TATTCGTTGTTGTATATCCTTCAGGTGGTCGACAACTCACATCACCCGCATTAGAAGCATTCCATTTTTCTGAAACGTGTACATTCATTCGCTATTCGTTTTTTAGGAAATTTAATCTAACCGCGGAAATTGCGATTTATTAATTAATTTATTTACTTATGTTCTAACAAACTATGAGTGAAATTTTCTACATAATTTTCTTTTACAGACGATAATTAACGAAAAGAAATACAAATAAATACCCTCTTAATGCAGTATCCCAATAATTTAATTTAATTATGGGACAGTAAACGGAGTTTTTTTTTGTTGTATTTTATTTATTTTCGCATATAAGCACGTACGTTATTATATATGCTATATAAAATCTTCGGATACACATTCTGAAAATGAATTTTTCGTAGATTCGATACCTTAGCTGCTTTTAATAGTGTTCGTTCGGTGCGATGGGTACTAAGTTCGACCGACCTGAATATGAGAAGGTTTTTGCCGTTAAACAATCTAAAATCCGGCTAAATGAAATATTTTAAAAGAACTTTTTCAACTATTAAGCCATTTTCAAGTATTATAAAAACTGAAATTAAATGTATTAATCTAGATATACATAATACTATACCAACCCCTATAAATAAACTAACCCGATAATGAATAACAACCCGTTTAACCGATCAGCTTGTATCTTACTAGGAATCCCACCTACAAAACATTATTAAACAAAAAATCAAAAGAATTACGTTTACCACGTAGGGATGTTAAAAACGAATCGTTACAACGTTACCTGCAGGATTTGTCTCCAACACAAGCTACTGATTATAATTTGTGGAAAGCTGTCAAAAGTCGAAATAGGCCCTCTCAATATATTCCTCCCATAAGTAAACCTGATAGATCATGGGCTAGATCTGACAGCGAAAAGGCCGAGGTGTTTGCTAAACACTTTTCTGAGGTTTTCAAGCCTCATCCTCAGAGCGATAATTCAGATGATATTACCGAATTCTTAAATGCCCCGTTACAAATGAATATTCCTATGGTGAAGTTCAGTACATGCTGCAAAAATTAAACCGTAAGAAAAATTCAGGTCACGATCTTGTTACCAGTAAAGTATTAATAGAATTGCCTCGCAAAGCTATATTATTTATCACAAATATTTTCAATGCAGTATTTGTCTGCAGTATTTTCCATTGTCTTGGAAGTTAGCACAGATAGTAGTGATACCTAAATTAGGTAAAGCATCGGAGGAAGTTACTTCCTACAGACCTATCTCGTTGTTACCTATCCTTTCTAAAGACCTTGAAAAACTGATTCTAAAACGGCTTAATTCTTTCCTTGGTAATCAGAACAGCATACCGGAATACCAACTTGGCTTCCGGAAAAAGCATTCAACTACAAAACAAGTTCACCGAATAGCGCATATAATCAAACAGAGCTTTGAAGCTAAAGAAATATGCGTCGGTGCGTTTCTGGATATAAAACAAGCCTTTGACAAAGTTTGACATGATGGGTTGTTGTACAAACTAAAAAAAAACAGTTCCTCATTCCTATTATCTCCTCTTAAAATCATATCTCGAGGACCGCACATGCCGAGTCAAATTCCGAAATGAATTATCAAATCTTTATCCTGAATCTGTGGGCGGCAGTGTACTGGGCCCGGTGCTTTATCTTCTATATACAGCTGACTTCCGAAATAGTGGCGAAGTTAGTATTGCTACTTTCGCAGACGACACCGCGGTTATAGCTGTAGACAAAGATCATACAGTGGCTACAAATAAACTGCAAAATGCATTAACTGAAACGGAAACCTGGTTAAGACGTTGGCGTAGTATGGTAAACGAAAAAAAATGTACTCAAGTCACTTTTACGCTGCGTAAAGTACATACTGTGTCAGTTACAATAAATAATAAAATAATTCCGCAGCATGATGAAGTTAAATATTTGGGCATGTATTCGGATAAAAAATTAACATGGAACAAACATGTAACGCAAAAGAGAAAACAGTTACATCTGAAACTGAGGCAGTTAAATTGGCTCGTTGGTCCGGCCTGTCGCTTGAAAACAAACTATTGATATATAAAATCATCTTAAAACCTATCTGGACGTATGGCCTGGCATTATGGGGTTGTGCCAAGGACACACATATAAATAGAGTGCAGAGGTTTCAAAACAAAGCTATTAGACTTATTCCGCCTTGGTACGTGTCCAACCACACTTTACATCGAGATTTTAATATACCGTACGTTAGAGACGAAATAATATGCAAAACAGCATTTCATACGACTAGAAAACCATACGAACAACTTGGCTATTAACTTACTCGACAACAGTCTCGAATTACGACAATTGAAACGTACCATGCCCATAGATTTGAGATAAATCTGTTTTCATTGGGGGACGCTGATGAGTGTTAAACCTTAACACGTTACTTCGCATTCTAGACCAATTGCTAGATGGTCCATAAACCAGTTGTAATTAAAAAAGAAAAAAAAAAGCTTGTATCTGTACATAACCACGCCCACAACCAATCGCAATGACCCGCGTCTATGTCTAATATATAGATGATTAAATTTATAATACTTCCTAAAAATAATTCCTCGTCTAATAATTTGTCGTTTAAATTTATTTTTATCTCTTCCTTTTATTATTTCCATTTTTTCCGGCGGTTTCCTTTTCTTATAATATTTATCGATAAAGTTTTTATAATTTTCGATTGATATCGATTTCGCGCTTTTTTATTATCACATTTTCCAAATTATAATTTTTCAATAATTTGAATTATCCTCGAATCTTATCGCGAATTTTTTCCCGATTTATCCTACATATGGTTTCTCATATTGATCGCAATTTAATATGCTAATCCTGAATTTCTTATTATATCCTTTGATTTCAATAATTGTGTTATCATTTTTTTATCGTTAAATCTACGCTATATTTGTTGAATATTTTTTATATTTTTCTATAGGTATGACCAACGTGATTAATCAAATATTAAAAAGAAATGATTTTATTTTCATCTGTATTTTTATTGAAAGATTTCCTCGACGCGTAATTGTATCAGGGTAATAAAATTCTTTATTGATATAGATTTATCTTCGTCGATCAATGTATAATCTAAATTCACCGAACAATTAGATTTACTGGTAAACACCGTCATTACGATTTTAAAAATGGTTACCCTCTAAAAAAAAAAAAAAAAAAAACCCGAAAAATCTAATAGAAAAACGTTCCTCTATATAGATAGACAACTTAAAAACGATCGGTATTGACCGAAACCTGTCGAAAGGTTTTTTTTAGTCTTCAATTAATTAAAACACCCTAGCTGGGGATATCTTTCATTTGTCGAACGAAGTAATTTATCGTTTTTAAAAGTTCTTCTTTCTCGATTAAAATTTCATATCTGTCCGATTCCATTAGCAGTTATAGAGAAAGATACGTAGGAAAGGGTTTATACTTTATTAATAATAAAAATTCGATTTAATTCTCGTAAATTACGATTTTTATTTTATGGCCGATTACTAGGGCTACTATCAAAATTAAATAACCGGTCAATCTGGTTCGGTTAAAAATCCAATTGTCTAAATTAATAATATCTAACAGACGGAAAGCTATTCGCGCTTCGATAATAGAGCGGTTTTACCATTCGGTTCGTTTCACGATAAGGGCGCTAAATAAATCTCGTATATACTACACCCCTATGAAAGTCGGAACGTGCGCAATCGAACGGTCATCAGCCTGTTATTGTGGCGGTTGACGGACGTCTGTTTCTTATTTCGTTAATTTATAAATGGCCAATGTCCATTACGCGATGGAAAGCGTGCGTCGAACTGGAGAATTAATTAACGAAGTAACTGATTAAATTAACAAAAAACGTTTTAAAATAAAACGTCCGGCAAAACGTTGGGCCGAAAACAGTAACGCGGACGTTAGGAAAAATAATTGTAACCCCCCCCCCATGAAAAGAAAATCAACCGACTGTTAAAATTATAAATTAAAATCGGTATTCATAATTTATAACGACAAGAAACTGTTAATAACGTATAATAACTTCAAAGCGAGATTACGATAGAAATAAATTAGAAGCATCGTTGAAAAATCGCTTACATTTATACCGTTCGAATTTTACTCGTGTCAACATCCAAGTCCTCCATTTTGTCTAGTCTTCTAGCTATTTGTATTCTTTTTTCTTTTTTTAATCTTGATCTCCCACGCATACAATTTTTCATTCTATAATATCTTTGCTCTTAACACGTGCCCTATTCATTTTATTCTTGTTTTCCTAATCGTTTTCGAGAATCTCATTTCCTCTTGTATTCGGTTAAAAACTTTCTCCTTTGGAATTTTTATGAACTGGCGAAATTTTTAACACGCGTCTATAGCAAAAACATAATTCTGTCATCGATTGAACGGCTATCTCTCAAAAGAGCATTGTTGGTTCACCTATATATAATTTACCGTCTTACATTCTTTGCACTCATCGGATTCAAAAACTACATCAGACGATTATGTACCAAGAATTATGGGCGACCAGTCGCCTCTTTTTTTAAAACAGTTATTGACTCATTTGATCAAATCTCTTCGTCACTGCCATATAAACCACAAAAATGAAAAGTACAATAAATTCCTCTCAACGCTGAGCCCCAAGGATAATAGTCTTTAGAAGGCGACTAAAAACCTTACCCACCGCAGTAAGTCTCTTCCTCCCCCCTATAACTCGTCCTCAAGTGACTATGTTTACACTGAGATAGAAAAAGCAGAGGTCTTAGCTACTCACTACTTCAAAATTCACAGACAGAACTTATAATTAGCCTTGGCACGCGGGTATTCTTTATAAAATGATAAAGTGTAAATTTCCTACATGTTTAATTAATTTAGTTAGTAGTTACTTAGGCAATAGATCTTTTTATGTATTTGTAGGTAACGCTGTTTCGTCTCACAAATCTTGCAAGGCTTTTGTTTTCCCTGTATCTTTATGATTTTTCAAAGCCACCCAGGTTAGACTATTTGCTGACGACGCTGCGATATTCTAGAGCTCCTATAGACCTAGCACAATCCGTAATAGACTTCAGCATGGGATATCGCGGCTACTTAAATACTACAATAAATGTCAAAATAGCACAAACCCGAACAAAACCGAAGCCACCCGTAGGATACCGGTTCTACCTGAAAATCTGATGGTACAGGGAAATACATTAAAGTGGTGTGATAAGGCTCGTTATCTTGGATTAATTATCGACAATAGACTTACTTTCACTAAACAGATAAATAATATCGCAATCAAGACAAAACAATGCTTTCTGTTCCTTGTACCCCATCCTTAATCACAAGTCCTTCCTCAACATTAACAACAAGATAATCCTCTATAAAGCACTAATCCGTCCAATACTTTGCTACGCTTGTCCTTCCTGGCGTTCGACATCAAAAACCCCCTTTAACAAATCACAAGTCATTCAAAAAAGATGCCTCAGATGTATACTCAATGCATCTCGCAATGCCAGAATCGACAGCATGCACGAAACTACTGATCTGCCATACATTAGAGATTTTGTTCTAAAACTATGGACTGACTTTTTATTAAATGCTCATACCAAAATAATGTACTCCTCTCCTCGATTGCTAATTACGATTCTAAGCAACTTCGTTTCATGTATTCCAAATATAAACACAGGCGACTTAAACATAACATTTGCAGTATTTAATTATAATTTACTTATTAGTATTAACCCCTTTACTTAGTGATCACCTTAGACACCCGTGTACTTTTTATCTTTCATTTATTTCTTCATTACATAGTATTTATTTAAGAACTCACAATCTAAACAATATATTTTAGTAATTTTGACCTAAGTTTCTATATTGACATGTATTATTTGTAATTAGAAAACGTGTTTATTTTCTAGCCGTAGGTTTTTATTTGCTTTTTTTCTGCAGCATTTAACGTTTTGTTTTGCTTTTTTATTTATATTCTTACTGTGTTATTGTGGTAATCCCCGGTACACAATGTTTGTAACCCGTGTTATATTTTCTTTCATGTTTATAACTCATGCAAATATATTTTTGTTGTTGTTGAAATACAGCGAGTGCTGAAGGATTTAAGAGAGGTAAGGATAGATGGATAGAAAAACAGAAATAAGGAAGGAAGGAAGCCGCTATTTTGGGGCGGCACCTTAGCCTTTGGATAAGATCCAGACCGCAAAGCAGCGCTTTGCTACTGAGGAGGTAGCGGTGTAAGGTTTGACAGCGACCAAACCTCGCTGAAGGTGAGACAGTCGTAGGATTTTGTGGACTTTTAGTAGGCAGTTCCTCAAGCTGCCCGCATCCACATCCTCTTGTCTCATTGTCCTGTTACTACTGGAATCACCTATTTGATGCTTTCCACCAGTAGACTCTTTTGGTCCGCGACTGCTTATTTGACTAATGTCTTATTTGCAGCTAGCCTACATATTTGTAGGCCGTTTCATTATCCGCCACCTGTGGACGCGCCCCGTTCCGGTTAAATGTGTGTTTGTATGTCTACGTTCGTATATCATAGGAAAATTTAACATTGCGATATTATTTATATTCTATACGGATGAAATAGTACTATATAATTTGACATTTTTGTAGTAATGAGAAATATTGAATTGAGCCAAAAAATATTTCAGTTACCTTATGGTTTCACACTTTACGGTCTGTAATCGTTCCCCAATACGCTTCATTGTATATAAAATAAATGATACTTACGATTAGATTTTATTTGATTTAAATGAGTTTCTAAAAATGTTTCATATATTTTAAAAATGTTTCACATATTTTTTACATCATTTTAATCATCCCGTATTATTAACATGTTCCAAATAATGTCACACGATAGATAGATAATGTCACATATATCAGGTAGATAGATTATACATCTGTGCATATTCCTTTTTTTTGGTCATAATTCGCATCATTACTAATGTAAAACGCATGATAAATCCCAGCGCTAACTAAAACCGTTTTATCTCGGGATGTTGTAACTGATTGAAATAACTGCTTAGGGCCCATATCTTAGAACCCTATGAAGTTTCAAATATAAATAAATTAGTACATTCATTTAAAAAAAACAAGAAAAAAACAGAAAAACAGTTACTCCCTTCCCTTCTCCGTAATAATTAGGAATTACGTAATGATGAATATATATATATATATATATATATATATATATATATATATATATATATATGTATGGGTGTAATAGCGAGTAATTTTGTAACGCGGCTCGAGGAATCTTCTGAAATATACGCGCCGCGTGTATTGAAAACTTCGTACAAAATATAAGTTTAAACTTAATCTAAATCTACATAATATTTATTATTAGCCTTAAATATAAGTCTAAATCTATATAATATTTTTTTTCTATTTATTTACAATAATTGGGCTTAAGTCTAATAACAAAAATTACCAATTGTGTGCACTGTTAAAAATTCAAAACAAAAAAAACAAATTCAAAAATGAAAAGAAAAAAAGAAAAAATGACTTAAAGACTAATTTTAGAAATAAAGACGTAGGTAGACAGAGCCATGAGGATATCGTTATTATTCAGGGCCAATAAGTGAGCCTCCGAGTATGGGGGCAAATATTTAATTGTAAAATTTTTTTGTTAAAGGCTCTACCTCTTACAAATCACAAGCAAAAATCACATGATTATAAGGATGGAGTGAGATTGATAGAGTAGAAATGGCTAGGAAGACAATTGTGGCTGGAACGAAGTCTGACCAGGATTGAAAGAAAAGTCGATCTGAGAGATTTTTAGGAGGCGTAAGAACGAGAATGGATATGGAAGGGAGGTTAGGTTGGATGGATCTATAAAAATTAAACCGTCTTTTACAAAAAAAAAAGACTTCCATCGATGAAGAAGGTCTGCTCGAGCGGATGCTACTAAACAGGAGGAGGGAACCCTCGGAATGAGAATACCCTCCAATGCACCAAGTTTTGCAGCTCGATCACATACTTCATTACCTTGAATACCCTCATGGGCGGCAACCCAAACGAAAGATACCAGGGCATGGTTATTGTATAAATAAACTAAATTTTCTACTATAGATAACAGAATGTAGTCCCTATGGTAGAGCAACCTAGGTTTCTTCAGGGCTTTAAGAACACTTAGTCACTTGCTATTAATATTTTCCCTGTGATCCTATTACCACTGACATACTGAATGGCTTTGAGAATGACGAAAGCCACTGATGTAAACACACTACAAAATTTAGGGAATCTAAACAGTTTGGTGTAATTTAAATTAGGAATATGAAATGCAGCACCAGTGAGTTGGGATACCGTATTTTTTGAACCATCTGTAAAAACTAACATGTGAATAAAAATAAACTATTCATTTAGCAATGATTTTTTATTTTAGGGTAGTGAAGAAAAACATGTAGTGTCAATATCGATCTTTAAAAAACCACACTTGTAGGGAATGGTTGAATATTTGAGGGGAAAATTAGGTATAATAAGGTCAGCATAAGGTAGCCAAGTCTGAGCTCTGTTAGCTAAGCAGGGGATTTTATGCTGGACAAATCTCCAATGTCGTTATTCGTTTCTAATAAGGTAGAATTATAATCTAAATAACATGGGCGAAAAAAGTGAAAGCATTAATATTTTTCGTACGATATTGCATTTTATTTTTTTGGATGACTCTAGGCAATTTTTAACGCTTCGTATAAATATTTTTAAGAATCTAAATGTACATATATATATTTTTTCCTATATAGCATCAAAAAGGTATAGAGAACACGGTGATCGAAATGGTTAAGATATAATCATTGCGAAGGACAATGGACAAAGACTGTACGTTTTGCGAGGATAATGTATGCAGAAGTGGAAGAAGAACTTTCATAACCGCCTCGACTGAAGTTGTCGTTTTTTAATAATACGAAGAAAATTGAAGAACTTTGGTATTATGAAAAAAATTAAAAAGAAATAACCGTTACTCGAATATCCTGATAAAAAGTTATTTACGCGGAACAATTTTAATTCGTTAAATTATCGAAAAATAACGTTATCGCCCGTTTATTTATTATCAACGTAATGTACCGTATCCGATAAGGTTTTTATTTATCCTTTTTTTTTTATTTATATAATTAAAAGAAAAATTAGAACATAATTTTATATATATATATATATATATGTATATATAAATTATAATTAAAGTTCAAGTTTGGAGTCTTTAACTTACTAGATTTTTATCGCTGATAGAATTACAGCGTTATGCAATGAAATATTAAAGTAATAAACTCGTCGAAAATATAAACGTTTTTCTTTTTATATATATATATATATATATATATATATATATATATATATATATATATATATATATGTATGTATATAATAAATAAATGCTTTTATCTTACGAGGAACGAATTAGGAAAAAAAGAAGTAACCTATTATTTCTCAACGTAACTTGTAACCGTAGAGACACGAGAAAAAACGCATTTGCAAAGCCAAAAAAAAAAAATACCACGTAAAACTACACGCACGTTAAAACGAAAGTTTAAAAGATAATAAATAAAAGTAAAAATGGTATAAAAAATATCGAGCTTTAAGCTTTAATTATACAATGTAATCGACAAAAGTACGCGACGATGGTAATAAAGCTGCCGGTGAAATGTCGCGTAAATTGCTTTGCACCGTCTATACGGTCGAAGATTCATTTCCGTCTAAAACGGTTTAAATTTGTCCCTTGAAACTCGTTCGGAAAACTATCCGGTTCTATTCTAAATGTCGTCGTCTTCGTCGTTATGCTCGTAAATTGCTTAATAGAGAGACACACACGATCGTTAATGAGATTCCGGAACAAGTCACGAACCGGATAAAGGAAAAAATAAAATTAAAAAATATATATATATAACATCCGACTATGAAATAAATAACCATCTATTTGCAGGAGCCGAAATATCGTAGGCGACAATCGAATGGGGAAATTTATCGTTATTAGCGGCAATAACGTACGATATAATATTTCAACCGAATAATAAGCGTCCGTTGTATCGGAGAAAAAAAATGTTCCAGACCGACCGACCAAAATAATATATAGTTTAAATAAGAAGAAATTTACTAAAAAATATAAAGCCGGATATCGAATAACGTGATTAACTATTTTATTAGCGCAGCCATTTCGGTTAACTAATTATTCCAGAAACGAAAATTACACGTTATTCCAGCAGCTGTAAGAGTCTGAAAGGATCCTCGGCTATGACCGTCGTTAATAGGGTTATATTTTACACGTTACGGGGGATGAAAAATGTTTCGAAATTCTACATAGCTGTAGGAAAATAAAGGAGGTACTTAACGATAACGATAAGACGGATATCGCTTGGACGATACAGTTGTCACGTTAGAATTTTAATTAATTTTTAATGTAGTTTATTATCTTTTAATCGTTAATCAATTCGGTATAAACCATTTTAATCATCAGTATAGCTCGATATTCGCGTTATTTTAATAATTATCAGTTCAACCGTCTCGTCGCGCTGATAGTTGAGGGACATTCTCGTTCGAAGTTTAATAATAAATTATCTAAATTTCGTCTCGTAGTTTGTTCAAAGAAACTTTTAACCATGTGCTCGCTTAGAAGAACGAGTATAAACGACAAACTGAATATATGAGGTATCCGTATGTTTACGATTATTGCGGATAGTTCCTATACTAAAGTCCCCCGGAAAAGATCCTTCATTGCCCTCTTCCTACAGACCGATAAGCTTACTCTCTTGTGTCGGCAAATTATTTTTTTGACCGGGTATTGGTGGTTCGCCTTGAGTGAGTGAGAGGGGACTGCTGCCTGCTCAGTTTGGGTATACTCGCGTTGTCTCTTCGAAGTCTGCGATTATGTCACTGATGAGTTGGATACAGTCATGCCCATAGAAGTACGTAGTGGGAATTTTCTTAGATATCACGGGCTCTTTTAACCACACGTGCTGGAAGAAAAACCTGGGTGAGTTACATGCACCTAAGGTATCCAGTTATTTAATAGAAATACTGAAAGACTACTTCCTGAGAAGAACTGCGGTCCTTAAGGCTTCCATTACATCAGTAGAGAAGATCTTAACTCAGGGCTGCCCCCAATGAAGCGTTGTAGGCCCGTGTGTTAACACGCTCCTAACAGCCAATTGGCCTGACAGGACAAAAGTGAAAGAGTATGCTGATGATATAATCGTATACCCGTTGTCGGTGACAGTCGTAGGCAGTTGGAAGCGCTAAGTCGGCAGGTGATTTTGATATTATCGAATAGGGCTGACTACTCAGGTATGATCTTTTCCACAGAGAAGACGATGTATATGTCTCTTAAAGGGAAATTGAACGTCAACCTGTGGTAACATTAGAAAATAAACCGTTATGCTGGACAACTCAACAGACATATGATAAAGTCTGGCATGTTGGCTTGTTGTATAAGTTAAAACTACCCGCAGATCTTTATCTCTTATTAGAATCGTACATTACTGACAGATATTTTCATGTACGCTTGTGAATTTTATCTCGTCTGTGCGGGTAGACTCAGTGATCGGACCCACGTTTTATTTAGTTTACACAGCCGATTTTCCTATGACTGATAGTGTTCAGGTAGCCACATTTGCCGATGACGTGGCACTTCTTTCTTCTGATACCGATCCAAATACAGCGCGTATTAATCTTCAAACAGCGCTCATTACAGCTCAAAACTGGTTTAACAAATGGAATATAAATGAGAACAAATCTGTAAATATACATTTTACTAGCTAAATCTCCCCCCAGTAAGAATCAGTTCTTCTGATAGCTTGTAGCTAAATGGATATTTCTGCTGTGAACCTGAAGGTAGCGTGCAACAAGCAATTTTGCTTTATGGGTATTATTATATGCATATGTGTTAGTATGGGGATCATGAATTGGAGGAAGTGCTTCATGATGTTGTGTATATTGTTTACATATCTTCCAACGGCAATTATTTTTAACAGAAATATTAGAAATTATTTTACTAAACTTTTCGTTATTATGTTTATTTAGTAAATATCGAACTAAAATCGAAAGTTGATTAATTAATGACGATGCTGTCAAGATTCTGCTGCCGAGTGTACTTGAATGTGGAAAATGAAAATGATTTGTACCTTCCTGGGCGTTGATATTTTCCGAAACGCGTCACTCTTAGGGAAACACATTGTCAGTGCGTTTGTGAGGGGGAGTCGTGTATGATTAGTCACCTTTTGAACGAACGAGCAGATATGCCTGAAGGTACTTGCGTCGAACAAACCCAACCAGGGAATTTGCCTTCGGACGGTATCATCAAATTATTGGCGTACCAGCTGAGAGCTGGACATATTTCTTTCATCAGAAATCTACCTGATCTATCGAACGATATCTCCTGTGCTTCCTTTGTAGGATCGCATTTGAAAGTGCAGTTCAAGTTTGCGCTGTACAACACAACAAGCTGCGAATCATTAAATTTTGTGTTGAACAGTCAATTTCGCCTTTACATAACGTTTAGTAAAGAGAAAACTAAGTCGGTTGGAATAATCGAAGCAGAAATTTCGTTCGTCAATAAAATTCGTATCAGAATGCCGTCAAGGTACACGGGAGCTGAAATATATAACAGTTGGTGTAAGGAACTAAAATTCAATTTATACAACTATAAACGTCACCTGCTAAAACTATTGATATAATTTATCGAAGGTTAATCCAGAAAAGTTCAGTATAATAGTGTATTATTACGCATTTTGAAGGTTCATTCATAATAGTTGATTTATATGAAGAAAAAATTTCTTTAATTGCGCGATATAGATTACACGATTTTAAGTATGTAAGAATGCAACTAGTATACAGGTGTACAATTATTCGTTCAAAACGTACTTATAATGTACATATAACACGCATTCACAAGTCTCACACTCATTAAAACATACATCATTCACACCCCATCACACAATCTTACTCGAAATAAACGGAAATAAATACAATATAAACCTTATCGTATATACTACATGTACATTAGTAAAGGAACACATATACCAAACACCCACCACATAATAACAATCTAGAACCATTGGAATAGAGAACAGCGAAACTCATCGCAAAATATGTTCGATGCATATATAACATATGTATATGTATACATATATGTTACAAGAACAACAACAATATATTTGCATAAGACATAAACATAAAAGAAAATATAACAAACATGGATTACAAACATTGTGTAGCGAGAACACCTTACCACAACATCTCAGTGAGTATATAAAGAATAAAAGAAAAGAAAACGCTAAATAATGCAGGGAAAAAGCAAGTAAAAACTTGCGACTACAAAAAATAAACAAGTTTTGTGATCACTAACAGCAATACATGTTAACATAGGAACTTAAGTCTAAACTGCTAAAATATATTGCTTGAATCTTGAGTTCTTAAATTAATACTGTGTTAAAAATACAAAAGTGGGTGACATGGATGTCGGTGTACTTACTAAGTAAAGGGGTTGATACTAATAAATAAATTAATTATAATTTATGACCACATTATATTGTTTAAATTGTCTGTGTTTATAATACATGAAACGACGTTCCCGGGAATTGTAACTGGCAATTGAGCATACGAGTTCATTGTTTTGGTATGAGCATAGTAGGGCAGGTCACTTCGTGCATGCCGTCAATTCTAGCATAGCGAAGTGCAAATACGTATGATGTGAACATGAAAATTCGTAAATACATGCTATTTTAGCCGGTGTGCCTCCAGGTTCGGAGTTGGGTACCACACTTACTTATTGTATCGACTTTCCCTCCTTTTATTGTACGGGTAGCTCGCTGACGACACGGTGCTTCTATCATCACGTGTAGATCCAAAGTAGCCGCAAAAAATCTACAGGAAGCTCTTGACAAATCAGAAGTATGGTTTAACGAATGGAATATCAGAATCGCTGAAAATAAATCGATAAATATCAATTTTATAGACAGAAAAGTAGAACATCTACCTTTTAGGACTAATAGCATAGACCTCGTACGAACAACTGCCTAGTACTTCGGTCTGTAGTTAGACAACCGCCTAACATGGAATCATCACATACGAGTTAAAGAGAATTAGATACACGCGTCGAGAGAATGTACCGGCTCATAGCGGAAATCAGTGTGCTATCAACGAACAACAAACTTTTAATATACACAGCTATTTGAGACCAATCTGACGGAGTGAAGTTTTGGAGTTGTACGAAGCCGTCGAACCTAAAAAGGATACAGACATCGCAGAACAAAATACTCAGACTGATAACCATCAAACGTTACATGGAGATTTGCAGATTATGTAGCTGATGTAATTTAAAAATATGCTACAACACATATAGCAAGGCTGGAGAGCCATCCAAACGTACTTGCTACGGATCTTTTGGATACTTCCGATGATTCGGGAAACACTTGATCTTGCATAGGCTAGGTTATCGGGAGTATGCTATTGGGTGCCCTCCAACAATTGTTTGATTACTTTGTCAGAGATAATTTGGTTTAATGACCATAATGGTCAGCTGGCAATAATAATTTTTTTTTTTTTAATTTTTGTATGTTCATTGCACGGAATACGGTATAGTGTATTTATTTATGTATACGAAATGAGCGCACGAATTAGTTTATTACCTTATTTATTTATAATATATTTAATTATTTATACTATTTCTCGTTTAGAATAACTTCTCGTTTGTTTATTCGTTTATTATTATTATTATTTTTAAAAAACGAACGAGAAAAAAATCTAAACTACGAATATATATCATAATTTTAATTCGCTCTACGTCCTACATTTATCGGTCACGTTTACGCGTTTTTAATTAGGCTCGTACGCGTATAAGAGTTAATTTCTAATTTATCGATTTAATAGCAAAGGATGATGATTGCATTTTCCGGTACAGTTAAATTTCTGTTTCGCTATGAAAAAGTTAGGCGATACACAAGTTATGCGATTAAAGTTGGTCGAAATTTCGGCACGACCCGTTTTGTCCGAAGAACGGTGGAAAGCGTTGAAAGCGATATCGCTTTTATATATTATAGCGAATAGAACACATGGCGCCCGTCCGACATAACTGATTAATAGGTCGTTCGTGAATAATTTAAGCCTCAACGATAGTCCTCGTAAATTTCCTTTTTTTAGTTTATTTTTTGTTTAATTTAATTTTTTTATTTTGAGCAAAAGCTATAAACTTTAAATTCGCATCCTAGACAACGTTTTTAGGTAACGATAGTCAGTATACGATCTCTAACCTAGAAAATTGTACTGGAAATATCCCCGGCTAGGGTTAGTTCTGTACGAGTCGATTCGTTCGTTAAAGCGGGTTATAATTCAACCGCGTTGTTAAACTATTGCCGTGGATAACGTTACTACTCAGCTATAGTATTAATATATATATATATATATATATATATATATATATATATATAGTATACTGTTAGTCTACTATTCCGATGGTACTATATAACGACTATATAGTATATTCTAATTCTCTACCTATATCGCACCGATTTCATCACGACAACGACGACGACGCAATGAGATCTGCATTAGTTCTCCCAAAGGTGCAGTAAATTACCTTCAGTTTACGAGGACGACTGTTTAATAACATCGGCTGTACATATATATATATATATATACATATATAAAAAAAAAGTGGGACGGACGATTGGAGCTGATAATAAAAAAAAAATCCAAAGCTGTTACAGCTGATTAAAATCGGTCTCCGTCTATCCGAGAATCGATTAATATCCCGATAATAAATTCGATGAAGGCCTTTTGGGAAATTTATTTTTCATCGCGAAGGTGTTTGCGAAATTTTTACTAAAGTTGTTAGAACGGTTAATTTGGCGGAACGAAGAACGGTTACGTGTTTTAGTTAATTTTTTTTTTTTTTTTTTCGGAAAATAAACGAAGCGATTGTTGGGACTCGGAGTCGTTCAATAAAAACGGATATATTAATTTAAATTAAAATTTAAAAAATAGGAAAAGGAAAAAGTATACTCGTACTGAAAAAAAAAATGTCTAAACGTACGGGTCGAATTTTGCGAGAATTTTTTTGTGTCACATTTTAAGAAACTACTGAGTATTAGAGCATCGTACCGTGTCAAACTTACTCTAGCATATTATGTCATTTGCGGATTAAGGGAATAGATCGGATAATTATAGAGATCGGTGATTTTATTTTAAATATAATTTCGCGAGAAAAATACAACGATCGAATAATTAATTTTTCAAAAATTTTTTATTATTTGTATTTGTATATTTCATTATTTTAGGACGCTCGACTACAAAGGTCATTTGCGCCGCGGAAATTAAATATAATAAATTACAGAAAAATTATTTCCTTAATACTATTTATTTAGTTTATAACAATTTTTTTAAATCGGTCATTTTCTTAGAAAATATATATTACTGGCTGTATTACATCTTCATTGTAGTGCTTCGCTTCAATCTAGTCCAGTTATTGAATTACGTTATTGTTCGAATTTCGGACATTCTGTAATGACATGAAGCGCTGAACCTTAAACTTGCATGTCACTAAAGACGCATTCTCCTCGATTCTCGTGCGTTAACCTAGTGTGGCCGATTGGTAATCGGGCTCATCTCTTCGTGTCTACTCGGTACGACGTCATCCACTGTTCTATTCGCGGTTTGATTCTTCGTAATTTGTTCTGTGTTAATCAGATTTATCGCGAATTTTAATTGTTTGTTTATCCGTGAGCCGGGATTTCCAGTCCGTGGAGTTCGCTTCTGCTATGTGTGATACAATCAACCGTTGTTAAATTAAGGTACCGTATGAAATGTTTTCAACGTTAAATCCAAACGCTTCGTTATTTTTACTGTATTTGTTTTATATGTTTGAATGAAAGGTTTTGTTAATAGTTTGGATGGGTTTTCTTCATACACAATTCGAAATAATATTTCAATGCTAACAGTATTCTTCGATCGTTCAGTGTTGTTATATTAGTTTCGTCATGTAGGCTTGATACCGGATTAGTACAGAAGGCTCCGCTGCAAATACGAAGTGCCTGATTTTGAATCACATCTGATTTACGTATCACTTTTGGCGATGCCGTACCATATACAATTGAACCGTAGTCTAATAGAGATCTAACAGTTTTCGAAAATTACAGTTAATCCCTTGCTGAGACAGTTTTACGTTACACACACGGACATACGTAATACATCTATACACTTAAACAATCTTCAAATCCCGGAAACGGCTCTAACGATTTGGATGAAATTTTCGGAAATTTAGATTTTTCCCGGTGTCATCTTTTTCTCTACCTAAATTTAGGATGAAAATTTCAGCTCGACCGCATTAACCTTTCGAATGCTATAAGCTTAGAAATTTGATTTTTACCGCATATTTATCGGTAAATATAATTATAATTTTATATATCGGCCACTGGGTTTCGATTTAAGCTATAAGAATTATTTTAAGAAAAAATCTGATCGAAAAATTCCAAAAAATTATTAAAAAAAAAATAAGTACTTGTCAAAACTTAAAGTAGGTTCTACAACTCCGGAAATTTATTGAAACGAAATTCTATAAGATTGAAATAGTTAAGTTGGTGATGGTATTCATCATCATAAGTTTGACAGTATTAAGACTGTCGTGTTAAGCGTTTTCCAGCCCTATTCCTTGTTCCAGTATCGATGCGTACCTATGTCCTTCAATAATTTGTCGATAAAAGTGTTTCGCTGTCTGCCGACTGTTTTCAGTGAATTTGTCTTCTATTACACCGCGTTTGATTGCACATCCAATTCAGATTAATCATCGCTTCCTTATCGAACGTACTCGTTTTCCTACTACTCTATCGAGTATGTCTGCGCTTGTAGCTTTTTGATTGTTCTTCGTAATTTCCTCCAACACCACGTTTCACAGGCTCGCAGTTTTAAGATATTCCTATTATTCGGTACACGTTTTTAGTACAATAGAACGCTATAGGCCACGCATAAACTTTAATAACGCGTTTACCACGTTTAAAGGGCACTGACTTCTGGCGTGATATATATATATATATATATATATATACATACAACAACAACAACGTATATTTCAACATAATTTACAGTGAGTAGTCACAAACCAAAAATTTTAAATAATAATTACGTAACGCACAGGATGGCTCGCCGTACATCAGAAATAATAATACAAAGACCCGTAATAAATAAAAGAAGTAATTATACTTATACTTATAATGACAGCAAAAAATAATTGAAAAAAAACTGTACAGCAAAAAACAAAAAGTTAAGATAGTAATAATAAAACAAAAGAAAAAACACGTTAGACATTAAATAAATAAAGAAGGAATATTAATTTCTAAAATAGGCGCCGCGAAACGTTACAACAGGTTATGTTTGAGCCTGCTATGTTTATATTTACTATACATAAATTGGAGTTGCCTGGAATCGTAATTACCAATGGTAGAAATTAAAATATTATCGTGGACTAAGCAGTCATCGCAGAACTTATGCGTTAAATTTAAGATATGCTCCTTAATATAAGGCATGTTTAAGGTAGCATGCGTGTCAACGATTTTGTAGGGACATTTAGCACACATCTGAGACACCTATTTTGAAATACTTGTAACTTGTTAAAGTTTGTATTTGAAATAAAACTCCAAGCTGGACAACAGTACGTCATTATGGGACGTATAAGTGTTTTATAAATTAATTTATTATTTACATTAAGAAATGATTTCCTGTTGATTAGTGGATATATGGCAAATATACTCCTGCTAGCTTTCAAGGTAGTGTGACTGACATGTTCAGAAAAATTTAATCTGTTATCCAAAACTACCCTCAGGTATCGAACATGTTTTGACCAACTCACCATGGTAGAGTTGACCTTAACTTCAGCTGGGACGCCTGCGGGTGAAAAATATAGCCTCCGTTTTATCACAATTAATATTAATTTGCCATTTTTTATAATAACGCAAGACACAATTTATTCCTGACTGTAATTTATTAGTAATTGCTTTATATATATATATATATATATATATATATATATATATATATAAGATGTGCTAAAATATCTCCAGGTACACAGGCTAGATGATATCGCTATTTCGAACAAATGCTAATTATGATATTTTATAATATTAAAACAAAAAATTATACTTTCCTATCTCTTATTCGTGCAACATCGTGTCCGACATGTAGTGACTATTCCACACGTGTATGATGCACTGCGCGTTACGCCATCCGATTATATAACGGACTGATAGCTTATCCTAAATTCAGTCCGTTGATTTTAACAACTGCGTCCATCCACTTTGTTGCTGGCTGTCTTTTCTTCTGTTTGCCTAGCGGTTTCACTCGGAAAGCAATTTTTACAAACATTATCTGCAGTGTGCCCGAAAAACATCAGTATCCGTTCATATAGTGCTATTAGTAATCGATGTTTCCCATTTAATTTACCAACAACGGAACTACTTTCTTATAACACAATGAAAAGATAAAAGCTCGCGAAAAAACAGCATCGTTAAATCCTTTCGATTAGCGCCATCTTTTGAGAGACAGCAAAAATAACGTATATAATCGGCTAAATAAAGAGAAAATCAAATGTAAATAATCCAATTAAATGAAATCTTACGGAGGTATCGGTGATCCAGTAGTTTAAATCAAGCTGTCTTATATATATAACGATGCATAAGCAATACAATTGCTTTCCTAAATATGCTACGGTGTTTATTACGAGAAAAATAAATTAAACAATCTTATAAAATAATTACGGGATCGCTGATGAAAAATAAAACTAATAAAACAATGTTCTATTATAATGTAGTTTACGATACGGGTGTACGTGCTTTTAATATTAACTAAGCTAACCCGGGTATTTTCAAATGCATACACACACACACACCGCAGTACTCAACATATGCATACGTATAAATTTGTAGAAAAAACCCAAAGCCAAAAAATTCGACCAAGTTCTATTTTTTTACCTTTTATTTTTTTACGTAAACCTCATTAAAGGTGTGCGAAGTTTCTTAAAATTGTTTAGGACGGTTTTTATATACACGGGTAACGGTGTTACATATTATAGCCCCTTTATAGATAGCTTGAATTCCGCGCTGATACTTATTGAACTTCGGTACTTGCGCCATCCTCTCTCGATTTGATCTCTTAAAATACTCCGTGATGGGCAGCATAATGTAAGGATTATTCTTGAAGATATAGTCTAATAATTTCGATACATCTCTCTCGAATATTTAGGTTTAATAAGAATAATTTTTTTGGTTAAGAACAAATTTTACCAATTTATATTTTGCATCGTTCGAATCGGATTAAATCATTTCAAATTAATTCGCGATAAACCACGTTGACTACGAGAAAGCTACATTGGGGATTTCAAAAATTACATTCGATCGTCGAACCGAACGTTGGCATATACACAAAATGGCCTTGTCCATAATAATAATAATAATAATAATAAAGCTGACGACGGCTAATTTTCGATTTGTGGAATTTTCGGGTCCGTATAAAATCATAGTACAATTTTATTTTCCGAAAAAAAAAAGGTTAAAAAAGTCGCGATTCTTTGCAGATATTAAAAAAAAACAACATGTAAAAGCAGATCCGATAAGAATCGGAGACCAACGTTTAATTCTAAACAGCCAACGAGGAATTTTCTTCTAAAAGATAAATTAGATTAAATAGAAAAAAACGGCCGTAATTAGAAAATACCTCGTCGTCGTCGTCGTCGTCCGAGAGTCGAGAAGTGTTTAAATGACGAACTCCTCCTCATCAAAGCTGAATCACCCGCCGATCTCGTCTAAAAAGTAGAAATATAAAAACTAAAAAGAGATAGAGCTTAGTCGTTTTATCCGTCATCGGCGTGTCGTTCGTCGGATGATCGTTTAGTTTTACGATCGGTATTCCGTCAACGGTGGAATTTCATCACTCGAACTTTTCAATTAACGCGAACCTCTCGTAATTGCACGTAGCGAAAGACCTAAAAATTAATAATGAACAACGAACGAACGACTAAGAATTACGTTATCGTCGCCGTCGTCATCACTTCCCAAAATGCTCCGAAGGGGTTAGTTAATTTTTTAACTTTGGGGGGGATGAATTTACGGCTGTAGCTCGTAATTTTTACTTATATATACGCAGAAGTAGGGAAGGTTTATTCGGTTTTAGCGGGGTATAATATCGACGAGGCTGTAGTAGTCGAACGATTATTTCGGACAAATAGATACAATGAGAGACGTTTACGGGAAATGACGACACTCGTAAATTACCGTCGATAAGTAGGAAAAAGCTGGAAAAGTTCATTTTCCACCGATACGAACTTACCAGTAATAATATATAGTATACAGAACGGTAATATAATATAGAGTGGCGGCATTGCGGAAGAGGTGGTATATAGTAGTATGGTGATTTGACATCGTCATTATTCGTTTTGGTTCTAAATGACTCGGAAACTTCATTTACTACTACTAAAATTGTTATCACTAAGCCCGCTGATTGTCGTCAATAATCAGCCGTCACTTTCACCTTTATTACGTATTCGCGTACTTTGCGTGTACATTTAATAATTTATACAGCCAGAAATTATTAGTTACAAAAAATAAAATCATTCGTAATCAAACAATAAATATTCGTAATTACGCGAATTTTTCATAATAACATTCGTAAAATTTTAATTCCAATCGATTTATAATTAAATCATCATCGAACTATATTTCTTTCAATTTTAATAATAGCAGCATATTATACTGAAAATGACTTTATAGTCGAAAAGCTTTGCTAAAATAAAATAAATTTTATATTGATTAACATTGTTTTTATTTTGTTAATTCGTAAAATCACTACTCTCCAATACATCAACATATTACATATATATAGATATATATATATATATATATATATATATATATAGAGAGAGAGAGAGAGAGAGAGAAGCGTATATGACGAGACACGTCTGCCCGTAATCGTTACGTTTTAGAAGGCGAATAAAATAACATGCCGACGATTGTGTAATGCAAACACCTACCGGTAAATGTTTAATAATGCTAATAATAATAATAATACAACCGTGTAGTATGATATTTATCCAAAGGCTAAAAACTCTAACAGATAATCCAGTGAAAGGCTAGTGGAAACCACTACTGTATTTTTCCCAACATCAACGTGGCACGCAGAAGTAATATTATAAATGCTATACCAATGGACTGGAAACAGTATGTCACGCAATGAGCGGTCGCCTACAGTAATGAAGGACGACTTGAGTTATGTCTCCGATGGTACAGAACTCTACAGGAGGGAACACGAGTGCAGCCAAACATAAGAACAGAATAAAGATTTTCAATTCACAGCTGCAAATTGCTACCTGGAACGTACGCAGCCTCTTGCAGGCAGGAAAATTAACAAACGCGATACAAAAGTGAGTAGACTAAAGATAGATATTCTAGATTTGAAATAAGATGGCCTGGTACTGGATCTCTAAGATCAGATGGAGCCCATATCTATTTTTCGAGAGGATCAGACAATAGAAATAGAAATGGAAATGCAATAATAGTGACGGATAGCTAAATCGGTGGTAGATTTCTTGCCGATGAGCGATCGGTTTACGTTACTAATCTTTGAAACAACATTTCGCAGATTCAACGTCATACAAGTATCCAACTGCGGTGAAGCCGCGTTAAAAGTGACAAAAAAGGGTGAATTGACAATTGTAATCGTAGACTTCAGCGCAAAAGTTGGCAAAGAAGGCGAGCATGAATTAGTCGGAAGATACGGACTAGACGATCGAAATGCACGAGGAGATAGACTCATTCAGTTTTGTACAGAAAACCAACTTATGATAACAAATACATTCTTCAAACATCACCCACAACGATTATACACCCGGAAATCGCCAGCAGACAATGCTGAGAATATCATTAACCAAATAAATTTTGTCATGGTTCATAGAAAACGCTGGAAATTTGTAAAATCGGCAAAAACGTATTCGGGAGCGGATATCAGCTCTGGTCATAACCCTGTGACATTGAAATTGGCAATACACCATTGTTTCAAAAAAATTGAAAATAACCGGCAATGGAAAAGTCGATGTCTCAAAACTAAAAAATTTAGATTTCAAACGTAACATTTCGGGAATACTGGAAAAAATTGAATGAACGACCAGAAGTAAACAGAGAAGCTACATGGAACAGACTTTAATATATAATCACCGATGTACGAAAAGTTCATATAGGGGGGCAGTCATAAAACGGATAACAAGCGAGATTTTGAAACTTATAGAAGAAAGAAGAATTGCCAAGGATAGACCAGATGAATACGAAAGATTAAACAGGGCTGTTCGAAAAATGTGCAGGGAAGCCAAAGAAATCCACTCGAAAATATCTTAATAGCGAAAAAGTTTTACGCTATTTTAACGCATTAAATTCACTTTATTATTGTTTATACATTAAGACTTTATTGCTAATGTCTAAATTGCGTAAATTATTAATGGCTTATGACTTTCCGGTCAAGTTTTATCCTACGTCAACGAACCATTCGCGAGTAGTAACTTCTCAGGAACGTGTACAGTCATTCACCATTCGTTGTTTTGAAAACTAACCGCGAAAACGGCCGTTTATTAATTATTCATTTATTTATTTATTTTTTAATAAACAATGACCGAATTTTGGGTACGAAAGTTTCTACATAATGTTCTTTTAACGACCGATAATTAACTAAAGTAAATATAAATATAAAACCGCTTTGTATCACGATAATATAATTGTGAACAATACAAAGGGAGGGTTTTCATTCATTCATTTTCGATATATGTATGTATATCACCAAGGAAGCATTTCGTGTGTACATTAAACGTGCAGCACGCGGTTTGCGTTGTAACGGTGTTACCAACTGTGCTATTCAAAAAACAAAGCCGTCCGTCTTCTTTGAATCACCCTGTATAAACTGTAATATTAATATATATCATTTTTTTCTCCAAAAATCGCATTCATCGAATATCGCGGACAATTCGCTGTCCTTTAATACGAATGTTCGCGTAAATAAAGAATAATAATCTACACAGTGTAGTAGTCGGAATTTTTAAATCGGATCATTTTTTCGCCAAATGTTCATCCGGAATTTTGGAAAAAAACGATTCGTCATTTTCGCACCCGATCGCGATTTAAAATCCAGTTTCATCGCGCGACAGAATGCTTTCGTAATTATGACCGACCCGAACTTAATAAAGTGAAATCTCGATAAAAGCTCCGGTAAATACGTACTTTCCGAGAAACCCGTTAACTACAGGCAATTGCATCCTTTTCTCATATTGCATATATATATATATATATACATACACATATATATATATATATATATATATATATATATATATATATATATATATATATATATATATATATATGTATACATATATTGAAGGGGTAAACGAAGGGAGTAAAAACATTTAGGCAGTCTCATATCCGTCGTCCGGAAATTTAGTACGAAACCTTCGAAGCTTAATGAGAGCTTTTATAGCTGCGTGGCCTGGCACGTAATCGCCGAAAATTTCGACTATCGACCTACACGTATATATATGTATATATGTATATATATATGGACAAATATGGAGAAAGTTGCCAATCGTAACCGACAAAATTGCTTCTTTGTTTGATGACATCGATGGAAACGTTAGCACAGCCAAAAGGCGGCCACATTATCCTTTACGGGCTTCCGGATAGTAATAGTAGTAGTGGAAGAAGAGGAAATGTATACGCTGTAATACGCCCTAAGTGTAAATTGGCAGCTTGGATATCGTGCATTTGACAGCGGTATTGTCATTTTAACTAAAACAGAATGGCATCTTTCTACGGTTGATAATACGCAATTCTAACGGAAAATTCTGCTACCTTACGACACGGTTAAAGTTACACTCCTGTCGATTGTTCGCGTTGTAACGACATTTACTCTCATAATTTCTCGTTGTCATCTACCGAGGTAAACTTTCATTTTATTTTTTCCTTTTGCTTTGTAAATACATCGCGCAGTCCGAACATACAGCGAGCCATCTGTTGATAATAACGATCATAGATGCTTCGATGCTCTGTATAGGGTTTTTATCGACTAATCCCCGAAGCTATATACGACGTTGGTGGTTTAGAATTTCCCGGCGCGGTATCTATTTCCTCCGACTAAACTAATAGGTTTTCCTAATTAAAGAACAGATATCCCGATGACAATAATAAGCATAATAATAATAATAATAAGGTAAACGCTTTAACCGGAACGAAAATAGACTAGTTAGGAAATTTCCATCTAACTTTCAGCGACTTTCATCCGCCGGTGGAAGAGATATTTTTAGGCCAATACGGACAGACGATAATTTTCCGACTGCGACTTTCGCGATAATTTCGATATTATTCCTTAATCGTCTTCGGAATACTGCGATGATGAAAATTGAATAGTTTATAATTATTTCTTTCATCGTTCCAATGTTGCTCCTTGCATCACTTAATTGCGCAATGTTATATCCTAATCAAAATCTCGTAGTATTTTTGTGTACGAAGTAATCGAAATAAAATAATTAACTCGGCAAAATTTAGGGAATTAAAATTAATATCGAGGTAGAAAATGTCGTTCTTACACATATTCTTAATTCATTCTTTTCCCTTAGAACACGTCCATTTATCCGTAATGTTGAATTTTTCTTCGACGTCTTCTACAGGCGAATAGGACGTTTTACTAACATAGCCTTTTCGATCAAGGCGATTCCTATAGGGTAAGCGAAACTTTCCATGCTATCATTTCTATACCATTTTCTTATTTTTCATTTTTTTTTATTCCTTATACATAATTTTTATTTAGTTCAGTTTAAGTTATAAGCTTTTATATTAGGTGGAATAAGGGACTATGTTATCTTATCCCTTCTTCCATCGCAATAAGTTAATTTAAGTGTGGAGCTCCATGCCCTGCGAGCTCCATCATTATATTAATAATCCCGTTTGGTTTGGAGAGGGACGGGTTTTTTAGTGGGTGAAAATCCCACACACTGATTTTGTTCCCCTAATAAAAACAAAAACTAAAATACTTTTTATCATCGGTGTCTTTTGAAAATTTTCCCCTTCCCGCTTTAAAAAAAAATAAAATTAAAAAAATTAACAAAATGGTTCGTCCTTGTATTCATTTGGTCGATACGAACTAAAGGAGAGAAAAATGGATTTAATTCCACCTACTCGGTTGCTAGAAATTTATACATTTTTTTTTTTTGTAAAATATCGACAACGCGTAACTGAAATGATTAATTTTACGAATATCTTGTTCACCACGTTAAACGAAATAATTATATTTGATTGATTTATCGATGATATTTGTAAAAGCACCGTAAATGAAATAAGGTAAAATTGATTTAAATTTTCCAAATAACTATAATTTGGAATATAAAACGAAAACAGATGCCAGTTGACGATTTTGAAATATGGGTTTATAGGAAGACGTTTAAAATATGTGGGACAGAACGCCTATTGAATTATAAAAAAAATCTGTGCCTCGGAACGCAGGGAATTTTCCAAAAAAGACAGTTATTTAATAAACTCACGATTCCGTACAAATTTCACAGAGAAAAGGAACGCTCTGAACGCTACGCTTAACTTTACTCGGCGATGACTCAAATGTTAGTTGCGCGCGTGCGCAAGAGAAAGAATACGAACACGCAAACAATGTTTACACGTATATATATATAAAAAGACGCATATCGTCATAATTTCTGTACGTATTTGCATGCATGTATGTAAACTGAATATGAATATACACGTATATGAGTACAGCATGCGGGAAAGAGAAGAGGTACCCAATTGCACTGTGAGAATAGGCCTGCCTATAAGTCTTTGGCTCGCTCGCTCACTCGTTTTCTAGGGTAAGTCCGCCACATAAAACGCGCCAATAGATGTTCCACTTCAAAAGTCGAAGCCCGCTTATTAACGGGGATTATTTATTATACAGTAACATTTTTTTGAGACGTAATAAGGAAAACAAGCTCACTCGTACATACCAAGGTCTCTCTCGATTGTTAACATTGTATTTATGATGGACCATTCTATGCAGGGCTTTTCTGTATCCCAACAATAAACAATTTCTTAAAATCGTCATCGAAACGTGTATACGGTCTCGATTTTTCTTCTCTTTCAATATGCCAAGAATCACTCTCCATCAGTGAGGATATTCCTCCCTAATTACATATTAAAGTACGGATTAGTTTCAATTGAAATCGTGTAATATCGTTCGGTCGCGTGTTTTGTTGTCTACGTTTAGATTATCGGTTGCGTCTTCAATTAATTTTTTCTTTTTTTTCTCTCTCTCTCTCTCTCTTTCGTTTTTTTTCTTCTCTTCTTTTTTCTCTTTTTCTTTCTATCTGTTTTTGTCTTTTTCTGTTCGATCGGTAACAGAGCGCGGATTTTGTGATTGCCGATAATGGATCAAGACAGTCCGGGTGGGTTTCCCCCACCCGTTGACATTTCGGAAGATAACGAACAGTCTTCTGTTACAATAAGTATCACTGCATATAATAATAATAATAATAATATTAATAATAATAATAATACTGACATTACTAATGTTAATAGTGAAAATAATAGTAAAATTGACATTGTTTCTTGTAACTATACTAATCCTATTATTAATAATAATAATAATAATAATAATAATAATAATAATAATAGCACTTACAATTTAAATATTACTGGTGTTATACAAACACCGCAATTATTTATTGCTGGAATTCACGAAGGAACGTTCGTGATATTATTAGAATCCGCACAAGGCCGAAATATCGGAAACCTACATCCGATTGCGATTTGCAAACGGTTTGCCAATTTTCCGGGCCTAACATATTTTCAAAGAAATGGAGTGAATAAATTGAAAGCAGTTTTTGACAATCTTACGCATGCCAATTCCTTTTTGCTGGACATTTCCCGGAGGAAGGAATTAAATGCATACGTACCGAATAGTTTATTATACAGATTTGGCGTTATCCGTCAAGTTCCTGTTGATGTGACTGATGAAGAAAAGTTGAATAATTTGGAAAGTAACATTTCCTTCGCTCATGTTCGAAGAATCAAACGTAAACAGGATAGTCAATTAATTCCTACGTCAGCTGTAGAAATCAAATTTCTTTGGAGTACTCTTCCACAACATGTATGTTTGTATAAACTTCGTTTTTCCGTACAACCGAGCATACGCCCCCAAGGCAGTGTATGAACTGTTGGAGATATGGGCACATATCAGCGCAGTGTAGGTCTAAGCCAAGATGCATACATTGTCATAGTGAGCATCACTCTGGTAATTGCCCAAAAATAACTGACGGATCAAATGAAAAAATCAGTTGTGTTAACTGTAAGGGAAATCATTCATCAACAAATCGAAACTGTCCTGTATATGTTGATCAGCTTAATATACAAAAAATCATAGCGTTTGACAACATCACTCGCAAAGAAGCAATTGAAAAGAAAAAAAGTGGATTAATTTCTGAAGCTTTTACATACTCGGATATTACTCGTACTAAAAATGAACATCTACGTTTTCCGTTTCCCAATAAGCGTTTCATGCACCATAAAAATAATCCGGTACCAACTACACCTACAAGAAATTTCCCAAACTACTCCCACTTGTTAAATTTCAAATCTGGAAGACTTCCCAGTACCTCCATGGTGTATTGCTGCAAGCCAGCGGTGAAAAACCTGTACTGCAAGCCAGCGATGACAAACCTGTACAGTCGATTCAACAAGATAGTCAACAAAAACGTGTTTCCATTACTTCTTCATCTTCGTCTTCATCCGTTGATAATCCTTCTTTTGCTATCGTCAAGCAGAAAAACAAACAGCGCAGTTTTAAAAAATTAACTTTAACTTCCGATCGAAGTCAAACTATCGTTAAAAATTATAGTAATAATAGTAATAATAATAATAACAACAAAAACAATACGTTTAGAAAATAATATTTTAATCATAATAATTCATATTCCTTTATCATTTAATTGGTTAGCTAATAATAATATTTTTAAGTGTGTGCGTGTGAGTGAGAGCGTGCGTGTCTGCATGAGTGGGTTATATATATGTATTTTAGATTCTTACGGAGGCATATTATTTCATTTTATCTATACTTTTTTTTTTTCCTTTTGCCTTCATAGGTATAAGATTGAATATTTGGATACACCTGCTTAGACATATATTACCAATTAGTAACTTCGTTAATTTGTTAACTAATAATGATATGTGTAAGTGTTTGAGTACGCACGTCCGCATGAGTGTGATATATTTGTATTTTAGATACTTACATAAGCATATTTTTTTATTTTATTTATATATGTGGTTTCTTTTCTTTTCCCCTTTTTTCTTTCTTTGGCACAGGATTGGATACACCCTTCTCTGGTTACATCTGCTTAGATACTAATTTCCACTTAATAATCTCATTCGGAATTTTTAAATTATCTTTCAAACTGTATAATTGGCAATGTATTCAACCCTACGTATTTTACAATGGAACTGTCGCAGTATCTCAATAAATAAACCTAACCTTCAAACTTTTCTGGCAACTAATACTTTTGATATTATTTTACTTTCCGAGACATGGCTGAATCCAGATTCCAAATTTTCCTTTACGGTTATTTCTGTATTCGAGATGATAGATTCGATGGTTATGGAGGAGCGGCTATTTTAATACGTAGTATCATCCCTCATTACCATCATGATATTCGATCAATTTTAAATGGTAGTTACTGTAATGGTGTCTGCACTTCTATCAAACACGGCACTAAAGAATTATTTATACTTTCATTTTACTGCCCACCTTCCTCTTTTTTTAAATACAAACTTATTTATGTCATTTATCAACAACATATCATCCGATGCTTATATTTTTTGCAGTGGGGATTTTAATGCTTTGCATTCTTCTTGGGGTTGTAACAGGCGCAACCTCTCTGCCCAAAATATTATAAACATTATTAATCATTCTAACTTAGTACTATTAAACGATGGAAGTCATACCACAGTTCCTTCGCTAAATGGATCAGCAAACGCTTTGGATCTAACACTTGTCTCCAGTAATTTATCATTGAATAGTACCTGGAGTGTTATTAATAATCCTCTGGGTAGTAACCATCTACCTATTGACAGTTCAATTATTTTCCAGCATACTAGGATGGTGAATAATAAAAATTCATTCTTCCCTTCTTGGAATTTCCCTCACAAAAATACTGTAGATTTCACAAATTTCCTAGATTCATTATGCATTCCATTACTAGATAATTCGTGCTTTGACACCACTGTATACGCTCAATTTGTCAAACTTTTACATATTGCTTTAGATTCTTATGCCACTCGGAGGTCGGCTACAGTGAATAAATTTCGTAAACCTATTTGGTGGGATCATTCGTGCACACCATTGTTACAAAAACAAAGTGTATATTTTAAACGTTTCCGTAGAAGCAAACTAATTTCAGATTACTTTGCTTATAAGAATCAGGAAGCCATTACGAGACAGTTCCTTTTATCAAAAAAAAGGGAATCTTGGAAGCAATTTGTAAATTCGATTAATCGTAACACTTCTGTATCTTACGTTTGGAATAAGGCTAAATCATTTGCAGAACATCTCTCCACGAATAACACATGCAAATCATACCATTTTGACTGGTATGAAGAATTTGTCAATACAGTAGCCCCGAGTTATGTTCCAAACTTGCACGAACTTTCTCCTTCTTATTCATCCTATCCTTATTCACCCAGTCATAATAATACTCAAAGTATACTATCTGATGCAATTACCTTACCCGAGCTTAAGAGTTCACTTTCCTTTAATAAAAAATCCTCTCCTGGTTGTGACGGAATCACATATACCATTCTCAACCATCTCCCCTCCTCTGCAACTACAATTTTGTTAAACTGTTTTAATAATTTCTTCCAGACTGCCAACTTTCCAGATGAATGGACTAAGTTCTTTATAATTCCTATTAAAAAATCTCAGTCAATATCTTCAGAATCTCCTTCTTACCGTCCAATTTCTTGCCTCGTGTTTACGTAAAACCTTTGAAAGGATACTTAAAAATAGATTAGTATGGTGGCTTGAAAACCGCAATTTATTTCCATTAGGAATATTTGGCTTCCGAAACAACCTAAGTTCATTAAACTGTATAGCTCATTTATTATCAGACATTTATAAATCCTTTTTATCAAAAAAATATTTAATCTTGTGTTTCTTAGATATTAATAAGGCCTTTGATTCCATTTCTATTCCCATCTTACATAACAGATTAACAGATTTGGGAGTTCCTTTAGGTTTCGCCAATGTATGCTACAAGTTGTTTACAAATCGTACACTACTTTTCGTGCATCCTTCCTCTGAACGTATAGTTCGACATGCATATGTTGGACTTCCTATACTCAGTCCAATTCTTTTTAATATATACATTCTTCCGTTATTCAAACTTCAACGAGCATCCAATCTTCATATCTTATCGTACGCTGATGACCTCGTTATATATTGTGATCACCACTGCCATGCCGAGGGTGTCAGTTTACTGAACAATTTCTTATATTGTTTTTCTATGGCTCTAGCTGATTTGGGACTCTCTCTCGCGCTTAATAAATGCTCATCTGTAGTTTTTTCTTATAAACAACCAAGCCCCGCTATTACAGGATTATCCCACGCTAGCCATTCTATTCCTTTCTGTACTTCGCATCGGTATTTAGGTATAATTTTGGATAGAACGCTTAACTGGAATTTAACATATACAATATACTTACGCAAAAGCTTTTAAACGCATAGGTCTTATTAAGTCGCTCAGTCATACTACTTGGGGAGGAGATCCATTAACATTAATTTTACTTTATAAATCCTTTATTCGTTCGGTGTTTGAGTATGGTAGTTTCTTTTATGGTAATGCTTCGTCAAATTCTTTGGATCCTCTAAATAAATTGCAAAATTCTTGCCTTCGTTACTGTTTGGGAGCACTTCTCACTACTCCAATTGCTGATTAAGAGGTGGAATCTGGTACCCCTCCTCTTCACATCCGCAGAAGCCTCTTAGCAGACCAGTTTGTTGTAAAAAGTTTCACAACTACATATCAGTCAGCATATAATAATTTCTTATTTATTTATAACAAATGGAGGTTCTCACTATATAAACTTCCTATTCTCTGTAAATCATCTAAACGATTCTCCAATTATCGCAACTTAAATTATTCCTTTGTCACCCTCTCCTTATTTTTCCGATCCTTTCTCTATTAATAATATAAAATTAGAAATAAATTTAGAAACCTTTCATAAATCTATATATCCTCCTTCTGGTTTTAATACTTCTATTTTTAATAATTTACTGGCAAATCACTGGACGGGCTTCCTTCCGATTTATACAGATGGTTCTAAGTTTAATAATAAAGTTGGTGCAGCATTCGTAGTTCCTTCTTTAAACATTATTAAGAAATTCGTTCTATTACGTTTTTCTTCGATTTTTACAGCTGAGGCTATGGCAATATACCAAGCGTTAAGATACGTTTATCAACAACGTCCAGCTTCATCAATTCTTATTCTTACCGATTCGAAAACCTGTTTAACCGCTCTAAAATCTCTCTCATTTAATCCCCGTGCATCGCCTTATTTATAT
Source organism: Coronaproctus castanopsis (assembly GCA_032883995.1). Taxonomy (NCBI): domain Eukaryota; kingdom Metazoa; phylum Arthropoda; class Insecta; order Hemiptera; family Monophlebidae; genus Coronaproctus; species Coronaproctus castanopsis. The sequence goes on from CM065052.1 coordinate 115,009,193, forward strand.
AAAATCCGAATTTTGGTTTCCTCGCTGTTAGAATCTGGTATTTCTGTTAGGTTCTCCTGGATTCCTGGACATTCTGGTATATTTGGCAATACTGTTGCTGATGCGGAAGCCAAGTCCGCTTCGAATAGCGGTGTGCTTATTCCTTATACACCTTTAACAGATCTTTTGTGTCTCATTAAATTTGCTCATAAAGAATATTGGAATAATATTTGGTCCAATCCTTATTTAGCTCCATATTACAGATCGATTCAACCTCTAATACCCATAAAATCATGGTTTAGTGATATAAAAGTACCAAATAACATACTTCGATGTTTCATTACTACTTTATGTAGATTACGACTTGGAAAAAATCGTCTTCCATCGTCCCTATACCGATGCAATCTTATAAATTCTCCTTTTTGCCCTCATCCTTCCGATGACAACAAAATAGCAGATGCGGATCATGTATTTTTTGAATGTTCTTACTACAGCTCTCAACAATCTTTATTATATAATCAAATTATATCTCTCAAAGTACCATTGCCAATAAATATGTCTTACTTACTTACTATTAATCGCATTCATGTATATTTAGCTATTTATAATTATATTACATCAACTAATATTAGTGTTTAACATATTCATTTTAATATTTTCATACCAATCTGGGTGAAAAGTCCTGTGCCCATTTATAAAAAAAAAAAAAAAAAAGTACGGATTAGTGCTACGGCATCTCTGTATCCACACATTTTTCCTTTAATAATCCTTAATTTAATTTTGTTTATTTTCTTCATGTTCGGTATTGACCTTTCTAAAATAACATATTTTTGTATATATATATATACATATATATATATCATCACCATCACGTTGCGTTTTTGATTTTAAAAGATTGCATACACCAACATCTATATACAGTTAAATTGAGTATCTGTCCATATAATCGTTTGCTCCTTGCGGCATCCGCTATGTCTTTAACGGCTTTAGACTCCATTCCTGATGTTATCATTTCCACTTTTTTTCTTCCCCGTGGAAGCTTCCCTTCGATATATATATATATATATATATATATATATATATATATATAAATGTAGGGAGTATTCACGTCGTTTTGTAGCAAAGCAAAATCTACATATATTTTCCGCATCGTTCGTTTTTATGAATTATCGCGGGAAAGAATATTCGGGAAAGTACAGGTTTGTCAGTAAACGATTTATCAAAGAAATCTCTATGATCTGCCGAAAGTTTAAAGAAAACGGTAATTATCGATTGTAATTGCTCAAAAATAAAAATCGATTTCCCGCCCCAATCAATCGAGAATCGGATTCACACGAGAAGTTTTCTAGAATACGATAATATTGCTAACGGCAGATATATCGATAAGTTTAAAACACAAATTTAAGTTACTATCAATGCGAAACAATCAACGATAATGTATCAATACGTAAAATTTTGTTTACGTTTAAGTATAGTAATTAAAACACGTCCGAATAAATTTTCTTTAATCGTAAAGTAAAAATTTTAGATCGCCCAGTGGAAACAACCGCGGGTAAAACGTCGGTATGGGCATATATCCGTTGGAAAAACTTTTAAAAATCGTCATATTAAGCTTATACGTAATAGATATACACATACATGGAAATAATGTACATATATGCATGACGTGTAATCATTATTTTTATATAAAGGGAAGTGTATGTACTACACTGACCCAACCGATAAAGATGGAATTCATTTATTTTTTGTTTACTTTTTAATCAGTTTCATTTTGTGGAAGTAACGTCCTGGACTAACGGAACGCGGTATAATATTTACAAATTTATATATATATATATATATATATATATATATATATATATATAATATGCCCTGCTAGAATTCTTTATGTGTCCTCCGGTTGAACAATCGAATATGGTATCCCGTCGAGCGTGCTTTTAGTAAACGAGCAATTAGGGAAATTGGTTCGTATCCCGCGGGGATACGTTGACCGAATTGGTAAGGGAAAATAATAATGCCGGTGCTGCCCCGGATATAAATTATACAGAACGATGATGTCCAAAAAGGAGAATTATTCCAAGATTATGAAACTAGTGAAAACAGGATACTTCTTTTCCGATACTTTTACGAATTATCATACACACACACACACAGGCATATATATTCGATAAATAGAGAGAGATAGCCGTGTTAAAGTATACATATTCAACTAGATCTGCCAAAATAATAATAATAATAATAATGAATAAAAATGATATCCTGTTATCATTTATTGTAGAACGGATGCCATATATACTTTTATGCATTAATAGTATGATGTTAGGAAGATATACCTTAATTACCTATAACTCCACTAGATTTCAGACGCCATTAGTATATAAAAATATGTATATTACTTCCTCCGGTTTCAAAACGTTTCTTCCTACTAAAGTAAATAACGTCACTTGGTTCAATTTTAAATTATAACTTCTTACAAATGCGTTAAAACTAATTTCGTTGCAGGGAGATAAAATTAAGCCGTTAAATTTTTCGACACGATCAATCGATGCCGTATCTTATATTTGTCAAACATACTCGAATTGAACAAGATATTATGTTGTTCGAATCATTTTTAATTGAAATGTTATTTATTTTGTATTTATTCGACGATCGTGAATGATATGAGTGCATTTTTATTTAAAATACTTAATTATATATATATATATATATATATATATATAATATTAAATAGACGTGCGTGTATAGTAGCTAAGGTTAGAGGCATATATATATATATATATAAAAATATATATAAATATATATATATATATATATATATATATATATAATATTAAATAGACGTGCGTGTATAGTAGCTAAGGTTAGAGGCACGATAGGAAAAAAGGAATAGATTGACGAATAGTGACCGGACTGGCGGAGGAAGGTAATTAGATTTTGGTCATCTTCGAAGAGGAGATGGTGCGAAGGAGGAAGATTAAGATGCGCTCGAAGCGAGGAGTATTGAGGACAGTCAACCAGAATATGGGAAATGGAGAGGATATCGCCACACAGCCGGAACACAGTGGAGCCTAAGTTTTATTAATAAGCTATGCAGCGAAGGAAGTTTTCCTCCGGGGGATGGGTTCACTGTACAGGAATACTCGCTCCTTTGCTGCCTGTGTTGTCTGTGGGGTTTTGGATTTATTTCTTATTGGCAAGGCTCCCACTGGTGAGCAAGTTTAAATACAACCCCTTGTTGTATGTTTATTACTGAAGTAGTTCGAAAGGGGAATGGTTGTTCGAGATCCCGGGTTTCTCATGTTTCATGGTGTCGATGGAATGATTTTAGAAATGAATTCTTACTATGATTTCCGCTTGCCTTGATTAATTATCTGTCTAGACTTAACGCGAGCTTTCATGCACTCTACATGATTACGACTGGAAGACGAACCTTTTAAATTTTTTTAAAGTTTTCATCGTTGCCTGATTAGCACGTTCTTTTGTACACCGAGGAACTAATTTACGATTTGTAATTCTTGGGGGAAGAGTAAAAGATTAAACCTTTTTGACCAATGTGGAAGTAAAAACATAGATGATATTTTATATTAACTGACAGATCAATTGAGGAGTTTCTGCATTCAATGGCGTATCCCTCCCAGTCTATTTTCTTGTAGTTCCATTGTAGCCGGTGGATCTGACGGGAATGTAGAATGAATTAGTTTAGATGGTCGCTGCCAGTTAAATCCTGCCTTAAAGGGCGTCCTTTTATTTAGTTTAAGTTCGACAGAGGTGAGATGAACTGTTACCCTCTTCTATTTTAGGAAGAAATGTAGATTCTTCCAATACCAAGTACTCATCGTCACATGATGGAGGATTCATCTCGCGAAAGGAAAGATCACAAGTTTAAAGGTCATTTTGCTGTTGTTGTTGAGCAGGATCTTCAATAATATTACCGAAATTTGGGACATCCTTGTAGTTATCTGCTTTGTGTCGAGAAGTGTTACACTTGAAACAAACAGGGTCATCGACTGATAGAAGGATCCTGCAACTTTTACCTGCGGATTCTAGAGTAAAAGATGATGGAATATTGATTTCATCACAATTGGAGAACTTGGCGTCTCCCACTTAAATAGACAAAAATTCATTGTTTATATGTAGGAGCGAAATTGAGGACGAGAATTTCAAATTGCGCTTTGTCGTTAAGTACTTATGGAGTTCGTTTTCGAAATTGTCGGCGAAACATTAGAAAGAATAATTTTTGTGGTTAGTGACTTCGATAATGTCAAATTACGAACGAAACGCGTTTTGATATAAACGATAAAATGAAAAGAATAAGTTTCACTCCGACGCGACGCAGTGTTGAACAAATGTAAACACATGAAAAACGTTATCACACTCGGGACGACATTATATATACAATCTAAATTCATGTTTAGTTTTATATATATATATATATGTATATATATAATTATTTATTTATTCCTCCAATTAATATATATATATATTTATTTTATATATATATATATAGCATATTAATTGGAGGAATAAATAAAGGGGTAAAATATCTATTCTCTTTTTTAAAAGCTTCAAAATTTAAATTTTATGCATTTTAGTATTTTTATTTTTTACATACTTTTTTTTTATTACATGTTAATACTTATTTTAATTTAACATTCGTCGGGGTAAATTTTTCGAATTATGTATTTTGTCAAAAGTTCGACACGCAAACTAGTCATATTAATCCTTTTGTTATTTAAATAATTAACTTTTCACATCATTAACCTTTCTGGAACTTTTTTTTTCACATTTTATTCTTTACTTCAAAGTCTCATTCTTTCTCCAAACTATTATCTAATGATATCCCTAATTTTTTGTTTTGAGATATATCTACGTATATATATATATATATATATATATATATATATATATATATATATATATATATATATATTACGAGACTCCTAATAGGCTCTTTGTTACCGCATACAGACTTCGTTGCTACTTGTTTTAAGAACCTCGCACAGATTATTAATTATGATACGCAGATCGTACAAGAATATAAGCATACGTATTAATAATAATAATTTTGTTTAATTATTTTTACACATACGTATACATATCCCCAAATATACATAAAATGATGAAAAATAATATATCTATAACATGTTTTCTAATGATTAACGAATTTTGTCACATTAATTAAAAATAGTGAACTAACCTGGTCTGAGATTCTGTCTTTTTGTGGTACTTTTATTTCTTCTTTTTATTAAACGAACTAACTCCATCGTCACCTGGAATTTTCTAGCTAAGCAACAACTATGGAAACTCAACTACTTTCTACTTTACTCTCCCTGCTAACAACTTCAACTAACTTCTTTGAAAATTCATTGCTAAAACTAAAACTCTTTTTTTTCTATCTTTTCGAAACTCTCCCCCTCTACCAATTTTCACTATATTAACTGGAGCTGTCACTTAATTATTGTTATTATTGTGTGAACACAACTGACGTATCTCAAAACAGTTTTTTTTTACAATAATAATAATAATACCTTTTTTCCCGTTACCTTTATGGACGTTCATAATAAATATTTATATATTTCATTTATTTAACGTTTACATCGTATACACTTAATTAAATATATACGATCATTTAATTCCTTACTTCGGCGTGACATACGACGTAATATATATATATATATAATATTTCCTCGTTGGTTACCTTATTTGTCCCTTTTATTTTTAGTAATCTTCTGTAACACCACAGTTTTTATACCATCAGTCTTCGTTTATCAACTTTCGTCATTATCCAAGTTTCGCACCCATACAGGGCAATGCTGAATGCATATACTGGCAGCGGTCTTTCCCTATATGTTTCTCGATATCAATAAGCTTTTCTTATTATAAAACGCTGCTTTGGCTTGGTACTGCTGTTTATATCCTTTTTACTTCTACCATCTTTGGTTATTACGCTTACCAAATAACGAAATTCGTTCACTTGTTCTACTTTTTCTCCCTTAATATCGATATGAAATTGACTACTCATATTATTATGTTTATTGCATACTAATATTTTGGTCTTGTTTATTTTCATATTATATTACTGCGGGATGTTTTCCATTACGTTTAAACTTTTATTCAGTTCTTTTTCTGATTCAGCTAATACAGCGATATCATCGGAAAATCTAAGCATACTAACATTTTTCCTATGTATTGGTATTCCTTAAACTTTTTCTTTAGTTTTTTCATAGCTTTTTCTATGTAAACATTAAATAACATGGATAACAATAAACATGCTTGTCTTACACCTTTTCCAATTTTTACTTCTCTTTCTTCATTTCTAATTTTTATAATCACCCATTGATTATTATATAGATTGCTTCTTTCCTAATATTTTAAATCCATGTTTTCAAATATAATAAACATCTTTTTCCATTCGACATTGTCAAATGCCTATTCTATACCTATAAATCTTATAAATGTGCTTATTTTTTTCATTATTATTTCTGCAATGATTAATCGTAAGGCCAATATCACTTCTCTGGTACCTTTGTTCTTTCTAAAACCAAATCAATCTTCTGCTAATATTCTTTTCATCATTCGTTCTGCTCTTCTATATGTTAAAACTATTGACGCATGTGACAATAAACTGATAGTTCTTTGTTTTTCACATGTATCAGCCGTATCTTTTTTCGGTATTGCGACTATTATATTTTTTTAAAAATCGTCTAGTATATTCCGTGTCTCCTATATTTCATAAAAGATATTATACAATTGTGTAATTCCTTTTTCTCCAACATTTTGCCATAATTCGGATGGTTTTTTATCTATCCCAGGCGCTTTACCTGGTGTTAACTCTTGCGACGTTCTGTCAAATTCAGCTTTTAATATTGTATCGTCTTTATCTTCTATATATTACCATATCTTCTTTTTCGATAATTTCTTCTTTATCACATGTCATACATAATTCTTCAAAGTATTCTTTCCATCTATCTGCTAATTTTCAATTAGCATATTTCCACATTTACTTTTTATCTTTCTACTTTTTGTTCTATAGTTTGAAAAATTCCTCCTTATTAGTTTGTATGCTTCTCCAGTTTTTCCTACATTAATTTTTTATTCGACCTTCGCACAATTATTTTGTATCCATTGTTCCTTTGCATTTTTACATTTCAGATTAATTTTATTCCTCAAGTACGTGTACCGGGTTTCATTTTTACCTTTGTATGTTCTTCGTTTCTCCATTATATCTAAAATGTCATTATTCATCCAATTTTTCTTCGCCATTTGTTCTTTTTTTTCCTAATACGGTATTCCCCATGTTCATTACTGTTCGTTTTTAGTTGTGCCGATTTTTCTTCAATGCTCTACACTCCGTTGTGTTTTCGTAGACTGATCTTTTATTTTATTTTCTTGTTTATATCATTATCTTTTAGTTTTTTTTTTATTGTTTTTTCTTGAGATTTTTAAATTTTAAACAACATTTCATAACTACTGGATTATGAACATATTCTACGTCTGCCCCAAGATAACTATGCAGTCTTTAACTTGGTTCCTAAATCTCTGTTTCACCAGTATATAGTCTATTTGATATCTGTTATTATCTCTGTGTAAATTCTTCTCTGGTAATTTTGATACATAGTATTCGAAATAATTAAACTACGCTTCATACAGAATTCTATTAATCTCTTTTGTACTTCTTACGCCATATGCTCCTATAATTTTTTCTTCCTTTTCCTGACCTACTGCGGCATTCCAATCGCTCGTTATTATTAGATTTTCTTCCGTTTTCGCACGCGTAATTACTTCTTCAATGTTTCCATATATTTCTTCTATGTCACCATCATTATATGTCGTCGTCGGCATCTAACTTTCCACATCGGTTCAAAGTTCTAACGTTCCATATGCCTATTTTAATAATACTCCTCTGAGTTTTGACGACTTTTCCTGTAGTACTGTGAATGGAAGAGTATTTTACGTCTGGAATTATTTTTACAACATAGCTAGAGATAAAATGAAATCAACGATTCCTTAGAAATAGGCGGTTTGCTAAATATTTCTCCGACGTTTTTAAACCAAATTTACAATCTAATGACGCAATTGACGTACACGAATCCTTACGCGCACCTTTGCAGTTAAGTCCGCATATTACGCCAACGACTCCCACTGAAATCAAATATACAATTAATAAATTTCACAATAAGAAAAGTCAAGGATTTGATTTAATTACCAATAAAAATCGTTATCGGAGCTACCAAGAAGAAAAGGGATATTACTTCTTACAAACGTATTTCGTCTGCCGTAATTTCCTTTTTCCTAGAAATTAGCGCAAATATTGGTTATCAGGTAAGGCACCGGACGAGATTTCATCCTTCCTTGTTTTCGATATTATCAAAACTCGTCGAAAAAAAAAATACCGAAGCGGTTGAATTTTATTTTAGCATCGGAACTTACTGATATCAATTTGGATTCAGAAAAAGACGTTCTATCAGTAAACGTGCCATATCGAATTGTGCATACTATTTAAGACAGTCTTGAAATTAAGTAAGTATGCACAGGTATAGTCTTAGATTTCAAGCAAGCCTTTGATACGTTGTGGCATCTTGCTTACCGTATAAACTGAAAAAAAAATAGCACTGCAACCTTACTATTTCCTTCTAAAATCCTATCTAGATGCCAAGTTAAAATCTTAAATCAATATACTTTGATATCTAGCCTGTATCTGCTGACGTGTTTCGAGGAAGTGTTCTACGGTACTTTACTTTCAGCCGATTTTTCATAACAAAACGATATTAGCTACGTTTGCAGACGATATAGCGTTATTAGCTAGCGTTAAAGAAAATAGCGAAACTTCAAATAAGAAAACATTATTGAAAGTTGAAAACTGGCTGAGGTGGAGTATCAGAATAAACGAAAGCAAAATTGTACGTAGATTGAATTCACTTCGCCATTTTAACTTAATTCAATCACAGCGGGGTCCACCGCTGGTTGCTTACCATCAAACAAGTTATTTGACGCCCCAGTCCAATTGCTGGACGGTCATCGGGCTAGTTGCAATTTTAAAAATATGTACAAAACAAAAATACTCAAACTCCGAAATATGGGATAAAATAATGATAATTTTCTTATCCCGTACAATTAAATTATATATTTATATATATATATATATATATATATATATATATATATATATATATCTTACATGATACATTTTTCCACTATTGCCCATCCGTTTTGTTTATTTCTCGCAGTAGTTATATTCGTATCGTCTTTTTCATTCTTGCCGTTTTACCTCGTACGATGGGTTTTTCTTTTTTAAAAATGTCTTTTATCTTAACTTCTATTATGTTACAACCAATCTTTGAATTTTTTCTTAATATAGCTCTATTTTTATCACGAATTTTATTCTCGGGTGTAACGTTCAACATTCATGTTTTGATATGTCACATACTTTATACTCGGTATTTGTATTTAATTTTTTTTTTTTATAAATAGCCTTTTCCCCCAATATTTAACCCTTTGTTCAAAATTTTTATAATTAGGAATATTCCTTACGTTAAGTTTTCTCGAATTAATTCTTACGGTATGGCATTATTTTCCCCAGCTATTACACTCTCAAACACTTTCATCTGTGTCCGGTGTTTGTCGTGTAACATTTACACTCGCCAAACTCAATTCTTGTATGTCGTATTTGACTCTAGAATCTACAACCGCATCATATACCATAATGACGTATCTCGGTATCACCTTAAATTTTCCCGGATAACTTTTCATAAATATTTGTGTTGTTTTATCATTTTTAAATTGTAACGCAATCTTTACATAGATTTTCCCCTGCCGTATAATGAACACGTCGAAGTAATTCTATATCTTTGCTGATCGCAGCTTTTGACGAATGCTTTTAACGAATTTATTATCGTATACCTATTTGCTGATCATAATCAGATCTTTCTTCATTTTTATAGTCCGTATCTTAGAAATCACAAAAATAATTTAAGCACGATCCGATAGCCGTATACAGCAAATCATAAAACCGCATCTTCGACGTGGAAGCCTTTATACACCGTACGGAACTTTCCATACCAAATTCCGGAAGGTCCTAACTCTGTCCCTAACCGATCTTCAGAAACCAACTACAAAGGCAAATTCGTTAATCATGTGCTTTTTTTCTTATTTTAAATAGGAACTTCTACGTATATTTCCGGAATTAGCAGTCCAAAATAATCTTCTACTCAGTTTTTCACTTCCTCCGGTATCAACAATAAATTACACGGGTGTATTGACCATGTGAGTATCATTTTTCTACTTTTAGCTAGTCGATCATTTCATTCGACAAATTCAAAAAATTGAAATTTCGTGTTCCATTTCGATACCTTCGATTTTTAGTACAACTCCGCTAAACGAAAAGCTTATTAAAATATCGCATTTAGAAAAGTATAAATATTTCAAAATCTTAACGCAAGACCATTTTAATGACAATATTATCGACGAAAACTTAATTATAAAATAAATATTAAATTATTAAAAATTGAAAGAAAAGAATAATATTAAATAACTGAATATTAATACGACGTAAAATTATTAAATAACACAAATACAATAACTAATTAAAGTAAACGATGTTTAAGACACGGCGATGTTTTTAACGCGTATAACGTATGCGAAAACTAGTCATATTGTAGTCACCGATTATATAAGGCGGTTTTTTGTTTGTCTTTTTTTTTAATGACGCAGTCGGTAACAATGCTATAACGCAAACCGCGTGCTCCGCTTAGTGCACACACGAGAAATTCGTTTTTATTCAGTTATCATGGCATCCTATAACGAGAAAGAGCCGGCGTTTTGCGTGTAACGTTATTTTCTCTGTGAATCGATCACAACACTATACAAAGGGAGTTTCGAAAACAATTCAAAGTTACCAAAGTTACGTGTTGAAAACCTGTACTAATTCACAATTCAATTTTAAAGTGAGTTGAAAACTTGAGACAGCTTCTGCAACAAACAAAAAAAAACACCTGCACGAAACAAACTGTTGGCCGCCGCGCTCCCCAGATTTGACAACCGTCCGTCTTCTCTGGGTTACCGTATATTTATTAGGCCATTATCGTATATACTTGATTACTAAAAATAGTTAAAATCACTAAATTTATTTTTAATTATGCGAAGCTTTTCGGCAATTACGCCATTGTCAAGCTATATACAGTTAAAATTAATTAATATAAAATCATAACATATTAATTTAAAACTAAGTTTACAATTTTACAATTATGAATACTTTAAACTATCTGACCCTGACTGTGGTACACAACACAATCAATTGTCAGTAATATAAAATTTACAGAACAGTAGCTAGAAAATAATTATTTTATAAAAATATGTGTTTGAACAATGAAAAATATATATTTATGTGATTAAAAACTTAATAGTTAGGAATAATATTTTTACAATACACTTTTTAAAATTAATTCTTCCTCAAACTTTACCATTGAATTTAATAAATTATTTTTATCCCTTTCTTTTATTATTTCCATTTTTTCGAGTAGTTTTCTTTTTTTAAAATGTTTTTCTGTATGTAGAATTTTATAATTTTGATTAATATTATTTATTTTGTGTTTTAATTCTATACAATGTTTTCCAAATAATGATTTTTCATCATTATTTTTGTATGAGTTTAAATGTTCTTTAAATCTTGTTATGAATTGTCTGCCTGTTTCTCCTATGTATTCTTTTTCACATTGGTTACAATTTAATTTATAGACTCCTGAATTTTTTAATATATTTTTATCTTCTATTTTGTTATTATTTATTGATTTTAATAATGTATTATTATTTCTTATTGCTAAATCGATGTTGTATTTGTTAAATATTTTAATTATTTTATATGTATGACTACCTACATAATTTATTGAACCTAAATACTTCTTTTTTTCTTTTTCTATATTTATATTAACTTTAGTTTTGTTCCATATTTGATCAACTGTAGTAGGGTTATATTTGTTTCTTATTGCTATTTGTTTTATAATGTTTTTTTTTTTTTTTTTTTTTTTTAAGGAAAAAAACATTATAAAACAAATAGCAATAAGAAACAAATATAACCCTACTACAGTTGATCAAATATGGAACAAAACTAAAGTTAATATAAATATAGAAAAAGAAAAAAAGAAGTATTTAGGTTCAATAAATTATGTAGGTAGTCATACATATAAAATAATTAAAATATTTAACAAATACAACATCGATTTAGCAATAAGAAATAATAATACATTATTAAAATCAATAAATAATAACAAAATAGAAGATAAAAATATATTAAAAAATTCAGGAGTCTATAAATTAAATTGTAACCAATGTGAAAAAGAATACATAGGAGAAACAGGCAGACAATTCATAACAAGATTTAAAGAACATTTAAACTCATACAAAAATAATGATGAAAAATCATTATTTGGAAAACATTGTATAGAATTAAAACACAAAATAAATAATATTAATCAAAATTATAAAATTCTACATACAGAAAAACATTTTAAAAAAAGAAAACTACTCGAAAAAATGGAAATAATAAAAGAAAGGGATAAAAATAATTTATTAAATTCAATGGTAAAGTTTGAGGAAGAATTAATTTTAAAAAGTGTATTGTAAAAATATTATTCCTAACTATTAAGTTTTTAATCACATAAATATATATTTTTCATTGTTCAAACACATATTTTTATAAAATAATTATTTTCTAGCTACTGTTCTGTAAATTTTATATTACTGACAATTGATTGTGTTGTGTACCACAGTCAGGGTCAGATAGTTTAAAGTATTCATAATTGTAAAATTGTAAACTTAGTTTTAAATTAATATGTTATGATTTTATATTAATTAATTTTAACTGTATATAGCTTGACAATGGCGTAATTGCCGAAAAGCTTCGCATAATTAAAAATAAATTTAGTGATTTTAACTATTTTTAGTAATCAAGTATAAATAAAAATCACTACATTCCACAATCAATAACATTATCGTATAATTTACAATTATAATAAAATTTTGTTTTGAACTTTATTAACGAACGAATGAATATGTGGAAGGTTCAATTATTTGGTACCTAGGAGAATTCGATATAATTCTGCGACAAACAAGTTACCAAGTACTGTCGGAAATTGAGCTGGCATATATTCGGTCGAATATAGCACTTTAAATCAACTTTTCGTTAGCGGTATTAAGATATATATATAATCCTCGATGAAGAAAATGTGTTTTTTTGCACATCTACAATCTGGTTTATGTTGTTGGTGAATCATTTTCGTTAACATAGAATTTTCTGTTCGTTTTTTTTTAAAAAGTTCAAAATTAAAATTCAGTAGTTTTCGTTACAATATATATATATATGTAGGAGCTAACCTTTCTTTATTACGTGTCTCAGTCAATACGTTGAATACAATGAACTCCCTGCAGAGTTAGTTCTTTACCTATTTTTCCCCCATGAATACACACACACACATGCACAAGAAAACGTATTGAGCATGAAATAACCGTAATAAGAAAGGAAAAAAATATGAAAAAGAAAATATGGAAAATTATATTGAAATTCAAACCGAGCCTACAGAGTTCGTCTGACACGATGCAATTTTATTCTTTTTTTAAAACGAACGAAATATATTCTGGTCCTTTTTCAATGTTTCTTTTATCATCGATAAGAATGATACGAGATTAAAAAAGATAGCAAAATAGGAAACATTTCACAAAAGCCTCGTATTTTCCTATATATTAGGATAGAACTTTTGTCAACTAAATATATCATAATCTCATCATCCACCGTAAAGCTTAAAGTTTATAAAGCTAAAGCTATAGAAGAAAAAACCAAATGTAAAGCACCTTTACATTCTTCATTCTTCAACTAACCAACCAACCAACCAACCAACCCACCAACCAACCAACCCACCAACCAACTCCGTACTTATTTTCTTTTTATTTCGACATCTGTTACACCATTTCCCGTAAAAGATGACATTCGATAAAAAAAAAAAACGAAAAGAAAGACAACTGCCTGTTTTTCCTCGTCAGCCGTACGAATGATGATGATGATGATGATGATGATAGTGATAGAGATAATAAAAAGCTAGTGGTGAAAAGTTCATCCGTTATATAAAAGCTCTAAACGCGATTGCATCGCTGGTAAAATGAACGTTACTTTCGGCATGTATGCCTGAATACCGGCCGACGACTTTATTGAGGTTTTCTTCACAACTACCGCCAGCACCGACGTCGCAATCAGCACCATCGCGACTATACAGTCACTCAGCCGTGTATTTCTTTTTATCGAATAAGCAATTTGTATTCATCTTTTCGCGAAATAGACTCCGACGAAAAGTCATTCGCGTTATATACCGCGAGAATAAACTCGTTGCTTTTTTTCATCTCTTTCTAATATTCGTAGGCTTCCCAGCACCGGTCGCGACTTTTAGCTTTCTAATCTAACAATCGGGATGTCTTTTTCGCGTACGATGTAGAGGCATTTTCGACGTTACATTTTCCGCTAGAATAAGCCGAACTGGAAGTCTAATCTACTCGCAAACACTATCGACCTAGTAGAATGATGCCGACGACAGACGGGTAGACTTCCGTGTACGAATGTACATATAAATACGTATTACGTAATTTCTCAAGTGGCGAATTATCGACGATTAACATGTCAAATCGTTACACCAGTACGTAATTTTATAAGAGTATATATATATATATATATATAACATGAATAAATATTTTATTAATTTTATTAATTTTATTAGAAAAAGTTATACACAACTTATGTTGCTAACAAGTAGTTAATTGTGTATCGGATACATCCTTACAACACTAAACAAAATTATCTTATTACAACTGTAATTTAATTATGAAATAAATGTATGTAAACTTCATATCATTGTACACACACATATATATATATATTTATACACATCTACATATGATAATATATAAAATATGGGTAGCACATCAGGTGCATATATATGTGTATATGCGCACACTGTTTATACGTACATATTATGCGCGTGTATACATGTATATATCATTTTCAAGTTAAAACAAATAATAAAATAAATATATAATAACAATAAGAAAATTAATGTAGGAAAAATATATTCTTGAATAAAAAAAAATTATAAACCATATCTAACATCTAGTTCAAGACTGAGATGATTGTAATCTAAATCACAATTATCTGCGCTAAATAATAAATACTAAGTACATTCGACGTATATTTATTTAAACAATGAAGGTAAATGGAAAGATCCAAATTGGGCATCCGTGATTACATCGTCTTAAAATGATTATTTAAGGTATTTAATGTTTTAACGTAACAATTTATTTTACGCTTTTAAACATAATTTTTAGTTTATTATTATTATTGTTTTCGCCGTCGTTATTATTATTGTTGTTCGTGCAAACTAATCGTGGCACAACTTAACCACTTTTCACGGCCACCCTATTCCACTAAATCAGTCTCGACTTCTTGCTGCCTAGAATGATACATTTGCGATACTAGTCCGTATCTTATTATTATTAGTAGTAGTAGTATTGTGATTAATATTAGTATGGTATTGTTTTTTTTATTTAGTCGAGCAACTAATACCAAGTTTGTATATCTTCTAAAATGGTGTATACTTATGTGCGACTGACGATTGAATACATAGTTGTGCAATAACGTTTTATGTAAAAGTTTACTTCAAATAAAAGTTACGTTTTCCTATATAGCGAAGTATTGCACGTTTTCGCATAAGTATAAATATTACGTATTTTATACCACTTGTGCGAATGTGTGGATATAATTGTGCGTCTGCGAGAGTCGTAAACGAGCTTGTTTACCGTAAAGACTGTATGTGTATTCATAATATTTCAGTAAGTCCGGGTGAACATTTGAATTGTTATAAGTTAAAATTATAATAATAATCCCAGCCACCGATTTTATTACAATTATTTTAATTTTTACATTTTCTAGTTTCCCTGCTTGTAATAGTGTTCGCACGTTCCAAGTTCCAATTACCTTTTTGTTACATTTGTCCTTTAGACATATTTCATTGACGGCATCCTTATGGGTACTCTCCACCCGGACATATGAATGGGAGAGTATTTTACGTCCGAAATTTTTTTCACATAAGGCGGACATCATATTTAGCTGCTTTCTAGGAATAATACAGTGGTGGTTTTCCGTTGCCTTCCACTGGATTTTCTGTTAGGCTTTTCTCCCTTAGCCTTTGGATCAACATCCTTACCGCAAGGCAGCGGGTTAACGTTCTGTTACTGAGGAGGTAACTTAAAGGCTTTTACGGCGACCTTAACCCGCCGAGGGAGAGACAGTCACAGGATTTCTGCAGACTTTTATTAGACAGGTCCTCAAGCTGTCCATCTGCGTCCTCGTGTCTCTTTGCCCTGTCACTACTGGAATCGTCTGCTTGAGACTTTTCGCCAGTAGCCGCTGTTGGTCCGCGACTGTTTATTCGACTATTGTCTTATTCACAGCTAACCTATATATCTGTAAGCCGTTCCACTATCCGCCACCTGTGGACGCACCCCGTTCCGGTTGCAGCTCCGGATCCTTGAGAGCACCTGTACAAGTACACGTGTCCTCAAGGTTATATATATATATATATATATATATATATAAATGTATGTGAGCTGTTGAAGCTATCGTGTAAAAAATTCCTGTAGCCAACTCAGGTATCCATCCGAGTGGATAGCCGATTAGATAGCCGATTGGATAGTAAATACGAGCTTATCGAGAAGCAAAAAAAAAAATGTCAACGAAAGACAATAACGACGCAAATCGTATTGCCTTGCTCAATGTGTACTCTTCTATGAATTTCTGGATTAATGAAAATCGTCAAATTATCTTTCTCGTTGAAAGATATGCTTTATTTTACAGTATACATGCAATGTAGCATATACCATTACTTATACATTTCGCAAGGGAACAAATCATCAAATTATCTTTCTCGTTGAAAGATATTCTTTATTTTACAGTATACATGCAATGTAGCATATACCATTACTTATACATTTTGCAAGGGAACGGGAGCTAACACCGAAGAATTAAGTCCCAATTAACTTTACATTGAGACTTTTTTCTCGAAACTTTTTCAAATAAAAATCTCATCAACTATACACGATCGGTCAACTCAATTTTTTACAACAGTATGAAACCCCGTCAAATTTTACGCGTTGTTGATCAAAGTTATACGAAGAAATTAACGGAAAAGTATCTTCACATTCCACCGACTTTTCTCTTTCTGTCTGTATAAGTTAAGCCGACGATTATTTACTCTTCTAACGAAAAGTATTTCTTTTTTTTTAAATTTTGGGAAATATATACATCGGTATAGTATATCCCTCGGTCTTTGAAGTATTTTCGAAAATACCAAAGTAATAGAAATGTAATAGGGGCGTCGAAAAAAAAGTTATGCTCAAAGTGAGACGAAATATTTGAATTATAAATTCTGATAATAAAGAGGAAATAATAAAAAAAAATCATATATTATATATATATATATATTTGTCTTCAATCTAACGTTTGTCAAACTCCATTAGTTGGAGAACTAATGCCTTTTTACGAATTAATTTTTTAAATCTCGTTCTACTAAACCGTAAAATTAAAACTGCATTCAAACTTTTAGCAAAAAACCGTTTTTTAACGCGATATCCGGTTAACGATCAAAATTTTTAACACTACCACTCTTATCGTTTTCATTCGGTCGTTATATATTCTCGAACGAGCAAAGAAAATGTATAATTGTTCGCTCGATGAATTAATCGAAATTTTATTAATTTATTTCCAAGTCATATAAATGAGTTTCTTTCGAAGGGAGAAATAAAAAACTCTAATGTAACTGGCTATCTTCTAAGCTAAACACTAATGACTATAAACATATTCGCAGTAAACTCTTTAAAGGGAAGAATTATCCAGGGTCGATTAATAACATCGTGAAATTAATCATATTAAATAAATGCGAGATATTTTTGTAAATGAATAGATTATTTGATTAAAAGGAAGATAGATTCCTATAAATGAATCGATTATTCGGTTAAAAGGTAAGAATGCGAAAGATTTGGGCCCTAGAAAAAACGGTGATCTATAAAAACCTGGGAGTATTCTGTACTGCTGCTACTGGGCAGGATCAACCAAAAGTATAATCATTGGATGTTATATGGAGTTGATTATATGTCGAAGGGCTGCTTGTACTGAAATTAGAGATCATCGGGTAAAAGTTCTTCTAGCGAATCGCAACTACATTTTTGAAATCGGTATATTTAGTATTTCTACTACGTAAAAAAGATCACCAAGAAAAATGATACTATAAACTGTGGAGCAACCATGCGGACGAAGATAAATCATCCTAATCTAGCATTAATGGATTCGTTAGGCACAAGCTCTATGACAGCGAGGATTCGTGCAGATCTTGCTGACCTGACGAAATGACCAGATTGATCCATCTGCCACGGGAAAAATGATGAACCCGTGACTGTACATCACCTGCTACTGAAATGTAAAAAATACGAAAATCGCAGAACGCTGAATGTTATACCGAAAGAAGATTTGAAGGATGTTCTCCGGGACGATATACTTGCAATACGTAATACGCGTATCTTATTTGTACAAATTTAATGCGTTGCACATTTAATTAATGTAAATTAAGTGGTCATAGCCGAAAGGCAATAAGTACCGATGTTAAATAAATAAATAAATAAAAATGATAAGAGCGGATCGTTCTAAGGTGATTATAGCACTCCGTAGATGACAAACGGTTTTATTTGTTCTCTATTTGATAACGGCTATACCCGTTATTTTTTTTTAAGTCTTCGCTGCACAAAGGACGTACGTGCGACTTAAATTTGAGAAGGAAACCATTTGAGTCATTGCCACGTCAAGTTAAGCATGATAGTGCGTTCTTTTTGTTTTGTGTACGAATCTTCTTTGCACCCCGAGGCACGGAGACTTTTTTTTTTAAATGAAAAATCACAACTACGCATATATATTTATTGATTGATTGATTTATTTATATCTAAAGACAACAATATATTTTTTAAGTCGTTTTGTGACATTTTATTTATAATTTTCTAAAATTTAGTATCAGTACGACGACTACAATAAAAATTTAATTTCTTAATTTTTATTTAACGTAATCCATATCCGATCTATTCATTCGGAGAACTATTTCGAAGATGATTAATTGAATTTGGGGCATCATGTTTGGACCGAATATTTGTTTCTGAAGGTACCAGAGATCAAAGATGAAATACGGACGTACAGCGCTCGACACTTAGAAAGACTAAATAGGCACTCTAATCCGCTGGCTATTAATTTCCTACATAATAGTAGTAACGAAGTTAGTCGAATCAATCTTTGATCTCTGGTACCTTCAGAAACAAATATTCGGTCCAAATATGATGCCCCAAATTCAATTAATCATCTTCGAAATAGTTCTCCGAATGAATAGATCGGATATGGATTACGTTAAATAAAAATTAAGATTAATATCCGACTAACAAGTGAACTTTTTAAGTTTTCAATTTTTTTCAAAACGAGATTTTGTTTGAAAATTTATTATTTGCGAAGCGTTCTTTTTCCATCGTGTTGAAAATAATACATTAATGCGGACGGTACCTTAGAAACGGAAATTAGAACACAAAATGTCGAATTATATTCGTGAGTCATGTCGAGCGTTTATTATTCTAGCGCATTCCTCGAGTATTAGTCACCGCATTTTTAAAAGGTTAGTAGTTTACGCACCCTACATTACTTTAAGCAGGTGAAATTCGAGTGTAAATAAATCGATCGAACGGTGTCCGAAGGAAATTTACATTAGGCGGTTCCCTCGTCAGTTGACGAAATGTTTCTTACGTTCAATGTACGAGGAAAAAATCGTGTGCCCGTATTCATGGGTGGCTTACCAGTAAACAAGAAAAGAAAAAAAATCGCGTTTCTTTAAGATATTTGCTCGTCCTTAAAAACGTTAGGGTTAGAGTAATTTAAAAATTAAACGGTGACTTCATATTAATGACTATTTTTGAAGAACTTTAAGCAAAGTTCAGATTAAAAACTGATATTATATATATATATATATATATATATATATATATATATATAATTTACGATTTTTCCGCATTCTTCCTGATAGTGTACCTTTTCTTTCAACGGCGATTCTTGTTATATCGTCATCCTATCGAGTTAATGGTCTTTATTTATCATATAATTATCCCCATTTATATATCACTCCTCAACCTTACGGCGGATAGATATAATATAAACATGATCCGTCTTCGGGAGCAGACATACGTATTTATGACGTCATAATTTTCTGGTATTTTTTTAATTGATTTAAATATATACATAAGTCTCGGTCTATGACACCTATATCATTGTTCTTCCGATAGCATTCAAGTGTTGATGTCTACTTTCCGTCTGTATAATTCGTCGTTTAAAACTCATCCATATTTGGATATATACATTTTCAAAACAGATTTTTATACGATTCTTTGGTTTAGCGAAATTTCGGCTTTACGTTATTACTGCGAGAAAGGTGGTGGGTACCTTGTTTGGGTCTATAATTTAAAATTTATACTTTTTCAATGCACATATTACAAATACGTTTGAAATCTTCACTTTAATGTATACTAATAATACACGCATTATCCTAATACTTATGTACGGGGATATATTCGTTTTAATATTATAGACCCTTTCGTACATATTTTGGTCGATAAGGCTCCTCCGTTAAAGTTTCGATAATTATCGAATATTTTATCGACTAAGCTAATTTTTTTCCTTAGTTTGTAAAAAATCATTTAATCGCTTCGCGATATTTAATTTCGCACGATGAGCCCTTTCAGTGGCGATGTCCACTATACGGTACCAGAAATTTTAATATTACATATTTATTTTCTCCTCGACGCGAAATGTCTCGATCTTCACATAAATACATTAGACATAATAAATACATTAGATATGATGAATACATTAGATATAATGAATACATTAGATATAATAAATACATTAGATATAGTAAATACATTAGATATAATGAATACATTACATATAATAAATACATTAGATATAATGAATACATTAGATATAATAAATACATTAGATATAATAAATACATTAGATATAATAAATACGTTAGAAAGCGGTATTGCATAATAAACACCTGTATAACATTTATAATTTTTGTGTGGAAATTTTAAAACGTACGACTTAAAAGGGTTAGTTTTCGAATCGAAAAACGGGTAGTTTGATTAATCAGACGTGGTCAGCACTCAACAGGATTATATACGATAATTGATTGTTACTGTGGTAACCGCAGCTTCTTAATCCTCGACTGGATCGTTGCGCATATATTCCAGCGCTCGACAATTGTCTATTTTATAGATATTATTTTCTTCTCACAACAATTCTATCGCCCGGGTATTTACACTACTTTTATATTTTATATTTTATTTTTTATATTTTATTTTTTATTTTATTTTATTTTTTCGTGTCGAATCTCCCGCTGAGAGGAACATCTACACGGTGCTAGTCGTTTCTTCTCGTTTTTTCGTTACAGTATCTCTGACCCGGGACGGAAAGCCAATCGAAGTGACACACATAGGAGATAGAAAACTCGTAGTTAAATGTATATTTCACAGGATTAATAGTTCAACAGTTTCCATATCACGGTTGACACGACGCCATCATCTTTTGAAGAAATCAATTAATCACGAGCGGATACCGAAAAACTATACGCTGGAGATTTCTTTTTATTTTTCGATAGTGTTGTAAAGGCTTAGGTGAACGACCAGTTGGTACTCAGCGGGATACGTATACGTTAGTCGTATTACGGCTTAAAACGTAGTGTCGCTACTGCTGCTGCAGTCCACGTTTTGTGTAAATGTGTATCGAAAAAGACGATGCTTATAACTAGTTTATATTATCGCGATCAACGTGAAAACAAGCGTAAACTGGAATATTGGATTAGAAGACGAGGACGATAAATCGTCTTTACGAAACGGCAGATGATCGAAAGGATTTTGTATTTCGTTAATCGAGTGTATACAGAACACAGTGTTAAGCGTAAATAGGACCATTTATATGTGTAGGTAAGTTAAAAAGCTCGAATGAGAATATAAATCACATTCGTTATAGAGTCTTACGAAGTATATAATTGAAAGATGGAACTGAAAATTATTTATCAAAATTTCACTTTAACGAATCGTGTTATAAAATCAAATAATCGCCGGTATATAATTAACGATTCGAAATTGTTTGAACGAATTCATTTTAAAAAGTAAATTTTCACAGCAGCGTTACAACTAAATTCATTAGACTATACCTTAATAAAAATAACCTTAACCAATTATCAGAACTTACTACAGCAGAGCTACGTCCAAAAACAGGAAGCGCAACCAAAGGGAAATCAATTTTAGAGATTGATATTTCGTTCGAAGGTTAATTATTTCGTCTCGAGTATATAGATGCTGCAAAAAAATGTTATCAAAAAATAGTCAACAAAATAAAATTACCCAATCCAAATACTAATATTCCTAGTTGCGAAGCGTAGTTTGGAGGACCGTTAATGTCGCAATTGGAAAATGAATCGAACGGTTTTGAAATTACGTACAATCGACATACACCAAGAATACTATTTGACAGTAAAAAACAACTAATAAATCCGTATTGCTCGAATTTTAAACTAAATAGCAACAACGTTTAATACTGTCAATCACCTAAGGTGATAGAACTTGTAGTTAGAAAAGACTCGATAAAAAATTTAATAGTGCAACAAACAAAAAATGCACGGTAAAAGAACAAACGTTCAAGTCGATATGTGTTTGTCATTGATATTTAATTAGTTACTTCCTCCTGTATTGTAATGTTTTTTCGTTTTTATTTTGTCTTTTGGTAAAGGTTGAAAGATTTACTAGCATGTAAAGCGAGAACTTTTTTTATTTTGTCTGTCAATTATCATTATACGGTATTTAGTTTCAATCCTAGTTCTTTGCCGTGGTATTCTACCTAATTCAGCTCCGTCATCGTCATCTTTTCACTGCTGGGAGCACCATGCAGAGGTTCGATATGTTCCTTGATACTAATATTACACTTCTCTAATTAACATATCGGTAGCAGGTTACAGCGTACAAGCCATTTTTCACTTCAAAGAATTCTAATATGACACAGTAACCTAATATTTATGCTGTACTGTTTTTATATAATATTGTCAAATTTTCACACGATGATTTGGCTTACCAATTTCCTTATTCTATAATTAGCCTATATATAATCGTGAAAAGATATAACCGTAGGTATAATTTCCTATTACCTGTTTTATGTTCAGTAATAGATCTCTTTTTCTTCTGCTTAAGGTGAAGCCCGATTGTTCTTCAAATATGTATCAAAGGAGATCTAAATTCAAACGTTCTTGTACAGTGTGCAACAGTACTTTGCTTTCATGGTGTTTATTCTTCAAATATTACGATAGTTTCCGCAAATATGCTTATATACTTTTTTTTTTTTAAATTGATGTACATAGATACGTTATTATTTTTCACGGATTTGATGACGAATATCAATTCATTAAACCCTGAGACTTTTATCATTTCTGATCGAGTGCTTATTTGCGGAACCTCCAATAAAACGGGTAATTTTTTTTTAGAATCGTTATCGTATTTATGTTTTCGGATTTTGATTTCTGTTCACCGCAAAATTGTCTCCATCTATTTAGTATTTTGTTTCATTAAGCGGATTTCCAGGTTCGTCTTAGCGCTGTTTTAACTTCGAAATTAAATATTGAACTATATTATATCTTTTCGCATATTGCAGTAATATATTTGTCTTTATCCTTGTTTGAAGCAATATACATTTTCTATTTTTCGGCATTTTATGTTATTCAATTATTTTATTTTTTATCTTGTCGCGATATCCGTTTTTTGTGAGTGTTTTTAATTTACAGTCTAAATTAGGCCATTTTCGATTTCATATTATGTCAAAAGTCTTTTATTGGCGATTTCTGTTATTTTTCGAATCGCTTCCAATTAAATTTATGATTCTCTCATTAAACTGTTACCTGGTGGCCTCTTGCCTGGTGGTCTGTTGCCTGTAATTCTATCTCTAATCTTTTTAGCTTTAATTTTATCTCAGTTATCAGCTAATTGTGATCGTTTCCGCATTCATTCCTGGTATGGTTTTAATATTTTTTTAAATGAAAGTCTTCCATCCAGCCGTAATGAGAACATAACGATATATATATGTAGTCTCTGAGGACGTTGGAAATGGATGTTGACGATGTATAATGTAAAATTTTAGTACCATCTCTCCTCGTTATCTCTTTGCTTCTAAGCCACATTTATCCCTTACCTCACGAATATGATTATCATTATTGGTACCGTTTTCGGATTGAAGTGTGTATCATTCGGATGACCACATTATTAATTTTCGTAACTGCGTCCATTAATTTTTCTTATAAAAGTATTTATTTCTTCATGAGTTAACGCTAATATTTATGTACTTGAATCACATTCAACGCAATAGGAACCATTTTGACTTTTACTACGAGTAGCATATCCGAATATAGCGTCCTATTTTTCAATGTGATCGTTACTCTATCGATATGTGTTGCTTGAGCAGATTAATTGATGTGAAGTGTTCTACGTTCTTTCGAAATCTTATTATATATATATATATATATATATGTACACGACACACACACACACACACACACATATAATATACATTTATAAGGATTAATGCGATTTCGTTAGCTCCATTTTAATCAGTGTCCTCGGCTCGAATGATAATAAACCCCAGTTATTTCATTTTAATTTATTAATCATGATCATTTTATATATATATATATATATATATATTGTAAATAAAGTTCGAAACGTACCAGAAACATGAATTTGTGAGGTAAAATAAAGTCTAACTAACAAAGCTATGCGTAAAATGGTTCAGTAAATAAGTATCAGCTTTCTGGGAAAGTGTTGCAAGCGTCTTATTGGCGTGCCCGTGTTGCGTCGTTTTCGGTTGACGAGAATCTCTTAGGCGACGTTCCTTACCACCTAGTTGATGGGGCTTTACTTGTTCGCATACATATGTGTATATTCATACATACATATTATATATATATACACAAAAAAACATATGTATACAGTATACATATGTAATATTCGTGTCATACATTACGTACAATTCTGCACTTACAAGAAATTAATTCGTGAAATTTATTTTGTTAACTACATATATATATATATATATATATATATATATATATATATATATATATATATATATATATATATTCGAAAAACGTTTCCCTTAACAAGAAAGATGGCGACTATTATCTCTTCTGGAACCGTCTTTAGAAATACGGTTCCTCAAGACATTGTACCGTAAACAATTACCGTCTTGGTTCGGCCGTAAATTTCATTGTCAGATTTTCTTTGCTAACTACAGTCTGCTAGTCGTTAATCCCCTCTGCTGTATTTCCTTATTACACCGCCCGCTACATATGAACTGAATGCATCGTATTCCGTTCCTACGGGCCGGGGGAGAGAGTGAAAATTATTAGACTCGTCTCGCGTATCCGTTCGATTGTTGTAAGATATTTAATTGCTAACAAACGACGATTACGATAATCTTGTATCAGAAATGACGGATGATTCTAATTGCGTTTCTTTATGTTTAAGCCCCGATAAACTTTTCCCCGAAATTGGAGCGGACGAATTGCTTCCCGCCGGATGCCGCTTTTCCACACGGTTTTTTTCGAACGGACAGACGGTTAGAGCACGTACAAAAAAACGCATCGAACAAGTGTGCCTCGTCTGTGTTGTTACGCACTTCCTCCGTCAAACTAATTCCTACCGAATTTCAAAAATCCCGTTCCGAAGTTAGCGAAAAATTCTTTCCTCGATTCGAACTAAATAATAGCGAATTAGTTCGTTCGTATTCGGATAACTGGGGCGTTGCAAAAGGAACTAGCACAAACGAAAAATATGAAAATAACGGAGGAAAGTGTTGATTACGTTTTTCTATTTGCATATTTTTCTAATATTATTTAAATTTGTATCTTTATTCTATAGAGATTGTTTACATCATTATGACAGAAACAGGAATAAACTCGTAAATTCTATACACACCTACGCGTGTATATTTAGATTAAATTTAATTTATATTTTCATTTAACTTTTAAACAATCTTTCGCGACGTTTTTAATACACGTAGTGTGTATATTTCTGAAAATCGTCGAACCGCATTATAAATTTTACTCATTATTAAAATTTGTAATTTTCCAAATATCGAAAATTAATTTTCATTTGAAAGATTAATTTATTTAGCGGTATTTGTAAAATAACTATATACATAAACAATATCTGTTCAAGGCGATGAGTTGATAACATAGACTTAATATCGCGTAAACAGATTTAGTACATAATCACAAAATTGATAAAGGAGGTATTTATAATACATATTTTTTCGATACATATAATAAAAAAATCTATAAAAGAAATATTTAAACAGAAAATTACACATATTTTTTCGTATACATAATGAACAAATTATATTGGAACAGACTTGCCCGATATATATTTGTAGGTTGGCTATTTACATATGTACATTTTGGTAAAATACACGAATTATTACTATTCTACAACATTGTTAAGAAAAATTGAGGTTGTGTATATTATGTTGATCACTTTATAACTACTTTTTCCCCCTTTCATTGTACAAATTTTTACTAATATATTTAGAAATTACAGATTCCTCGGTACAACATTAGAAAAATACCGTGTGACAATAACAAATGGAAAAAGTTTTTTTTTTTTTTGGCACTGCTGAGGAGCAATCACAACCCACTAACGTGTTGATAAATAGTTATTATATATTGATATTACAATTGGTTAGGAATTTGTAAAGAAGGAGGAAAACACGGGAGTCATTAGAAAAAATTAAGGAAGTGATAGAGAAAGGAGGACGATAACCGATGGATATTAAGGAATTCAGAAGTGCGAGTTAATCCTAGTTTAGAAATAGGACGGCGTAATTTTTGAAATTTATCCGAAATAAAAATTTATAAATTAAAGCTGATGTAATAACACCTATCAAACGAACAACCGTGGGATGCCGATATCGAGAAAAGAACGGAAAAACTCGAACAGATTTAAGACCGGACATGTTAGATTACTGGTTAGAGAGTAGCTGCGGATGCAGGAAAATGAGCCAGATGACACAAAACATCATTGAAGAATACCACCCATTTCACTCAGAACCTGGCTTGAGAGTACACTTTACGAAACGAACCCTTAAACTGGCTGATAATTTTTACTAAACTTACAAGTATGTAGAACTATAATAATAATAAGATTTAACTACTCTTTCAATTAACTAATTAATTATACGATTAAATAACAACTTAATACTTGTTTACTCAATAAAATGAATATTTTATCTAGGTGTTTAAACATTTACACGTCTACAATCTTCTACGTGTTCCTTGAAAATTTCCCGGAAGTATCATTATTCTGGAATATTCCCGACGAGTTTATAAGATTAAGAGCACCTACCTAGTCTGTTCACCGCTGTCATTGCGATGTCGGATAGAGAGACGACTAATATAAATGGAATATCGGATGAGGAAATTCAGATTGTTAAGGAAATATAAGCTGAGCGCAAATAGAAGAAGCTATAAAAATTGAAAGTGTAATAAAATGACAGATTAAGGCGAGACAAAGTATATAATTGTGCGGTGGAATAAAATAACGCGTTTCAAATATATAGACTGTCTAGTTTGTAACGAGAATGTTTTATCAAAGGATTTGCAAGTATATATTAATATTCAATATACAAACATAAAACGGATAGAACGAATTGCTTTAGTTAATACCGTTTTTATTAACCGCTGGTAAAATTTTGACGAGAATCCTTCCGAGGCAACTACGTAGATAAATATTGAACTCGAGTGTAAAAACATTCGGTCAACGGGCGCCGTGGTAAATTTCTATTAATTTCCGTTCAAAGGAACACGCGGTGATAACTTCGGGGCGTTTTCGTTCGTTCGTGTTCCGATCTTCAAACCATTTAACTTTCCTTACGTAAGAAGAAAGTCCGACGATTGTGTTAATAAAAGGCCACACGTACGCTTGTGTTACGTAAGAAAAAATCCCTCGAGCAAGCCGCAAAGGTCGTACCGTCGTTTAGAAGTGCCTATTTCCGTCGTTGTTAATTAATCAAGAAAAGTGTGACGGACGGAAGTGGTCACGACCCTTCTTTTTGACCGATGATAATTTTCGTTCTACGCTCGTCTGAGAGGAGGAACTGCCGATTGTCCGACCTTTATACCTAACGTTGAAAGTAAATAAACTTCTCTTTAATAAACTCGGCCGGATACGACAAAGAATGCGATCAGTTCGTCGTCCGGTCAGTTCGACCGGCCTAAAAAACTGACTACGACGAACGTCTTGTCTTCTATTTTCAAGAGAACCGTTATCACGATGAAAGAAACATCATCAACAACTAACATCGTCGATGCACGATGCAACGTTTTCTCTACTGACAATAATGCTGAACCATTGGAGTGGTCGACGATATCCATCTTCCCTTATGACCTTTATTATATCTGAAAAGAACGCGAGCTTATATGCAAATAATGCATTGTGCGCAAGTGGTTATTTAAACACACACACACATATATATATATATATATATATATATATATATACATGGATGTAAATTACATAGATTCATACAGATAATGGAGTTACCAAATCCTTTCTTGACCGTGTATACGAGAACTACGGATAACATCAACGACGTCTTTATTTACTTTCCCCCCTTATCGCTATACACATCTCTAAGCTCTTACCTGTTTGACAACTTAATACCTATAATTAAATAGCTTCTTTAGTGACAGTCTGTTTTTCGTTTCTATAAATATATATATATATATATATATATATATATATATGTATGTATGTATGTATATAAATTTCAACTCTCCCGACAATTCGCAATGTCCAACTCGGTATCATCATTTTCTGTTATCTTCAGGCGAAATCCCTTTTAAATACTGACACTCTTATGAACATTAAGTACGTCGTCAACGGTATTAAAACCGGCACTATCACCGCTATCGCTATTTTTACTACCACTACTACTACTACTAATACTGTATTATCAACTCTTGTTCATCTAGAACGTATATAAAACACGAGGATTAACGAAAATCATCGGACAAAGTCGTTTGAATAAAGCGGATGAAATGCGTCAAAGGAGGAAGAATAGCAGCCTACAAAACAGGTTATTTCCGAATATCATTCCAGAAGACAATGTCCTCGCATATATACTGCGCACGTTTTATTAATAAAAATATTATTATTATTATTATTAATTCAAATATTATTATTATTATTATTATTATTAATATTAATATTAATATTGTTATTATTATCATAGTATGTGGACGCGTATTGTAAGCTCGGAGTTATGTTCGAAAAATGTTATATAGATCGGACGATATCAATCATCTAGATAAGAGACTCTTAATTTTAGTATCACGTTTGAATTAAGAAGGATAATGAATTGTGATTCAGCGTCTCGTAAATTATTCGATAGATAATATATATATATATATAAATAAATAAAAATTAATCACTGTATTTATTGACGAGTTTTCTCGTCTACGCAAAAGTTTGAAGTCTTTATTTTTTTTTTTCCATCACAACTGACCAATCTTAGAGGTCATTTAGTGATTGACTTAATGAGATGAGTGATATTTTGTGGAAGTGTAGTACTCCCTCTAAATCTATGCTGGTTGGACAAAGTCTAGGGGCTTACTTCGCCACAGCCTGCGTATTTCACC
This sequence comes from Coronaproctus castanopsis, assembly GCA_032883995.1. Taxonomy (NCBI): domain Eukaryota; kingdom Metazoa; phylum Arthropoda; class Insecta; order Hemiptera; family Monophlebidae; genus Coronaproctus; species Coronaproctus castanopsis. The sequence continues at coordinate 115,039,021 of CM065052.1, forward strand.
GAAATCATTCAGAAAATCAGTAGCAAGTAATTCGTGCAACATGTTTGTTTGCTTGTCTTTTTATTTCATCCTCCACAAACATAACGTTTAAGTCGTTATGGAGAGGCTTCGGGAAGTCGGACGTGTAAATTAAGTATAATATTGGACCGAGGATGCTTCCATGCGGTACTGCATTTTTATTTTCACGTAATACTTTACGCAGTTGCTTTATTTTTCTATTCAGTTGCGTTTTAATAGCCGGATTTCTCGTTGTGTTCCAAGCGTTTTATAAATATATAAATATATATCGTATTATCGTATTATCGTGTTTGGTAGTCCACTTAACGAAACAGCTGCAGACGACGTACGTTTGGAGGGTAGGACATATAAACTATATATACATATATATCAGCTGTAGGTATTGCACATACATACATACATACTTCATGAATATATATTTTCTATGTATGCGTTTGCGATTATTAATTTTTTAATTTATATATATATATATATATATATATATATATATATATATATATATATATATATATATATAATAACACGCGCGTATAAAAATAACCTTTTATAGCGGCGGTCGTGTCTTAAGTTCAACAACAACTGCAGTATGACGTCATTTTGACGAATTTGTTTTTTCTGATGGCAAGATGTATAGCAAAAATTATTTTCATTAAAATATTAACGTTTGATCGATTTTTTTTTCAATAAACATAAATATATATACATAACATATATATATATATATATATATATATATATATATATATATATATATTATATATATACGTAAAAACAATCTTTTTTATAAATATATATATAAATTATTTTTTTTTTGTTTTATGTAGGCTTCCACTTGCGGAGGCTATTGAAAGGGCGAGTTTACATTCCAACTGCCGCACGCCTGCAAAGTTTTAATTATGCTTTCTCCCCCAAAACTTTCCTAAATAATGATCGCAAGTTATTGCATATAAGGATGGATATTCGTGGATAACTCGGCGAATTTTAGTCGGATTTGGGCAAACCTTTTTTTGTTTTACTCCTATTGAAGTTCCCCATTAATACCCCCGCATGGGTAGCCCCTTGTTTAAATAATGGCCAATTAGTTCTTTTATTGATAAGGCATGGTTAAGGTGTTTTTGTTTTTGGAGAAATGCTTACCATTAATATAACTGCCGAGTGATCTGACTGTAGGTCGAAACACGAGTCTGATCTCATATGTAATGATGATATTCCTTTTGTTACAAAAAAGTCAAGCAGATCGGGTTTCCTTTTACGATCTTGAGGCCAGTAAGTAGGTTCCCCTGCCGAGAAGTAACCTAGATTTTGGCTGAAAATTACTTTTCCAGAATTTTCTCCCGGGGATTATCTAAACGAGAGACCCATTTGCGACTTTTTGAGTTCCAGTCTCCGCCAGATATGAATTTTGCTCCCAATGATTTGAAATACTTGACAAGCTGGTTTTCATCCAATCGCTGAGATGGCGACAGTTCCAATAAATGAACATAATTTTACCGTACAAGCCTGTTTTCCCGAATAGTTTTTCTCTTCGTAATGCTTGATTGTTTTTTTAATAATAATTGCACTACCGCCGCCAGCTTTATTATCTGTCCGAAGACAAGTGTACACATCGTAGTTGGGAATATTAAAAACTGTTTTATTTGTAAAATGCGTTTCCGAGATGAGAAGTATATCACTGTAGTGAGATTTCAGAAAAAGCTCTATTTCTAACTTATGTTGTAGCGCGCCATTAGCGTTCCAAAGTACAATTCTTAATAAAGTAGTCATTATTTACTAGTTTTATTCATGACTGAGGACAATAAATTTAATATCATGGCGTTCTGGTACATTAACTGTTGAAACATGGTTTTAAATTCACTCAAACATGCACTTAATAATGTATCTATACTAGTAGGCGAGTTAGTTGCGAATCGGTTATTCATTATATTACGACCACCATTTGAGGGATCAACATCATTATAGACATTATTTCCCGGATTAAATACTGTACTGGCGCCATTCGTCTCTGACGTAACTTTTGCATACCATAACAGACGTTCATGCTCATTTTGTGGGATAACATCATGTACAACATTACTGCGGCTTGCGGGAAGATTCACTTTGTCAGGGAGCGTCTGTTCTGCATTATATTTCGCATTGTATAATTTGCGATATACCTCACATCCCTTGTAATTAGATGGATGTTGCTGCGCGCATAATGCACATTTCGGCGGTACGTTTTTTTCTTTTTTGCAATCGGTTGAATTATGACTACCGGCGCATTTAACACACTTATAAGGACGATTACAAAACAATCTTGTGTGCTCGTACCTTTGACATCTAGTGCACTTGGGGTATGTCCCTTTTTACGCGTGGGGCTTCTACTCTAATTTTCGAATGTAATAATAAGTCGAGATCATATATACTTTTAATGTCGTCAGCCGGCTCCAAATCAACAAAATGCGAGAGGTTCTTTAGTTTTTCTATTTTTAACATTGAACACGGACCTCACTTGAAAACTTTGTTCTTCTAGTGTTTGTTTAATATCGCTGATTGTGAAAGAGGGGTGTAAACCGCGAATTACAACTTTATACGCTGTTTCGTGTTTTAGTTGGTCGGTGTGATAGTTTATGTCTTCTTTTTTAAACGTTGCGATCAGTTTTTATATAATCGTCAGAGATTTGCACGTTGATTTTAACAGCGTTATCTTTCAAGGATTTCGCTCTGAAGTCATGTTTTCCTAGTTCGTCCGTAATTTTTTTTTAACGAATAGTTAATTACATCATGCACAAATATTGGCAGCGGTGAAGGTTCTGTTGTTGCATTGTGAGCCGAGTGTGTAATTGGATTCTCATTATATAAAGCTTCGTCTTCGATCTGTAAACATTTGAACCTGTTTTGTTTCGTACGGTAGTTATTTAAATTTTGTTGTTCATTCAATAGTCTTTTTCGTGCCTTCTTTTTAGGAATCTGTCAGTCGTTCTCTATGAGTTTTGCGACGATGTCGATAATGCGTCTTCGGAGTAATTTGATATTATTTAATTGCTATCATCAGTTATGTCTACATTTTAACTTATGTTATCGTTAATGATATGGGAAGTCGGTTAGATAAGGGAACGAAATGCGTGTTCGGAGTTAAAGTATAATACGTTTGTGTAGGTACCTGATAGACAACATTTTGATGCGGATATGAGACAATAGATGTGGATAATGTTGTTGCCTTGTTGTTAATTTCGGAAAGTACAACATGGTTTTGCGATAGTATTGGTGCGGCGAAATTAGTAACGTTAGTATATAATGGCGACGATAACGACGATTGCGGATGAGATAGTGGGTGTGTGTATTGGTATAAAACGACGTAGTTAGCCGACTGCATAAATGGTAACATACGTGCTCGTATAATAATTACGAGTGAGTGCGTAAAACTTTATATCGTTTTATAATAATAATGTAGTATAATAATATAATAAACTGGTATTATCTCGCCGACAGCAATGCAGGTGTAAATGAATGTATAAATAAATAGTACGAAAAGCCGGAATGAATGTGTAGATAAATATGACGAAAAAGCCGAAATAACGAACGATATCGATATCCAGATAAGACACGAACGCACAACATACGAACACCCGTCGACTTGGAAACGAACGCATCATTTACAAGGTGGAAAATTGTTAAAATTAATTTCGCATTATTTCTCGAAATAATTAAATAAAATATCGTAGTACTGAACCGAATTGCGAAATATTGATTTTTATTACGTACTGAATTAAAAAAGAAAAAATATTCGCATATACGCGATCCAAATTTAAATCGTATTAACTTCAGTCCTCTGTGTGTCTCTCGATAGATGTAAAATCTTCGTTATTTTATAGAATTCGATTCATTTAAAACAGAAACTGAGAACCGAATAATTTTTCTTACAGGTATTTCAAATCTTCCGCTTCCATCTATTAATGTAATATGAACAATTCGAAGGTTTGATACAAGCTCCCGTCATAATAGATTTCGTCAAAATTTAACTCTTAACTGTCACAGCAAAGGCAAGGGGTTACGTTATTGCACATAACAACCTGCGTTGCATATAATTTTAGTGCTTTTAATGTTAGTCAATCAAAAATAACCTAAACTAGTGAAACGAACAATAAAACGACAACCGTTATGATTGTATATAGTTTTTAATATTCGTGTATATTGCCACAGATACATGCAGATATATTATATATATATATTAAGCAACATAAATTTGTGCAAATTAACATATGTATATATATATATACACACACATATGTATAGATTCATTTGCATATATTTATTATCTAACGTTAAATTCTCAGCGTCGCGATGCGAACATTTCGTCAATTTCGTCAAATGTTCGTCGGAGAGAACGATTTTCACGAAAACAAACGATATTTTTTACACATGCGCTGTAAATATTCGGCCAATTTATTTCCACTCCGTAAATAACGGCTGAAATAGAGTGACGTAATTTCTCGGGAAACGAATTATTTACGGATTTTACACGCAACTCTGGGGGAATTCTCTGTAACGTCGTTACGAAGTACATTTACAGTTGATATAAAGGAAAGGTCGGTGTCTCGTTCCGTCGGAACCGAAATTAAAGGGTCTCGCTCGAAAATAAAACTTTAATATCTGTCGGAAAATCTGCGCGAATCGTATAAAACAGTCTATTACGGTTGGAAAATAGAGTCGGAAAACTATTTCCTGTTAAGAAGTTTCGCTTGAAATTTGCCGAAAGTAATCGAATTTTCCACCGCACATCGTAAAAGTCAATTTCGAACCGGCGCTTCGATTCGGATTACAAGGCGAAATATGAACGGAAAAGAACTCGAAAATGTTAGCCGAATCGTATTGTTCGTTCTCGAGACTAATCCGTTGTAGAATTATTTATTTGCGCGCAAAATGGCCTACCGAGGCACTAACTACTCGCAGGTATAGACGCGCGTGAGATTGTACAGAATGAGCTTGCCACTTCTCCGAGTAAATTTAGAACGGTTATTTAATGATGAAATTAATGTCGCGAGTTGGAATCGAACCTTCGATCATCGGTTGGACAATCTAGCGCTCTAGCGACCGTATTATCCCGGGACGAATTAATTTCGCGATAAAAGGACGAATAATTTTTAAAGAACGTAACTAAATTTTAACGGCAAACAGTAAACATAAGAATTTACACGTTTGAAATTGTAAAATGTTACAAAAATAAAATTCGATTTTTTTTTTCTCGATTAGATAATTTATTATTTTTTTACTGTTTTCGAACGAGTAAATAATCGAGAAAAGAATGTTTCTCTACGTATCGGAAAAATGTTTATTAAAACATTTGTCGGGATTATACGGTTGCAAAAAAACGGAAAGATTATGTTGAAAAATGAAATGTAGACCTCTCGGAAAACGCTGAAAATATCACGAACGAACAAAGTTAGACGTTTTCGAAGGAATAGAAGAGTAAAGGAATTTAATAAAGAAGAAATCGGACATTTAAAAAAAAATTTAATTCGTGGCAAGGCAAACGGCGGAACGAGAAACAAGAACTCGATTTATCTTAAAGAAGGTAACAATGCAAAGAGATAATACAAGTTATAAATACGTCATCTCGCAAGTTACCCGCTAGAAAACAAAACAACGGAGGTATATTTACATAATAAAATTTACATACAATAATACAGGTAGTATACCGGTATCAAAATATTACCACAGTGAACTACTATAGTGTAATATATTTATCATCGTTCTTTTATATTATTTATAATGAAAATTAACAAACGAAAAAAAATACCACCAAATAAAACATGTAAAATCGGTATACTTGAAAGTAATGTATCATTATACGATTGTTGTTATGACAAGGTAACTCCGATTCTAACAGAGAGCAAAATTTATATACTACTAAAATTAATCGATCGGAAGTTTATGTTTTCAGAATCGTAATAAACTTAATGTGTGGATTAGTGCGAAATGTGAAATTTTATTATTAATAAGAATTTTTATACTTGAAATGTCTCAATTTTAAAAATATCTATACAAAATACATTGAAAATTATCTAAGGTTCACCGAAGAAGTAGTATTGCATAATTTTGAAGACCCTTATAAAATTTACAATTTAATGTTAAGAATTTTATAATGTATGAAAGGGTTAACTTACCATCAGCTTCATTTCGTTAAGTTTTATTCTAACGGTGTGAATCAATGTTTTTTTTTTTTATGTGTATAAATATTAGAGACTTTTGTTCGATATATAAATCATTACGTCGATAAGAACTTTAACGGAAATATGAAAGAAATTACACCTATCAAATATTTTCCTGCAAATTGAGATAATACTGTCGACCGTTGAATTAGTTAAGTAAATACGTACGAGTAATACGATTGGAGAGAGTTTTATAGGATATTAATTTAGAACTATAATTCGAAGGAATAACGAAGCATCGAATATTTGAAAAAGCTGGAATAAAAATAAACCTCTGCAATATATAACAGATCATCTACGCTGATGATAAGTATATACTCCGGGTAAGCTACAGAGCTTAGTCAGAAAATTCACTGAAGAATAGATCAAATGTGGAACAAAGCTGAACATTCACAAATTGAAAGTAATGCGTAAAAAGCAAAGCAAGAATGGAAAAACCGTTAGTAATAAAAATAGATGGCGTTAGGTGTCAAAATTTAAATATCCGGATGTAGCGATAATGGAAGACGAAAGCGATAACGAGGAAATCAAGATAAGAATCGGTATGGCACGAAGTTTTATAGACAGAGGAGTGAAGATTACGACTAAAATTGTTTTCACGTTACATTTGGTTTTCTGTTGTACGTTATGCGATGGATATAAAAAAAAAAAAAAACAGAAAAAGGCTACAAACGTTTGAAATGTGGATGTACAGGCGAATGCACGGAATAAAATGAACGGATAAGATAACAAAAGCGGAAGTTTAACTAGACCGATTTTATTGTAATCCTTGAAGAATAATAAGAAAACGTACATAAAGCGAAGAATACAGATCGATCGCATAGATTGGCAGTCCGGCAAAATAAAAGCACCACCGAGAAGAAAACGGCTAACTATATTGGACGGTTTAAATATAAGACATTTCGTAGATAATCAGATTCATTAAATTCGAAATTTGTAATTTTATCTCCTTAATTATAGGTACAAAAATTTTATTATAACACTCGTATGTGTATACTAAGGAGAAGCTAACTAAATAAAAAAAAAAAAAATCAATACTCTCCCTTTACCACTCAGCGTTTAAACTTTCTATCAATCATTAATCTATCTATAATCTATTATAGATCTACCTATATACGTATTTAGTTCTCTATTCAGGCATTTTGCTATTTATCTATCTTTCTATCGATCATTAATCTATCTGTAATCTATTATAGATCTACCTATATACATATTTAGTTCTCTATTCAAGCATTGTACTATTTATCGATCGATCATTAATCTATCTGTAATCTATTATAGATGATCTACCTATATACATATTTAGTTCTCTATTCAGGCATTATACTATTTATCTATCTTTCTATCAATCATTTATCTATCTATAATCTATTATATTCGATGTCTTCATTAAAGTAGAAAGACGGTTGCATATAGAAGTAAAACATAGTAGATTAGAAATGTACTTAGAAATAATTCCTGAATATAGAACTAAACACCTATAGGTACGTCTATAATTTACACATAGATAAATGATTGATTGACAGATAGATAAATATTAAAACTGCTGAATAGAGAACTAAATATCTATATAGGTGCATCTATATTCTATAGTAGATTATAGATAGATAAATGATTGATAGCAAAATAGATAAATAGACAAATGAATATGTGAATACAATAAATAAATCACGGACAAGTAGATAAAACAGATGTCTGGATAGATAAATAGATATCCGCGTCCATGAATATATATATATATATATGTATGTGTGTTTATGCGCGCAATTCGTCGTTAATAATTGCAACGGGAAAAAAAATAAAATTAAAAATTAATTTCGGCGAACCGCTATTAATATTAAAAGAGACTGACAACACGTCCGCACCAGAAAGTATACCCTCTGGCCGCATTAGAGAAAATAATAATATCCGAATTGCAGAATTTTCTAACTAATAACCGACATCTCGGACGTTTTCTTAATCCTTCATCTTTTTCAGTTTTTTTTTTCTGTTTTTTAAATGTTTTCCAAGAAAAGGCAAAATGAATCTTCGAATTTTTATAGTCTTCGGTAGCGGCTTAAGGCGTAAATAAGAGAATATCTGTCTAAGACAACGCGAAACTCGACGATCTTCCCGTTCTTTTGACCTCACCCCCTCCACCGTAGTTTACTAAACTGAACTCCGTTGTCCGGATTTTTCCGAGGAAAATGATTCGCTCGGGCCAACTCGTAATCCTCGACACGCAGCTAGGTCTTTATTACTGGAAATCTGTATTCGTTTTTCTTCTAGCGTATATACTTATTTTTATCCTTTTAATAAACTTTTGTTTTTTCTCCTTCAAACCCCATTTCCTAAACTTCTTCTGTCTGAAACAGAGTTACGCTACCTTGTCATCGACAAATATATTACCACCCCCTGAAGTTACAACGCTATCTGCTTCCCTATATAACATTGTTTTTTTGTTGTTTTTTTTTAATATTTTTTCTTACCTATTTTCGAAGCGGTCTATCCCGATGAAAGAGACGATATATTTTTTTCTCAAACGAATAAAATGATTTCTTTTTTAAAAATACAAGGCCGGATTATAAAACTGCCTCGCGCGTGAATCGACGTTTTAATAATTTAACGCGAACGACCGGGTAAGCATTAAAATATATAAATATAAAAAGATATACAGTAAAATAACATGAAGAAATTTTGTAAAAGTTACCGGAAAGATGTTCGCTTCCGGGGTTATTTTTGTTATAATAATAGTAATTATTATTATTATGAATAACTATCACGATTATTATTGTTACGTCTTGAAATTATTATTATTTTCACTATTAATATTATTATTTTTTTTTTTGTAAACTTGTCGAAAAATTTTTATAAAATTTCGACAAGACCATAATAAAGAAATGAAAGTATTTGCCTTTACAAGTTTAAGATAATTCACTCTCCCTCCGTTCGATTTTACTTTATTCTGTCGTTCTTGGGAAATTCAATTTTCGAAAAATCATCTTCCAGGTCGGATAAAGTAAATAAAATTTCGAACGCCGGGCTGCGATTAACGTTCATTCCCTAAATAGAGTGTTTCCGGGGGGAAAAAAAAATCGAACGCGCTCCACTAAAATAACTAAGCCACTGATGAAATATGTAATAAAAAAATATATCTGCGCCTCGAGGCGCAGTGAGGAAGTAAAACTTAAAGGGACATTTTCCCAAAATTCGCTACAGAGTTCTTTTTTTCTTTTTTTTAATACGGTGTAAAGTATAAAAAATGAAATCAATGATCAAATTTGTATTTTATTATTTTATTAGTAAAATTTATTTTTCGGTGATTTATGAATCAACGCATAAAATATGTTATTATTATTATTCAAATCTAAGTCGCGTGTACATAATTTATACAGCGAAGATCTGAACGAAATAACGGATAGCCGAGCGCGCACGCGCAAGAGAAACAATACTCGAATATATACGTTACGTATTGGAGGGAGTGAACGGAAAGCAGAGTACGTGTAGGCAAGAGAAAGCACTATACGTAGAAAAAAATATTATTTCATAATTTCTGTACGTATTTGTACATGTGTAAAACTGAATATACAGGTATATGAGTACAGTGTGCGGCAAAGTGTGGAAGAGCCCGACTACACTGTGGGAAAAGGCCAGCCTATGTGCCTACTTTGCTCGCTTTCTCGCTTTTTAGGTTAACTCTCCATATACAACGTGTCAATAGAAGTGATACTTCAATAATAATAATAATAATAATATATATATATATATATATATATATAATTAAATTAATTAGGTCCTATTTAAATAATAGAACATTTTACATTCATCGCCTATATTTACATTCAACGCTTAAAGCTATTTTTTTTTTTGTTCGCTAGGAAATATCTGAAGTTCTTAACTTTTTAAAATATTATTAAAAGAATTTTCCTAAAATACCCTTCGTACGTGCTGGATTCGCAATAATAAAACATGTCCTAATGAAAAAATTATGCGAACACACGCAAACGCATATATAATATATACATACAAATATATATATATGTATACATACAAATATATATATGTATACATACAAATATATATATGTATACATACAAATATATATATGTATACACAAAGATGTATGTATACCCAAATATGTATATATATATATTTTTATAAATATTACATATACAAAGTCCATTAACCCGAAATTTGACAGATGACGTTCCCTAATAAATTCTCGACAATCCGAATATATATAAATGCCTGGACAAATAAATAGGGCGTAGTTTACCCTAACCTTCCACCCGTCAACCGACATCTATACTGTCCGTGCTAGTACTTATTTGCCGATCAACTGGATATATACCTGAGTTAGGTACAGACCTTTTTGCGGCGGATAGTGATTCGAATTGAAATCATACAAGCAAAATGCTAAAGCGTTAACCTTACGCCACGAAGCTTTATATCATTAAAGCGACTTGTTCGATATTTCCTTATTTTTTTAACAATATGTAAATTGGATAATGTGATTTTTGTGCATATTGGAAAATATTTTCCCTTACAGTGGTGGCCGATAGATAGAAAAAGGAAATAGGGAAGGACAATGATATAGCAAAGGTAGCTAGGAAAAATTGGTTTAGGAAATATATATTTCCGAAGTGAGTACTAAATAGAAGAAAATATATTTGCCATATTTACAATATGTCCGAATAAAGTTTTTTTTACAGATCTTATGAAAAATTGTTAACACCGTATAAATATAGTCGGACAATAAAACCCGTTATACGGCAGCCGAGCTCCCGAACACGACTACCAGTCAACATCCGTTAGTCGAAAAACATCGGAATGAGTAAGGGGTGGTATAGTTAACCGTTAAGTTTAACCGGGCGTAAACTAAAAAACAAATTCGAACCATGTCTGTTTCGACTACAATAAGTTGAGACACTCGATAAGGTTGCTAACGAGGCGATGATTAATTGTCAATCGGTTGTTGGTTAAGCTGCACGTTGATATATGGAAAACTTAGCATTATAATATACCGCCATAATGACGATGTGTAGTAGTTGTATGTACGTTGATGGTAAATGATAAACGGGTCTTTAACGTAATATAATATACGTTGGACTGTTGGCGAAATAAATCATGTTCAAAACTAAATTTCGGGTCAGGATTTGGTCAGGATTAACTTAGCCTATCACCTCGATTTCGCTATATATATATATATATATATATATATATATATATATATATATATATATATATATATATATATGTATATATATATATATATATATGTATATATATATATATATATGTATATATATATATATATATATATATATATATATATATATATATATATATATAATATATGTATAACGGAGTGATTCTCTGCTGAGATAATTTTCACAAACAAGTGAGCGAGATGAATTACATTCATATTTGACTAGATAAAGAAAACAGAATAGGATATTTGTATGCAGGAAAAAGATAAACCAAAAGATAGGATAACAGAATGCACGAGTGTGAAGCGTTTTGCGTTAAGTTTATTTTTGATATAGCTGTTACGTGTATATTAGAAAATGTAAATGATAAGGGACAAACTCTGATCCCTAGTGGTCATTAATAAAGCTTAAGATATCATCGTCACGGTGAATGATTGTAGTGATGTATATATATATTTATATATTGTCCACGATGGTTACTCTAGAGTTTCACATGCAAATGAATGTACAACGTACGCCAAATCTTTCTTATAATAAGGCATTCGTTTCGTAAATGAAAATCCTTTTTCATTTAATCGTTTTTCATGACCCTATTTCGGTTACTACTTTAAACAAATAATTGATATTATTGTATCAAAGAAACAACATAATTTTAAATAGTATTGTATAATATTTCAGAACGAAGAAAAAACAAAATAAAAACATTGATAATAATGATATTAGTATTGGTGTAGTAGTAATGATAGGAATGAAACAAACTTTATTCAATAATTTTCGAGCACAAGTCCTGTTTGATTCACAATGGCAAAATACCTACTATGTTTTCAATCTGGTTACATCATACATATTCATATACATACACACTTGCATACCTTCATTTATACATAACAACTTCCTACATACTCGCATATTTGTAGTATATATACATATATATATATATATATATATATATATATATATATATATATATATATAAAATGAATGTATAAATAAAACAAAAGTAGTGTATTTTTGAAGAGAATTCATTTAAATACATTTATGTATGCAGATTAACGCGCGAAAAGATCAAGTGAAATATATTAACGCTTATTATAAGTTTCAATATGAATTATATGAATTCGAATAAAATAACATATAATACAAGAAGATGTGACCAGCTAGTCGACGCATGCGAAATAAACATAGAGTCAAGACAAACATCAGATAACAGATAAGAATGGGTACAGAAATGTTCGAGGTCTTAAACGGACGAGGAAAACTTCACATTGTGGAGCTTTGTTAAAGAAAATATTGATATATGCGGTTTATCGAAAAAACATTGCAAGGATTCGGAACATACTGTGGTGTTGTATTTGTCATAAATAAAAAATGTTGACGAATATGAAATGATATGATCAAAATGACACTCGATTGTAGGTCATCTAAGCCGCATATTGTACAAATGTATATGCCCGAGTTGACACGATGAAGTAATTAACATATACAGGGAAATTGAAGTAATACTAAGAAAGATACAGAATGAAGTAATGGTGATTATAATGAGAGATTTTAACGCAAAAATAGGTTCTATCGATAGTAATACAAATATTAGGAAAAGTATTAGAAAATTCGGAACAGGGGATAGAAATGCAAGGGGAGAGTTGCTATAATAGTTCGTTATTTCTAATGATCTGGCTATAAGCAATGTCACGTTTAGACATCATGATAGACGATTGTCAACTTTGACCGCACTGGACGGGGGCCTATAAAAACCAAATTGACTATATACTAATCCGAACTAAATTACATAAATCAGTTGTAGTCGCAAGACATGTAGCAGAAGGCGAATCAGATCGTAGACTAATTAAAGCGTTTATAAAACTCGAACTGTGTAATTTTTAAAACTGGACGGCAATGACGAAGTATTACAAGCAAAACATAAAACAAATGAAACCAACTGATACTGATATCATACGGACGTAAACAAAGCTGGGCAAGAAATGAAATTTATAGAATCAGTTATCGGAAGCGATATTAAGGAAGAATCTATATATCGAATGAAATATTAGAACTGATAGAGGAAAAAGAAGACATCAAACGAATTGCTAAGGAACTACCCGAACAAAAAAAAATAGAAAAATATTAACAAAGCGATTGAGATAGCATATAGAGCGGATAAAAATAATTATTTAAATAATATGCAGGAAACAATGAGACTAAATATTTATATAAAAAATCAATATGCTAACTAGGGAATTTAAATTAAGAAACCGATCCGTACAAAATGCTAACGGAGTTATTTATAAATGATATAATTCCGATGGCGGAAGTTTGGAAGGAATATTGTGAACAGATATTGGCAAATAAAATAAAAGCACAACTTCAGAGATAATTGTACTGATAATATAGATCTAGAATCGCCGATATTGGAGATAGGAGTGCAATGGGAAATCGATAAAATAAAATCCGGTAAAGTTGTAGGACCTGACGGAATCGTGAATGAAGTAATAAAATCCGTGCGCGAAGTTGAAATTGATGTAAGATACGCAGTAAAATGTAGAAATAAATAAAATGACAGGATAACAGAATAAGCGAAAAACTATGTGTATGGCAATAATTACAGAGACTAATAGCATTAATGTCTCACTGCGTGCTCTGAATTATTAACAGTTAATCGTATTTACTAAAAGAAATCTCACCATAGCGGACATGATTCTTGCCCATAAATATTCTCGCATAACAAACAAATTTCAACCACAATTGACGAGCATAATAATAATAATAATACATAATAATAATACATAATAATAATACATAATCGAATACTCGCGTTGAATTCTCAGTACTATCCGCTGAACTAATGGCAATCAACTTAGCTATCAATTTGGCTAGAGACTTACGCTTACCAAAAATAGTTATTTACGCCGTTCAAAGCATTAATTTCGATCCCACAAAATCTAACCACCCAATAGCCCAAGATATTCACCTGGCAGCTAACCAACATGTACAAGAAACCATCATATGCTGGATCCCTTCACACTCCAACATAAAGGAAAATGAAGAAGCTGACATCGCTGCGAAAGAAGCGGCGGAGATGTTCCCAGTACCAAAAATTTCAATCCCAATACAAGACGAAATACACAATATCAAAAACCAATTTCACGAGGCATGGAACTTACACTGGAAGCGTATTCCCACAACCAACAAACTTCGAAACGTCAAGTTAAACACAGATCCATGGAGAACAATCATCCCATCGCGACGTGATGACGTTGTACTAACTCGGCTCAGAATTGGACATACGTCATTAACCCATAATTACTTAATAGGAAAAAAAAACCAACCGATATGTTGCTACTGCGGACGGGAGCCTCTAACAGTCGAACACATGCTTACAAAGTGTAGGCCACTTCAAAAATACCATCCTGATGGCAATATTTCAATTCACACGGCACTCTCTGATAATCCAGCGGAACTTGAAAAAACCATTAAGTTTTTAAAAGTTACAAACATATATCCTTTGATTTAATTAAAATAGCTTCGGTGCCTCTAACCTGAGTTGTGGTACACGGCACCTTAAAAAAAAAAAAAAAAATTATTTATGTTTTTCTTTAAATATGTTTCAAAATTGCCGCCTGGATGATAATTATTTGTTGTATTATTTAAAGAATAGTCAACATTGCAGCAACAGTTCTTGCCTATGGCATAGTCCACTAGTGTCAGTTAGCTACGTACCATATGTAAAAGCTATCAAACGTTTACAAAAGTCTGTCTCTTAAAAGTCCTCTTTGGAAATAAATGTTTATTAAGTAACTTTTTACGGATACGCTACAAATCTTAAATAGAACCGAAGTTTAAATTTAATATAAAAACCCAAAGAGGAAATTCCATTCTTCAATAAAAGTCATATTAGAATGCAGGAAAGGTATTTTGGAAGCCCAAATATAATAATAGTTTTCCTAAGGAAGTAAAAATTTAATTTCTAAACTATAAACGTCGCCAGAGGAATATGGATCTTATTTATTCTAAGTGAATCCAGAGCTTTGGTATTACGGAGGATTATTGCGCATTTTCGAGGTTCTTCGATACGGTACCTAGTTGATTTATATAAATAAAATAATAAAAATAAATAATTGCGACACCTGGTCTATATTTCCTTAATTCAAACATGTAAAAAATCATATATACTTTGTGCGTTCAGAACAATACGGTTGCGTGTGCTTGTGTATGTGTGTGCGTGTATCCATAAGTATTATGTACATTATAATAAAAATGGTCGTAATGGTGTACCGTAACATGTACAAATTGTTTATTTTAAGTCACTTATTATTTGATTCCATTTTTCCGGTTTGCTCGAGCTTTATCTAAATAAATTTCGCTTGTTTATAAACAAACTGGACACAAGTGATCTTTATTTGGTTTATTTTTTATATTTTGTAATGTGTGTTATTACTTTCGATCACGATTATATATTTTTAAAAAGTATTTATGTATATATATATATATATATATATATATATATATATATATATATTTAAATATATATGTATAGATATTTTTGAATGTTCATTATATCACGACTGGCATAGTATATATATACAAATGTTGAATATATTGGAGAGTAGTGATTTTGTAAATTATAAATCGAATAACTAAAAGTTTTTTATTGCAAAGCTTTTCGACAGTTACGTCATTTTCAAGCATACACAATAAATATTACATTACCTCATATAATTATTCATTTGGGTTCGACTAGAATGGTTGATGAGGTCGGTGAATTTGTGTTCCGTTTCGACAAAACTCGTTTAAGGAATTTGTGCATGTACTTAAAAGTATGTTGAAACAATAATGAATTTACTTAATTGCAAATGAAGACGTAAATTACTTACACAAGTTATACTACGATATCTCCCAACGGCGGCTCCTAGTTTAAAAATCTAGCTGTTGAAATTACACCTTACCCCCTTCCGATCATACATACACAAATTTTTTTCTTGTTTCACGTAACATCGTAAATTAAGATTAATCATATAAAAGTCAATAAAGGGTAAAGGACCTTTTAAAACCGTAATCAGAAAAACTAAAAATTATGAAGTTAGATTATCAATCCGAAGATTAAAAATTGTATTACATTAAACGAAAATATATTAAAAATTTATTTCCGCATGAATAAGTGTATAACATTTATTCAATTAGAAAAGTATAAATATTTTTAAAATACTAAAATGAAATAATTCGATAAACTAGGTTGTAATAATTTAAATTGTTTATTAAATACTCGTTGAAGTACCATTATATCGAGTTAATACCAATAATTGCATATAGAATGAACTAGGTGCTGGCGTAGCTTTGTCCATAGCCGAGTTTTTACTTGGTTTATATTATCTTGGTAATATTACTTTACTTTTTTTACTCGACATAGTAGATTTCCAAATAAAGTTTGATTTTAATTTTTTTTTTTAAGTTTTTTTTTTTAAGTTTTTTTTTTTTTATATTATTTTTTCTAAATAATAGTCTATAATATTTTCATGATTGTTCTTATAAGTCGAGAACTCGATATTTATTTCTCCTCACCTAGAGTTTTTAAATAATTCCAGCGTCTTCGGTACCCGGATAACTAATCTATCATTGTCTCGGGCCCTACTTATTTACGTACTTATAAACTCTATTCTTATAAAATGATTAGGGAAAAGTGAAGAGTTTACTTCCTTTTGTAGAAGCGGGTAATTCCCTTTTACGGTGTAATCGAATTATTTCGAGTATCCGTTTAGTGTAATCGCTTTAAGAACTTATTGTTTTTCGTTCGTTCGCATCCACAAATTGTTTTCAAATTTTCTCTAATCGCGGGAGAGTTCACGCTGTTTATAACGAACATGATGGTGCATAATCGATGACAGAATAGAGTCTTCGCGTTGTTAAATACCAATAATTAAATTACGTTACGATTTATATTATTATTGTTTAGATGTGAGTAAATTGGACGGAATCCCAATAATAATAAATGAATATATTATTATTATTAAAACACGGGATCCATTGTTAAAATTTTATTAGGCAGGAAATATTTACTTAACTGCCGACCGACTGAAAATATGAACGAAAGATTTCTGGTTTTTAAACGGTGTCTCGTATACTGCTACTAACATCAAAAAGATATCGGTTGCGATATTTATATTAGACAAAAAAGAGTTTAGAGCGTTCGAGAATTTGGAGTGTTCGATCGATCGTGTTATGGTCACCAGATCATAGAGAAGGCCGTTTGGTGTAATATGATCGAAGAACGGGACATTCGTGGAAAATATTAAACAATTGTTGTAGATTGTCGAGGTCGAACTAGCAGTAAGATAGAGCGTATCTATAATATGTTTTGAGAGCTGTTTGTCCAATACGGGATATCGATAGAACCGCTTCTTTACGGAGCGATAACACGTATCTCACTCGATGCTAACCTATTGCACATCTATCCGTATCGGCTTCCCCAAAGAACACAGATCTATTTTATGTGATTACTAATATCTACGACAGGAAAGTGAATCGTCGAAACTGTGAAAATTGTCTTCGCCTTACTTTATCAGCTAGGCAGTACTAAGTGAAGTCTAAATGACTCGGAATCCTGCAGAAAGTTACGTTCAAGTTGGATCTATTAGCGATAAGTTCTCGACATACAGGAATATATATTGTTTTCTTCGCTGTTCATTAGTTTATACTTTGTATCGTTGTAAGCGAGTCTTTGAATATGACAATATTAGAGTATTTATCGCTTGCTACACAACTAATTTAGCTGCATAGACAAAAAACAAAGAAGTTACACGGCAGGTTATATCCGATGATCTCGTGCCTTTCCTTAATTTATTTCATTCGATAGAATCCGTAGGACTGTCACACATCCGCTCCTTTTAAATCAACATTCCCACTTCTAAATAACATTAACGCGATTTTGACTTTCCTCAATTGCTATAGATACACATATTTGCTGAGCATCGTGACCTATGTTATAATCTTTCTTCATTGGCTACTCCGTATCCTGTTAGTCCACTGAGACACGTAATAATATCCATCCATCTAGTCGGTATTCTGCCTTTATTTCTTTTTCCTACAATCTGCTCGATTAGTACGAATTTTTCAAATCGTTCTTGCGTGTGATATGCCCATAATCTTTCAGAATTTTTTGTTAGCAAAGTGGCAAGAGATGTCATTTAATGTTTAGCTTTTTTAAAATTGATATATTTGTCCTCTTTGCGTCTATGGGATTTTCAGCATTCTGCGCCATGTCCATATTTTGTACGCATCAATTTTCACTATCTATTGCTTCTTTATGGTCCAAGTTTCTGCTCCGTATATATCGCTAGTAGAACGATATTAATTACTTTTATTTTTGTTGATCTAGTGACTTTCCTTCTAAATGTTATTTAGTCTCACCATTGCAGACTTTACTAACAATATCCTGCGCCTAATTGTTTATTAATGATCAGAGGTATATATATATATGAATTAACTATTTATAGATCCAGTAGTATATCCAGGATTATCGTAATTTTCGTTCGGTTTCTGTTGATAAGGAGCCCCAGTTTTCTACATTATTTGAAAAAGGAAATAGATATCAAATTGCAAGAATTGTACTCTAGTTTGTCATCAGAAAACAAGCTTGTAGTATATAGAATAGTTATAAAGCTCTAGGTTTATGTTTTGAGGTTGTGCAAAAGATACTAAGATAAAACGAGTTCAGAATAAGGTTATAAGACTCACCGCTTCGTCATTCTGGTACCTATTTAACCGTACTTAACACTGAAACTTAAATATCCCATATGTGAGAGACGGAGATCAAAAAAGCACTGTTAAACAATATATAAGTCGTTCGAAGACTCGTGAAAGCGTATTGACAATCAATCTGCTCGACAAGAATCTCGATTTTAACACAGCCTCTAACAAGTTATTTCGCGTTCCAGTCCAGTTGCTAGATGACCACTTGGTCAGTTATCATTTTGGTGTTTAATATATGCATAAAAAAATTCGTCGACAATGTTTGCCGTTAATTGTGCCCTCGAAATAATACTGGCCGTTGACGTCCCAGAACGCAAAACGTTTTCGTTGTTAGCAGTCGTAGTCGTGTACAAATGATTATTTCGACAAGCCGCTCTATAGTGAACATTCGTCGAACATGAAAAATTATTCCTTCATTTTTTCAACGTAAATTGTTTCTCCAACTCGATTCAAAATGCGCTATAATTGTTTAAAGAACGATATTTCCTGCCGAACGATTTTACTATTATTATGATGCTTGTAAATTGGTTACATGCAAACCGTTTGGTCTTGAATAATGATAAGATAAAACTTTTAATTTACAACTTGCAGCCAATAGAGATTTCATAAAAATTACCTTACACGATGACACCCAGTTACAACCTGGAGTCTTCTTTAGCAACAATTTAAATTAAATATATAGGGTGACCCAGAGAAGACGGACGGTTTTGTTATTTTTTTTAATAACTCAAAAACTACTCGACCAACATTCTCGAATGAAATTTTATTTTAAAATAGGAAAACGGGAGATTAGTTTAGTCATTATCGCTATTTGCAACAATGCATTCATTCAGTCTTTTTACAACATTTTCGAACATTTTTTCGAGCATAGGTCGCTTAATTTGCGAAATTTCTTCAGAAATCCGAGTTTTCAGGTCTCCCAGATCTCGTAGACATATTTCTCGCTGTGTGACGACCTCTGTTCGATTGAATCCGGATTAGATTCAGACCAGTAACGGCAGTTCTGTTTGTTTACAAATCCAGATAGCTGAAAATGAGCTTCATCGCTCATCAAAATATTGTTTAAATCGATCACTTTGTCTTAGATTTTTCAGCATCGTTTGAACAAAATGTTTTCGTCGTGCAAGGTCGATACTTTTTAATTCCCGACTTATTACCAGTTTATAAGGATGAAATTTCAAGTCTTGCAGCTATATGATTTTCTCGACGTGTTTAAAGAAGCAACATGACGACGAGCTGAGCGTCCGGGACTCTGAATGATCGTTGCCCGAATTCGATCGATGTTTATAGACTGTACGGACCATTTTTTTTTTGCTTAGGACGTTTTTAATACGTTGCCCATTACGTGTCTCTCGAAAGCTTTCAACCCTTCTTAAAATTGAATTACGAGATGGTACAAGTTTACACCGGGTAACTTTGAATTCTTTGCACTGTCGTGATCGATTCACACCGAAAATAACGTACCAATAGGATGCCACGATAACTGAAACTGGACAAAAAATGAACCTCTCGTAGGTACACTAAACATGGAGCACGCTGTTTGCGTGTAACTTGTTACCAGCTGCGCTATTCAAAAAACAAAACTATCCGTCTTCTCCGGGGTCACCCCCTATACAAACATGCCATTTACTTAGCCAAAAAAACGGGGAAAATAAAACTATTTGTTTCGCTATTCGAGACAGTTATTCTTTAAAAACTACCGTCAACGACTATTTATCATTATATAGGCATGTAGCCAGCTTATGGAATTCTGAACTGAAGAGTAGCTTAAATTTTCATATCAGCCACTAATACGATTTTATATATAAAAGTAAATACTTACCGCTTCATTATTAATCCATCGTTTCGAATTAAGTACGCAAACTTAGTCGTCATTCAACATTGGTGTCCATGAGATAACGTCACTAGAGCTGCGAGAGAAGAGAACGTGCATTTTTACATTTTCGCAAATATATTTCAAGGATTCAGTCTCATATATAAAGAAATCGTTCTCTTTAATTCACTACACAACCGTATCGATATTGATTTATTAAAGAAAAATATTTTGTTATTGTTGTATCCACTTGAGAGCCTTACTAGCGTTCAAAAAATTTGGCTCATTTATTAAACGTTTCTATATTTTATATCCTTTTCCTACCCGTTTCTTCTTTACACCACTTACTACCATAAATTAAAATTATTTAAATTAATACGTTTATTATCATGTAAATTTGAATTGTTTGAACTTAATTTTGATTACAATGATAGAAAATTTGCGACATTATTATGCTTTCGTTTATGAATTTATACGTGTACGCTTATATATATATATATATATATATATATATATATATATAATTAGATATATTTAGTATTAGTACATTCATGTTTATATATATATATATATATATATATATATATATATATATATATATATATATACTCTTATCTGAGTCTTGAAATTTATTAGCATTACACATTCTACTGTAAGAAAAATATTTATAATTTATATTTAAATATTGTTTAATCTCGTATGTTATACAATTCGTGACTAATTTTCTATTTATATCTGATTTAGCTGGCTACTCGCGCACGTGATACGCATTTGCGAGAATATATATCTGAATCTGTACTTTCGTAGCTTTATTTTTCTGAAACGTACTGATTGATTGATTGTCTGATTATTATTTATACTCGCAGTACCTAAAAGATCTTCATTTCAACATGATAAAATTTCGACTGTTATTGCGAAATAAATTCTTTCTTTTTTTCAAGGTCATTAACCTAACCTTTTAACGAATCTATTAAAGGTAGTGAATTTCAAGATATATTGTTATTTAACGGTCCTAAACAGTTCAGTTAGTTTGTAGGAAATTCTTTAGTTAAATCTCAGTTTCTAAATAAGGTATAGAGTACAGCGATGTATGTTTGTCTTTATTTTTAGAATAAATTTGTCAATATCAACTCGGAATTAACGATAAAAAGTTTTTCGAACGCACCTAATCCAGTTTCGATTATATTTTTATGTTTTACCGCTCGAACGATGCACGACTCTGGAAACTTATTCACAATTAATTAAAACGATGAGTGTACTTAAAAATTAAAGAAAAAAAACGGAAAAATTAAAATTAAAATTCAAATAAAGCGAAATATAAATTAAACAATAAGCCCATTAAACTAACAAAAAAAACATCAAACAACTGAGAACTGAAAACAAAACGTTGCAATGAACGTCAGAAAATACGTTTAAACGAGAGTTCTATTTACATTTCAGATAGACGTTAAGTGGCTCTCTCGCAGAAACAGGATCAGAATTTAACAAACATATACATATACATATATATATATATATATATATATATATATATATATATATATATATATATACATGTATATATATACATATATTACTTACGCGCGTACGTAATAATAATAAATGTTAAGAGATTTAATCCCGGTTTGCTTACTATAACAGATGGGTACACTTTTAACGTTTAAGAATATATGAAAGAATAAACGATAAAATTCTTTCAAAGCCACGACCAAAGTCGAGCAAAACTGAAGAGAAAGGTTAAAAAAGGAAAAAAGGCTTCTGGCTGCAGGTGAATCGAAAAATTACGACTTTTCTCGACGATGCTTTCAAAGTATTTTACTAAGAAAATCTACCAATAACGAAATTAATTAAAATATTAACAACGTCGTGCACAATTCAATTGAAGTAGTTTTATCTTAAAGAAGAAGTTTAGGCCTTATCCGATAAAAAGGGTTAATTTAGTCGAAGTTTAAAAAAAGTATTCAGGGGAGTTTAAAATTATTTTCTTTTTTTTAAAAAAAATTATTATTAGCTTAAGAATAGGAGAATTTACCACGAGTGGATAGATGGAGAAAGAAGTAAAGAGTTGTTTCACATCTGCGCTCGCTTTGATCGACTTCAAAGGCTTTAAATCGGTACAATAAAAGTAAAAGGCAGTGTAATAATGAGCCGGTTCTTCGATTAATAACGATAATAATAATAATAATAATAATAATAATAATAATAATAATAATAATACAAATAAATAAATAAACTAACGCAGAGGATCATGCAGTTTAAGAACTGTTTTTCATTCGGTTTTCCCCATTTTATAAAACACGAATATATACAGAAGAATGTATAATAATCGATGAAAAAAAAGGCTCAGGTGTTTAAACTCTCAGACTAGCGGCAAATTATTATCATTATTAACATTATTATTATTAATATTATTATTATTATTATTATGGTTGCCGTTGTAATGTAGTAAATGACAAGAACGAAAGGCATACTTTTGGTACATTTGGAAAAGACCTACCAGAATAGCAGCGGGAAGATAATAGTAATAATGGGCAATAATCAAAAAGCGTGTAGATTAGTAGTGTATGTAACAGTCGAAAAAGGAAAATAAGCTTCCTGACGATGATATTATAAACACATCAAAGCTTTATATCGCTTATTACTACGTGTATAACATATATATATATATATATATATATATATATATATATATATATATATATATATATATATATATATATATATAGTATTCGCAATACGTAGATTTTTATATAACATTTTCAAAGGTTTTTGAACTGCAGATGTTTTGATTCTCACGTTTCGATATCACAGACAACAAATGCAAATATTACAACATTATACAAAAGAGTATTAATATAGACATAGAGAGAGATTGAGCTAAAAGAGTATAAAAAAACCTCATACAAATATATACACACGTACAATTATAAATATTATATATATATATATATATAGTGACAGGGCAATGAGACAAGAGGATGTGGATGGGCAGCTTGAGGAACTGCCTGTTAAAAGTCCACAATATCCTACGACTGTTTCACCCTCAGCGAGATTTGGTCGCTGTAAAAACCAAACACTGCTACCTCCTCAGTAGCAAACCGCTGCCTTGTGGTCAGGATTTTTATCCAAAGGCTAGGGTGTCACCCAGAATAAAGTGGCAAACTCCTTCCTCCTTCTCCCCTTTCCTTATTTATCCTACCTCTACTTTCCTCTACATGTATTTCCTCGCCTGTTATACACCAGTTGCAGTGTGTCCGGTTGTCTTGGATTAACCATGCCACCGGATCGCACGCTGCAGCTGTATAGGCAGCATGGGAGTTGCAGCGTAACAGCTTCTATGTTCCAACATGCGCATCTGTACCGTCTTCTCTTCTCTCACCTTTCTCTTTCCTCCCATTTTCCTTTTTCCTATCTAACTCACTCCCCTTTTAAGAAGTCCTACGGCGATAAGTATGTGGCGGTGGTAGCAGGCCTGGTCGGCTGGAAGCTACTAGCTGCAACTTTTCCTTATTTATCCTACCTCTACTTTCCTCTACATGTATTTCCTCGCCTGTTATACACCAGTTGCAGTGTGTCCGGTTGTCTTGGATTAACCATGCCACCGGATCGCACGCTGCAGCTGTATAGGCAGCATGGGAGTTGCAGCGTAACAGCTTCTATGTTCCAACATGCGCATCTGTACCGTCTTCTCTTCTCTCACCTTTCTCTTTCCTCCCATTTTCCTTTTTCCTATCTAACTCACTCCCCTTTTAAGAAGTCCTACGGCGATAAGTATGTGGCGGTGGTAGCAGGCCTGGTCGGCTGGAAGCTACTAGCTGCAACTTGCACGGCAGGCGGCATGTCCTATATGGTCGCTTTCAACTGGAATGGAGCAGAAGTTGAATTCGGCAGTCGGATATGCGACTGGGCAGGCCTCTTTAGGATCCCCGCTGCCCACCACGAATGTGGAGAGGGCTAGAAAAGGTGCCCCAAACATCGGCTGCTCCAACTATCCTGGTCAGCGTGCCGCGGCTGGCGGGAACCCAAATCATGCGGTAAGAAGAACAGGAATGATTTAATACTTAAATTTGGAACTTGGAACATACGAACTTTAACGGATAGCGACAATGTACCAGAAAGAAGAACCGCTCATTTAGCGAAGGAGTTACGCAGATACGACATTGATATTGCAGCTATAAGTGAAACCAGATTACTTGGTGATGGAAACCTTTATGAGCCTGCAGGCGACTATGTGTTGTTTTGGCACGGCAATGCTCTTGGTGGCAAGCGCTTGCATGGAGTTGGTATAGCGCTGAAGCGTTGTTATGCGGATCATGTCATATCCTCACCAGAAAATCATGGATCAAGATTAATGAAGTTATGTCTACAACTAAATATAAGGACCAAAATACATGTTATTAGTGCATATGCGCCCACAATGGATGCGGAAGAAAATGATAAGGAGATTTTCTACTCAGACTTGTACAATCTCGTTAAGAGTGTTCCAAATAAAGAACGAGTATTTATACTTGGAGATTTCAATGCACGTGTAGGGAATGATGTGCATGTTTGGTCAAATGTTGTTGGTAAGCACGGTCTAAAAGGCGTAAATGATAACGGCAATCGTCTTCTCCAGTTCTGTGAAAGCCTTGGTCTAGTCATAACAAACACGATATTTGAGCTTAAGCCCATCTATAAAGACACGTGGATGCATCCAAGGTCAGGCAATGGCATATGATAGATTTTATAATCGTGCGTTCTGAATATAAAAGAGAGGTAAGAATAACTAGAGTTATGCGAGGCGCAGAATGTTCAACAGACCACATGCTTGTAAGATCAGTGATTTCGTTGACGAAGCAGAAGATTCATAAAAAATACTTAAAACCCAAATCTGCTCGATATAATGCTGATGCCTTAAGAAACGATAATAAGCACAAAGAGGTAACGAATCTCATTGACCAAGCTTTCAGTGCGTTGGAGATTGATTCTGCCTCGAATAGCAGTCAAGTTTGGGCTAAAATGAAGGAAGTAATACACCTCACTTGTTCCCGTGCGATAATGACATCTAAAAAGAAAAATCAGGACTGGTTTGTCGCAAATGATAAAGAAATTACTGACCTAATTGCGCTGAAAAGGCTAGCTTTCACTCAATGGTAGAATGATACAAGCAACGTAAGGCTGAAACAAAAATTTTCTGAAATAAAGGCTGAAGTTCAAAGGAAAACACGCTGGATGAAGAACAATTGGTGGCAAAACAAGGCACAAGAGATTCAAACATATGCAGATTCCGGCCGTTATAGGGAGTTCTTTTCAGCAGCTAAAGCAATATATGGACCTATAGAAATGCTTTGTTAAGGGATGAATATGGAAATATCATAAGTAATCATCATAGAATAGCGCGAAAATGGAAATGTCACTTTGAGAATTTATTAAATAATGATACTTGTGTAAATCACTCAGTGCTGAACGAAGTGCAGAATTCTCAGCAACTCGCTGCTTTAGACGAGGATATATCCTTAAAAGAGGTTAAAGATGCATTAAAGCACATAAAAAATGGGAAAGCTGCCGGCCCAGATGGAGTGTTACCGGACATTCTAAAGTTGGAAAGCAGCAACCTGCTAAACGCGCTTCATAAATTATTTTCTATTATGTGGGAACAAGAATCTATGCCAACTGATTTCCAATTAGCTGCCATAGTGCCCATTTTCAAGAATAAAGGCGACAGGAGCGATTGTAATCACTACAGGGGAATTTCATTGCTTTTAACTGTGGGAAAATTATTTGCCAGGATTATGCTTAATCGTATTTTACCAATATTGGAACGAACCTTTCCTGAGACACAGAATGGATTTCGCAGTGGTCGTGGTACCATCGACTCAATATTCTCGCTTAGGCAGCTACAAGAAAAGTGCTTAGAACAAAATCGGGATCTTTTCATTGCATTTATTGATGTTAGTAAAGCCTTTGACTCGGTGCATAGGCAGCTATTGATGAAATGCATGGAGAAAATTTTATTCGATTGCATTCCATTCTATATGACAACAATACAAGCATGGTGATGCTACGAGATGACAATTCTGAATCATTTAAAGTTAGTACAGGAGTCAAGCAAGGGTGTGTGCTGGCCCCTGTGCTGTTTTCAGTGTATATGGCTTTCATACATATGATAGCAGTTAAAAATCTGGGACCTGAAAAGATAATGATCAGTAGATTTTGAATATATGTGTATTATACACAGTAAGAAAGAAAGTGGGAGTGGGTAAAAAAGTAACATAATATTACTGTGTATCCACATACCGATACATTTATAATTATATTCTAAAATTGTGTCCAATTAAATGTTGTAAATATAAATACACGTTAATATAAATATATGTAACGTAAAAATAAATGTATATATATATCTTCTCATGAGTGTTCGCTATTATCATAAAACGACGCATTACACAAAACGGGGAGAACGTGTTGCTCCCGCTCGACATAACTATCCGAAATTGACGCCCCCTGTGCAGCCATGAATGTTTTGTAACCATGACATTTCGTCCGATTCCACGGTTTCCTCCTTCGATTTTGTACCCTCCAATATCAAACGTAGCCATCAATATTTTTCTCCACGTAGAACGTACCCAAGGTAATGTACCTTCCGCTGTGTTACGTTAGTTGTTTCTTAGCACAAGCCGTTTCGAAAACCGTCGAATTTTTTAACTTTTGTACCCAATATATCTTCAGATCATTTTACGAATGATCCACATTTCAATTTGATTGACTGTTCTTTCAGTGTCCATATTTCTACTCCGTAGAAAAGGACAGAACACACATAGCATTTAACAATTCTATATCGGATGTGGAAAGATAGATGCTGATCACAGAGTAGCCGTTTATCCATCGTGAAAGCCTGTCTCGCTTGTTCAATCCTAGACTTAAAATATACCTGGATTTCGTTTTTCGTTAACTAAAGTACCTTGAACTGTGACACTCGTTCTATAGCACTGCTATCTTCAATATATTTGGTCCAAGTAGATCTGAAGGACCTTACCTTCTGATCTGTCATCATCAAATGGAGAATAGGTATATCTTCTCCATGTTTGTGCGACTTTATTTTCTTCAACTATTATCTCATCAGTATCATCCGTTATTTGGGGAAGTTATTTTTCTTGTAAGCGCCTGCTAACTTCTTGATCATACGATGTACAACATTCGAATCACCCTCTCCACTAACTTTTCTAATTCCACACATATTTCTTTCACCCATATTCCCTTAGCTTCTTTGTTCGAATTTCTTGATGTACACATTTATATTCCACCATCTTATTTTGAACTTTTAATATTCTACAGTTTTCGATTAACTAGAGAGTATCTTTCGTCATCAACAATTTTTTTGTTTTATTCCTTTCTCAGAGCCTATTATTTGGTCTGCGCCATTTGTTGCAACATCTTTAAACGATAGCCTGAATTGTTTCGATACCTCGAGTATGGTCCGCTAGTTTAGTCTATTTTTGATGCTTTCCCAAATCGTCTTCTTAATATTTGTATTTGAAGTTAATGACCGAGTACTGATTTTCTTTTTATCGACTGTTTGTTCCGTTTTAGTAAGTCTTAAAACTGTATTTGCTATTATCGGATTGTGATTCGAGTAAACGTCAGCAACTGGATAAACATATGCGTTATAAAATTGTGAAATCATTTATTAATTAAGATATAGTCTATCTGATTTCATCAGCTGTATCTTGCGACAATTTCCACTTATACACCCTTTTTGATGGTAATTGAAACCATGTGTTCGTAAAAATTAGATCCGCTTCTTGACAAAAGCTGATCAAAGCGTTCGCGTCGTAATTTTTTATTCCCAAACCATCGAGACCGACGATTTCACAAGCTCTGCCGCATCTAACTTTGGCGTTGAAATCACCTCTGATAATATTGATATCTTCCTCTTTCTGTCAACTTGAGGAGTTTAATTATATCCTTACTTCATACTCCGATTTTTCGCCGTTGGGCATAGATCTGGATTACATTCAATTTAACAGATTCTTATGATTCTCTCTGATAATGGGTGGAATCCGGTAACTGCTTTCTTTACTTTTGCATTAACGACTATGTCGACTCCGTATTTTTATAGTCTGATACTTCATCAATACAGAAGTAATATATATATATAGAATAATTATTTGAGTCGTATATATCTACCGATGTCCACTTTACATCACTTACACTCATAATATCTACATCTAATATTTTCATTTCTTTAGTTTGACACTATCACGTTGCACCCTCTCTGCACCGGACTGATAGTCATTTTTAGTGTTTTCTCTATCATGATAATATCCTGGGGAAAGTGCTGCAGTGGTTTCCCGTTGTCTCTATGAGCCGAAAGCATTCGGTTTGAAGGCGCCGTATATTCGCCTACTCGTTCTAGACTGGTGTTTATCAGCTCGACTGGGACATATGTGTCACGAGCGATTAGCTGATAGTCTGCCGTTGTAAATGCAGTAAAAAGTTTAATGGTATTTATTGGGTGAACACCTTCGGCAAGTGAGCCGCTTCATGTTTTTCTACCAACTATGTATTTGTCAGCTACGATTTAGCTTTCCTAAAATAGAAAATTATCACCCTGCACGACGTGGACGTATTGAATGCACTTATTTCGTTTTTCCGCTAGCGGAGTTGGCACCATTTGGCGATTGAAGGGCTACACCATCATGAACAACTCAAGAATGAAGTTATCTATCGCGAGCTGACATGAATTGGCCATGAAGACGATTTCATCCCGCTAGACTTTTTTTTTTCTTATGCGGGTTTCCTAAAGTCGCAGACCTATTCTAATTAGCCACAATCTACCAATAAAGTCAACATTATGGATGTTGTCGCTGAAAATCAGCCAGATCTATGCGGTGAAGTAGTTGAAAATGTTCACCACTCAGATACGGGTCACCGTGAAGGACATTTGATTTCCTATGCATAGTGGTGACATATGTGGGCATTTAAAATAGCAACAAATAATCGTTAATACCTCGTACACGACTTGTTTTATTTTATTTCAACATCGACCCGACTCGGCCGTATTGGAAACTGCATATTAAACCGATTATCGTTTTAATACGTGCAACTAATTAATTATTTAATTATAAACAAACAAAACATAACACAATCACTAAAAGTTTTTTAATCGCGAAGCTTTTCGACAGTTACGTCATTTTCAATCGCAAACAAAAATTATTACATCTTTAAAATCACTACTCTCCAATATATTCAACTTTTAATTAATTATTTCTTCTATTTCTTGCTCTTCCGAATGAAGCAATTTCGGCGCCTACAAATTTATTCGGACCATCGTCGTATTACACGCCGCTTCATTTTTATAATGTAACCACATCCAACCATCCCTCGAATCACTTCCTCGAATCACTTCCTCGAATTTTTGCCTCTTAATTAAGAGAAATGAAACAATAATTATTATTTAAGTAATTTCTTCCACATTTACAAAGTAACAATTGTTCTTTTTAATTTGGTCGTTGACATTTCGCCGTTCTTTTAATATTTAATCATCGCACCCTGTTTAAAATTTCATCAAGGACAGCGTTCAAAGTGAATAGTCGATCGAAATTTTAAAGTGACCTTTTAAAAATTTTATTTCTCCAGGACGGTTGTGATGATTCACTTATCGTACGCGCTTCTTCATTAAAAAGAAACATTTGACACCTCCCGATTTACGAAATACTCGGGAATAAAATATACTGCGAATAACGTTCGAAAGACCAATTGAATTAAATAACTAAATTTAAGTTTAAATGTTTTTAAATTTTAAACCTATTAAGGCGGTTATATTCCATCGAAATTCAATTGGTTATTATAGAACGAAGTAGATACTGAACTAAATCATGCGCTGGAACGTAAAGGATTATTATTGAAGGAACTTTAATACTTAGGTAGGTCACGGTCAAGTTTGATCGATAACTTAACAGGTGGTTCTGATTGCATCAGTTACTCAAAAGAGAAAACGTAATTGATAATCGATACTAATTGAACACAAACCGTAGCCTCGAAACGGACAACGCAAATTGATCTATCAGATAATGATAATACGATATATATATATATATATATATATATATATATATATATATATATATATATATATATATATAGTTATACATATTTCGCGCATGTCGAGATAGGTGCATTCTCGAGATAAAACTATTATTTTTATTTAATCACCGACACCAGCACCAGAACCAGCACTAAATTTATATTCACGATTTACCAACTTTAGCCCCTTTTCTCACAGATGCGTGCACACTCTTACGCCTGCGCTTAATCGTGTTCTCTCCATTTCTCAAGTGCTCTATATAGCATATATAGCACTATTCTAACAAGGTTTTATACACTGTCTATTCGATTTTCTACATATTCACACACACATATGTATAATACACCGTTCATTAACCTTCTCAAACGTTTTATAATAAAGTTAAAGCTTTCATAATTAATTACCATATAAAAATTCTTAATTAATATATATATATATTTTTTTTAATAAATTAGTTTATGCACATACAACACGATCGTAGTGATGTATTTTTTTTTTTATATCAATTTATTGATTGGTTGATTAATGAAGCAAATCAAATCTGCAGTCTTTTTTTCCATTCCTCTCTTTTTTTGCTTAGTTATTTTAATTCTTGATAGTTCCTTGCTCCTATATCCTCCATAAGCTGTTCCATGAATCTTCTTCTTGATCTTCATATTGTACGTTTGCCGTCTAATTTTTATTAATTCCGTCAGTAACGCATTATGTCGTAACACATGTCGAATCCATTTATTTCTTCATTGATAGTTTTCATAGTATGCTTTTCTTCCTTAATCCGGTTATAAACTTCTTTATTTGTAATCTTATCCGTCTACTTTATTTTAAGCACTCATCACCAACGCGAGGTTTCAAAAGCCTCCAGCTTTGCGACGTCTACTTTCCGCAATATTCGAGTTTCAGCGGCGTACAGACAGACCGACCACACAAATGTTTTTATAACATTTTTTACTACGGCTAAATCTAGTTTTATTTACGTTAACAATTTTATTTTCTCGTTAAATGCTGCTTTTGCTTGTGCTATTCGACGCCTCACTTGTGTGGAACATTTTCCATTCCATTGAATTCTGCTGCCTAAATACACGAAACTCTTCGGCGGGTCTATTTTTTCTGATTTAGTCGTGATGTATATATATATAAATGAGATTATTCGTTCATTATATTCAAAAAATGCTTCTTACGTAATCCTATTTCAACTTTACAGATGATGTTTCCGCATATCAATGGCGTGACGTGTTTACATACAGTTCGCTTCCGATTCCTGAATATTTTAGCCGCAATAAAAGCATCTATCGGGGTGGACCACGAACGCGTATTCAGGGTTCCACCTAAATCGCATTCGGAGTGAGAATGAGCGACGTAATGAATTGCTAAGGGAATGGAAGATAAAAATGACTCTACCTGTGGTTGCGGATACCCACGGCAAACTACTGAGCACCCTGTTCGTGGATGCGCAAGTCGAGCTTTCAACAGTACTTTCAATGATATCCACGAAGTGTCATCGCCAGCGCTGACGTTGATACGTAATCTGAACGTGATGTTGTAAGCAGTCTTTCCGTATGGAACCGTATGAAGAGAATAGAATCCCGACTTCAATACTTTTAAGACGACTTTCCGTTTTATTCGTTCGATTTGTCGATGTATGTGATTTCTCTTTCTCTTAGATCTCTTAGATTATGTAAATCTGGCCCCAACCAGTTCTTCAAATTAATCTCTAACGTTTACATAGTGAAATTCTACACGTTATTCTCCTCGCAAACCAGCGTCAATAAAATTGTACTATTTTATAAATTCTGTATATTTATTATTTCGGCGAAGGTTAAAAAATAAATTTGACAACATTATATCGGTTTTGGTGTAAGGAAATCATTAGCAAATAGTAATTATTTGATCCGGACAAAGATAAATTTAAATTTACCGTTTTGTAGAATTGGTAATTTTATAAAGAGTAATAATTACGTACCTTGATTACATAGTATTTTCTGATTTTCTGATTTTTTTAACGTGACTTGTACTGTCGCTCAGGCCAAAGGCACGAATAAGATAGCAGTAAATAGGTTGGCTATCTTCACGAAACGAAGTAGGTGTTCAATTATGGTCAGATAGTACTTCGGAGAGGTTACATAATTGAAAAAATTCGGTTCGATATGAATTTTAAATTGGACAGCTAACCGATAGATGTTGAATTGCGACAAGAAAATTTCCCCGTTTGAACAGGATAGGTTATTCGGATAGGAGGTAACCATGTGGGATTTCCACTGATCTAGGTGGAATTTTATAATTCGTTTCTTCGGTTGGTGGATAATAAGATTTTCTTTAGTTGAATAATATCTCGGATTTGACGTAGCTTGTTTGTCTTTGGAACGTCGATTCAATGTTTCTGCAATGTTTTGTATTTCATATGAATTTGAAGATCCGTTGGTTATATTTCAATGTTCTATATTGAAAAGAACAGCGAGCTTTCTTTTGTTGCAATATCCGCGGGTGAATTTCCCCGGATTCCAACGTGTGTTGAAATTCAGACAAATGAGACGATTACATCGGTACTGCAAACAACACGAATAGTTTCTTCGACTATCGAATTTTGATTATACGAGGAAAAAGTTGCGAGGATCAGAATTTATTGTGTGTTCAAGAACAAGTTTTATAGTTCTGCATTAAAAATAGTAAATGTAGTCGGAAGAAAGTAGCGGAAAATAATTTCTTTGTCACACGTTACTCCGCAACTTGTTCCTTGAGGTGATTTGAAACTATCAGCAAAGAATATATTGCAGCGTTGTTTATTCCATGATTATATGTATGCAGTATGAAAGGTGCTGGAATGTGATTCCTTTTTTTGAAAATTGCTGTAGTCGAAGATTTTACCAATTGATGTGTTGTAGCCATTGTTAGTTGGTATGATGGTGGTAAAGCGAGTTGAGAATTTCAGCGACTTGTTTATGAACCACGAGTGTCGATATACGAGGGCTGAAGTGATATTAAAGAAGGAAGATTTCACGATGAATTGAGTTGAATCCACGTATGATATTTTAAATTAAAATGAAGGATAGAAGCTTCACAGAAAATGATAATATATGGAGAAGTAATAAACGCTCTTATATATATAACGAGTTTCCCGGTGGTATAATATATATCTTACGGAGTGAGTTGATTTTGATTCATTATAATGCCGTAGTTTAAGCTTCAAATTTATCAGCGTTTGGTAGATTCTCACTAAAGGAAAACGATGTGAGCCCAATATACGTGTTAGCTAATTTATTCGGTGCATTCTGTTTTTAAATAGTCGACGTATGGTATTAATAATTAAATGTTCATAATTTCGCGGAGGATTAGATTATATCGTCTACTTTTATGAGTGGAAAGCAATTGGGAAAACATCTATCAGAAAGAAATGAAGGAACCGAACCTTCCTACAAGGATCGTCCACGTTTAATTCGTCTCTCTTTGTCTATTATTCTATTCGTATCTACACGTTCGTATAATTGTAATTTAAAATCGGCGTCGTAAATACGACTTGGACGCTGAATATAATTTATTCGTCATAAACCACCATCTTCGTATCTATCGTCAGTATTATCTTCTAAATCAATAAATAAATTTAAAAAGAAATCCCGGAAACTATTATCTAGCTAGCACACACTCCCCCGGAAGTTTCGGAGATGCTCGGTTTAATTATACATCCCTAATGTTAATGACGCTTTTTAATTTTTTTTTTTTTTTTTAGAATGTTTATTCAAACTCGGTTAAACAGTTACGGCGAACGAGATGATGAGCTTTTTTCCTTCTCGAACGGATATTTCGGATAGAGATTACAGAACAAATACCACCGATAATAACGAGAAATGCGAAACAAAACGAGTCCATTAATCAACGAGTCCGGCGGCGATGGGGATGGTGTTAGGGAACACGATCGGAGATAAATGAACGGACGATAGGAACTATCCGGAAAATAGTTAATGAAAAAGGAGGCGGTCGGGAGGAAAATGTCGAGGAAAAATTGAGTGACAAGTAGGTGGACGAAGCCAACTTGTCGACCCTGGTTAAGGTGTAGATAAATAAAGATCGAAAATAAAACACCGACTTTAAAAAAGAAGAAAAAGAAAGAGAAAAACCGGGAAATGAAAAATCGGTGATTACATTTCGAGATGAGCACGGGCGGAGGATGGTTGGGGGTTGAAAGGTACGGTCCATCATCGGTGGTCGGTCAACATAACGAACACGCTGAATAAATGACCCTCGCTGCTGTGTAAATACCGGGACGGTGACGACAACAAACTGCTGTAGCGATAAAAACGAAGTTAGAGCACTTAAATAAACGGGTGTCCTTATTGTCCGGTTAATGGAATGTCCGACCAAAACGGAACACGTATTAAAGACAGTAATAATAATGCTCAGACTTTGAATCCGATAAAAAAAAAAAAAAGTTAAACGAATTTATAAAGTTCCGTAGAGCGCATAAAACGTTCATATCGTATGTGCGTGTGTACGTGTCATATTTCATTTATCCCATCGAGAAAAGCTTATGTTGCTTCCGGAGACAAATAACCGTAAAAACAGACGCGCTAAGTGGGAAACGAAAAAAATATGATTGAAAAGTCGGAAGATAAAAAGAATATATTTTCACACTTTTTTCATGAATTTTGGTAATTGGAAATCGAAAATTGGAACTAATCAAACGGTATAATTTAATTCAAAACGAATGACGAATATAATCTAAAAGCGTAGACTAAAGATTAACGTATAAATTTTTAAAAGATATTAGGGAAAGAATTAAATTAAAGAAATTATCAAAGTTAAATTTTTATATAAGTCAAGTCCTAACTGATCGTATATATCTGGAGCGTTTTAAAATTACATCCTCGAGTATTTGTAAATTCTGCGCATTAGACGTTCCCGATACAGTTTGGTCATTTCTCGTTTGAATGTCCTTATACTATCGATGCGCGTTCAAAATATAAATGGTTTTAGTCTAGATGATGCGAATTAATTATTAAAAAATAATGAAAACGGTTTAAACTTATCTAACTGTAAGTCGTTAATTATGTTAACCGTGCTATGAGGAAAAGCGTATTGGAAATAATCTATATTTAAGATTGCACTCTACGAATGTAGTCTAGCCAAATTGGCAACGCGGTAGTGTAATAAATAAATAAATAAATATATATATATAAATATGTGTATATATATATATACATATATATATATATACATATATATATATATATATATATATATATATATATATATATATATATATATATATATATAATCGATTTAAATCGCGCAAAGTATCTTTCTCGATGATACATATTTAAAATAATAATTTAAAAAAATCTAAAAATTATATATATATATATATATATATATATATATATATATATATATATAAACCAACAGTGAACTAGTTTCGGCGGCTACGGCATTGTCGAGATTGGAACACTCAGAAAATGAAATGGAAACATTGGATCTCACGAGAGACAAAAGATAAGCGCATTGAAGCGAGGGAGTACAAATAATCTAGAAAAAGAAAAGAAATGCTGTAGTGAAAGAATGAAAACGTGCAGCAAAAAGCATAAAAACAACTAGATGTATTCTGTATAATAGAACGCATGCCTAGAAAAGTGATACAAAACTTCCGTTCTGAAAAGTACAAATTTGGCTTATGAATTCAAACTAAATGAACAAGCCAATTAAAGATGATAACGGCGAAGTGAAAACGAACATCGAAAAAGTAGAGGAAGCGCGAACAAATATTTTATACCAAATTGTATATCGCTGGAGTAGGTACCGCGGAGATGACAAATGCCGGAAACCTGAATGCCTCACTAGAACTAGAAAAATTGTAACCGCGAATACTTCTGAATCAAGTACAAAATGCGACCAATTCGAGACCGGGTGATATATCTGACGAATTATTAAATGTAACGAGAGAAGAAATCCAAGAATCGTGGAAACTGATCAGTAACCGAAAGATTTGTGTGAATAATATGTACCAATTCGGGGGAAAAAGACCGGAAATGTGAAAATGATTTATCACCGATATATTACACAATACTCAAGATTATTTACTCGATTCGTACGATTTAACGGAACATCAAATATATTAGGCCGGTTTAACGAAAGGTAGAGGTAAAAAACAACAGATTCTTAACATCAGACAACTAAGAGAAAATACCAAAGAGCGCAACATAGACGTCGTCCTGTCAGTTGCAGATGGTCATATTAGAGGGGAAATTATAAAAAGCGGAGCTTCAAAACGCGTAATCTCGTAAATTAAGAATACGAGAATAATACAGCTATAGTTAAAACAGGAAAAACTATATATTCGAATAATGTATAAATGGAAAGATGTGTTAGATAAGGATGTCTGCCTGCGCCAGTTCTTTTTAATCTATAGGCATAAAAACATTCCATCGGTGAACATAAAATATTAAACCTCCAACGGTCTATTTGAAAGTTATCTGTAGAATTTGAAACATTATGTTCGAATTGCCTCTTTTTCTGTCGGTCAAGTGTGCTTTCAGTCTTAGGATCTTTACAATATGCTCGTAATGCGAAATTATTTACAAATGCCGAAGATAAACTACTATAAAAGGACATTTCGCATCTTGAAGCGTCGCTAATAAGTTATTAATGACAAGTGAAAAACTTTATCATTTTCTGATTAATATTAGGTATCTCGTTCGTTATTAAATTAAATCAGGAAACGGCTACTTAGGGCATTTAATTATATGCGAATTTTACTTTCAAACTTTCACTGCATTCGATAGATTAAGGACTCGAACGCTGAATGATGGTCTTGTCAACCCCATAACTTGATAATACGAAATTTATATATTGGCAATCGATTTTGCAAGGACAATTCATCTGTCGCATAAACTTCCATAATTTCAGGTCAAGTTCTTTTCATTTTCCTTTCATTTTTTTTGTGTGTGTGTGTGTATATACATTTTCTCCGTTCGGTGTAAGTATTTTACTGCGCGATTTTTTTAAATCACGCTATTGCCCATTACGCCTACCTTATCGTGATTTATTCCGTTAAAGATTGAAATACGAGTCGACTTTTCTAGATGTACCATCACTTTTTACTTCTGGATCTACCGTTACAATTTGTCGAGGTTATAATTCATCGTGTCCTCTTATCATTTTTACGTCATTCCACTTGGACTAATTTCATTATATAAAAACAGAATATGTGATAAACTTGTCTGATTCGTTTCAGAATGAAAAACTCTTTTCATGTAACAGTGTCAATATGTAGAATATTGCGATCGTTCTAGTACAGTACCTAGAGTGTTTCAAAAGCTGGATATTATCGAAAGCTTTCCGATAATCTGTAAAGTACGTTACTAGAGGTACATCGTATTTACTTGCTTTTTTTTTACGAATTACGTTAAGAATCTGACCACTTGGACCTCGTCGTTATATAAAGCCTTCTTAAAAAATTTCTTTCTCCGTATGCGCGTTTTGATATACGTAAAAAATATCACGCCTACAGTATATCGTGTTATAGTTTTCGCGTTTAGTTACTCTTTCCATTTGTTATGCAACAGTATGTACGCATTGTGGCAAAGTCGCCCATATAATGCTGCGAATCGATAGTACATATACATGTGTGTCTGTATATATACATATATATATATATATATATATATATATATATATGTATATATATATATATATAGATATATATATATATATATATATACATATATATACATATATATATATATATAATTATTTTACGTGTACAGGTCATCGAACTAATGGCTCTGATGAAATAAATTTTAGTTTTCGATTGAAATAAAAAATTAATTGAAGATAATAATAGTAAACGAATTATTATTATAATTAAAACGGGACGTTAACGGAAATAGCTAATGAAATTTCATTTTACACGATGAGCATGTAAGCGACATTTATAAAAATTTAATTAATATTTTTTTTTTATTAAAAACGGAATTTCTCCGTCCGTATAATAATAAAACTTTCTTGTTTCATTAAAAGTATCCGTCTTAGAATATATTATCAATTTTCTGCTTATTTGCATATCTGTTGTTCTTTAACTTCTTTCAAAGGAACAAATTTAATTATCATTAACGTATTATTAAACTAGACGTTTATCAACAAAATATAATAATGAAGAAAACAGTCCGGCTGGGGTAGTGGTTGAATAGAAATCATTAATCGTTCGTATTGTACGCTTCTCCGGACGGAAGGGTTGTTGGATAATATATATATATATATACATATATATATATATATATATATATACGACGAAACGCTTATATCATTTTCAACAATTGGGAAGCAGCTACAGGACACGGCGACAGTTTTAATCGCGAGCTCCATTGTCCGTCAGTCAAGTTCGCGACTAGACGACGATAATAAGCCGATGTAGATAGAAAATCATTAATCACCGTAATCAAAGTTGGAACAATAGAAAAGTCGCTTTGATTCTCAGGATTAACACCTGACCTGCAGTACAAAAGTAGATTACGTTAAGCTAACCGAAAATAACAATTACCTAGGATAGTATCAGGAGTAATGAAAAAGGAAACATAGACATAAAATGAACACTGATGGAAAATAACCATTTTAGAAAATAAACGGATGTTATATCTCTATATCTATATATATATAACAAGGACGGGAAAACTATTCGACTGGAAACGCATTATAAAGTTTTCCATTAAAATATAGTACGAACTATATTTATACACACTCCTCGTCAAGTATCCGTCAGTTGTGTGCGCGCGCTCGTATGTTTATAAGTGTTCATCGAATACATGTTGAAAGTGATTACCGAATGGGTGGTGACATCCAATATGAAGGAAATGAAAGGAAGTTTTCAAAACAACACGCGATTCATTTATCAAACAGGTATCAAATTCAGGATTTTCCGGTGAGCATATCATATCTAGGCAGTCGTGGTTTACCCTCTTGCGGGTTATTGAATAACTCTAAATATACGAACCCTATAGTTTAAAAATCATTATCTCTATTTGGCGGATAGGTATATAAAATATTCGTAATACGCGTTTTATAAATATACGCGCACTAACACATACATATATATATATATATATATATATATATATATATATATATATATATACGCGTTTGAAAAAGGGTTTCGAAGATTGAACCGTATATTTATACAATTACATAATGTCACGGTATAAGCCACGTACGGTTATTAACTTAGTCCGGTTATTATTGCGAGAGACCGAAATTACCTCCGATCATTTTTCAATGCTTACCACCGGTCTAAGTTAGAATTACCGATTATTTGAAGTCGGCAGTCCATTATTAACGGTACAAAACTGCCGTATAACGGTAAAGGTTCGTTTAAATGATTAATAATTTGCATAAAATAACGCTATGATCGGTTTTCGTGGCCTGTAAATAATTCGCCAGTCTGGAAACTTTAAATCGCGATCATGTTCGTCTATATAATCAGGTGTCTGCGAAATTTCTACGATTATTTCCGAATTAAAATGAAAAACAGTTCTTTTCGAAAGAAATACCAAAATCGACACTAATACCCTCCAGTAATAATCGATAAAAAAAAAACAAAGATTAGAAAAAATTATTTATTTACTACGGACAAAATTTTGAAGAGGAACCCTTATAACGACATTACTAGCAGATCGCTATTATTACGTAATCTTCCTAGAAGACACCGCCAATATTTTTTAACAACATCTACATAAACGACAGAAGTCGATAGTAGAAAGTCAAACGAAAAATAAATTTGCTACTCGATCTGTATAGCCGATTATTTCAACGCAACTTCATATCCATACCGATTAATATAACTCGTGAAAATGCAACGGAAGTGAGACGCATCGATATTTATCCTGGTTTTTTCGTTAATATAATTTAGGAAAGGTCTAACAGGTAGAAAGAAGTATAAATGGATAATGAACGTAAAGGAGTGGATAATAATAAAAAGAATTGGAACTTTGATGACAACGGCAAGAAGCAGAATGGTAACTTTAACCACATATATATATATATATATATATATATATATATATATATATATATATATGTTTGTGTGTGTGTTTTAAAACTTAAAACTATTTTGGTTTTACTTCAATTTTTTATGTCAACAGTCGCTTATTAAACTACGAGGATAAATTATTTGAAAGTTTATTGACAATTATCGGAAATTAGTACAGTAAATTTCAGTTAACTCCTAATTCGATAGTAAGTTCCGTTCTTATAAAGTAAGTAGATTTACGCGATCATGTACAACGATTGTACGCATATATCTGTTTCGGTCATGCTGATATTTCCAACTGTAGCACCTCATCGCTCGCGCTGATGTATTTACGAGGAATGATAATATTTGTAATATGATGTATTTATTTATATATAAATGTGTCGAATGATCGAACTGAAAAGAAATATTTAACAGTAATTTCATTTTCATAATGGTAATCGATAAATTCGAACTAGTTATATTCGAGTTGTACCGAATGAGTTGCGTAGCATTATTCGTACCGTATCGTAAGTAATTAAATTAAATCGAATCGAATCTGAATCGAATCGAATTAAGTTAAATTAACGTAATTTATTCGGCGATAAGTTTTAATCCGAAAATTATTCGGCGAATTATTTATTTGTACGCTATTAGGACGACGTTAATTTCCATTAACCGACGAGTAGGTAAATAATTTCGATAGTAATAATGATAATTAGCAGTAATAATAATAGTATTAGCAGTAATAATAATAGTATTAGTGGAAATAATAATAGTATTAGTAGTATTAGTAGTATTAGTAGTGGCGGAACTAGTATTTTCGTTGTCGAGGAAAGACATTAATTGAAAAGCTTTCGACGACGGTAAAATATGACGTCGTCCTATCTAAGAAAAGGCAAAGTGTTAAAGTAATTTGAAATTCAGGGCGCTATCTATTGTTTAAAAGCACAACTTTCACTTTTACGCGCTAGTAATTACTTAAAGCGCGTAAGAGTTATTCTTCGAGAGAGGTCCAAGTTCTGGCCTTTTAACGATTATTACACCGGAGACCCCCTCCTCCGACTGTCGGAGAAAATCGAAATTAAACGTAAAATAACTTCTTATATATATATATATATATATATATATATATATATATATATATATATATACATACATATATAGGTTAACATTTTCGAAATCGCGCGAAATGAATGCATTACCAACAACATCAACAACAAATAGACGAAGTTACTTTTATTAATATATACATATATATATATATATATGACATATATATTATATATGTATAACATTTAAAAGTGTGCGCGTGTATTATATAATTATGTAGGCGTATGCTTG
This sequence comes from Coronaproctus castanopsis, assembly GCA_032883995.1. Lineage (NCBI taxonomy): Eukaryota > Metazoa > Arthropoda > Insecta > Hemiptera > Monophlebidae > Coronaproctus > Coronaproctus castanopsis. The sequence goes on from CM065052.1 coordinate 115,081,364, forward strand.
TTATATGTTTATGTGTGAATAAATCATACAAAGGGATAATCACGCATGAGTGATACACGTGTATTAAATTTTACACACATCCTCTTTCGTATTAATTTTAGCGGAGTCGCTCTTTATTAATATAGATCGAACAACAACTACAACGATAACACCGATAACACCCGGAATAGTTTTATTCCAGAAGGGGTAGTAAGGGGTAGAGCAAATGATGGAAAAAAATGAGCGGTTACCTTTAGAACGAGTGGTAACGGGGGTATTCGCTTTAATTAAAATCTTCAGTAATAAATGGAGCCGACACAATTACGCGATGACATTTCGACGAATATCCATTTATATGTTAATGATGGTTACATTTCAACTTTCACCGATCGCATCCATCCACCTTAATTACCCCACACCCTAACTGCGTGGCCCTAGTAATTTTAGCATATATATTACTGGTATATCGAATAAAGTTCGGTCGTATTTATCTGTTCAGCGCATACAATATACATTATATAAAATACAAGTGGACGGGTGTGTTAGGTTAAAATTCAAAATTGTCAACATCGTGGTTCTATCGATGAAAACGAGAAAGAACTTCCCAACATAATTTCCGTCGAGAAAATTACATAACTACATACGCAGACACACGCACGCATGTTGTAACGTTTCTAATTGTTCTACGTATTAACAGCATACATAAAGTACAATTCCTGTTTATATTTCTCGATGTACAATATAAATTATTAGTACATTATTACTTTTACATACAAAATCGGTCAACGTTCAAGCTGCTAATTATTATACCTGTAGTCTATACTACTCGTGTATATAGCTCGATTATATTTATCTGTTCAGCCGATACATCATCATATTGCGCTCAGTCCTGAGATTGGTTTGTCATTGATTTCCATCTTTGACAATTATGTGCCATCCGTTTCAGTTCTTCGCACGATGATGCCGTCACATTTTCGAGTATCTGTCAAATGTAATCTGTTTAAAAAAATTCATTCTATTAGATTATCCGTTCGTGTCGCGTATCATTTGGGTTCTTCTTTTTACTATTATTTTTAACAACGTCGATTTTTCATCAATTCTTCTCAATACTTCCTCGTTGGTTACCTTATCATTTTATTTTTAATAATCTTCCGTAACACCAGAGTTCTAACGTCTTCGCTTCTCATCTTTCGTCATATCCATACAGCGCAATGATGAATATACTTGCAGCAGTATTTTCCTACGGCTATGTTCCTCGATGTCAATAACCTTTCCTTATTATAAAAACGCTGCTTTGGCTTGCGCAATTCTGCTCTTTATATTCTTTTTACTCCTATCATCTTCGGTTATTACGCTCCCCATTTTTATTTTTTTTTTCTCTATATTTATTTGTAATATTGAACTGCCCAAAGGCATACACACAATAAATTTAACGTAGGAAAAAACATAAGCGAAGGTACAGATTCGGCCAATGCCTTATCACCAGCTAAGATTATAATTGGCGTTTTACATAAATCTAAATTTTAATGTGAATATCTAAATAAAAGAATAATAAATTTTAGTCCGCCTTAATCTACGAGTGTCTCCTTCTGTACTGAGGAGTTCAAACAAAACTCGTTTACTTGGTCTACTTTTTCTCCCTTAATATCGATATTAAATTGATTACTTATATTATTATATTTATTACATATTAATATTTTGGTCTCTAAAACCAAATTGGTCTTCTGCTCATATTTTTTTCATTATTCGTTCTGCTCTTCTATATATATATATATATATATATATATATATATATATATATATATATATATATATATATATATATATATATATATATATTGTTAAAAACTTTTGACAAGTGTAAAACTGATAGTTCTATGTTTTTGACGTGTATCAGTTTTTTCGTTTCTTTTTAAAATCATCTAGTATCCCTGTCTCGTATATTTCATAAATGATATTATACAATTGTGTAATTCCTTCTTCTCGAATATTTTGCCATAATGCGGACGGTATTTCATCTATCCCAAGCGCTTTACCTGATCTTAACTCTTGTAACGATCTATCAAATTCGGCTTTTAATATTGTATCGCCTTTATCTTCTATATCTACCATAATATATTCTTTTTAGATAATTTCGTCTTTATCATGTCCCATATATAAGTATTCCTTCCATCTATCTGCTATGTTTCTATCTTCACTTAGCGTATTTCCGCATTTATTTTTTATATTTCTACTTTTTTGTTCTATAGCTTGAAAAATTTATTAGTTTGTACGCTTCTTTAGTTTTTCTTACATTAATTTTTTGTTCGACCTTCGCACAATTATTTTGTATCCATTGTTCCTTTTGCATTTTTACATTTCAGATTAATTTTATTCCTCAAGTATGTGTACCGGGTTTCGTCTTTACCTTTGTATGTTCTTTGTTTCACCATTATATCTAGCATTTTTTCTTCGCCCTTCCTTCTCTTTTTCCTAATATGGTATTCGCCGTGTTCTTTGCTTTCGTTTTGTACCCATTTTTCTTCAATACCTATACTTCCTTGTGTTTTAATAGACTGACTGATCCTTTCTTTTATTTTTTTTTTGTTTATATCATTATGTTTTAGTTTTCCTATATTCATCGTCATTTTACTGTTTTAGATTTTTTAAATTTTAAACAACATTTTATAAGTACTGGATTATGATCACATTCTATGTCTCCCCCAGGTTAACTTGTGCAGTCTTCAACTCGGTTCCTAAATCTCTGTTTCACCAGTACATAGTCTATTTAATATCTGTTGTTATCGCCTGGGCTTTTCCAAATTCTTCTTTTGTGATTTTTATACATAGTTTTTGAAATAATTAAATTACGTTTCCCATACAGAATTCTATTAAACCTTCTCCTCCGTCATTTCTGCTTCCTAGGCCACATGCACCTATAATTTTTCCTTCCGTTTCCTAACCTATTGCGGAATTTCAAACGCCATTCTTATTAGATTTTCTTCCACCTTCACATGCGTAATTACTTCTTCAATGTTTCTATATATTTCTTCTATACCATCATCATTATATTTCGTCGTCGGCAAAATAGCAGCATACTGACCATAATTATTCCTTCATTATATTGCAGATGACTTATAATTACATCCAAAAATTTTTCTAACTATTCCTACATCTGCTGTTCCATCTACTGATTCTTATTATTTTATATTCACGACTCCAGAAATCCACTCGTTTGAGCCATATCGTATTTCGCTTATCCCTAGTATATCTATTTGATTCTAACCATCTCCTTTTTCAGATTTTCTAACTTTCCACATTGGTTCAAAGTTTTAACGTTCCATATTCCTATTTTAATAATACTCCTCTGAATTTTGACGACTTTTTCTGTAATACTATCCACCCGGACATATGAATCTGAGAGTATTTTACGTCCGGAATTTATTTTTACAACAGAAGACATCATCATTGCTAGATAAAATGAAATCAATATTTCCTCAAAAATAATAATGGAGTGGTTTTCTGTTGCCTTTTCCATTATTTTTTGTCAGGGTTTGCTCCCTTAGCCTTTGGGTAACCAAATCTCTACCTCAAAGCAACGGTTTGTGGGGAATAGCCTGGTGAGTCATAGCTCGCCAAGGGTGAGAAGTCGTTGGACTCTTGTAGAGTTTTGGTAACAGTTCCCCAACCTGTCACTCTACATCTTCGGGTTGACAGTCGAGCGCTCTAGCAACTAGACCATACGGGCAATCTATATATATAGCGAATTTCGACACAACCGAAACAATAGAAATTAATAACAACAACAATAATAATATTTACGATAATAACAATTAATAGTAACAATAGATAGTAATAATTAATATTAATAATTGTTAAGAATAACCAAATCAAATAATCATATCAATGATACTAATAACGCAATAATAATAATAATAATTATAATAATTATAATATTAACAATAATATTGATAATAAAATAATAATAATTGTAATACCTATGAACAAGATAATAGAGACGACGAAAAAAAGAAATCATTCCTTAAACGCGATACAATTAGAGTAAATAGCTGGAGTTTTCTTGTCAATGAAACATGCGTAGAGTGCTTATTTTCAATACGATATTACATAACACACACGTGTATTTTATTTTTATATATGTATATATATATATATAGCATATAAAAAAAATAGTAGCCATACACAAACAAAACAATGATACATTACATCCGGAGAAAAGAAAAAGCGACAAAAGATCAGAACAGTAAGTCCAACTTTATGCCTAAGATAATCTAAAGCATCACAAAAAAAAAATATTTCTACCAGTCTCAATTGTTCCTATTTGAACGAAATCGTTGGTCGAACGCCTTTTTACAACGGTAAACTTATCCGCAGTATAAGTATACTTCTTCACCAACTGATACCAGCGAACCGTCATTACCGATCTATTGTCCATCTGTCTGGACAGATTTGATTGATAATTCGATTTCACCGTAGGGGTTCTTCGTACAGTTTTTTTCCTAGACCAACGTTCGTAAAACGAGCACTCTGTTCATCTAGTGTGACGTGTGTTTCATCTTTCCAAGATATCTATAATAATTATAATAGGGTATTAACAATTATTATAATGAGAATAATATAATTAATAATAATAATAGTATTATCGATAATAATAACAACACAATAATAGTGATGATGAGTGTCGCGATCAATCGTATTCATAAAGTTGAGCACACCGCAATATCATTGGTAACGTCATTATTCCAAGTCACTATTAATAGATAATGACAATAACACCGTTCCCTTATGTAATATGTATATGTATTTTATATATATATATATATATATATATATATATATATATATATATATTAGTACTCAATGAATAAAATAACAATCACTCACACATAGGAATGTAATTACAATCCAGCTATGAACTACCCTCCAAACTAAAGTAAGTTTATTTTTTACTAAACTATAATAGTTTTAATGATAATAATAAATAATAATAATAATAATAATGATTATTATTTTACATCATATCATATTTATATACACACATACATGCATGTATATATATATATATAAATATATATATATATATATATAAATAATGCCATCGTAAGTTCACCTCCGCCACAATTACCTTTATCACGTGAGGGGGCGTCGGTTATATACTGCGTAAGTATGCAGACTACCGGATAAGCAGAGAGACGTAATTAAGTTGTCAAATATATCACGCCCATAAAATAGTGCCCTAACGGGTTATTAAATATAATTAGAAGGTCTATTATCAACCGCCGTAGGTTTCAATTTCATTCTTTAAATTCTCTTTAATTTTTATTTCATCGCGATGTATAAACGGGCAGATTTCAACCTACACATGCTTAAACGCTTTAGGTTAAATATATGATCTACTAATTAAAAATCGAGTATATATTATTGAATACCAAAAAGTATTTCTGTAGCGATTCCTCGGTGATATATATTTAATTTAATGGAATAAATGACTTTAATATATTTAATAAAAACAGTCTTCTAATTTCACTAGCTACAACATCAGTACTAAACGAAAACGAAAACGAGTATAAATTAAATAAAACTAACATCAACTAAATGAACTAGCTAACCTGTTAGTTTTATATAACATAAACTAATTAAACTAACACGCGAATTAACTGACATGTTAGTCATTTTTTAAGCAGAAAAATAATTGATCTGGCCGATAAGCAGCAAAGGAAGTTTTTGCTCCGAATGGGTTCATTGCATACTGTTGCATGTGTGCTCTGTGGGGACTTGCTTTTTGATTTATATCTTGTTGACAGGGCTCTCACTGGAGAGCATAGAATTGTGGGGAGGATTGTTTTTAACCTGCTTGAGGGTATCTCTATAACTAACCAAAATTAAAAAAAAATACATGTTTCCGTTATTAGTTGCGAGGCGGCAGGGTAATTGGGACACTGTAATTACTGGCAGGAAAACATATGTCTTTCTGCCAAATATCTCATCTCGATAAAATTATAAAAATTTGACATTCTACAGTGCACAAGTGTTGACTGATCACGGCAGGTTTAGGTCCTATTTTTATAATTTCCTGCTTGCTGATGATTCAGTCTGCACCGGTTGTACCGTAGGTGAGGTTGATGATGTTAAGCACACGTTATTTGCGTGTCGCGTTTTCGACGCACTGCGTCATAAGTTTGGTAGTAACAGCGCATAGATTTTTCCATTGGTTAAAAACATTGAAAATTTTCGCTGAAGGTTATGCGAATTAAATTTAAACTGTCTTCGTTTCAGCGCTTAAGCCAATCGTCATCCCGGTACCGGTGCAGTTTTTATTAGGGTAGTCAACTGTTCAACGTTTATTTATTACGACTTTATAATTAAGATTTCTTAAATTATTATTTGTAATTAGTTCTAAACTATAATGAAGAATTTTATTTATGGTCTTGTGGTTAATTTTTATAAGCTTGTTTTACTTTTTATTTGAATTTGTAGTTCATTTTTTCTCTTTTTCTTTGATTACATTGGTTTTATTTTAAGTTTTGCGGGTTTTTCTTGTTGATTTTATTTATAATGCTTGTTTACTTGAGAATGCTTGTTTACTTGAGATTAAGGTACAAGCGCAAACTCTAAGAACTTTTTATAAGTTAATTTAAGTATGGCGGTCCCTGCATTGGTGCCGGGATCTCCATTATTATTTCAAAACTCCGTTTCGTTTATAGAGGGAGGGGGGTTTTAGTAGGTAACAATCCCACACGCTGATTTCGGCTTCCTTGCAGTTGCATGTACTGCATTAATAAAAACTAAATTTCTTATTATATCAGTGTGTTTGAAGATTTTCCCCTCTCGCTTTAAAAATAATAAGAAAAAAATCTGCTCCATATTCTCAACTGAATCCTTCGCTATTTTCAGGTGTCTGGAATTCCTGTCCGTGGCTTCGTTTCCTTCTAAATTTCTTATCCTTTCTGATTTACTCGATGTTTTAAAATCTCTTCACAACTTTGATACGGACAATGCGATTTTATAACGCATACTGCTTCTCTAACACTTTCTTACTTGCTCCCAAGTTTCTATAGTTTTCATTTCAATTTACTGCACTTCTGCCAATAAAGTTTCCTTTACCTATGTAAGGTTAAAGCTAGTTAATTGGTACTACTATACGGTGTGAAGACATGGTCGATAAAGAAGATATCTGAAAAGCGGTTAATGGCAATGAAAATGTAGTTACTGAGACGTATGTTGAATATACCTTGGACGAGAGAAAAGAACTGTGGAATATCGTACGTACAGAAAAGAAAAATTGTACATTTCGGTCAGATAATTCGTGGAGAAGAATACCGCTGTAAACTATATTACAAGGTAGAATGGAAGGACCAAGAGGTAGAAGGAAGTTAGGACGGATAATGAACATAAAAGCGCTGGACGGGAATAAAAGAAATCGGAGAGTTGATGGAAGCAGCATGAAAAGGAACACTAAAATCAGCCATTACGTCGAGAACGTAGGGAGGTAGAATAACTGAAAGAGTTAAAATATTCGTATTATTAGATAAGTACAAATACGATAATTATTAAGCGGTAGAAGGCGAAAACATTCATTCAAGAGTCGATGTTAGATTACAAATGTCGATTACGCTGAAGTTGTTTTTGACGTGCTTGTATATTTAACGCGCGCGCATAAAATATTATACAGAATGGTGCGCCATTATTTGTATTATCCACCGTGTGGTATTTACGAATTGGTGATCATAAGAAAAAAACATTTTACTTTAAATGTAACAATTCGAATGTACCGGATCAAAAAACCTACCGAGCTAAAATTATAAATTACATTTACGTATTTTAACTTATAAGTTTAATAATTATAATTTCTTTTTATTCTTCGACGTTCTTATTCACTTCGAATTTGGCCATTTACGTGACAACCTTTTTCTTTTTCCTTCATTTCTCTTCTTAGTTCTGATTTTTCTTCCTACGTCCGTCCGGTTCAAATCACTTTTGAGATATATCGAATTTTAGAAATTTGATTTCTAAATTCTATCCTGTTATTAATCGTTGTTATCTATTTGTACCTCTTCGAGATCCTTCGTTCATTAACCATTTCGACCTGTTTTTCAACTTATCAAAATGCTGAGATTCGTTTTGTTAATCCGTTATTACTCATTCTTCGAATATGCGCATCGAATATGCGCATCGAATATGCCGGTCTTCTGTTCCTCATAACGTCAGATAGCTTTTCTATTTTCTTATTTTATTCTTTATTGGGTCTGTTTCTCTGAAAATCTCGTTCTCTCGGATGGAGATTTTTTTAATAACGACTTTCTTTTTTTTCCCCGATATTTAAATTTTTCCAATGCCATTTACTTCTAAGCATTCGGTTTTATATAAACACTCTGATTTATTAATTGTATTATCATATCCCCGATCTTATCATTTATTGATATTAATTTTTTTTTATACATCGCGCGTTTTGGAACGCCGTTTAGAATTTTCTTGTTGGCATTTTCAATGCTTCTCCATCCAATCCATTCTGTCGAATAAACCCTCTCTTAAATATCTGAAATATTATATATATATATATATATATATATATATATATATATATATATATATGAGTCGACAAAAACTGTAATTCGATAAACCAAAAAAAGACCTACAATTATCGAAAGGACATTTTCGACACGTCAGAAACATCCGAAAGAAATTTTGAAGCTAGTTTTTCGATGCTGAATTTTGAACTGAAATAAATTTTTCAAAATACCCGCGTCTTAGGAATTCTCGACACGAGTGTCTAGTGGTGGTTATTTTAAAAATTTGTGTCCATCAGTTCGTCCTTAAAATTATTCCATGAATTTATGCAATATTTTCACGATGGATTTATGCAAGGTAAATCGAAGTACAAGGTAGGTATCACCAACTAGCTGCGCAGTAGTCGATCGTCGTTGTGACGTCAATGCGACCCATAAATATTTCGCGCGGTAGTCGTTACTGTTCTGGTTGTGTTTTTTTTGTTTCTTGTGTCTCGTTGTTTTTATTATAGCGCGCTTTATTTTTTATATATATATATTTTAAATTCCAATCTTAACATGCCTTGTTGTGCGATCGCTAATTGTACGAGTCATACTCGCAATCGAGAAAAGCTGTCCATAAGTTTCCACCGAATTCCTAGAAATAAAGGTATGCGTAAGCAGTGGATACATGCTTGTAAAAGAGATGATGATTTCAACATCGAAAATGCTGTTGTTTGTTCCTTACATTTTGATGAAAATGACTACGAACGGGATTTAAGATCAGAGCTATTAAATTCGAAGTACAGGCGAATTTTAAAATCGTCATCTATTCCTCATGTAAAAATACCAACATTAAAATCAGGTAGCGACAATAAAGAACGTAATAAAAGAGCCGATAATCGCGAAGCAAAAAGGTACGTAAATGCAGTTTTAGAAGAGACGATTCATGTAGAAAATAAAAATAAACCTTGTAATAATACTGAGCAATTAAAATTAAATACCGAACAATCTTTCCATGAAAATGATAACTTAAAAACAGAAAACAGCGAACTGGTCGCAAAATTGAAGGCTGCAGAGTCTGAAATTTTAGTTTTAAAATCAAAATTAATTAAATTCGAGTCATTGTTTTCCGTTAATCAACAGCAACTCATTATCAGTGGGAGATGTTCTAGTTGGTCACAAGATGATATTTCTAAAGCTGTCACATTACGATGCATTTCAAAAAAATCATTCAATTATGTGAAATATTCTTTAAAATATCCAATACCCAGTGAAATAACCATTAAACGTCGTTTAAGTGAGTTCATAGTACGACCTGGATTTATTAAGTTTAAATATTTTGAAGTCGCATTCATGCGTATTCACCGATATGGAAAAGGACGTCGTTCTTTCTTTCGATGAAATGAAAGTAAAATCAGATATTTGTTACGACAGTGTGGACGATATATTACGATGCCCACATAACTATGTACAAATGATGGTTGTCCGCAGCCTGATAGGTTAATTGAGACAGTCAATATATTACGAATTTGATTGCCCGATAAATAAAAATTTGTTGTTCGAAGCTGTGCAACAGATTTACCGGATTTAAAGTCAGAGCCATCGTTTCGGATATGGGGCCTTCTAATAGAAAACTTTTTGCAGAACTCGGTATAAACACTCGAAACACAAGCATAATAAATCCTTTTTCTCAAAATCGTAAAATTTATGCATTTTGTGATGTTCCTCACGTTTTAAAAATATTGAGAAACCATCTTTTAGACGAAGGATTTAAATTATCAACTGGGGAAGTTATTACGAAGGATATATTTATTAAGTTAGTTGAACAACAAACAGGAGATTTAAAATATACGTATAAGATTAATCAACATCATTTACTTGTTACTGGTGTTGAAAGACAAAGAGTTAGAAAAGCGGCTGAATTATTATCGGGAACTGTAGCCTCCGCTATAGATTATCTATTCCCCGGGAAATTCATACATACCGTAAACAATGGATTCGATGTCCTAAATTCAAGAATTCCGTATCATTCGACTAATAAAATGAAAAGCGCTTATGGAAACAACATCGAAGAACAAAATATGGCTTTAAATGAACTTTACGAGCTATGCGCGTCCATGCGAGTAATTGGAAAATCAGCTTTGCTGCTGTTTCAAAATGGTTTCATGACATCGATACGAAGTTTACAGGGTTTATATACTGATTTACATTCAGAAGGATATACATACATAATGGCAGCAAGATGCAACCAGGATATTTTAGAGTCTTACTTTTCGATAATAAGAGGTTTAGGAAAATTCTACGACCATCCTCCACCAACTACGATAAGTCAGCGAATTAAATCGTTACTTGTAGGTAAGCATGCGGCTAGTGTAATTAATTCGACAAATAGTAGAAATGAAGAAGATTCTGTAACATTAAGCGCCAATTTAATAGAAGATTTTGAGACACGATGAAGCAGTTTTAGCTACAGAATGCTCTAGTTCACCAATTGATGAAGAAGATTTAACATCCGTTTTTGAGTCAGAGTTGCCGGAAATTGTTAATCAAACAGATCCAATTAAAGAAGAGAATAAAGCCTGTTGAAGATGTTGGCAGGCTATGTTGCTTACCGAGTTCGAAAACGAGGTCTAGATACAACGTTTCGGTATAGATATGTGGTTAATAATGAAACAGTTATACAAACAGACTGGTTGTCAAAAATTTCAAGAGGTTCCCTGATGAATCCTACCGAGGAATGGCTTAATATTGTCTACAAGATAGAGCAGGAATTTAATGCGTTTCATGGTCCGGAAATTAATAAAAATTGCATGGTTATTTCAACGCTGACCAGCTTACTTAAATCAAAATTTACCGAAATTGATGATTTCGCAATTTCTTGTTATACGCGAGAACGAGAACGTTTATTCGAGTGAAAGCTTTAAATAAGCGAATGAATTTGAAAAGGTCCATTTGGAGAAACGTAGATACAGACGACAGATTGAAGAAAAAGAAGAAAATGAAAAACTAGTAAAATGACATCTGATTTCGTTCCAGGTATGACATTTTTTCAATGGTTTTAATATAATTAAGTTATCGATAAATGATTCTTATTTATAGCGTAAACAAACATCGTGCAATGTTATTTAACGTTAAATAAGCTCATTTCATAAATCTATGAATTATAAAAAAAAAATAAAAAAAAAAACGGTAAAATGATTTATAAAGAGAGAAGAATAATAAAACGGAGGAACTGTAGTAATAGTAACAGAGTGTAGTCCACTGGTGGGTCACACACGACGCGTTATTAGCAGCAGCAGCAGCCTAAACAGTATGCCCGTGATACTTAACCTTGTACTTCTATTTACCTTGGATTTATACAATATTTTCACGTCATTTAAATTTATTACACGACGCAACCTTTTAAACGGTCGAAGATCTACATTCGCTAATTGCGTTTTACCATACGCGTAATAGCGTGGATTATTATTATTATTATTATTTTTAATTTTTAATTTTTCGAGCAAACTGAATAAACAAATTGGTATTTTACAAAATGCGGTTTTCCGTTTTGACGTTTTTTAATATATCTGTTTTTTTAAATAAATATTTAATCGCGATAAAAATTTATATCTGTTTACACATATTCATTATTTAACAGATTTTTCATCGACAAAAATCCGGATTATGTAAATAACGGCAAATGTATAAATATCGAATACGCCGACTAAAAGTACATACTATTTAAATCTATTATCGTTTATTTATTATTCAAATACCTACAATCATCATGCGTACTTCGGTAATCTACAGTTTCATCGCTTTATGCTTGGTAAGTAAATTAATTAAAATTATATATAAATAAATAACGACAAAAAAATGCAGTTAAAAGAATTAAATTTTTATATAAAAATACCGCAAAGCTTTTCGGTCGTTAAGGCTTTATCGAGTAGTCGTAAAAAATCAAATATAAACATATACAAAATTTATGAAAAATATAAAAGGAAAAACAAAAATAAAATAAATCACAAGAAAATACATAATTTACACGTACAATTATCACCAAAAAAATATAACACAGTGGAAAAACATTTATAAAATAATCTGATAGTGGATATGGTGAACAATCGACAAATCGGCGATATAAAATTTATACATAAACAATTACATTAAATAGTCGGAAAATAAAAACTTTCTGTCTAATATAAAAATTGATTGAATTTATAATACATTTATTAATAAAATTCTTCGTCAAAATTTATCGTCCAATTCGATAAATTATTTTTATCTCTTTCTTTTATTACTTCTAATTTTTTCTAATAGTTTTCTCTCTCTTGTTTTAATAATGTTTTTACGTATGTGAAATTTTATCACTTCGGTTAATATTATCGATTTTGTGTTTTAATTCTTTATAACGTTTTCCAAACAACGATTTTTTATCATTGTTCATATACGACTTTAAATGTTCTTTAACTCTTACGGCGAATTGTCGGCTTATTTCTCCTTTTTCGCATTGATTATTATACTAACGAATTTTTTAATATATTTCTATCTACTATTTTGTTGTTACTAATTGATTTCGAGTTTTTATTGCTAAATCTAGGTTATATTTGTTAAATATTTTTATTATTTTTTAGATATGACTTCTTATATAATTTATCGAACATAAATAATTCTTTTTATCCTTTTCTATATTTTTATTAACATTTGATTGCTATTTGTTTTATGTTCCGTTCTCTTTATTTACTTTATTTCTATTAATAGCCGAAAAGTTTTGCCGACTTTTCATATAAGAATTTAGTGTTTTAACTAATCTTTAATGTTTACCTATATTTTTGAAATCACTACCTCCGTCAACTTTACAAAAAAAAATATATATACAGTTCTTTTTTGCTTGTATGTATTTACGCATAAGAAAAGTCGATAATTGACACGCGTGAAAAGCGTTCGAAATTGAAAGTTCGTGGGAGTATATTTATAGAAATAATAAAGAAAAAAATTCTATTATAAATTGGGAATATTGTATCGTCGAGGCTCCATAATATTAAATTCTACCGGTTAAGGAACTCCGTTCAAAGCGTGCGGTAATTCGCTATATTTCTAGGTTTATAATTGTATTAAATATTTTTTTCTTCATAATGTATATTGTGTTTTGCATATGATTCGAATTTTTGATTAATTTTCCTTTCGAAGGCCAAATGTTTGTTAACAATTGTTTCAATTACGGCGTTCCCTATAGCACACGGTAATTTTTAACCGTTTTAGTCGTAAATGTCCTCTATAGGTGTTGTAGATGACGTTGAACATTTTGTGTTTTCCAATTTACGCGTTAATCGGTCTTAAATTCTTAATAAAAATATTTTTCACAAAACCATAAATGGAGGCGGATATGCGCTGGAAGTTCAGAAATGTATCCAATTTATATTTTATAATTTTTTAAAAATTTTATGAAGTATTAATTTAAACGTTAATTCTCATTTTTCAGTGTCATCACCTCTCTTTTTTATAAAGAGTACACATGTTGCTTTATTTCATTTTTTGCACATGTATATATATATATATATATATTCGTATAATGTTATATTTATTTCCTTTTATTTACATATCGATAATTAATTATTTATTGTATTTTGTTTATATTTTTTGAGTTTTACGTCATTATTTTAATTCCGTTTATTTTATGTTAAGTCACACAAACTCATTTTACACCCACTCCTGATGTGTAAATGGACTATATTACTCATCACTTTCCCGTTTTATATTTAAGTTACACGCTGCAGGCAGTTGCTACATGCATATACCACTTTTTTTTTATGGTTCCTATGAGTTCAGTTTCCTTTCAGTTTCATTTTTACTTTCCCATTTTAATTTATAAGCACATGCTCACTGCACCTTTATAATCTCAATTTTATCAACAAACTTGCCTCCAATTAGTATATGGGGAACCATATAAAAAAAATAAAATAAATAAGGGACAATTTTTATGTTTCAGTTCTAAAAATATTTATTTTCCGAACACGTTAAAAATTATTTAGAATAATTTAATAAGCGATATTGAATACAAATATTACTTTATATTTTCGCATTTAGAATTATAATGTGTTGCACTACACCGTTTTAGACGCATTTTTGAAGCGTAATAAATCTCTCAATTAAACTTTCACGCCCATTTTATACTCCGAACCCATTTAGAATATATTTGGCTAGTTATATATTAATAAAAATAAGAAAAAAAAACGTAATGCACTTTATAATTAAGAGGAAATCTAATTTATAGGCGTAATTTCGTTTTTAGGTAGCGTTACTCGGTAACGGATGCGTGCTCGCTGATCCTCGTGGACCGATAAAAGCACCTCCTAAAAGAAATCACTAATCTTCTCGCGTTTTATCGCAAATATTAATCATGTTACTGTATTCGTTCTCGAAATAAATCGATTTTAATATCGCAATTATTTGTTTTATTCCTCATTTTTTAGAATAGAATTTAGACTGTAATATTGTTTTTGGGCTTCTGAAACGGAAAAAGTTACGTATAAAAATCATTAATTTCTGTTCGTATATTTAGCTGCGAACTACACGATTAAAAATTAAAGAGTTGCGCTGAATGAAAATAACATCTATATAATCTTAAATACATGTTGAAGCAAATATGCGTTTATACACACACATCAAGACTTGCCTATCTAGAAGAATTTTTGTAATTAAGGGAACCGTCTATACGTAGCCGTGTTGATTTAAATCGGAATATGGAGTTTATACCCTGTGCACGAAATTATACTATTTTATTAAACGAAGTAACGTTCTAGGTTCAGATAAGAAAGCAGACTTTCGTTGGAATTACGAATTTACTTCGGATCTAAATTCTCTAAATAAAATATAACGCGGCAGTTCTTTACGCCTTTATTTAGAATTAATTAAGGATACTTATTTTCAGATCCTACGTAGTTTATTATTAATTTTTCAGGTAAAATAACTTAAGTTCATTTGCATTTATAGATTTTATAGATGTGGGTATTAGATCGGCTATTTCATTACTAGCTAATAAACCTTCATTTGGTTCTGTCGGTTTATCGATAACATTCATTAAATATAATAGTAATTTCTTTATGAAACCCCTAACATACTTGTTTAATGAATCAATAAAATCTGGTGTATTTCTGGAAGTTTTAAAATTAGGTACATTGACGTTTAAATCTGGAATTAAATCAAACGTTTCAAACTATAGATCAATTTTGTATATTACCAGCGATCTCAAAAATTGTTTAGAAGTGTCTAAAGAAAATATTGTTGAATTATTTGCGTAAGAACAACTACTTCAGCGCGAATCAGTGTGGCTTCGATCATATTTCTTACATTACTGAATGTTAAAACAATGGGAAGTCAAAGGCATGGAAGTTAAATTATTTGTTTTATTACTTAAATCAGTATTTTTCATTCTAATTAACATTTACATCGTTTGTATCTTACGTTATATCAACTAGTTATTACTTGTGGAATTATACATTGGGGAATACTGGCAGATTATGTACGTGTTCCGTGTCAGAAAATTCTATATTTAAAGCCCTTAATACGTTACATCATTAGTAAGAGATACCAGTGAAATTATATTTATAAGTGAGTATCGTTTACATATGCGTTGGTATGTCTGCGTAATGTAGTATATGCGAATATATAAGTTACGGGTAGTCGCTGCATGTGTATATATATGTATATATACGTACTTATCTGTATATATGTGTGTATGTGTGTGAATACATGTTTGTGAGTATCGGTATGTAAATATGTGTACATTTGTAATTGTGAGTAGGTGTATATATATATGATTAAAATTAAATATCATATTATTATTTTTTATTTATATATATACATATATATATATTTCTTTTTTTTTTAAAGTGAAACTTCTATTGGCGTGGTATATATGGGGACTTAACCCTCAAAACGAGCGAGGAAGCTAGCCGAATTAACTGCATATACACACATATATATATATATATTATATATATATATATAACCATGTTTTTTTACATTAGGGTGTCAACGAAATAAGTGACATATATATATATATATATCCTGTTCACATGTACTGCACTACCGACACCAGCCTATCAAACTACATTTTCCTGCATTGCGCGTGTCAACGAAATAGTAGATAGATATGTATATATATATGTATATGTATATATAAACACATATATAAATGTTCGAATGTATTACACTACCAACTCCCGTGTTTCAAACCACATTTTGTAGGATTAGCCGCGTCGACTTATACACATTCACTTATTATTATTATATATATGTTGTGTGTGTGAGTTTATATCTACACCCGCGTAAAAATTAAAAAAAAAAACTCTGTATCGAATTTAGTTAAAAGACTTTAAGTTTCACTTCTGCCCTGCTCTCCGAGGCACAGATGTTTTTTTGTGTTTAC
Organism: Coronaproctus castanopsis; assembly: GCA_032883995.1. Lineage (NCBI taxonomy): Eukaryota > Metazoa > Arthropoda > Insecta > Hemiptera > Monophlebidae > Coronaproctus > Coronaproctus castanopsis. The sequence continues at coordinate 115,098,245 of CM065052.1, forward strand.
TTTTTTCATTTTATTTACTTTGTTCTATACAGTCGTTTTTTATTTTTAATTTTTAATTTTATAAATGATACGGAAAATTATTTTCTATAATTAATTTTTGTTTGATAACAATGTAATAAATTAATACCATCGAATCTGCTATTGTGTGTAAATTTATTTTTTGCTGCTCGCGCAGATAATGCGCATTTGCGGATTTTTTTTTTTTTTTTCTTTTTCCGCGCTATGTACAGCAGCGAGGCTAGGAGCGCGGCCAGCAAATTTAAATTTTGTTAAACAGGTTTACCGACCTAAGCTTAACAAGAAAGGATGAAACGGATGGGGAATCTTGGGCCAGAATTAATGAAATATTTAAGGAAGAATGTTTTGGGATTTTTGGACATTCTGTTAGGAGGTGGTGAATTGTAATCGGAACGTCGCATCTATCACAGGTTGGTGGGACTAATTTTTGGAATATGTGTCCATGTGTAAGTTGCGTATGACCGATCCGGAGTCGACACAGCACCACCTGATCCCTTCGGTCTTCAGGTTGAAACTTCCATTCGCGAACTGACGGTTTTATTGTGTGCAGGTGTGATGTACTTTGTTGTTCCGTCCATCTTTTTTGCCACAACCTATAAAATAGGCCCTTGGTTTCTTCCTTGATATCACTGAGTGGAATCTTAATACGCAGTGCTGGGCGCATTTTGGAAGCTTCTTTTGCTGCTAGATCGGCCATATGATTTCCTGGTATGTTTGCGTGGCCCGGAATCCATACGAAGGTTATCGCCGTTTGACAGTTCTGTACGATTGTATTTATGGAGTTTGCGATCGGATGATTTGATTTCCGTTGAATGTGATGTAAAGCTGCCATGGAGTCCGTAGCTATCGTTATAATGTGATGGTAGGATTTTACCGCGTGTTCCAACGCTAGTAGGATTCCGTATAGTTCTGCGGACAGAGCGGAGAATAACGGTGGAAGTGAAGTTGAAAAGATCACATTTCGATTAAAGACCACTGCGCAACCAGCGGATTCTGCGGAACTTGTACCGTCGGAGTAGTATATATTTTTCCTTTGGGGAGATAATAAATTGTGGATGATGGCAAAGTGAGAGTGCTTTTTTGGGAGCAGTGTAAAATCGAATGCGGCGTCTTTCGAAGTCCATGGGGGAAGGATTTTTGTAGGGTTGCTTTCTATGTTGTATAGCTCATCAGCTTCTGATAGATCGGTATGAATTGATTTCGTAGTATCGGTTATAATTCTTTTTACTCTTGAACCTAATAATCTGGTTTCAGATGTACTCTGAAGAGATCGTTTTATACTGTTAGTTGCTGGGAGCTCTGGATTTGCAATCGTGGGTAACAGAAGATTTACAGTAAGATGATCTCGTCGAAGCGATGGAGGCCATTCTGAGATTTCGCAGTAGATGCTTGATATTGGGGATGTTCTGAGCGCGCCTGTAATTAATCGAAGCGAGGAATTGTGGATAGTATCTAGTTTTGAGAAGTCTCTCTTGGATGCTATGGAAAAGAGGGGGATTCCATAGTCACATTTTGAGCGAATTTGAGAGCGGTATATCATTAACAGTGAAGAACGGTGAGCTCCATACGATGTGTGTGCCAATTTTTTTAGTAAATTTAATTTGGTTGTGCATGACTTCGTCAGTTGATTTATGTGCTCTCTCCATGTTAATTTGTTGTCGAAGAAAAGGCCCAAGTAGCGAATATGAGATGTAGTTTGAATGGGTGTGTTGTTTAGTAGGATATGTATGTTACTTTTACAGGATTTGATTCTACAGAAGTGAACAGCTTTTGTTTTTTCCGAAGAAAACGTCCAACCACTGTTTTGCGCTCTTACTGTAATTTTATTGATTCCTTCCTGAATGATGTGTTCGCCGTGTTCTATGTTTGCACATGTTAGGAAGACTACTAAGTCATCGGCAAAAAGTCCCGTTTTAATTGGGAGTTTAATGTCTTCGATGATATCGTTGATGGCTATATTGAATAGAGTCGGACTAAGAACTGAGCCTTGCGGAACTCCATTTTGCAGTTGTTTAGCTTCCGACACTCTATTTTTAATCTTCACTTTAAAGAGACGATCTTCTAAGAAATTTGCGACGAAAAGTGGAAGTCGACCCTTGAAGCCCCAGTTGTACATGATAGTCAGTATTTTTTGCTTCGTTGTGGTGTCGAATGCTTTGGAGAGATCGAAAAGGACCGCTAATAGGTGGTGCTTGTTATTAAATGCTTGTATTATTGATTCCTGTAAATACAGAGCTTGGTCTATCGTTGTTCGATTTTTGCGAAATCCACATTGATATTTAGTTAATAAGTTTTGTGATTCTAGCTCCCACATTAGTCTGTTGTTGACCATTCGCTCAAATACCTTTCCAAAAACTGACGTTAATGATATTGGTCGATAGCTCTCTATTTGGTGTGGGTCTTTGTTCGTTTTTTTGATTGGAATAGTTTCTGCTAATTTCCAGCTTGCAGGAAGTTGTGAAGAAATCCACAGTTTGTTTACAATATCGAGAAGTAGGTTTTGAACGTGTTCCGGCAGATTTTGGAGCATTGAGATATGTATTCCATCGTGACCAGGAGCTGATGGTTTCGAATGATTTATAGCTTTTTTTAATTCATCCATAGAGAATGTCGCATTATATGGTTCTTGGTTATTTGAATAGAAATTTCTTAGTTGAATTTGGTCCCGATTTTTTGTGCACTGAGGGTGTAAGTTTTCATCGCTGGAGGCGGATGCAAAGAAATTTGCAAATTTTGTAAGAATTTTAATTGGGTCAGTTTCTATAGTTTTGTTTATCATAAGAGCCGACGGTGTTGCGAGTGTTGGCGATCCCTCTATGGATTTTACTTTCCTCCATATTTGGCTTGATGGCGTAAATGGTGAGATTGTAGAGACGTAGGCATTCCAAGAAGCCCTTTTGGCTTGTTTTAATGTTCTCCTTGCTTTGGCCCTCAGTCGTTTATAACTTAGTAGATCTTCTTGTGAATGAGTTCTTTTGACGATTCGCAGCGCTCTTCTCCTGTTTCGGATAGCGTTTGCACATTCTGAGGACCACCATGGGACTACTTTGCGTCGTGTTGATTGAAGACGTGAAGGAGAGCACGAGTGTGCTGTCTCTACTAAAGTCTGGGTTATATGTTGTATATTCATAAATATGTTATTTGTGGATGTGATTTTCATTTCATCAAGTTTGTCCAGTTTATTTTTATACTGCGTCCAGTTTGTTTTTGACGGGTTCCACTTATGAGTAATTGTGTTTTTAGGATACTTTGAACCTGGATTTTGTTCGTATATGATAGCTGGGACATGATCACTTCCTGCCAGGTCCGGATGATGGAAGATATAGAAACGACTGATTAATTGAGGTGAGATAAACGTTAGATCTAAAGTCGACCATTTACGATGCGAAAAGTTGTAGTGAGTAGGGTCACCGGTGAGTAGTTGTGCCAAACTAGCTTTTTCGACTACCTCCTGCAGGACCCGGCCTTTTGCATTATATTTTCCACCTCCCCAGCTTGGTGAATGGGCGTTGAAATCGCCAGTAAAGATTAGCGGTGAAGGAACGCATTGAAGTATGTTTTCCAAGTCGTCCGTTTGTATTTTCTGATCCGGAGCGATGTAAATAGTGCAGATTGAGAGGGGTTTTGGTGTGAAAATGGTAATCGCTATTGCTTGCATATGAGATGGAAGGGTAATACAGTTGTGTATTACGTTGGTTCGAACAGCCAACAGTACTCCTCCGTGAGCACATCCACCTGGAACTGGATCCGATTGGTACACGTTAAAATTTTTTATCTGGAAGATTTGGCTCGGTTTTAGATGGGTCTCTTGAATGCATAATACGAGAGGATTGTATGTATTGATCAATAATTGGAGGTCTTCGTAGTGGGTATAGATACCATTAGAGTTCCACGAAATTATTACTTGCTCCATAGAAAACAGTTTAAATTTTTATTGATTATTTGCTGGTGACGAAATCACTAGTTCTAATGTTTTTATTATTTTTGTGACCCTAATTTTTGTTCGTCGGTAGTTGATGTGAGAATGACAGAAGTTGCTGAATTAGTCCGGGAATGTCATTTGTGAATTCAGCCGCTATGAGGTATGCATTTTGCGACTTGTTGCACATATCTATGAAGCAGATTAAGTTTGTTGGCGTTAGTAAATGTTTTAGGTTTTTCTTTTCTATTTCTTCAACATAACCTCTAAAGATGTCGTTTAGGGATAGTTCTGCTTGTTCCTCCGAGGAAATTTCTTCTCCATTCTCCTCTGAGTCACTAGCATTTTCTTTTTTCTGTTTTTTTGAATTTTTTGGTTTGTTTTTTGATTTTTCCGATTTTGGTGTTACAGGTGCAGTTTTCCTAGTGGAGTTTGATGAGTAATCGGTACTGGTAGACGGCGCTGGGCGCTTTTGACTGATTGGTATTGAGGTGAGGTCTGGGAGAGCCGGAAAACTTTGATCTATTGCTGTGTTAGGGTGATTGGCTTCGGTGTCGTTTGGAATTTCTGCAGGTTTCAGCGCATTTATATCGACTGAGGGGCGGATAAATTGGTGTGCATTGTAAGTGTTGTTTACGGAGAGACTATGTTGATCTATTTCAGTGTTTAACGAGCAATCATCTCCCTTGTGTCCCGTCTCATGACATCTGAAGCAAATGAGATCATCTAAAGTTAAAAATATTCTATAGTTTCTATCGTTGTAGTTTAACAGGAAGGAATCAGGGAGTTTGATCTTACTTGATGTGTTGGTGTACACTTGCCGGCGCCAACTTATAATGTGACCGAATTCGTCATTTTGTGGTTGTACTCTTAACAAGGAAATATGAGAGGCTAATTGTAGCTGGAGGTTATTTTTTAGGTATTGTTCTATGACTGTATTTGGGATGATCGGGCTTACGTTTGAAAGAATTAGTTTCCGCGAGGATGAGTTTAGTTTACGGGCTTTTATGAAGTGTTGTCCAATTGTGATTCCCTCATGAGTGTGGACTATATCATTAACCATGTTTTTGTTTGCTAGGAAGACTATAATTTTATTATTACTAACGCGGGAGGCAGCGATAATATTCTTTGCATCTTTAACGATCGATTTAATTGCTTGGAGGTAGTCGATTAATTTTAATTCCGGTATATAATTTAATATTATGCCTTGGTCTTCCGTTGGATGTTCGAAGTCTAATATCGGAACTATTTTTTTCTTTACTTTATCGGAGTAAGATGGCGTAGTAGGCGAAATGTTCGGGTTAGTTACATGACGATCTGATTTTAAATTGTTAGTAATTTCGGAAACACGCGGCGGTAAATCGCGATTATCGGAATTAACTATATTTATACGATTATCGTTGCAATATGCGTTACTTTTGTTAGTATTAGTAAAAGGAATGTTGTTAGTATTAGTAAAAGGAATGTTGTTAGTATTAGTAAATGGAACGAACTCACCGCTTTCTGTTTGCTTCGCGACATTGTTCAGGCGGCTTTATCTCCGCCTGATAAGAAACGAGTTTGATATCTTTTGACTATAATACGAATGGATTTACACGGAATAAATAACGAATACGAAACACGTTTAATTTTACAAAAAAGATTAACGCGGAATAACGACTATACACGAAACACGTTATCTTAAAATTTGCGGATTTTAATATTAACTTATTTTCTTGTTTGTGTAAGTGTAAAAAAAATAAAGTGGATGGAATTATATATTGATTGAAAGACTCCAAGCAGCTCGATTTGAATTCAGATCCCACATGGGATAAGAAGAAAACGTCTTCAACCAGCTCAGTTTATCAAATAAGTGGAAGTAAAGAAATTAGTGAAGATAATATTCTGTTTGCTCGTCACTATGCGTGGTCGAATCTCTCTTGAAAGGGATCGCTTAAATTATATTCTTCACGAATTTTCGAGTTGATGAGAATTAAATCGAGCTAGTTATAACCGCGTACCGACAATATATTTTAGGGAAACATTTATTCCGTTTTATAATAATCAGAATTATGTTATTTATTTTGAAATTCTTAAAGCTGTTTTTGAGTAAAAAGAAAAACTATAATATGACCGGATAGAAAAATTTGCATCTTTCTAAAAAAAAGTTGATTTTCAGATCCAACATTTCTCAGAGCCGAATGATTTTTCTACTTGATTTTAAAATCAATAAAGGTGTTTTTTTTTTGGTTGACATTATTGTCTCATTTCATATTTACAGCGTAAAATATTTGTCGGGCGCTAAATAAATAATTCAAGTTTACGTTTACTGTCGTTGGCAGTCTGTCCGCGATGTTTGACATTACAGGCTGAAACTACAGATCGGACGGCTTATTTAATTGTCAATCTGGACATGTAGAATCCGGCTACGAGTATTTTGAGCGAAACAAATCATTACGCACTAATTTAAGGATCAAATGAGTTAATTCTTTCAGTCATACATTATAAAATACAAAATTATAAATTTTATACAGATGTTTACTATACAATAGCGCTTCTTAAGGGTGAACCGTGGATAATTTTCAATGTATTTATATAAATATTTGAAAATAAAAAATTTTGTTTAAAATTTCACGTGCCATATAGCGAACATGAACGCGAAGTCATCGTCGATTTGACTTACCGATCTCAAAGTTATCTTACTTACTGATCAGAATTTTTAAAATAATTTTCGGCCTTTTTTGAAATGCTTTATAATATTAATTCAACACCGTGAATACGCACCTATTGCACATGGTCATTGCCTCCATCCGTTTTGTTACCGATATTAATACTTCAATAATATTGTGTCTAAAGCTGTTTTTATAATTATTTATATATTTTTTTCCATAATATATATATATACTTTCCCATTTGTATACTTAATGTGTATAGTTAATTTATTTTTCAATTAGTATCTTTAAGAATATTTTTGTTCATGTTTATTTCGTTATGCAATTGCACTCCTTGGGTTATTTTGTTTTAGTTTTTTCGATAATGTAATTTTCTCTCTATACTACGATGTATTTATATAATCTCTTTATTTTCATTTTTGGTTTTTTTCTTAATTATCTTAAATTTTAATCGCTTTAAATTGTATTTTTTTTTGTATAATATGCATTTTAATATGTATATGCTCATTTACACGAGCTCATTTTACACGCACTATTGATGGTCTAAGGTTTCTCATCTCTTATTCCATCCTTTTTTTTTTAAAGTTACGCATTGCAAGGAACTATCGCAGACACATATTTATTTTTGTATTATACTGGTTATTTTTCCTTTGTTCTAGCTACACAACTCTTACATACATTTATTTATTAAGTACATTAGTTGCCTGCACCTTTGTGACCACAAATTATTTAATACATTTGCCCCACCGCGTAACCATTAAAAAAAAATAATAATAATAAATGAGCTAAAATGTTAGTTTTTATAAAACATGAACTAAATGAACTAACATGTTGTATCTAATCAGGGGCGTATTACCCCCAATGCCAAGAATGCCATGGCATAGGGCGGCAAATTTTGGGAGGGCGGCATGTAGGACCAAAAATAAATTTTGTTAACAAAAAAAATTAATTTTTTTAGTTTTAAATCAGATATATTTATCACAAAAAATACAAGTAATTATTTTATAGTACAATTTTTCTTGACTTTCTTAAGGCGAATTCTTCGATCAAATTTTCAAAATTTATTCGTCGATTCAAATCATTTTCGATGCATAACAACCAACATATTTGAGTAACAAAATTTTGGAAAATCGATGGCCTTACATGGGGCGGCACCACTTGTGTGGCGTAGGGGCGACAAAAGTTGAAATACGCCCCTGTATCTAATACAAAGTAAATTAATTAATTTTTATTCGTTCAGTTCTGATGATACTGTAGCCAGTGAAATAAGTAAACTGTGTTTTTATTAAATATAATTCGATACGGTATAGACGTTTATTTATTTCCTTAAATGTTTATTATCGAACGACTAATTCAGTTCTTCATTGTGGTTCCTCTTTCAGTTTGTGAACTATAGACCGCAGGCATATATCGATATATCTGCGTGGATACCGTTAACTTTATATTTTCAAGATAGTAACGCAAAACCTCATCACTTTTCAAATTTAAGACGAAATTTGCAAACCAAAATTTGCCTGCAGACTTTGGTATCTCATCTACAGTCGAATGATAAATCGATTTTTTTTCCCCACCGCGTCTGAGGAATTTTTCCTATCTATCGTTTACAGTCGCGAATTCGTTGGTAATACCCGCGAGAGGTCGTTTTTGAAGCGATCTATTCGGACTTTCGCATTTTTCTTAAAAGACGCATTACAAAAGGAAATGGTAGGTCAAGCCAACAAAAAAATACGTAAGAATGTTAGATAAAGATTAGGAAAGGGACACTACGAAAAGACAACTGAAGGTCTATATAAACGCGTGGAAATATAACTTTCCTAGAAGCTCTTCTATAACCGATGTTAATATTTATTACTACTACTGACTAATATAGCGGTAAGCGTAAACGTCTATTTGTTGTATTTATCTTATCGTCCACTTAAAGTAGTAGAGATCCGAATTTTCCTCCGTGTACGTGTATATATTCGGAATTCCTCGGAGATTTACGTAAAGTAAATAAGACTACGTTTGATATTTGGATTCGCGGTAGAGATACGCGTGTATAATAACCGTTAGGTTAGACAAAACGCGGTAACTGTTGACTTACGACCGACTAAGAACGCAGTTTATGTATTGCACGTAGGAGTTATTATGTTGCCCAACGATGTATTACATCGTATCGTTTCCGTCTGTTTTTTTTTTTTAATATATTTTTTCATTCGCCATTTCCATTATAGAAATTCCCAAATGGGGAAATGACCGATAGGTAGGAAGAGCGATAAATCCAACGATATGTATATTATAAAATGTACGCTTAAATCGGCGAAGACTCGAGCCTTTAAAATATATCGAGATAGAAATGCCGCCGATCGTATTCAACCGGTTTTATTTATTTTTTTTTTTTTGGTTTCGCGATAGTATATTTTTTTTTAACAAATTGATGTTATGAAAATTTAAAAGATGACAATTCGATTAATTAGTTTATCGCCACTACAAACTTTATCTAGAATTTTTTACTTACATTCTTCGGCATCTATAATTGTTAAACTTAACGAAATAATATCTAAATAATGTTGAACCGTTGTCCGCAGAATTACAATACAGTTTTTTTTGTTTCCTAACGTCTCAGTTTTTAATACTGCCGGTAATATATTGCGCATTATAAAAACTAAGAACAAAACGATTGTTATGGAGTTTGTCGTTCGAATTAGGAAGATTATCGATAATTAAGACTTCGACTCCCACTATAGGTATGGTCACGTCAGCCAGTTTTGAATCGTCAATAATCAAATTCGATCGTATTCCGCTTTTAATAAAAAATATTTTTATTTGTTTGTATTTAAAATTAATTAAACATTTAATATATTTCCCGTCGAAAAATATCCACGACCAGCCAGAATTTGATCATGACCGGTGCGAAACATATCGCTATTATTCTCCGAAAAGATCTTATTAACGTAATAAATGTTTTCTAGTTTTAACATTTCCTAGTAAATGCTATAGATTTGAAATTATTATTATAGATTTATACGAGATTAGATCTTTTCTTTATAATTCTATCGTTATTATTTACATAGTTATTATGTTTCCGGATACTTCAAGCTTCAGCCCAATATGTAGCGACATAGACGACCTTATCGTTTGACGCAGTTAGATCATATACATCACAGTTCTAATCCATCGTTGAACATTCGAGCGAGTGATCGAAAGTTTGTGTTTCATCGCAGTTACACTTTACCGTTTTTTCTTTTTTATGTCCCATTTTCTGAGATTTACTTTACATCGTCTGGTTCGAGTTCTCAGTCTGTTGAGTGATCGTCAGACTTCCCGTGTTAAATTATTGGCAAAACTTCCTGTAACTTAACTGAACTGTTTGGTGCAGCATCGTTCGACATCCTAACTGTTTTTGATTTGGGCTGAGCTAACAGCATTTCAGTTGACTTGAGGAAACTGTTCCTTGATTTTAGTCGCCTTGGGGGGGCATTATGTCTAAATAGACGTAATTTGTGATGTAAAGCTCCTGCAATCTAATACCCCAGTGGGTAGATTTGTTGATGTAGGTTTCAGGCATCCTGTTACTATTCTCATTGCTTTATTCAGTACGACATCTACTTACTTTGTATGACACGAGTTCTTCCATACGGGCGCTACGAACTCGGCTGCGGTGAAACAAAGGAATAATGCTGACATGCTCAATGTATACGGTTTCTCGCCGCAGCTGAATTCAATTAGCTTTCTGATTACATTATTTCCAGCTCCCACCTTTTTCTATATGGATGTACAACGCTGTTTAAGCGTTAACGAGCGGTCCAAGATATTTCGGTGATGTTCCAACTTTGTTCCTTTCCAGGTGATATCCAGTTTCATTCTACGTGTTACATAGTTAATTAAATACGGACTTACGTGACGGAAATGAACGCAAAATTTTCAATTATTTTCAATTGTTAACCAGAAATATGTTTTACTTGTCACGCGCTGAATATTAATATTGTCACTTATTTTCGCTTTATTTAACCGGGCGGTTTCATTTATAGTTAAAACATGTTTTCTGTAATTTGTCAAAGACACCACATCAAACTCTTCCGCTTGTACAGTCATTTTATCGATTACTGGAAAATCTAACAGATAAACCACCGGACAGGCGACAATCCTTTTATTTTTTTTTCAAGCGGGAGGGGGAAAATCTTCAAAAGACACTGATGTAAAAAAAAAAAAGTTTTTAATAAGGCAGTTCATACACACAAGCCCTGCAAAATAGCCAAAATCAACGACAATGAAAATACCTCCACACTTATAATTAACTTATTGCGATGGAAGAAGGGATGAGTATACATATAGTCTCTTCTTACATCAAAATAAAAAAGTAACAAGTTTATGCACTAATTAAATATAAATAAAAGAAAAAAGGCAAAATAAGATAAAATGTTGTAAAAAAGACAAAGAAAAAATAAACTCTCCAATTTAACTTCTATAAAGTATCACTCATACCAAAGTAAAGTAAACAATATGGATATTATGACCGAAACTTCTTGATGCAAAGAAAAAAAAATATTAAAATAGTAATATATTAACTATAATTAGATATTAAAATAAACTAAACTAAAAACATATGTATATTATAGACAAAGGACAGCTGGCCACGCTACAAATATTACAAAAGGTTAAACGATTTTGGGGTCACGGTTGACTAAGTTAATTGCGAAACCACGAAATTTTGAACTTTAATCGCATAACCTGATCAGCCAGTAAAAGGAAACTTCTAACTTTCCTACTAAGCGGCACGCCAGCTTCGGTTATTCATTACGGATTTTTACTTGGCACGCGTAGTTCTCGAGGTATAAAGAGAAGATGGTGCTAGTTAAGAAATACTTTTCCCGATCTTATTTAATAGAACACGACGTGTCGCAAGTATTTAGAATCGTTCGCGTCGAACAAGAATGTACAATTTTGTTAACATAAAAAAAAAAAAAAAGTGATGGAATGTAACACCTAGATACTTACTGCGACTCCGATTATTTCCGTTTCATTTCAAATTGGCGATAATATAGGTGAAATTTCCCGAAAGTTTTTATTTTTCTAAATAAAATCCGCACATCAATCCACGACTGGCCGGATTTCAACATCTTCCCTTCGTAAATTAAATTCCGCTCGTCTTTTCCTATAACTGCCGCTCGTTGCGACAATAGAATAAAATCGTTCAAGAAAAAATTACGCATATATATATACAAGCGTTACGTAAACCTATACGAGACGACTTAAGGTTAAGTGTGTAAAGATGTACGCATATATAGGCAGAGCAAATGCCATAGCGGAAACGATAGCTGATAATATATTTGCTATCGTCGAAATGTTGACATTTAATTTTATCAAGTCGCGTCTTCTAAATTGATACATCGCTAGCTGTAAACAGAAAATATCGCATTCGTAATAAAATTTTATCCTTCGTAATGTTATATATAAATATGTTTATACACACATACACACATGTATATGTATATATATTATATATGTAATACTTACGTACACTGAAATTCCAAAAATTGAAATATTCAATTTCACAGAAACTCTCTGTCGTCACATTTTCCGCTATCTGAAACTTTTGACATTTAAGACGACGAGGTCACTTGAAAAAGGTACGATAAAATTATATATATATATATATATATATATATATATATATATATATATATATATATATAAAATACAGCGAGAAAAGTGAAAGAACATGCGAGTATTAGGAACAAAAAACTTTATAGTGTTTTTGCATTCAAGAAAGATTGACAAAATTTAGAAAAAGTTTTCTGCCTAAAGCTTTCTGTCATCACGTTCGAAGAGTGACATTTGGTAAACGTGAATGATATGTGTCATACATATATATGTTACACTGAATTCAATTATGGCCCTTCTACTAAGGAAATAAAGTCATCTTTTATCAGTTTCTGAGAATATCTTGTAAACGGAGGTTAACAAAACTCAGACGGGATATAATCGAGGTTTTGGGGCGCTTAGGTAAGTAGATAAATAAATAAATAGACGGAGAAATATATGTAGGTAGATCGTTACGTGCATAGATAAATAGATATAAATATATAGAGAAGTACATAGATAGGTAGATTAACGATAAATGAATACATCGAAAAATTGTTAGATGGGTTAATAGACACAGATATATATAGATAATCCATTTATCTATTTACTTATTTGCATATCTTCTATCCGTACATCTGCTGATCTAATCTACCTATCTCTCTATCCATATATCTGTTTATTTAATCTATCTATCTATCTATTCATATATCCGTTGATCTAATCTACGTACCCATATATCTATTTATTGAATCGATCTATCTATCTACGTGCTCATATGTCTATTTATTTATCGATTTATCCATTTATCTATCTGTCTATCTACCTACTCATCTATTTATTTATTTATTGATCAATTAATTTGTCTACCGATGTATCTATTCTTTACATGTATCTATATCTATATCTATTACTTTCTTTAAGATATATTGCGGACGTTGTATATGTATCTGAAACCGGATTAAAATTTAATGTAAAAAACAATCTATTCGTCAGGATGATAGGCCGTTGAAAACTTCTTCATCGGGTGTAACGAAAATAAAAACGAATTTGTGTATAAAACTTATCCTCGAGAGTATTAACGAAAACTTGTAACGATATTCGATTCTCCACTTCTTTACTTATCAATAATTTAAGACGTCCAACTTATATTACTTCTTTCAATCATGCAAATATAAAATCCACCTACCCTTTCCGGCGATTCTACGCCGTTGGAGATGAAACCTCAACAAAATCGATTCCGGCTTCTTATTTTTATTCCTTACATTTATATTCGAATTCTTAAGAAATGGAAAACCGAAAGAATCAGATTACGCTCCGGGATTTCAAATTCGAAATCCGTCGTCAACCGGATCTATTAATATTCAAAAACCGAACCGAGTTCTGAACGAGAAAAAAAAATCAAAAAACAAACAGAATAGGACAATAAATGAAGAAATAATGTCGTAGTATTTCGATTTGAAACAAGACGAAAATGAAATTATTTCGGACACTAAGAAACGAAAGGAACGATTAAAGAAACATGAACTTTCCCTTTTGGCTGTTTACTTCCGTTCGGAAAGACCCAAACGAAATTTTAGTTATACGAACTTTATAAATAATAAAAACCCGTTAAAGTCGCATCTACAAAGGCCGGTCGTTCTACTTTTGATCATTCGCATTCTGCTCGGTCGGTCAGTAAAAATGTGTTCTATATCTATACTACCGATGCTAGGAAAATTGCCTAGAAATAATAAACGAGAATTATTACCGGAAAATTCGTTTACCCTTCCTTACTATAAAACAGACCACCTCGCTGCTAATCAAATGTCCGAACACTATCGTGAGACCTACCGCAAGTTTCACGCCTCTATGAGCTGGAAATAACACGAATCGAAAATTTCGCTTTGATGAGAGAAATTTAGGTTTAGATCGGATACCCGACCTCCGATACTTTTCACAGAGTATCGCTTATCACAGGACCTCTCCGGGAAACGTAGTATTCTAAACGAAGAATAACAAAAATGACTCTAATTAGCGTTCTGAACTCGTCGTTGTTTGTTAGAGTAACAAAAGTAACCGATAGTATAGTTTCAAAAATCATCGAGATGACGCGGTTAAGTTCCGGGTTAGAAGTTTCTTTAATACGTAAAAGAAGATAGCGCGCGTTGTTTGAATACGAGGATAATTTTCAAACTACTATTTATATATTATACCTCTTACAAACGACTATACGACCAAAGGGAGACGATGATTAAAAACAGTCTCGGAAACCGTCGTCTTCTCGTCTAAAGATTGTTTGCACTTTGTAACAACAGACTGAATACTACTAGCGTCGGCCGACTGTCGTCGAAAGCTGAAGAACGCTAGAATTTCTGATTTCGATTATTAATTGGAGCAATTCCCGAATTCGTTCAACTTACTCAGTCCGACGTTTCGCAGGCAAATATTTTACATTCTTCCTGCAAGTCGATTTATTTGTATACGCGTTCAAATGACACACACACACACCCAAACACGCACGATATATATATATATATATATATATATATATATATATATATGTACATATGTATATCCAAGGAAAGGTCGAAATTTCGTACATCGCAATCAACATTCTTTTGCAAAAAACACGTGTACGCACAGATGTAAATACATATACTACAACGTAGGAACAGACAAACACACACACGTGCATAAAATATCAAACTTTCAAAGTTCAATTTATTTTGCTGTTATAATCATTTCTAGTTCACGGATTATTATTTAATCGCGTTAAGTAATTATTTGATTATGAAGAAATAATAAATCAGTAAAAGGGAAGATTTTAGTATTTATTTCAATTTTGATTATCTTAATTATAACTATTCCTAATTATATGATTAGAGATAATCTTTATTATTGTTGATTTTATATAATCTATATGTTATTGTCGTTGGTATTGGAAATTATCATATTTTAGTTTCAAATTATATATATATATATTTGTGTATTGTACGCAATAATGATGACGTTAAACTACATAAAAAAAGTAGAGACCAAAATATTTTAATAGCGACAGCCTCTCTCTCAGCAGTAAGTAAACTACAAACCATTAATCCACAAAATGTTAGCAATATATAATTGAATAATAGAAAATTAGTAAACTTAAAAAGGTAAACAACAAGGTGGAGCTTAAGTGGATTTCAGGACACGTTGGACTTTATGGAAACGAGACAGTTGGTGATCTTATGAGAAGTGAACAGAATAATAGTGAGCGGATAAAACTGAACTTACTTATCGTTTAGCGTCAGAATATTATATGTATGGAGTAATTAAATAAAATAATCAATAATTAACAGAATAAATTATAATAAAACAATAATGAATTGTAAATCGAATTTTAAACTTTTCAGCCAACTTATAGCTTCGTTCTGTAAGCTGTGCAATTCCTTCATTTTGAATACCGGGCGAGAGTATACTAAACACTGTTCTACAATGTGCTGAGCGGTTTGATGGGCTTTTCCGTATTCACAATCGGGGGAAGAGCTGTCATGGTCCACTTCTCCATTCAATATCCGCACCTGGCATGTCCAGTTCTAAATCTGTTCAAATTTCGCTGGTTCAGGTGGCTTTTTTGTTGTATTTTCCACCAAATTTACCTTATCAATTTTGTTTTTAACTGCGTCCCAGTGGTTCTGTCATTTTTTATTTTCCACGTAATTCTTATTCCACGGTACCTTTCTGTATTTTAAACGTTGCTTTGGTGCGTTAGCTATTTCTGTATACATTGGTAAATCCGTATTGATGAAAAAGTTGCCATAATCCCGTAGTAAGGCTCGTTCACGTCGGATCTCTGCTGTTGCTACGTTTGCCAACACGAGTAACCAAGGCAATGGGGTACTCCTAAGTGTTCCGATAATTGCCCTGAGTGTTACATTTAACTGTGCGTCAATCTTTGGCGTATGTCAGCTGTTTATCCAGATGGGAGAACAATATTCTGCGGCGGTGTATACTAAGGCCAGCGCCGATGTCCGTAAAACCTTAGCTGTCGATCCCCATCCTGTATACCAGCTAGCTTTCGTATCAAATTGTATCGAATTATTAATTTCCGTGCTAAATTACTCAGATGTTTACTGTAAGCGAGTGAACGGTCTAATTCCATGGTATCTGGGGAATTTTCTGTTTTTTAGTTGTATTCCGTGAAAGTTAACTGTTATTTCAGCATTAGCTACTTGTGTATTTAGCTGAAACAGGGCGATCTCCGTTTTAACTGGATTGGGTCTCAATTTCCAGGCCTTAAAGTATTTGCTCAATTTCTCCTGATTCTGTTCCAAAATGTTTCCACATTGTGCAGCGTCTGCGTCCTGAATTCCTATGGCAATATCATCTGCATACCGAAATCTTTTACTATTTGTCGCCGGGATATCATGCACATATATATTAAAGAGGACGGGTGCAAGTATAGATCATTGGAGAAGTCCATTATTTCTACGTCGTCATCTGCTACTCTGTTCACCGATATACACTCCGAATCGCCTATCCGCCAGCATGTTTATAAGACGGATTATTTTGATACACGGTACTATCTTCGAGAGTTTTAACATCAGACTATCCCGCCATACAGTGTCATACGCTGATGAAGGCCTCCACGAAGCGCAATTAATATCTCAACGTAAAGGAAAAAAGCAATTGTTTGGGTGTATATATATATATATGAAAAAAAAACCAGTACAACCTTAAAATGTTAGAGCTAGTTAAGACGATGTTACGACTACTTATCGCTTTTGAAATTGTTCTTTCACCTAAATCAACAATGTTAGAAAATTCTCCATTGGAAATAAGCCGAGATACATAGGTGGAATTTTCGTGTATCGAAATTAACATTCTTCTGCCAAATTAAAAAAAAAAACGTTCGAATATAAATATATATTGCAATACACACACACATATATATGTATGTACGTGTGTGTGTGTATAAAATATCAAAACTTTTAAACATCTCCTATAGACTTGGATTTAATTTCGCCGTTATAATTATTTCTAGTTTAGCGATTATTATTTAACTGTGTATTAATTGATTATGAAGAGATAAAAGGACAGGGAAGATTTTAGCATTCATTTTGAGCCTTGATTATCTTAAGTATAACATTTTAGTTTTTTGGACTGAAGTTAATAAAAACGATAGGGTAAATATATTGTGTAAATGAAGTACAAAAACAGTAGAAATAGCAGATTGTCCAGAACCGTTCCAACTAGGTTTATGCTATTCTGAACAAATTATAAGATTAAATTAATTTCTACACTACATACTTAGGCCAGGTGCACGTTTCTTCTACGATGATTTCTTTCTGTAATTAAAAATTTTAAACAGCTTAATTACTAATTGATGTGCTCTATTATCGCTAAAATCTTTACCAGAACGATTACAGCCGGAATGGGTGTGCTTAACAGTCTCGGTAAACAATATTACACAGTTGTCGGAGTGTGCGATGTTATACTTGTATAAATAATCTTTAAATAAGTCGTGACCAGTTATAAATTCTACGTCAAAAAAAATTATGTGTAAATGATGTATTACAGAATTTTTTTTAAATGTCTGGACATTTTTTTTTTATCTATCCCATTATATTCATTCCACTGCGATTGAAATTTATTTGTATATATCTAATAGATGCACCAGTTGTTTAAACGTTAAAAGTTTTTGTTCATGATGAAATAGGGTTGTCGATATTTTACGTTACTGAGAATTCGTGATCGGGATTTATATTATTTAATGAAAAATAAATTAATACGTTTCTCTATACATGAAATTAATGCTTTGATTCCTGTAATGTCGATGTTCGCCAAATAGCCGGTAGTTCTGTAGGATTTAGTCAATTTTATCGCTATATTGAAAGCTTTTTAATATATTCTGAAATCTCTTTATTTTTAGCATACCTATATATATATATGACAGTGTCATAAAGAATGTTTGATAACGCTAAATTTTTATATAATATTATTCCATTTTCGTAATTTAAACGGGTATATTATACAATTTATTAAATATAATTAAAAATTTATTTATTTCCCTATGTAAGTGGGTAAAATTTTAGGTTGTTATCTATCATTGCGTCTAAGTATTTAGTTTGCCTAATCGTGCTAATATTTAATCCGCGTTGCGCTAAATTTAGTCGCTTATCCTTTAATGTTTTGTTAAAAAACAAATAATTTGACTCGGAATCGTTTATATTTAAATTATATTATTTTTATTGCACCTATACCGATTTTACGACTCCAGATTTTGAGAATCATGACATTTCGGCGTTGTCGGGGAAATGTACAATTTTGTTAGCATTAAAATTTCACCGAACGTATAGAGAGCACCGAACGGTTAAACTTAATTTGTTACTATAGATTTTTTTTCGCGCAGAAAAAAAAAACCATTCTTTAATTTACATTCATACCAACGTCGTAAGAATTAATATCAACAACCTAGTTTAGGTAGAAAGGAACTAATTCCGTATATCATCTGAATATAGAATGGCGACCAAAGACGTGTGTATATGTAGATAATAGTTTGCGGCTGAAATTGGGCAACATACTTGTAAACTAAAAAACGACAGTTTAAAGTCCCGAGGTTAAACTGGTAAGCGATGATGTCGTTCGTAACTTATGTGGATGAAGTGAACTAGCGAATGAGTAAATAAGTAAATGAAGAATTTTACACGGTATAGCATCGGTCTGGAATGCCTTTGGGAAGTAAACCCAAACTATGAAACACGCGATAAATGGACTGGCGGGGTGGATTTTCATTAGGCTCCAATAATTAATCGTTAAGGTACAGTCAATTTGACGGGCTAGTACACACTGTTAGCAATAATAATAATAATGGTAAATATATTCGCTGGTAAACGTTGATTTTAGACTCGGTCAGTATGTAAATAAACTCAGAACAGGATTTTGATCATTATATTTCCTCGCTTTCGATAACATCCATCACAGCGTTGTACGATACGATTTATCGTTTCCTTCTAATGTAATAAAAAAAAATCAAATTTTAAATTTTCAAATTCCTTTCAACGCTGACTGGCATTTATTAGGCGATGGGCCATTTTTAAGTTAATCTTGTAAAACAATCGCAACTACTGTAATAGTTTTCAAAACTCGATATCGATTTTCAGCCGCTGTGTCCTTTAACGTGATACATATATTTTTAATGCTACAAAAAATTATCTAGTAAAATTAAAATGACGTAGAATGTTTTCAGTTGTAAAAACATATATCTAACGCGTTAAAATTACCTAGAATCTATTATATAGAAAGTGATTATAATTCATGTTTTCAACTAATCGGGTCACTTTTTTCGATTATTTCATACATCAAAATGTGTAATTATGTGTAAACATTGATAACGCACGCTGAAAAAATTAATAAATAAAACCCTACATTATTTTAATAAATATAGATATTCACTCGTTTTAATCCGTCCCCATTTTATTTATACGAATAACTTTGAAATAAGAAAACATAAAACTGAATCGTAGATTTATCATATATTAACGGGTAATAAATTTTGCTCAGAATCGTGCTATAGGTAATAATTACAGTATAATTTGCGCACTTTTTAACACTTCTGAGGCATTGATAAGAAAAAGGTCGTCTAAATGATGTATATCAACTAACATTGATCGAGTATCGCCTAAAGTCGAATTCGGCGTGATTTTTTATCATTGCCTTCACCGACTTTTTTACTTTACCAGCTACCTATTACTCGTATACCGAAAAATTAAATGGTTAGCCGGGTTTTCTAATATGAAACATCATCTCGATTAAAATTCAAAAAATTTAAACATGTTATATCCGTATCTCACGAGCTGCGAGTTAAACTCGAATCCAACCTAAACAAACTCTCACCAGCTGTAGGAATTCGAATCCAACATAACCAATTCAGCTTTCCATCCAATTGTACGGTAAAGTAATGAAAAACCGGAAAAAGTAATTGGAACATATATCGTATTACGTTGTAGAGTACGCATCGTTTTATAGGTCCTCTCGAGGATATTGTTTAAGCGTCCTCCACTACGATTACGCTAGTTGATGGGTATTAATATTATTACAATAATAGATCCGTCTGGCGCGTACATTCTTGTCTAGTTCACGATTTATTTCAGCTATATCGTCAATAAAATATAGCTTACTATGATCGATTTTGCATTGTATGATAGGTTAAAGTGGATAGATGAACGAATGGACTGATAAATAGCATTTATATAACATATTTATATAATATATTACGTGTAGTATTTGTATAATATATTATGTCTAGTATTTACATAATATATTATATATCATGCCTATATCAACCTACTGTTGGGTGTAAGTATTCTCCAAAAATTTTTCCAACCTATTTTTTGCGGCTCGGACCCAATTGATTTCTGCCTATTTAACATCATCCCGCCACCTAGGCACAGGCTTCTCTCCCGGACGCCGACTGCCAATCGGCATCACTGTAATATCCATTTAGTTCATCTTTCATATTCTTGCCTCGGCCCATTTCCATTTTAGCCTGGCTGCGTATTCCAATTTAATCCATGTAACTGTCTTGCGATCTTTAAGCCTAATTCCAAGGTTAATTCTCTCGTGAGCCGTTTGGGTTATTCTAATTCTTCTAGCACTTTCTTTTTAGTAAGGCTCCGTATTTTAACTCGGTCAAGACTGATATCGTATATTGATTATACAGCTTACTTTTAAGTCTATTCGGTATTTCCATATTCCTAAAAACGTTTCCTAATTTTCCAAATCCCGCCATATATAATATATATATACATAATATATATATTAATGGGTGCATATTAATTCTTTAAGTGTTTGATTAACGATATATTTTTTTGTACAGCTGATTTTCGCAACAAAATTTTAGCCATCTAATCTGTTTATAATTTTTAGAGGGCTCCTAAACTAATCGATGTCCGAACATGTTAGATGCGCGTAATTTATACACCCGATACCGGATATATTCCCCACCCGCACTTATGATTTCTTTAAGAGGATTATAGCGTCGAAACGAGAAAAGAAGTCCTAACATAAAATCTTTCGGAACTAATTTTCTACGTACGCACAAGCTAAAATTTCCGAAAAAGGGCGTATACGGTCGATTTAAAGGATTGGCACTAAAACTATTTTCGACAAAACGGGTTTATATGTACAAGAAGATTATGAAAAAAAAAACGATACTATTGGATGAGTCGACAAAAACTGCAATTAGATAATACAAAAAAAGACCTACAATTATCGAAAGGACATTTTCGACACGTCAGAAGCATCCGATAGTAAGAAATTTTGAAGCTAGTCTTTCGGTGATGAATTTGAAACTGAAACAAATTTTTCAAAATACCCGCGTCTTAGGAATTTTCGACACGAGTGTCTAGTGGTGGTTATTTTAAAAACTTGTGTCCATCAGTTCGTCATTAAAATTATTCCATGGATTTATGCAATATTTTCACGTCGTTTAAATTTATTACACGATGCAACCCTTTAAACGGTTGAAGATCTATATTCGCTAATTGCGTTTTACCATACGCGTAATAGCGTGGATTATTATTATTATTATTTTTAATTTTTCGAGCAAACTGAATAAACAAATTGATATTTTACAAAATGCGGTTTTCCATTTTGACGTTCTTTTTCATATTTGTTTGTTTAAATAAATATTTAATCGCGATAAAAATTTATATTTGTTTACACATATTTATTATTTAACAAATTTTCCATCGACAAAAATCCGGATTATGTAAATAACGGCAAATGTATAAATATCGAATACGCCGACTAAAAATACGTACTATTTGAATCTAATATCGTTTATTTCTTATTCAAATACCTACAATCATCATGCGTACTTCGGTAATCTACAGTTTCATCGCTTTATGCTTGGTAAGTAAATTAATTAAAATTATATATAAATTAATAACGAAAAAAAAAATGCATTTAAAAGAATTAAATTTTTATATAAAAATACCGCAAAGCTTTTCGGTCGTTAAGGCTTTATTCGTAAAAAATCAAATATAAACATATACAAAATTTATGAAAAATATAAAAGGAAAACAAATATAAAGTAAATCGTAAGAAAATACACAATTTACACGTACGATATGACCAAAAAAATATAAAATGCTGGAAAAACATTTATAAAAAAATCTGATAGTGGATATGGTGAACAGTTGACAAATCGGCGATATAAAATTTATACATAAACAATTACACGAAATAGTCGGAAAATAAAAACTTTCTGTCCAATATAAAAATTGATTGAATTTATAATACATTTCTTAATAAAATTCTTCGTCAAAATTTATCGTCCAATTCGATAAATTATTTTTATCTCTTTCTTTTATTACTTCCAATTTTTTCTAATAGTTTTCTCTCTCTTGTTTTAATAATGTTTTTCCGTATGTAAAATTTTATCACTTCCGTTTATATCAATTTTGTGTTTTAATTCTTTATAACGTTTTTCAAACAACAATTTTTTATCATCGTTCATATACGAAATTAAATCTTCTTTAAATCTTACTGCGAATTTCTATTTCTCGTGTGTATTGATTATAATTTAATTTATATACTACCGAATTTTTAAATATATTTCTATCTACTAGTTTGTTATTACCAATTGATTTCGATAATGTGTTATTATTTCTTATTGCTAAATCTACGTTATATTTGTTAAATATTTTTTTTATTTTTTAGATACGACTTGTTACATAATTTATCGACCCCCCCTAATGATTCTTTTTATCTTATTCCATATTTTTATCAACTATAATGGCGTGGTTATATTTATTATTGGTTCCGATTTGTTTTATTATGTCCCGTGGTCTTTATTTACTTCATCTATATTGATAGCCGAAAAGTTTTGTTGTCTTTTCTTATAAGAATTTAGATTTTTAATGTTTATTTATATTTTTGAAATCAATGGTTATTTTTCTCTTGTACGTATATATACAAAAAAATTACCCATAAGAAACGTCGTGAAAAGCGTTCGAAATTGAAAGTTCGTGAGAATATATTTCCCAAAAAAATAATGTTAAACCATTATAAGTTTGGAATATCTTAATTTACCTTCGATGCTCCATAATATCAAATTCTACCCGTTAAGGAACTCTGTTCAAAGCGTGCGGTAATTCGCTATATTTCTAGGTTTATAATTTTTCACCTTCCACTATTGTATTATATATTTTTTTTCTTCATAATGTATATTGTGTTTTGCATATGATTCGAATTTTTGATTAATTTTCCTTTCGAAGACCAAATGTTTGTTAACAATTGTTTCAGTTACGGCGTTCCCTATAGCACACGGTAATTTTTAACCGTTTTAGTCGTAAATGTCCTCTATAGGTGTTGTAGATGACGTTGAACATTTCGTGTTTTCCAATTTACGCGTTAATCGGTGTTAAATTCTTAATAAAAATAATTTTCACAAACTACTCCCATAAATGGAGGCGGATATGCGCTGGAAGTTCAGAAGTGTATCCAATTTATATTTTATAATTTTTTTTAAATTTTTATGAAGTATTAATTTAAACGTTAATTCTCATTTTTCAGTGTCATCACCTCTCTTTTTTATAAAGTGTACACATGTTGTTTTATTTCATTTTTTGCACATATATATATATATATATATATATATATATATATATATATATATATATATATATATATATATATATTCGTATAATGTTATATTTATTTCCTTTTATTTACATATGGATAATTAATTATATATTGTATTTTGTTTATATTTTTGAGTTTTACGTCATTATTTTATTTCCGTTTATTTTCCGTTTTATATTTAATTTACCACATTGCAGGCAGTTGCTATATGCATATACCGCTTTTTCTTTATGGTTTCTATGAGTTCAGTTTCTTTTCAGTTTCAGTTTTACTTTCCCATTTTAATTTATAAGCAACTGCACCTTTATAAACTCAACTTTATCAACAAACTTGCCTCCATCAAGTAAATGGGCAACCATATAAAAAAAATAAAATAAATAAGGGACAATTTTTATGTTTCAGCTCTAAAAATATTTATTTTCCGAACACGTTAAAAATTATGTAGAATAATTTAATAAACGATATTGAAAACAAATATTACTTTATATTTTCGCATTTAGAATTATAATGTGTTGCATTACACCGTTTTAGACGCATTTTAGAAACCTAATAAATCTCTCAATCAAACTTTCACGCCCATTTTATACTCCGAACCCATTTCGAATATATTTGGCTAGTTATATATTAATAAAAATAAGAAAAAAAACCGTAATGCACTTTCCAATTAAGAGGAAATCTAATTTATACGCGTAATTTCGTTTTTAGGTAGCGTTACTCGGTAACGGATGCGTGCTCGCTGATCCTCGTGGACCGATAATACCGCCTAAAAAAAATCACTAATCTTCGCGCGTTTTATCGCAAATATTAACCATGTTACTGTATTCGTTCTCGAAATAAATCGATTTTAATATCGCAATTATTTGTTTTATTCCTCATTTTTTAAAATAGAATTTAGACTGTAATATTGTTTTTGGTCTTCTGAAACGGAAAAAATCACGAATAAATATCTTTAATTTATGTTCGTATATCTAGCTGCGAACTACACGATTAAAAAGTAAAGAGTCACGCTGAATGAACATAACATCTATATAATCTTAAGTCGTATGTACGTTGTTGAAGCAAATATACGTTTAAACATACACATCAAAACCTGCCTATCTAGAAGCATTTGTAATTAAGGGAACCGTCAATACGTCGCCGTGTGGATTTAAATCAGAATATGGAGTTGTACGAAATTGTACCATTTTATTAAAAGATAAAAAAACAGACTTTCGTCGGAATTAAGAATTTACTTCGGATCTAAATTCTATAAATAAAATATAACGCGGCAGTTCTTTACGCCTTTATTTAGAATTAATTAAGGAGACTTATTTTCAGATCTTCTTAGTTTATTATTAATTTTTCATTAAATTTTCAAATTCTTTTCATCCCCTAACTGGAATTTATTAAGTGATAGGCTATTTTTAAATTAACCTTGTAAAACAATCGCAACTGTAATTTTTTCAGCCGCTGTGTTCTTTATGTGATACATATATTTTTAATGCTACAAAAAATTATCTAGTACAATTAAAATGATGTAGAATGTTTCAGTTGTAAAAACATATACCTAACACGTTAAAATTATCTAGAATCTATTATATAGAAAGTGATATAATTCATGTTTTCAAATAATCAGATCACTTTTTTCGATTACATCAAAATGTGTAATTATGTGTAAACATTGATGACGTACGCTGAAAGAATTAATAAATAAAACCGTACATTATTTAAATATCTTCACACGGGCACGCGTATAATAAATACAGATATTCACACGTTTTAATCCGTCGCAATTATATTTATACGAATAACTTTGAAATAATAAAACATATAAAACTGAATCGTAGATTTATCATATATTAACGGGTAATACATTTTGCTTAAAATCGCTCTATAGGTAATAATTACAGTATAATTTGCACACTTTTTAACACTTCTGAGGCATTGATAAGAAAAAGGTCGCCTAAATGATGTATATCAACTACTGCCTTCAGAGACTTTTTTACTTTACCATCTACCTATTACTCGTCTACTGAAAAATTAAATGGGTAGCCGGGGTTTTCTAACGTGAAACATTATCTCTAGCGGGATTAAAATTCAAGTTGTGCGAGCAAAAACGTAAACATTACCGCTACGATACGAGGCCGTTATATTCTGCTCTCACAAGCTGTGAGTTAAACTCGAATCCAATCTAACCCAACTCTCACGAGCTGTGAGTTAAACTCAAATTCAACATAATTCAGCTGTCCAATTGTTCGGTAAAGTAATGAAAAACTGGAGAAAGTGATTGGAAAATATATCGTATTACGTCATCGAGTATGCATCGTTTTGACGGTCCTCTCGAGGATATTGTTTAAGCGTCCTCCACTACGATTGTGCTAGTTGATGGGTATTAATATTATTACAATAATAGATCCGACTTGCTCGTACGTTCTTCAGTTCACGATTTATTTCAGCTATATCGTCAATAAAATATAGCTTACCACGATCGTTTTTGCATGTATCCGTTCTGTATTGTATAATAGGTTCAAGTGGATAGATGAACGAATGAACTGATAAATAGCATTTATATAACATAATGTTTATATCATATATTACATGTAGTATTTGTATAATATATTATGTCTAGTATTTACATAATACATTATATATCATGCCTATATCAACCTACTGCTGGGTGTAAGTATTCCCCAACAATTTTTCCAATCTATCTTGTGCTGCTCGGATCCAATTGATTTCTGCCTATTTAACATCATCCCGCCACCTAGGCACAGGCTTCTCTCCCGGACGCTGACTGCCAATTGGCATCACTGTAATATCAATTTAGTTCATCTTTCATATTCTTGTCTCGGCCCATTCCATTTTAGCCTGGCTGCGTATTCCAATTTAATCCATGTAACCGTCGTGCGATCTTTAAGCCTAATTCCAAGGTTAATTCTCTCGTGAGCCGTTTGGGTTATTCTAATTCTTCTAGCAGTTTCTTTAGTAAGGCTCCGTATTTTAACTCGGTCAAGACTGATATCGCATGTTGATTATACAGCTTACTTTTAAGGCTATTCGATATTTCCATATTCCTAAAAACGTTTCCTAACTTTCCAAATCCCGCCATATATAATATATATATATATAATGTATATATTAATGGGTCCACATAAATTCTTTAAGTGTTTGATTAACGATATATTTTTTTGTACAGCTGATTTTCGCAACGAAATTTTAGTCATCTAATCTGTTTATAACTTTTAGAGGGCTACTAAACTAATCGATGTCCGAACATGTTAGATGCGCGTAATTTATACACCCGATACCGGATCGACAATATTCCCCATCACCACTTACGATTTCTTTAAGAGGATTATAGCGTCGAAACGAGAAAAGAAGTTCTAGCATAAAATCTTTCGGAACTAATTTTCTACGTACGCACAAGTTAAAATTTCCGAAAAAGGGCGTATACGGTCGATTTAAAGGATTGGCACTAGAAATATTTTCAACAAAACGGGTTACATTTCGTTCATAGTAGGCAAGGTCGCGTGCTACCGTGAAATCGAACCGGTGCTAGCGAATCAATCGGTCGATCCGATCGTGAAAGAATAACCGTTGATGATGACGGATGGGCTCTAAAAGTCGATACCGTAATGAAACATAAGTTCAGGAAAAAGGGTCGAAACAAAACAAAAAAGGATTAATCCAATTACTACAGACGTTACTGGACTGGCATTACGTAACCGATAAGACGATAATAGTATCGTATAGTGGAACATACGTAAGCAGATAGTTTTTAGTTTTAAAAGTTAAATTACGGCACGTGACCTCCGTTGTAACTGTTTCAAAACGGAAGTTCGAAAAATGTACACCGAACAAAGCGGGTAGAAGTATGCCTGTATACGCGTGTATTGACATATAAATACTTATATATATATATACATATATATATATATATATATATATATATATATATATATATGTTGACATGTAAGAGAAAGAGAATGTGTATGTAAATTTAGATTATTAGTTTTAAAAATACACACATACAACCGCACCTTATCAGAAAAATGAACGAATATTTTAATTAAATTCCTCGTAACGCTAAGAAGAGATTGGCGTGTGGTTGGTATCGCAGTGGAAAAGGCGAGACAAATTCTAATAATTGATACTGTCTACTTGTCAACCTGTTTTTATCTAAACGGACATGCACAAAACGGGATATTATAGCATTTTGTCAAAGTCGAAAATATGAACGGGTGCCAGCTTTAATAATAATAATAATAATGATAATAGTCGAAAGAAGAAATAATGAATAATATAATGGCAACACTGATGAAAGTTGAAAAGGAAATATGTCCCACTTACTTTTAATAATTCGCTTATACCGTACTACGGTCCCGTTCACTCGGCGAGCTTTTCAATTCCACGGAATGGTGTATACGTATACAAACGTAGAATCCATCCTTTTACAATCTCATTCTATCTCTATCTGTCTAAAATTTTACACTTTCATATAACGTTATTCGTATTCTCGATTTTTCCTTATAGCCGTCAACTAGAAGCGAGCGATTTAATGCCTTAACAAATACGTTTTTCTTTACGAACTTACAGACTTCATTAATAACGACGATAATAGTAATAATTTTTAATAATAATAATAATAATAATAATAATGATAATAATGATAGAATGACGAGAAAAAACGAATACAGTCCGATCTCAAAATTCAAATTGGCTTTCCACCGAAACCCTGCCTCTTAGCAGCAGCAGAAGCATTAACAGCAGCCCCGGTGTTATCGGCGATATTATCATTTTCGACACGACTAGGGAAGCATAGTAATTTATTTGGATTTCACCGTGTAGTCGTCCCTGATGTCATTCCTTATCGTAAAGAGAGATACTCTCCGAAAGAGGAAAGGTTATTTCATTACCGACCTCGACGAAATTACTAGAACGTGCTTTCCATACGGATTAGATCGAATAAAGGGGGGTTAATTAGGAAGAATGGATCAAGAAGGTATGAAAAATCTTACACTTAATATAATACAAACGAGTCAATTAACTAGAAATTATTTTTCGCGATTGATATTTTCGAACGAATACAATTTTCAAATGTCGAAACGTTCCAATTCGACAAAAAATTTTTGAGAACAGCCTTTTTTTTTTGGTGAAAAAATGAAATATAATAATTACAACAATTCTCTGCGATAAAGCAAAAATTGCGCGTTTAACTTTTTCCGTTTAAAACATAAAGTAATTTCGTAATTAATATAAAGCAGTGGAGGAACTGTAAACTGTCATTACGTGTTATCGATTTGGAGTGGCTTTAAATAGATTTTTAAACGAATGCGAAAATTTTCAGACGTACCGAATTATATAGGGTGACCCGCAGAAGATGGACGTTTTTTTTTTATAGCGCGCTCGGTGACACTGCTACAATGCAAAACCGCGTACTGCACGTTTAGTGAACACACGACAGATTCGTTTTGTCCAGTTTCAGTTATCACGACATCCTATAACGAGAAGGAGCGCCAGTTTTCCGCGGAACGTTATTTTCAGCATGAATCGATCACGACGCTGCAAAGAGAGTTTCACGACGCTGCAAAGAAAATTCCGAAATGAATTCAATTTTTGTGGGGGTACCTTAAGAGCTGCGTTTATGAAACACGTCCATAAGGTATGAAGCATCTGAAAACTCGGATTTCTGAAGAAATTTAAAAAATTCAGCGAACTCTGCTTGAAAAAAGTCTTCGAAAATATTGTAAAAAGACTAAACGAATGTATTGTTGCAAATGGCGGTCGTTTGAACGATATTGTGTTCAGCAAATGATTGTAAGCTAGTTTTCCTATTTTTAAATAAAATCTTATTCAAAAATTATGATCGAGTAGTTTTTGAGTTATTCAAAAAATAACAAAACCATCCGTCTTCTCTGGGTCATCCTATATAAGAGAACGTATGTTTTAAACAAATTAATTATCCGTTTGTTGAATGAGAGGAAGAAAATAGAGTGTAGAAAAAATGTTACCTGAAGGTAAAATTAATGTGGAAAAAGATCGAGGGAAAGACCACGAGCAATATGAATAGACAACCTCAAGAAAAGTTCCGATGTTCATCATTAAAGCCATTATTGCTTTCGATTGTAGATCGCCGCCTGCCGTCGAAATTGAGACGGCGGATAAAGAAAAATAAGATAAAAATAACTACACACTGAGCTTTACGATTCTCACAGCTCACTGGTAATACTGGAACTTTCTGTTCCTACGACCCGAGTTCAAATACAACGAGGGACGAACATTGTTTGTGGGGAAAAAAAATTTCAAGCCTATTGAGTTATACATTCAAATTGACAAGTAAATAAGTACGAATTTGTTGAGAAAGTAAAAAAGCCGCGGAAGACAATGGCAAATCACTTTCTTCTTCATTCTAATGCAACCCAAGTTTATTAACTCGATTAGAGAGTTAGAGAGAGCGTTATAATTTAAAAAAAGATAAACCCTGTTGTAAACTCTTCGACTCTTGTTTCATCATTAGATAAAAGTAAATTATACACACACGCACGTTACCTGGGAAGTGTGATAACAGAGAATAATAGAAGTATAGCAGATGTTAAAAGACGAATGTGCAATTAATAACAAAAATCAGTACTAACGAATTAGAGACGTCCGAAAATTTTTCAAATGCCTACGTTCGGAATAATTACGGTCGTGAATAAAGGTGCTGAACAGCGCGGGAAATAAATAAACGGAATTCAACGGAGATCTCGATCTGACGCGACTTGGAAAGAAATAAAAACGAACAAACAAATTCAAAAAAGAATGCAGGAAGAAAAAATGAGTTTAATAAACCATGTAGAAAAGCGAAAAATAAAAATGTCAGAGAGATGAACAAGACTAACGTAACAAAATATGGTTTAATTGGCGGGTGTTGGTAGTGCGGTACATGCGAACAGGATATATATACAGGTATATATATATATATATATATATATATATATATATATATATATGTCCTTAATTCAGCTCGCTCGCTCGTTTTACGAGTTAACTCCCCATATATGCCGCGATAATAGAAGTTTCACTAGAATAAAGTTATAGACAATAGTCATAAAGTTGCGTACGATCGTTTCAGGAACTTCGGAAACTAGCCACCAACAGGACGCAATGACTGCAGCCAGAAGGTATTGCCTTTAGTGAATAAAGAAAATAAATCCGATTGAAAGGAAATACTTAATTAGAGATACCTATTCGATCTAGAGGTGTCTCAAGAAACAGATCGGTTATCAAAAATGTGGTTGCGTGTCTTCGAAAGTGGAGCATTCAGACGAAAAAACATTTTATCTTCTACTTTGTTAAAGTTTCCATTGTCGATTTCGATTAGGATAACGATGGCGAGAGTTTTTCTACAGACGCAATAAATGAAAATCGAAATTTTAATTACTTCCTACGATGGTTCGTCAATTTGGTCGGTGGAAAAACTAGAGAATCAAAAAGGGACACCGATACTTCATTATTCGAACAAAACGAGAAGATGGTAACTATTTGATAATAATTACGTAGGGCACGCCGTTCGTTAGCCGGAATTCTGTTAGGGGCGTTTTCGGATGTATACCACTGGTGTCGAACCATATAGATGTGTTTGTAAGTCTATCAGAAACCCAGTCGTCGGCGTCTAATAAGAACGAATGTTTTATTTTAGATGGCCGATTGTGGCCGCAAAAACCAAATAAGTCGTCGACGAAGATAATGATGATAATCGTTTTAGGAAATTCGCACGTGCCCGTTAAACGACAAACGACCGACGCTTTTTAATATTTACCATTTCGAATGTTCACGCATCGAACTTCGAACGAAATAGAAATAACGAACGGATATTTTCCTAATTTTCATTTTTATTTCCCGGTTGAAAGAAGATTATCGTTGACGAAAAATTTTACGGACGAGACACGAACTCTTGGAAATCATTATAGTCGATCTCTAGTAAAGTCTTCCTGAAGCTTTGGACGCAATCATTTGCGAACTACGTTTCACGCTTGTTTACGCCCATAACAATCATTATTAGTATTATTATTATTATTACGATCTTTCGTGGGTCCACATATATATTATATATATATATTTTTTTTCGGTTAATTTTAATCCACCCTCCGTTATATTCGAACATTATTATTGTATCGTTAAAACGTCGAGGGATAAAATATAATTGGTTTCTCGTACAATTAAAACAAATAAAAGAGAAACTTTGGAATCTGACCGACGGATTTCGAATGTTAACTTTGGGCGTTATTTGAAAAAGTGAAAAGTGTGCCGTCGTTAAATGATTTTCGTTCTGGTAAGTTCCAAACTATTTTTTTATTTTTTTTTTTATTTTCTTTAAATCGACGCCCTCGCCAAGGTCCTATATCGAAGGAAAGATTTTTTTTTTAATTGGGTTTTTGGTATGAATACTAAATTTACCCGTTGTCAGCACTATTTTCGTTAAGGTCACGAAAAAAGGATACAAGAAAAGGAAAAAGGTAGGGAAACCCGCCTAGAGATTAATCTCAGATATATACAACGAAAGTGACCAGTGCTGCGAGCGTGTTATTATTCAGGAAGAATAGATTGGCACCCGACGAGGAAGGGAAAATATTAAATTGTAAAATTTTATTGATAAACGCATCGCTATCACTGCTAAACAAGTTTCAAGTGATTAACGTCAGCTGTAGTTTCGCATGCACCGGGCAGAATACGGAGCCAGTAATAACGAAGGCAATTGCGCTTGCAACGAAACCTGATCAAGATGGAAAAGAGATTCTTAGGAGAAGTAAGTGCAAAAAAAGGATGTGGTAGGAAGATTAAGTTGAATAAATTTGTAAAAGTTAAGTCGTCTTTTACAGAACATAAATTTCGATCGATGAGGAAGATCTACACGAACCGATACTAAACAGGGAGAAAAATCCTCGGAATGAAAATGCTTTGCGATGGTCTAAGTTCAGCGGCCTGATCGTATTTCTCTGGATACTCTCACGGGTTGAAACCCAAAAACGAAAGAAACACATGGTTATCGTATAAACTAAATAAATTTTCTACAACGGTTAACAGAGTATAGTCCCTATGGTAGGGTAGCATAGGTTTCTTCAGGGCTTTAAGAACACTTAAGAGAATCACTCGCTATTAATGTTTTCGGATATACTGAATGGCTTTGAGCATGACGAAAGCTTCTGATGTAAACACACTACAACATTTCGGGATCCTAAACAGTTTCGGTATAATTTAGACGAGGAATATAAAATGCTGCGCCAGTAATTTGAGACGCGTATTTTTTGAACCACCTGTAAAAACTGATCTGGCCATGAACTAGCGGTGATTGATAAAAATATACTATTCAATTAGCAGTGACTTCCACTTTAAGGTAGCGAAGAAAAACATGTAGCGTTAATATCGATCTTTAAAAGGATAACGGCAATATAATTGGATCAGCCTTTCCACAAAAGGAAAGTTAGAGATTTCGAAATGTTGAAGGTTCGTAATGATTTCTCTACTAAGTTCTTGATATGTGGATCCCACAGTTAATTTTTGATCAAGTAAAATTTCCCAAAAAACGCTTTTGAGCGGTAAAAGAGAAGAATTCGCAATTGAGTGGAAGCGAAAGATGAGCCAGATTTAAATGTTCGTGGCCGAAAATCATGGTAGTTCATAAGATCGCTACAACGCAAACCGTGGCTTCACGTTTAGTGTACACACGAGAGATTCGTTTTTGTCCAGTTTCAGTTATCATGGCATCGTATAACGAGAAGGTGCGAATAATGTATTCAATAGACTTATCTTTCAGAGAAGTAATTTTCTTTATTATTATTTTACTAATGTATTTTTCTTAATTATTATTTTTTTAATATTCTTCTAAAATTTTTATTTTTAAAATTGTGTATATCAGCAAGATATATTTTGCTATTTCTGAAGTCGTATTTTTTTTCTTCTATATTATATTTTTATTATTCATTACTACTATGCACACTCCGCAGACTCCTTTCTTCATGCACACAGGTAGTCTGGGACTATGTTTTTCATCCCTTCACTGCCCTTAGATTAAGTACACAAACAGGGGACTATTACACACATGCTTTTACTTACTTTTCAGCTACACACTACTTATATGCACTTCTATAATTATTTAGCTTTAAGCACACTAGTCCCCTGTCCTTTATAATAACACCTAAATTTTAAGCAATAAACTAGCCACACCGGGTAAATCCTCAAATTAGTAGACTATTTCGATTATATATATATATCTGGTACCCGGTTCGGACAAGATCGTCGACTCAAAAATATCGTTATTCGAAAATAAAAATATAAGTAATCTTAACATGCTCGCGTGGAAGGCAATTGCAAAACACCATACACAACACCATATGCGTGCCAGTAGTGTCCTGACAATAAATGTAATCATACTCAGTTCTCTTGGGTGTGTGTATGTACACGCTAACGCCATATTATAATTTCTTTGTATGCTACTACTATACAACAAAATATGTACAGGTAAGTAGTTGCATAAATTACCCAAGGCACCAAACTAGCGGTTGAGGATAAATGATGATGATTATATATATATATATATATATATATATATATATATATATATATATATATATATATATATATATATATATATATATATAGTGATACTGTATAAAATGTATTTTTATTTTATTTAATTTTTAAATTTGTTTGACTTGATTATTACTATTATTTTCATTATTTTATTATAATTATTACTTTCTTACTATTATTATTGGCGTTATTATTATTAATATTCATTTTATTATTATTTATGACAATAGCGAAATAAAATTTGAATTGATTTAAATGAAACAATAAAAAATCGTACCCAGTAAAAATGAGTTGACTTAACCGCAGTTAAGTACCAGCGTATGACTATGTAATATTTTAACATTAACTTGTACATTTCACGTTCGATAGCGTATATCAATAACCGTTCTATACGCGTATGTGGTGATACAAATGCGTGGATGTGTGTGTGTGTGCCTGTGTGTGTGTATAGTATATAAATGCATATCGTATAAGTAAATTGGCACTCGCCCAATTACCCGCGCAGCCAATGTTAATAGACTTAATAATTTGATATGTAACTATTATTCGTATGGAAATAAAAAGATTTGATTTCATTGTATACGTACGGGTTAACGTTTCATCACTGCAAATCGATATATGTAATTTACTTTACATTTAATCTGTTTTTTCTGAATGTTCACTTTTGTAACTTTATTTTCATGATATATATATATTGATTGATTGATTGATTGGTTGATTGATCGATCGATTGATTGATTATTACTGTAGTTGTTAATATGGTTGTTATAAATATTATTTAATTTGTTAGCATTACACTTTAAAAAATTGACCTGATCACGAAACAATCTTCGCGTTACGTGTACCTTGTAATGGAAAAAAACAAATACATATATTATTCCAAACATCACGCTACAGTAATAAATTACAAACCGATAAACTTTCCCATCGATAGCCCTCCCGCTTATTTAGAGGATGCTTTTATACTGAAGTTGATTTTCCTCGATAAAAAAGAAATACCCGCCACCAATATTCTTTTTTCCTCATAATACAAAAATAAAGAAAAATCATATTTAAAAAAAAAGGTAATAAAAGTTCCGCTATCTTTATCGAATCGTTCGCTCGTACTCCCGCGAGATTTGCGAGTAACCGACGAACAAACACGTATCGTCCATTTGTACATTTTGATCGTCTTGTACAAATCGTCCACAATCTGCCGTGACCTCTTCGTTACTATCCTTCGTCTGTTCTAGATGTCATTACGTTTACACCGTTCTACCAACCGCCTATTAACGTCTGAAAGGTTACACATCCACACGCACAAGCGCACTCGTGCAATTCGTAAAATCTTAAAGTAAATATCGTTTTTGTTTCTTGAAATGTCGACGTTTATAACTTAAAAGCGTCACATCTTCTACGAAAAGCGTGGAGTTATGTAAATACACATGCATATATATTATATATATATATTTATAAAGAGAGAGAGAGAGAGACATATGTATATAGATATAACATATATATTTATAAAGAGAGAGAGAGAGAGAGAGACATATGTATATAGATATATAACGTATGTATATACTTGCACAGAATGTGCCTGACTGCGTTAGTAGAAGAGTCGTCGTTATTTTTGATTTCTTTTTTATTTATTTATTTATATATATATATTATTTAAAGTTATCATTATTTTATTTCGGTCAAAAGAAAAGAGGGCCAAAATGGAGAGGAATGAAAACGACTAAAAATAAATAAAAAACGTGTAGCTTGTATCTTTGATTTCCAAAAGGTTAATACGCATTAAATTAGATTTCTTTTTGGAAAGTTTTATTTATCTAGCGGGATATCGTGTCTATAAATCGAAAGAAGCCGACTGTAGAAAGCAAATATACCGATGGCAACGGTTGTCGTTGTTTACAAATTGAAAGTAACGATGTAACGCGAACGAAATCGTTACAAAGAGTCGGTTCAGGAAGAATAGAGCCATTTGAACATTTTTTCGAAAGTTCAACTTAAACAAGTAATACTTAAGTGTTCTTTTCATTTATCGTTTTTTTTTTGTTTTTCTCGTAACAAAATAATTCCTAGGAATCGAGTTTAGTCGCGCAATAGATAATGTGCATTTGTGTAATAATGTACACGTGTGCTCTTGTACCAAACAAATGAGCTCTAGGCGCCTTGACATGGGGCAAACCAGGGCTAAAATTAAAGAAACAGAGAAAATGTTTAAGCCACCTGCTCGAATATTATTCCGTACTTCCGACACAACCCCCCCCCCCGGAAATGGCAAAAACGTTTTTATTACCTCCCGTGTACCTATCGTCCTTTTCAATGTATTCGTTAATTCGGTCAAGGCTAAAGTAACTCTTAAAGGAATCGTGCATATGTATATCATAACGTTTAGGGCTTTTGACCGAATAAGCCGGAAACTTTTACCCCTATGTTTAAGAGTGGTAGCTGAAAAATTCGAAAATTAAGACATTCGATAGGGTAATAACTTACATACGGAACAGGCTGTTAGAGATTTATATAATGTGCAGCGTAACAATGGAATGAAGATAAAGGTAAGAGAAATAAAGGCGACAAAAATACGTTGACGATATCGGTATAATAGCGGAAAATAATAATGGATTAAAAGGTGTTGTCTTAAATATAATAGAATAATTTGAAGAATGTAGAACAAATGTGCAAAAATGTTAGCATAACTTTTTTTTTTAATAAAAAATCACAAAGGCAAATATGTTTACCGGTTGATTTTGTTTATTTACAAAATTTATATTGGAAAACTATTTTTTAATTATTCTTATTTTTACTGACTATTGAGTTTTCTTTAATTATAAATTTACATTTTTTTTTTTTTAGATATTATTACAGTTAGGTATCTTCCCTCCGTACTCTATTGCATATATGCTTAAATAATCCTCTTGTGTTAATATGGCCTCTTATATATATATAAATCCAATATTGTTTTGTAAATCCTCGTATAGTGTATTTTCCTTATATGTGTTAGTTTAGTTATTTATCTTTCTATTTTATAACTCATTTGTTAGCGTTAGCGTTTAGTTTATATAAATTTATATGTACAATGAGTAGTAATGGTTTTATAAACTAAACTCAATTAAAAATAAGGGGAAAAAAATTTTTTAAATTATTTTTTATTTTACTGGCTATCGCTATGTAAAAATTTTTATATTACTGATGAATGTGTCAATGTGTCACATTCATCACATTCATCGTCAGATTGTTTTTATTAATACTGTTCTTAATTTTACTGATTTTTGTAGATATTTTTTTATTTTATATATTTTCTACATATTTTTTTTTTTTTTTATTTTAAAAAGATGTAATAATTTTTGTTCGCGCTTGAAAATGACGTAACTGTCGAAAAGCTTCGTGATTAAAAAACTTTTAGTGATTGTGTTATATATATATATATATATATTTTATAATTATTTTGTTGTTTATTTCTATAATATATCCATAATCTTATGAATAAGTATAATATGAAGTTTAACAGAAAGAAAATAAAAAACACATTAGGCGGCAAAATTCACCGAAAAGGAAGATTTTAAATAAACGCGAATTATCGAATTACAGAAGTAAAACAATTAGCGGGAAAATAAAATTATTGATGTTACATAAATAAAATTGTGTAAGATTATTATAAAGAGATTTTTACGGGGTCAGTTTGCTTCCGAAACTTGGGCACCGCCGAAAGCGCAGGTCGCAAATCTGGAAACTTTTGAAACTTGGATTCGGAGAAGGATGTTTGACAGACAACGTCGCAAAGTTTATAACCGGTTAAAGCAGAAAAAATATTACTATTGAAGAAACAAATGTATCGAATAAAGACATAATTGTTACCGATAGAAATATTAAAAGGAAAATAAGAAGACAAAAGGAAAACCAAAGATTTACGGATTAATTTATTGAAGGTCGTAGAAGCAAGGAACTGTATCAACAAGTAAAACTACTAATCAGGAGAAGAACAGGAATATGGAAGAAATGATTCCACAGATCAGTCAGAATTGATTGATATTAAACGACCATTTAATAAAAATAATAATGATAATAAATATTAAATTAATTTAAATTAAGATAAGTTACAGGCGTTCGAAATATGAACCTGACAGAGAAGAAAATCAATGAACAGGTGCTTGAACAATTTGAAGAAGAAATATGAACG
The DNA here is from genome assembly GCA_032883995.1 of Coronaproctus castanopsis. Taxonomy (NCBI): domain Eukaryota; kingdom Metazoa; phylum Arthropoda; class Insecta; order Hemiptera; family Monophlebidae; genus Coronaproctus; species Coronaproctus castanopsis. The sequence continues at coordinate 115,136,718 of CM065052.1, forward strand.
TCATAAAGAAAACTCGAATATAAATTGAATGGGAACTTCGACCATGGTGGTTTACTTAGAGATGTACTAGAATGCAAAATTATAGGAAAATGAACTCGTAGAAGGCCGAGAAGTGTATTCGTAGCAACATTGATAAGGAACGCTGAAGTGGAAAATTATACGGAACTGAAGCGAGCTGCTGAAGACCGAGATCGCTGGAAAAGGATTATGATGGAGAGTAACAAGTCCTACGAACTGAAGAAATTATAATGATAATGGTACAATGTTATTCAATAAATACCATTCTTCAATCTGTTTCTTGTCCAATTTGCTTAGTAAATCTTTTTCTATATGCCTACCATTCGAATCAGTACACCTACATTATATTAAAAAAAAAAATAGGTATGTATACATATATGCCCGATGATTACTTCACAACGTAATATTATTTAAAAACACATTCGAAGAATGATCAGTATTGCAAATAGCACGTCTAACATATTGAGCGCAGTAAAGAGTTTCATAAAAACAATTATAATAATATAAAGGATTATAAGGAATTTTATATTGGTGTACAGCTGTGTAAGGTCGTGTAAAACCGAAACACTTAAATCAAGAATAGGCGTGATTTATGAAGATAATTAACATTAGATAAATGAAATATTATAAATAATTTTTAAAAAAAACAACGTCGTTGATTAGAACGCGATTAATAAAATTAAAAGAAATGCAATAGGCAATTAAGGAAGTGTCTAATAATAAAGCTCCTAGAACGGATGGTTTACCTATTGAATTATATAAATATGCCGTCAATATAGTTGTGTAATTAGTTCATGAAGATAGAAATGAATGTATATATTACCTTTATTAACTTGGAAAAGACCTTTGACAGATGCAACTGGAATATAATAAGAAATATACTTAAAAAAAAAATTGACAAACGAGATATAGACTTATAAGATACGTCGTGTCAAAACCAAATAACGAAAATAAAGATAAAGACGCAGAAAAAAAGAAGCGAAATTAACGCACCTGCCCTATTTAATACATACTTAGTAGAACAAGTGATGAAACAAAGACGAATGTAATACGAGAATTACAGTAGGTGCAAAGAAAATAAACATCTTCATGCTTGCGGACGATATTACTAGAACGGGTCCTAAAATGAATCGAATGAATTAAATTTTAAAAACCTGCAACATAAGGATAAACCAAAAGAATACATCGGACATGATAAAAAAAAAAAAAAAAGAAAATAGATGGAGTGTTAATGAAACAAATGAAAAAACTAATATACTAGGGAAGCATAATAACAAATGACTATACAGGACGATATAAAAAAGAAAGAATAGGATTGGCGAAATTTTCGTTTAAACATCAATGCGTATGAATTAAGAAGAAATTGATGAAAACATGGGATATTTTACTTTATGTTTCGGAAACGTGGACGATAGATAGAAAAAACTCAAGGCCAGTTGGAGGCGTTCGAACCCCGGTGTTGGAGTAGAACGGAAAGAATAACACGGACATAGAAAATTAGTAACAAAGTAGTATTTAGATTAATCCGTGAAAATAAAAACTTATTAGGAAAACTAGGAGAAAGAGGATACAAATGGATAGGCCATATTTTTAGACATAATGAGCGTTTAACACAGATAATTCAAGGTAACGCAGAAAGGAGATCAAGAGAGAAAGGTCAAGAATGGAATATATCAAATAAATACAACACTATTGTAGAAGCAACAGGATATAGTAAAGTAAAAAAGAAAAAATGACGCTAGAGAGTTCCGACATTTCAAATTAGCTGTCCACCAATAAGGAATTATAATGATGATAAGTTCATAAATGAATAGAAGAAGTATGGTTAGCAGGAAATGTGCCAAATGATTTCAGAAAATTTCTAATCGTAAATATATATATAAAAATAAACGAGATAGACTTGATTGTAATAATTATCGTGTAGTAATAAGAACAATACTTTGGGGAGGATTATAGCATCACGTTTTCGACGGTAAAACAGACTTTATATTCAAGAAAAATTCTGTAACAAAAATAGGACCTACATCGAGCATTTGACTCTGTCAATAGAAATACGTTATGTTTTATTTTTCAATATTTTAATATCATACCAAATTACTCGATTTAATCTCGTCCTTTTACGTCAACGATATACTTAATATTTTATACGGTAAGCGGTATAAACGTTGTCGTCAGAAAAGGACGTATTTTGACATCATCCGTGTTTCACAATTGATACTTGTAAATCAAAAACTAATGCAGAGTGGCATTGGTATAAAGTTTCGTCTAGACTGCGGTCTCAATAATTCTTCTATTATTAATGATATCCAACATTCTTTGCAACTGTTCTTCCGTTTCTACAATTACTACCTTATCGTCTGCAACTAATACTGTTGATCCACTTTCTCATTTATTTTGTAGTTGATTTTCTTTAATTCTTAATTTTTTATTATTTTTCTGGCATATGCATTGAACAACCGTATATATTATATATATATATATATATATATATATATATGTATATATGTGTGTGTGTACGTTTTTTGTCAAGCACGTATTAGACTTCTCACACCTTCTCACGCACAATTGAATTTCTTTCCTATTTGCCTGTTTCTTTTTCATGCATACGATTACATATATATATATATATATAGCCATGGATGTAATGGTTATATTGCTCGCAAAATGGGATATATAGAAAATGATCATTCTGTGATCGTCATCTAGGAGATCAGACAATGGATTACGAGCCCTTAAAGACGGATTACAGGATGTTCGAACAGTATCATTCACGGTTGTTACATGGTTACGAAATTTGGGATATTTAAGCTACCGTAGACATACGACATAATCACGATCACTAGTATTAATTAATTTGACTGTATAAATTATTCGAAGTAGAATCTAACGTAATTATGTAATATTTCATTACATTACTTAAAAGGTATAAAAGATTTCATTTTACCCTAGTCCATATATATTATATGTATATTCTTCTTCATAATCCCAACCGATCTCGGTTATGGGTGGCAATCCAGCGAAGCCTCAAACATATAATGATAATGTCGTCTATCATATGCGGAGTGTACCAAACGTCCTAACCGCAACGCAGCGGTTTGTTACTGAGGAGGTAATGGTTTAAGGTTTTTACGGCGACCTAAACCCGGCAAGGGAGAGACAGTCATAGGATTTCTGCAGATTTTTAGTGAACAGGTCCTCAAGCTGTCCATCTGCATCCTCGTGTCTCCTTTCCCTGTCGCGACTGGAATCGTCTGCTAGAGACTTTCCACGAGTAGCCGCTCTTGGTTCGCGACTGCTTATTGGTTATTCGCAGCTGGCCAGTATGTCTACTGGTCGTTCCACTATCCACCACCTGTGGACGGGCCCCATTCCGGTTAGAGCTCCGGATACCAGGAGGTATATAGTACACTCTGGGGGGGATATATATACATATATATATATATATAATACGCATATTTGGCATACAGTTATGTAGTTTTCGGACGTAAAAAAACAAAAACAGCTAGTATACTATGAATTTGACAGCTCTTTCCCTTAGTTTTTTTTTAAAAAAAGAAAAACTGTTGCATTTTCTTATCAACATGTTCTTTTGGCACTAAGACTTCCGATGTCTAAGCATCACCCAAATCCTTTCAAAGTTCTAAGTCTTGAGCTGTGCGATATCATCATTTTGAAAGTGAATGATAAAAAGAACTCAAACGTAGAAAGAAGATACTGCCATAAATCATTTACTAGATATGTTATATTTAACTGAAATTGTAAGACACGATTCACGCTCCATCTTTTTTACATCGTGAATAATCGAATGCACGAATTCTCATCTCAATCGAGTAAACTATATTCAAACATTAAAAGACGAATACACACGACGATTTACATATAGCTACATACCAAATATGAATGTGTATTACACATTAACAATATATATGTGTGTGTGTGTGTGTGATATGCGAGAAAAGTAATCGATAAAGTAAATTACCCGACATTTGCGTATAATAATTTCGAATAAGCTTTATTTTGTTCTCGTAATGATAACGGTGAATGAATGCAATTAATTCGAGCAACGAGATTCGAATGACGAACTGTTACGGCATTGTGTTAGTGATAGTGATAGTGATACCGAGTGAGAGGTTGGTGGTGAAATTTAAAAATACCGATTTAAATATTTTAAATCGAATTTGCCGGAATTTATGTTTTTGTATTCTGATCGAGAGTATTTATAACATTATCGTACGTAAATTCATTCGTAATAAAATTTATACGCATGTCCATCTTTTGCGGTATAAATAGTTTCGTATTGTTATCGCTTTTAATCGATAATCGATTATCGTCCGTTACACGTAAGTAAAGTTGGTGATCGTTTTAATTGTACGTTTATTCAATAAGAAGATACAAATCAATTTTTGCTCAAACTTCATCCTATTAGTTTACTGTTATTATTTATTATATATATATATATATATATATATATGTGTGTGTGTGTTTGTACATATGCACATGTGATTACATCTGTAGATATATACATACTATACACATTTATATTTTTGTATAATATATGTATGCGTGCAAAAGAAAGAGATAGAGAGAACAATGAATTATAAAAACATTCATATAACGACTTCAAATATTTAGCGGTGTACACTCGTCCGCGAGGTCGTTTTCCGGTCGTCCTTCCCTCTATAATTAATTGCTCAATAGAGTTCTGCCGATGCATAACATGACCAAAAAATTTCATAATTTTCTTTTGAACCTGGCTGGTTAATCTTTTTAATTTTGAGCCAGTTTAATATTGAGATATTTGTCTGTTGTGAAACCCACATTTCAAAGCTATCTGTGTGTTTTTTTTATCTGTCGCTTTTAACGTCCAAGTTTCCGACGCATACATAAGTATTGAAAATATGAAGCATTGTATTTTGTTTAATCTACTCGTAGCATTTCGTGCCTACTGAATTATGCGTTTTACTTCATTTGTGGAGCCGCCATGGGTATCAAAAGGTACGGAAATTTATATATATATATATATATATATAATATATATATACACTAAATTACCCACGGCTTCGCCTATGTAATTATTTTTTTAATACAATATCGCTGTCTCTTTCTTTTAACAGGTATATATATTAATACAGTATACGTATATATTACGTGTGTATTCCGTCCGTTATTTCGGTCACGCCCCAACGCAACTATATTAATATAGTATACGTATATATTAAATATTTAAAACTTCAAATTATTGTAATAACGAATCCGATACTATAGGCTATAGGTTGAGCAAATTTCATCATTATTGCTTTCATTGTTTTTGAGTTAAAATGGGAATAGACGGACAGACAGGCATACAGATATAAATTTTTTAAAAATTAAAAAAAAACTGATTTTATATTTGTGTGCGATAAAAATAGTCCAATTCAGTGATTATAATGAAAATATTCGCAAATAACAGACACTACAGTTTTATATATTAGTGTATATATATATATATATATATATATATATATATATATATATATATATATATATATATATATATATATATATATTAAAATCGTACTTCAAATAGGTATGATTAAATTTTCTCATAATTCGTTAGTAATTATGTGGAATAAAAATTTGTTGTTCTGAGCTTCGATTGTGTAACATGTTAGGAAGTATGTCTTCCTAGTGTCTTGTTTTTATTTCTTACTGTTTTGTATGATTTCTAAGTGCTTTTCGAGCATTAATACATTTTATTATCTATATGAGAATTTAAATTAAACTACGTAATTACGTTTCCTTTAGTAGCTGTCTAAAATATGAATAAGAATTCCAGTTTTTGAACGGTTCTACAAGAACATCAGATGGAGTAAACTAGATGCGATGTCAGTGATTTTACATTCATTTATCGGAAATTTTCATCGTTCTTTTATTACTAGTTTTAATTACATCACATGGAGTACATTAGCAATAATCCGAGATGCGATGTCAGAGATTGTTCCGTACCATTTACATGCATTTATCGGAAATTTTAATTACTTTTTTATTGATGTCTTTTTAATATACAGTAAAACACAGACACAAGTAATATTTTCAACTAAAGAAAAAATTATAGTCGAAAATCCACATGTTCCGAGACACTTGCAACATTTATGAGTATTTAGTGTCCATTTTTTAAAAATTAAATTATCAAGACGATGCCTAAATGATGATTTTTATCAGTAATAACGCCCAAATATTCGAAGTACTCATCCAGCTTAAAAGTTGATCGTTTAAATTTGATTTCGATTTTTTTTGGATTTCGAATGAAGCATTAAAAAAGGCGAGAGTGTATTTTTCTAAAATTTTCCAACTTTTAATAATTTCTAAACTGCAGGAGAAAACATAAAATTTAATGTAATTAATATATATAATTACTATTTTAATATATTTTAAAATCATAAACAAAAAAACCTATATTAAGTTTAACATATATATAGAAATAAACTTTTATGCATCAAGCTTGATTATGCGCACATCGAACTCCCAAAGTTAATTATTCTTAATCTTATTGTGTTAATAACATAACGTCTTCATATGAAACTACAAATTCACACCCAGCCACATTCATAACACAACATCGCATTCGGATACGCACACACACACATATATATACATAAAAGTACGAACACAAACGTACATACGTACACGCGTATTCATATACGTGTACAATGCAACAATGTAATAATGACGTATATTGTACAGTCATTTATAAAAACAATTTCAAGTCTATTAATTAGGATGTTAATTTTATGTCAATCATATTTTATATTTTCAGCTCCGTTCAATTTAATCAGTTGACATTGGGCGACCGAGTTTTACTTTTTTTTTGTCGTGTAATCGTATTTTTTCGAAAAATATATTTAAATACGAATCATATAAATTTTTTTAAAAAATCCGGAATATTCGCTATTTTAAATCAAAACGGTACTCGAAATAGAAAATTTTAATTAAATACCAACGCCTATGCAGTAAAAAGCACATTTTTAAACTTATGTAAAACATTCGAACGGTTCATGCGATTGAACTGAAATTTCCAACGTACATTTAGATAAGTATCGAGAAAAAGGCAATTAAAAAAAATTCAAAATATCCAAACTTTTACGGGGTGTGCTCGAGGTCGGGCACCAAAATTAGTAATTATCATACAGGCCGTTTTCCATTACTTAATACATTACGCGTATAATTTATATTCAAATCCTGAACAAAAATATATATATATATATATATACATATACGTAAATTGCTCGTTTAAATGCATAACATTAATCTAGAGGTAAATATATGTTTGTAGTAATCGTCAAATTACATACGCTCGAAGTATTTTTTTTCATCGTAATGTCCGTTATATTTTTTTTAATTATCTTTGATTTTTTGTTTATTAATAATTAACGCTATTAAATAACTATTCGATTCGATTAAATTAATTTTTTTCTTAAAAAAAAATTAATAATAAATAAAGGAAACGCGACGTATGGAAAAGTATTATCGAATGGACTGGTTAAGGAAAATATCGATGAAAACCAAGTAAGATTCGACATTTAATCTTCATCCAGGTATACCTTACTTCCTTACTTCTTATGAATTTTAATCAATATTATAAAAGAGGATAGGTAGACGAAATGTTTTAATTCAAATACCGGATGACATTTTGGTCGGATTTTAAACGATAGACCGAATTAATAACGAATGTTGTCGGAAAAGTAGTTAAAACGAAGCACATCTGCAAGTTGCACTGTACGAAGTACCTACGATAACGGTAACTAATGGTGGTTTAAAAGATATCTCGGGCAACTAGATACTGAAATCAAATTATTGTGAATGGACGAGAATCATTTTGATCGAATTCGAGACGCAGAATGTGTAGGATTTTAAAAGTATTTAGAAAATCCGGATCCATATAGACATGTCGTGAATTTATATAATCAAACAGCTATTGTTAGATGGAAAAATGAATACAAACAACCAATAAGTATCACAAAAGATGTCAAGAAAGGCTCCTCCCTTTCGACACTTTAACCTCGGAAATGATTGTCTAAGAAGCCCCACAAACATACAAGGAAGTCGTCGAAATTATCAAATTTCCATATGACCAGACAGTGGTGGCTACAAGGCCTGGAGATTTGGAAAAAATATTAACGAGATTACAACATATTGCAAAAAAAAATATGGAACGAGCATTAATAATGAAAAGACCAAATCATGTGCAAAAGTAGAGAACGAATGAAGGTTAACATAAGGCTGGAAGAAAAAGCTGTAGAATAGGGGTGAAAGCATACAAATATTTGGGATAATGAATTACAGAGTCATGTCACAAGGAAATAGCAGCCAGAATTGCAATGAAAAAAGCAGCATTTACGAAAAAAAGATCTTTGATCACACAGCGAAGCATGTCCCTAAATGTACTAATGTACTGAAACAAATATTAACAACTTGTATATGGCCAGCGAATTAATCACTATTTGAAAAGCCCTCCACCTCCCGAGCCGGCGTACCTCAACTTGGGAGAACCCCTTTATGTTTATGCCGCCGACCCGTTTCTTCCAAAGATCTAGACAGCTTTCCAGCCAGATGATCTGGTGGGCAATGGAGGAATTGTATCAACTGTCCATACCTACCATTGTCTCGTGATAATTGTCATTCAGTGAAACCCTCGCTAAGAGCCACTGTCTCCAACAAGAAGTACTAATGCGGCTTTTCAGGTGCGTTGGATGACATGATCTCGAGTGATTATGTGTGGCCAGTAGCCTTGCATGGGGTAGAAACCTAGACCATGTCCATAAAAGATAAACATCAATCAGAATCATTTGAAACTTAGTTCATGGACTGAAAAAGTGTCAAACCAAAGATTTTTGACCGTGCCCAAGAACGACTAACGAACTATAAGACAAAAGAGGTTGGAGCGGATCGGACATGTACCGAGACCGGGAGGAATGCTATCCGATGCAATAGAAAGAAAAATAGCGGTGAAAGATCGAAAGGCAGACCGATACTAATACCAATGGACACCATAAAACAAAAAGTATGAGTACTGACGTATGTTCAACTCAAGAGAAGGGCAGCAGATTGTGAATAGTACGAGTATAAGGCGGTAATAATAATGGCAAACCAGTCGTTGGAGTAAATAACCTCGAAGAAGGAGAGAAGATATATATATATATATATATATATATATATATATATATATATATATTATTCTTTTCGAATTGGGTCATCCATAGGCCGCGAAATAACAACAAACTTTTTCTTTACCTTTCTTCCCGGTACTGTTTCTTCATAGTTATGCTGTTTCTTCCCATATCGTCCGTCTATCCGTTTCTATTACTTTTGATTCCTTCAAATCCGTCGACTTTTCAAATTTGATTTCTAAATTATATTCTATTATCAATCGTTGCATTCTCTATTTACATTTCATTGATGTCCTTTTTCCATGTTCAAGAATCACCTCCTCGGGCTGGTTTTGAACTTATCAAAATGCAGAAACATTAGTCTTGTTAGTCTATTATTACTCAATATGCCCATAAAATAACAATCCTCTTTTTTCTCATGTAGTTTTTCATTGGGCCTGTTTCTGAACAACGTCTCTTCCTTTTTTGAGCCGAGAATTTTTCTTATTTCATTTTTTCCAGTATTTCAGTTTTTCCAGCGTCATTTAGCTCTAAACATTTGACTGTATATAAACACTACGATTTAATAACTCTATCGTAATGTCTGACCTAAGCATTATTGATATTGATTTTTTGTTCTATACATTGCGCAATAATTGGAACACCGTTTCCAATTTTCTTGCCGCATTTTCAACGCCTCTTCATCCAATTAACTTTGCTGAATAACCTCATCTAAGTTTTTGAAATTCTTTGCTTTTTTAACTTTCTCGTATAGATCCAGCCCATACATTTTATCTTAGCTTTAGTTTCTCATAATGATTGTTCTATTAACAAAACAACATAAAAACAAATTTAATCGCTATAATAATTATTTTATTAACGCAAAGCTTTCGACAATCACGTCATTTTCAAGCGTATAATTTTTTATTAACTTTGTTTTTATTTTATTTTGTTAATTCATAAAATCACTACTCTCCAATACATCGACATTTGTTACATTAACTTCGTTGATTTATCATCTAGACCAAATTTTTCGCGATATTACCATTAAACTTTCTCGATCCACCGAATCGTACGATTTTTTCAAGTGTACGGATATTGTAATATATGGTTAATTGATCATTCGGTCTCTTTTTACTGGTTTTAGGTTAAGAATTAGTTCCGCGCAAGATGAATTTTTCCTCTGAAACCAGCTTGATATTCTCCAATTCTGTATCTATTATACTTTCTAATCGATGTAATAACACTTTTGGAAAGATTTTATTTAGTATAATTATATATGTATAAATATATTATCTTTTATTCCGCACAAATAATAAAATATAGTATACTCGAGTAATTTGACAAATGTGGAATTGATTTTTTATAAACAAGTAGATCTCGTCCCCAGGTGCCTTGCTATAGTCTGCAGTATTGCTCACATGCTGTGCTTTACGTAATTTATCTTTAGGTCTGTGTGCAGAGTTTGATTGGTCACATACCATGGCGTATTTGTAATGATTCTTAGAAATCTATTTTGTAATCTTTGTATAATTGCTATGTTACTCTTTTTTGTGCAAACAGCTAAAAATCATGCCGCAAGACTGGAGTCTAAATAATATGGCGGTCGCACTGTTAGATAACTCTGCAGACATTCGCAGATTAAAGAGAACAAAATTCATGGATCTAGTATAAACGTATACATTCCGTATACATACTGTATGAGATCCTGTCACTGGACAGGATTCTTTAACAAGTCATTTTAATACTGAGATATTACATTTACTTAAATTAGCAAATATAAAAAAAAAAAATGCTGTGTTTAGATCCATTGTCCATTTAATTAGTTCTTCGTTACAAAACTACAGCAACATAATACATCTACTTTTAATTCGTAACCTACTTTTCTTACTTCAAAAATATATGTTAAACGAAATAATCTATGTTCGCAAGTTTATTGGTTTTAAAAAAGAAATTACTATTATAAAATACTACACTTATCTCTTACTTTTCAAGGAAACAGCTGAACAGATCCACGATGATACCAATAATTTGGATTTCGCTAGTCTGGTAAAGTGTCCCAGTTTTGTAGATAAGACGTTATTAGTTAAAGCGTTTTTCGACAACGGTCATTCGATCCTAACAACGGCTCCCAGTTCATTTGGCAGATCTTCCGTTTTAGTTACGTTGAAATCGTTCTTGGAACTTTCGGAAGGACAAGAAGAAAAAACGTTGGTAAATTACGCTTCGCAATCGGTTGCAGATACGAATAATTATCGGCTATTCGCCGAGAATAAATTGAAAATAATCGACCTTTATCCGGAAATCGCTAATCGTCACCTAGGCCGATATCCGGTCGTATACGTCAGTTTTCAAAAGTCGTTACCTACTCCTACCGATGGTATATTCGGTCATTATAGTCGAGCAATTCGGCGATGTTTTCGTAAGCACGGTTATTTATCGCGTAGCGAACGACTGAACGAAACGGATCGAAAACGATTCGATTCTTGGTATAACGAATCGTCGCCGGGGGAAAAAATCGTTCCGATCGAGGACGCTTTGAAATTATTGTCGTCGTTATTGTTTAAACATTACGATCGGAAAAAAGTCGTCATTTTAATAGACGATTTCGACGATCCGATCGTGGAATTGACGTTAACGTCTTCGATCGAACCGTTAAATCGGATCATCGATCTAAGTAATCGGATCGTTTCGACCGTTTTAGAAGATAGCGAACACGTTGAAAGAACGTTCATTACGGCTACGTCTTATATCGCTTGTAGCGGATTATCGGCGAATTTAGCGCGATACCGTTTCTTGAACGTACATCCGTTTACCGAATTTTACGGTTTAACCGGATCCGAAGTAAACGATTTACTGACGAAATACAATCTTCGCGGCGAAGAAAAATTCGTCCGTTCGAAATTCGACGGATATCGACCGATCGTAAGCGATACTACTATTTATAATACCGGTTGCTTATCGGATCTGATTAAATTTAGTAACGAGTCCGTATTTTGGCCTTTAACCGAACCGTTCGTATTAACGGTAAGACGGTTATTAAACGTGAATAAATTTCGAGACGATTTGACTACATTGTTAGCCGGTCGTAACGTAAATATCGTTTACGACGATCGGCCGTCTGTCGAAGATATTTATAAATTAAACCATCTCGTACGGTATCCGATTTCGAATCGTACGGACGTGGATATCGGTTGGGTTTTCCTATTAGAACACGGTTATTTAACGCCGATCAGAAAGCTAAACGGATCGAATCAAATCGAAGTGGGAATACCGAACGAAAGCGTTAAAGAGAAATTTATCAGATTTTTAGCCGAGTATTACAACGTCGAACCTGCCATTATAGGGTCAGACAACAACTGAAAGTTTATATATATATATATATATATATATATATATATATATATATATATATATATATATATATATATATATATATATATATATATATCAAAAGGAACGGTCATAAATCCAGGAGCTAAGTGGTAGAAGGCATTAAAATACAAAAAATGATCAAATTATTAAAAATTAAATATATTAAACGCGATTGATTAGTACCATTAACTAAAAATGGGAATGCCATTTAGGTAACGATTCAATTTACCAAAATTCTTTGATTGGCCATGATTGATTTACAAACCACCTTGGATAGTATGTAAAACAGGCGGTGATTATACGTATTAACCATGTTCTTTCTTCTTACGTGCTGGTCACTGCGTATTGATCAACACGCGTGTGCAGAAATTAATTTTCAGTTATAGGAAGGAGTTAAGTTTTTTAGGTACTACAATAATACGAGTTTAGGCAGGTTTTGTTTCAATCATAAATTATTTAATATGCCAATAAGCTCGTTATACGGACATTTTTTATATTTAGTAATAAGTTGTGCCACAAGGATGTTGACGTACGAATCATCGAGAGGACGAATTCTTTTTTAACACTGGGTGAGGTGCTACTATAACTTAATGAAACAATTTCATTGCGGAATGCTGAAGAAAACTCGTAGTAGACAAAATTTTAGGTTTGTTTGAGTCAAGTATAATATTGCTTGTGAGATTTAACTTGACGTGGCCTTATGCGAATGAGTTTCAGATAAATCTGAATCTAGGTTATAAGGACTTGGATAGGAGTTTTGCGAGACGACCAGTGGCGTAGCCAGACTTGGTTGAAGAGGGGGGTTCAAACAAAATTAAATTATAACAGTAATAAATTGAGCTTTAAGTAAATAACCAAAACTCAAGTAGGTTAAAGCCCTAAGCAATCCAACTCACCAAAGTTGTTTTTATACTTATTAGACGTCGAATATGTAATTCTATTAGAAGCAATAGACGACACAAATGTTTAACGTCGCTGGAACACACTAATAGTATGTTATTGAGAACAGAGGGAGTTGGTTACAAAGTACAATAAATTCCACGAAAATAAATAATGATTTTATATTTTTTGAAGGAATAATACATTGTAATAATTTAAATTTAAAATTTAAAATCTATTCTTCGCGTTTTTCTACAAAATTCTTCTAGCACCTCCTATATTACAAAACTATTTATTTACTTCGAAAACAACGAAATATAAATAAAATAAATTAAAAAAAAAAAATAGGTTTAACAAACGCAAAACGGCATTTAACGAGTATATATTTTCTTATTATCAGATTGATTCCAAGGGGGTTCAGACCCCCAAAACCACTCCCTGGCTACGCCACTGAAGACGACTAGTGGTGTTCGTGTTTTAACCTTAGATATAGTAGCGTGAAGGTGTGCCTCTCTTCTTGGCCATATGTTCCATTGGCGCTACTTTCAGAAAGTATTCATTAGGACTGGGATGACTGCATTTCTACTATGTATGCGCTTTGGATCCACATCCGTTGAATATGTGTATATAACACGTAGGTTTTTAATAACAAAATAAACTGTTTACTTCCACGAAACATGCGTAAATTATAAACATACTTTTATTGTAATTAGATCCTTCATTTTATTTCAAAATTTGATAAATTTAAAACATGCAAAAACAAATATCCGTTTTTAATAACGAAACAAACTTTTCAATTACAGTTATAATTTATTTTAATCAGTACCACTACTATTTTTCCGGGATTTTATAAATTTCAAACTACGCATCAACAAATAAATAACAAAATGAACTTCTTGCGTCATAAATAACGCTTGTTTAAATTATAGTTAATTATTCTAATTAGGTTCTTCATTTTGTTTAAAATCTGTAAATTTGTTTAAAATATGCAACAACAAATATTCGTTTTTAATTACAAAAATATAAGAACATATATGGATATTACAATTGTAATTTCATTCCAAGTCCGTTATTTTCCTTAAACTTGACTAATTTCGAAATATGTAATAATGAAAAATGCTCGTTTTTAATAACAAATCAACTTCTTGTGCCATAAAGCTAATTTAAATTATTTTTATTCCAATTAGGCCATTAATTTGTTTCAAAAATTCGTAATGTACGTTTTTAATATTAATTTTACTAATTACGAAATCAAATTAGAACTAACTCCATTATCGATATTGTTAATAAAAAAAAATTGCTTAAAAAACGTTGCTTTATACTTTAAAACGAAAAACATTGGAATTCATTTCATCTTTTAAATTTAAAATGTCAACACAACGATATTTTTACTAAAAAAACATCTGTGCCTCCGAGCGCAGGGAACAAGTGAAGCTTAAAGACCTTTTAACTAAATTCGATATAGAGTTTTAAACACACACACACACACATGTATGTATATATATATAAAAATAATAAGTCTACATATGTGTATAAATCGACACGCCTAAACTACAAAACATGGTGAACACGGTTGTTGGTAGTGCGGTAGATGCGAACAAAATATATATACATATATATATGTGTACACACACATCTATATATATATATATATACACGTGTTTGTGTGTGTACGTTTGTACGTGCGTATATATATTTATATATACGTATATATGTATATATACACACATATATCCGTCCGTTATTCGGCTTGCTCGCTCGTTTTGCGGGTTAACTCCCCATATAAGCCGCGCCAATAAAAGTTTCACTTCAAAAAATTTCGTTTATAACTTTTGTAATTATTTACCCTCGTAAAGTTTTCATAAATTACATTTATTAATAAATTTACTACAAAAAATTATATTTCCAATTTCTATCGAATGCAATTTACGCGTCGATTTATGTATCTTCTTCTGTTTAATTTGTTTTTAATATTAACTAAAGGATTAATAAAAAATAAAACTATAGAAAAAAGTGACGATTTAATAACCTTAAGTGTGACTGGATTAAGATTTCTGCGTTGGAGGGTTTCCAAATTTTCATCTGCATCACAGCAGGTATTGCACGTGTAAACTATTGGTTAACACGTCGAATGGTAGAAATTTACCAAAATCGAACAAAAAATTACTAAAAAATTATTTTAAACTACACGTAAGCTAAATGACCATTATTATTATTATTATTATTAATGTAATTTATTATTTACGCCTGATGACGTTCGTTTGTTTAGCAAGTTTACCGATCGAACTCAATCCATCATTTTCTTGGCAAAATTTCGTCATATTCTAAAAGAAAATCTCCAAATCAAATAATAATTTCGACGTATCGTAGCCGGGAAGGCGCCACCTCAATTTCGACGTATGTAATCGAGTTGATTTTCCCCCTTGAGACTGCAGAGACTTAAGCCGATGTTGTCGCTTTTAGGAATACGCGACTGACTGAATAGATTTTTCGGCAACGTAGACTAGTCTAATAGATGACGGCTTTAAAAGTTATAGGAAAACATTTTCGAATATCGTTGGATGCTCCAGCAGCACGAAACAAAAATACGTAAATAACGAGAATCCATTTGAATGTAAAAATATGCAGAGTCGGTATCGACGTTATGGAAAAATAATAAAAGTTGCTTGTTCGTTCTTTCCCCTGTCTACTCTGTTCGCTTTCGATATATCATCAATTTAAATCCCGTCACGGATAACAAATAAAGGTTGTCCACGAATATCTGTAGCATTTCCACGATCTAAAGAAATTTACGTTAACGTACAATCCACCGCCTATGGACTAACAAAAAAATGATAAGTAAGCCGTTTAAGCCGATTTGTTTTATATATATATATATATATTATATATAAATTTGAAATATGGCGTTGCAAGAGAATATGGAAAATTCTGTGGACAAATAAAACATAGAACGTCGATAAAAACTGATTAGAACTGTCCGGATACTAATGGCTATAATAAAAGGACAAAAAAAAAACATTTTTTTGACAGCTTATATTGTGAGGATCGAAGTACCACTTTTTACAAACAATACTAATGGAATGAGCAACGGTAGAAGAAACCCGGGAAGAAGATTGGTTAGATAACATACAAAAAAATAGAAGTAGATTGATATATGCAGGTGTATGTATCGAATTATATTAAAACTACTGTAAGACCAACATCATTGTTTAATATACCGATAAATTTGTGTATCTCGTGGCGTAGCTAATTCTAAATCATGTTCTACTCGCACGACTTTAATTCGAATAATTAGGTAAAAAGGTTTCCAGCCAACTTAGCCATCCATTCAATTGGTTGGTAAATAAGTACCAACTGGCTGGGAAGTAACAAAAAACTGCTGAAGACAATCACCAATCATATCGACTTGCCGGGGAAGCATCAATTATTCGGTTCGCTATCATCGTTCAGGTTGACGATAATCATTTAAGTAGCATCCCCTACTAACTTTGAATTAATTGGACGTTCTTTACTTTCTTAATTTATCAAGAAATTTATCGAAAATTAGAAAAAAAAAAAGCATTCAAGGACGTAACAATTTATCGTTAAATTTCATTTGTTACCAGTATGTGCGTGTTAACATACAAACGGTACTATTGGAAAGCTGTAGATGCGCAGTCAGTCTGTCGTGAAAATTAATTGTTGATATTTAAAATGAATACAGTACTTTTAAGATTAAGATACGTCTACGTTCGAATATGTATAAGCACGAATTTCTTCTAGAATAAAATTAGATTAAAACAATTGACACGATTTTCTTTGAAAATACTGAACTTTAAAATTTTAATAAAGGGAAATTTTAACCAAACCTGCGCACACATTTACCAGCAATATTCTCCAACTTAAATCATTTTCCGTCTTATTTTCATCAACATACCGGAATCCTTTTATACGCTATTCGTATTATCTCACTATTACATCCATCGTCAATTATGCAGCCTTTTCTAATCATTAATGTCTTATTATTATTATTATTATAATGAACTACTATCAACTTTACAGATTCCATAAGTACAAATAAATTCGAAGATGACGAGTAATAAACTAGACGTTTATTTTACACACACGCTCGAGCTAAGACACTACAAAAGTATAATATATATGTATATATGTTTCTGTTCTTATATTTTTGTAATGTATTTTAAATAAGAAAAAAAACGGGTAAAAAAAAATTGGTACCGTTAAAAAATGGTTAAGGAAACGTTCGACTATTAACGTCTGAAGCTGAAGGGTTTCTCCTTCAACCTGATATATTAAGACGAAACGATACTCGATATTATCGTTCGGAAGGAATTTACCGGCTCTATGTATACGGTGTGGTCCAGCAGCAAGAAAGTATACATAACTGGGCGGATAATGGGGCATTCACCCCTATTTTCGAAAAAACGAACAATACCAGGATGACGTTCGTCTTCAATACGATAAAAGATACGATAACACGAGGATACAATATCGAGCGACGACGCTATGGGAAAATATCAAAAATGCTCCGGACGACAAAGAAACCCGACAAAGTATATTTGCGGCCTTTGAAAAAAAAGTCCAAAAAAATATGATAATGATAATAATAATAATAAAAGAATGGACGATCTGATGAAGTAACTGGGAAGAGCAACAATCTCGCCAACTGCGAACAATCCTTGTCAGGGGAAGCACAGATTCGCTTTTAAAGAGAAATAAAAATCCACACGCGATGTATATATATATATATAAATAATATGTATACAACAAATACGAGATTCTTTGAACAGGCATATTATGATTACTACTATCTTTATGAAATCGTTGCAAGTTCGGGATCCCTTTATAATAAGGTTGTTGGTTATGATTGTTACACAGACCATTATACGTGTCCTTTTATTTTTTATTTTAATACACCCGAGATTTCCAGTTATCATATATATATATACATATACTTATATATATATATATATATATATATATATATATATATATAAATATAATACTCTAGACACATGTCTTTGCTCGTGTAAACACGGGCATATAGTTATTGTCCCTAATACAGTCTTTCTCGAATGTAATGTAAATATATGTAGGAGAGCGCATAACAGGTAAAGGGGTAGGTGGAGATACTTTAATATTACAAATTCCATCTTCTTTTGAAAGGTATTAGTTTTTTCCTTATTTTCAATCGGTATTTATAAATTCTTTTTATCGTCCTAGATTGCTTCTAGTATCCTCATCATTATGTTCTACTTTAGCTGTTTGTTCAATACATTTTGTACGTACCGCGTAGATGTCTCGTATCGTTTGTTTTTTGATTTTTTTTTTATTAACCTCCATTTTTCTCGAACCTTCTTAGGACCTCTTTTCTAATCGTTAAATAAATGTAACACCCGATACGCGCGCGTCAAACGGAATTTTACGAACAATTGATTATCGTAAAAAAGCGCGTTTAATCAACACACCTATACCTCGGACACTCTTGTCGGCAGATGATATCGTGTTAGTGGAGAATTCGAAAAAAGAACGTGCTCCGAAATAGGGGGGGTTCAATTATATTGCAACCAGTTGGGAAAGTTTAGTAAAAAAATCTATATAGAAGTAATAAAATACGACAGATAATTAACGCAATCTGGTCTATCTAAATCTGCAGAGCGCAATCGATTCGGACAAATAGCTATCTCGGAACTTGTAGGCAGTCCGTAATCACCTAATATCGTTAAAATCTGTCAATGAACATTTGTTTATCGAAAATGGGTATATTTTTGCGCATCAATGGAGTCGCACATATCTCGGGTAAACTCCGTAAAAGTCAAATAAGCTAGTATGCGCTCACGTATCTACTACGATCTCTAGAAATTGAAAGTGGATCGCTATGCTAAAAGCGTACACGTTTCAAGTCCCAAGGTAATCGAGTAGCAGCAGGAAACCTACGTATCGATTCAGAGCGGCAAACAGAAATGACTGCAATGAAGAAAAACGAATATAAAATCGAGTTAATAATGGCGTAATTACCAATATGAATAAACTTTAGCAGGTTCGCTTTCGATAATTCTATTTTAATGTTGTCCAATTTTACTTCGAAGTTACCACGGACTTGAATTAGCGTGTTTGGAATTGGTAATTTGAAGAAAAAATGAAAAAAAAACACTAAATAAACCAGACTCAGTGTCCTCGGAGCGATCAAAATTATTAAATGACGATAATAGAAGTGGACGTCAATTTGGGAAAACACGAGTCGACACGAATGAATCGCTATATCTGGGTCAATTAATCTCGTTCAAATGATGATTAGTTTCAAACAATGATTGGATAAAAAAACATCTGTGCCACGGAGCCCAGGGATGAAAACACATTTGAACTAAGTTGGATACTGAGTTTTTTTTTTTAATTTTTACGAGTATGTATATATATAAACACACACACAACATATAAATATATATACATGATACATATATATATCCCGTACGTTGATACACCTAACGCAACAAAACGTATATACACATGCATACTCATATATATATATATATACTCATATATATATACATACTCATATATATATATATATATATATATATATATATATATATATATATAATGTATATATGTATATATACACATACTCATATACATATATATATGCACTCATATATATATATATATATACATATATATATATATATATATATATATATATATATATATATATATATATATATACATATATATCATCACCATCGTCGTATTTATTCATTGCCGAACGTCTTGATTAGCTATTGTACGTATATTTTTACGCACAAAATGAGCTAGCATTCAAGGCACTATTTATATGCGACGTAGATGCGCGCTCATGTGATATTTTTATATATATATATATATATATATATATATATATATATATCCGTCTGTTATTTCAGCCCGCTCGCTTGTTTTGCCAACTTCCCTATAAACCGCGCGAATAGAAGTTTCACTTCAAAAAATAATTACAAGTTCTAATTTTATTTACTACAAATTTAATCTAACGGGAATAATTAAAGGTTTTATCTTTTTGTTCTTTAGATTTGAATGGAATGATTACATTTTTTTTATCTCATGTTTGGTTATCAAGCTAATACACGATTTATTTTTATTTATTTCCCATACGGATACTTTTCTAAACCGTTATACAAAATGATATTGCCCGATTTCATTACCCGTTTCTTTCTTTCAGTCTATTTTATATCGTACCGTCGATTCGGACGATACCGTTTAAAAAGAATTCCGACCAACCTCCCAGGACGCATAAATCAAATAGACGGTTCCTTAATAATGTATGCGGGAAAAAAAGCCCGATTGTGCGTACAGTTCTACTACAATAATTATAATATGTATTTGTCAAGATTCACTGGTCATCAGTCATACATACACGTACATTTACCCATAACTCAGCTTGCGCATATTTATCATATAGATATATACTACAAATACAATAGTCATACATATGTAAGATGAAGAACTGGCATAACATTATACACTCTAATAAGGCGAGATCTAGATACGAATCCAACGTATTTTCAATCTGAAACATCACTTATCTTTATATATATTTATATATATATATATATATATATATATATATATATATATATATATATATATATGTAATACCGTCCTGTTTATCCGAATTGTAAATAGGACGACGCATTCCAACTCTTTATTTTGAACTTCCTTTTTTCTATACTATTTGACAATAGAAACTATCCGTACATTTTTCTATATAATACCCATTACGTACGCTTTAAAATAACGCGTGTGTATATATAAATACATATCAAACACGATTTGACGTACGAAATATAGGAAATAAGTTTCGAGAATGGACATAATCGTAGCCGTCATAACGTAAACACACTATCTTGGGTTACACCTCCGTAGTTAGTTAGATGACAGAAAGATGGAGTAGCGAAGGATAATAAGCCGGTCGGCGGTCTAGGATATTCTTTTCAACTAGTTCTCACCTATGACCCCGGGGGAGAATCTTCCGTAATAATAAGGGTATCCGAAGAACGTATACATACCGGAGGTTATTGATCAAGAAAAAACTAGTCAAATAAAATAAGTTCGAATTTCATTATGCTGCATTTTTTTCACTACTATTACTATTAACACTACTACTTTAGTTCTTTTTTATTTGCATCTTTTGGTATCCCCCACTTATATACTATATAAATATATAAATATATTATATATATATATATATATATATATATATATATATATATATATACATTATATGCATGTGTAAAAAACTGAAAGAAAGTTTATTCGAATTTAAACGGACGTTTCATCGTACATATCTGTCTGATGGTAATCAGATCTCCGTTCTTTATCCAATACTATATATCTTTAAAATTATTGATATTACGTATACGAAGGTCCGGTATTTTAACTTAGTAAAATGTTTACCAGCACGTGAAAGCAATTTTTAGATAGTCGAAGTAGGTAATCGAATACGAGAAGAATTTCAAACTGATTGTTGAAAGAGAGAGGTTTGTAAAATAGACCAAAGATTTAAATAACAAGCACGATGATAATAATGATATAATAATAATTAATATTAGTACTATAATAATAAGAACTAATAAATCGCCACGACAAGACGGTATAGTGGCAGATATGATAAAACTAATCAAAGGAAAGTCTGCTGATATAATATACAATTTCCAACAAGATATGGATCAACGGAGAATGGCCAAATGACTACACTAAATCAGTATATGTACCAATTTACAAGAAGGGAAATAGACACAATTGCCAAAATTACAAAATTATTGCTCTTATCAATCATATCAGTAAAATAATGAAAACGATTAAAACCTTTTATACTGCTACAAATCTCAATAGAACAGTCAGGCTTTATGCCCGGAAAAGCCACGCGAGAACAGCTTATCATTATAAGGCAAGTAATTGAAAAATGCTACGAATTCAATACGCCAGAAATATTATGCTTCGAAATATTATGCTTCCTGGACTATACAAAAACATTTGATATGGTTGAGTAGAACATATTGTGGTAAATTTTAATGGAATTCGGAGTATGTGATAATAAACAAATTATACGAAGATAATACTGTGCATATAAAAGTAGATAGAAGGGGGTGAAACAGGGTTGCACTGTCACCCATACTTTACAATATATATAGTGAATAGATTATGCGCCAAGCAACTGAAAATTGGAATGGAGGAATAATGATTGGTAGAAGAAAAATCTGTAATTTAAGATGTGCAGATGATACAGTATTATTAGGAATGAATGGACTGGAAATAGTTTTAAAACGAGTAGAGCATTTCAGTCGAAAATCTAATATTAAATCGTTCGAAATGCACCATACTTACCATTGATAGGACTGGGAAAGTGCATGAAACATTTACATCTATACCTGACACCGACAAAGAGACTTCAACCACATATCTTGGAGCATACATCACGAGTAATGGAAATGAAAGTGAAATCAAAAGACGAATCGGAATAGCTAAAAGTGCCATAGGAAAATAAAATAAAATATGGAAAACCCCATTCTGTACAGATAATAACTAAGAATAGACTTATTGAAACGTTAATATTTTCGATAGTGAGCTACGGATCCAAATCACGGACGCTAAACAAAACTTTATGTCGTAGGTAAGAAGCGTTCGAAATGATCTGTTATAGAAGAATGCTCAGAATACCGTGGACTGCACATCGACGTAATACATTAATTTTAGCAGATCTTGGAATAGAGGAAAGAGGATGTCATCGACACATCAACTGAGCCCAGAATCGGAATGAATGGCGACAATAGTTTAAAAATTCTTATGATGGTCACGACGTCTGAAAACAGACAACGATGACGAAGGAAAAGAATAAAAAAGTTAATTTTAGCTAATAGGCCGAGAAATATTCACAATCGAGTAATTAACAACAATCGAAAATACAACGTTCTTCAGCCGAATGTCTGATGAGTGACAGAGAAAAAAAATCGCAGTATAGGGTGACCCAGAGAAGACGGACGATTTTATTATTTTTTGAATAACTCAAAAAGTAGTCGACCAAAGTTTTTGAATTAAATTTTATTTAAAAATAGGAAAACGAGAGATTAACTTATAAAATCATTTATGGAACATAATATCGTTCAGATAACCGCCATTTGCAACAATACATTCATTCGGCCGTTAAAAAGTTTTCGGAAAATTTGTCGAGCATAGGTCCGCTGAATTTTTTAAACTTCTTCAGAAATCCGAGTTTTCAGATCTTCCATATCTTGCGGACGTGTTTCGTAAACGCGGCTCTCAACGCACAAAAAAAAACACGCGTAACTTTGAATTCTTTTCGAAACTCTCTTTGTAGTGTCGTGCTCGATTTACGCTGAAGATAACGTTCCACGCAAAACGCGCGCTACTTCTTATTATAGAGTTCCACGATAACTGAAATCGGACAAAAACTAGTCTCCCATACGTACTTAAAATGTGGAGTACGCGGTTTGAGTTGTAGCAGGTTACCAACTGCGCTATTCGAAAAGCCAAACCGTCCGTCTTCTCTGGGTCATCC
Organism: Coronaproctus castanopsis; assembly: GCA_032883995.1. Classification (NCBI taxonomy): domain Eukaryota; kingdom Metazoa; phylum Arthropoda; class Insecta; order Hemiptera; family Monophlebidae; genus Coronaproctus; species Coronaproctus castanopsis. The sequence goes on from CM065052.1 coordinate 115,160,685, forward strand.
TATATTAAAAATTGAACATAAAATCGAATAATCGGATAGAATTGTTATACGCGTGCTGAGAGACCGAGTTTTTTTTGGGGGGGATACCTTTTACGCCAACGAGTTCTGGAACATCCGAATACTCAGATTTGTCGAAAACTCCAGCGCACTAAGCTCGAAAATGTTCGAAAATTTTGTGAAAAGACTGAATGAATGTTTTGTTGCAAATGGTGGTCGTCTGAACGATATTTTGTTCCACAGATGATTGTAAGATAATCTCCGCCTATTTTTAAATAAAATTTCATTTAAAAATTTTGGTCGAGTAGTTTTCGAGTTATTCACAAAAACAAAAAAAAAAAAAACCATCTTCTCAGGGTCACCCTATATAAACAGAAGATATAAATATACGCATAGATAACAGAAGTGCATTACAAACTTCATAATACTAAATAATATAATGTACTATAAGAGATAGATTCAATGCGTCAAATAGTTCTCGCATTAAAGGATAGTTATTTATTATAATTTGTTTTATACATTTGTACTTTTTATACTTGAGTCGTCCTGGAGACTGATAGTCGTAACTACATCTATTTTCGTTAATAGTAACGTCGTTAGGGATATGCGGCAAATATTAAAAAAATTAGATGTCGTTTTTTTCACAGTGACCACACTTTTGTACGCGGTTAGTTTAGTATATAAGTCGCCTGTACCCGGGCTTATTTAGTACGATTCCGAAATATCGGTTTTTTATAAATGCTGTAATTTATTCATATTATAGCGAGTCTTGTTTTCGACCAAACGGAACTGATGTAAAAGTATTTTTAGTGCATTACGTTCGAACAGATTCGATTATATAAATTCGGTAAAAAAACAAGAACAACTGGGGTGCGATTTTAAACACACGACTATAATTTTTCTAAAAATTAATGGTGAAAATTTATACACGCCACTATACTTCGTTTAGAGAATATAAAATATTTATATATATATATATAACAATTGGTTATTTCACCATAAAGGAATAAATAAATAAAATTCGAATATTAAATAAACGTTACAAGCGTATAATACCTCACTTTATCATCGTCCGTTTTTAATGCAATTACCATAACGAGAGACAGATAAACGGATAGAGCACACATATATATATATACGTATGTGTGTATGTATATATGATATATATATCTTTCGTTATTTTTTGATTAACGACGTTCCTCTGCATGAGTACGAAGTTTGACCGCCCCTTACCCTCGACTTAAGCAATTTTTCAATTTTTATCGGTCCGTCTCCGCTAAAAACAGTTCCGTAATCGTACCTTGCTAGAACGTGTTTGATAAATTCCATTAAGAATTCTATAGGTAACTACCTACGTCCGGTACAGCGAAAAACTAAAATCGTTCAATTTTGGTTTTCTAAAGATATTAGAACTATAATAAAAACGTTAGTATAATAGCGTGATGATACTAATGACGATACCAGTTAATAATTGTATATATAGTATATATGTTTGTATATATAATATATATGTATATGTGTATACATATAGCGTGAAATGTGTTCGTTGTTTAGGAGATTAATTAAAGTAAAGCCAAAACTTACTTACGAGCAAACGGTCTCGCATTCAGTTTTTCGCGGTTGGATTTAAGGGCAGACGACGAACAAAGAATGGAATGATGTTATTGTTAATGACGCGAGCAAATTCGATCGTTCAACAAATGACGGAAGTGAAAAACCAAAGTTGGTTCGTAACAGACGCGCTTGCGACAACTTTAAGCTTAGCTGTCTCCGAGAGGGAACATTGAAAATAGAATTTTTTCCTGATAAATTACCGTACTTCTATACGTCTGACTCGCGGCGAACCATACGAGGGCATTTACCTTTACTAAGCAAACGACGAATTAAAGCAATTCTAAAGAGAGCTTTTGTTAACTGCAGACATCAATTTATACACACGTATTATTTATATATATATATATATATACACGTGTACACAGTTCGGGTAGGTTTCAGGCGAGGAAATAAAGAAACAGCACGAAATGCGTTATTCGAGAAGTTAAGTGTAACACGGGCCGATAACAGTGTCAGAATTAAAATTAAGATTAATAAAACGATATATTAACACGCGGTATTGAAAGTTGTACATTAAAGAGGAACACTGTTAGAGGTCTTCGAAATGCGGCTACTAGATCGTAGAATACTTCAAATGAAATGAAAACTGCGAGGTATTAAATCGATTAAATAAATATAAATATTAAAAAAAAAAGAAGATAAAATAAATTTCGGACACATAACGCGAGGTGGAACAAATAGAGAAAATGATATTAATGAATGGCAAAAGAGAAGGGGACGTAATACAAAAACCGATACGTGGACCAAATAATGATATGAACTGGGTTATCTTTCGAGGATCTAATACGATCGGTGTGAAATCTACGGACGTATTGTACATATATAACATCAGATGATAGATGACAACGCTCGGAACAGAGCTAGAACGATGGATGGATTTTCATAATAACCGATGATAATAATATCGATGATAACAGTAAGAAAACTAACCACTAACAATATGTAGCGAATTTTTGAAACATCATTACAATAAAAGAACGAATTAAAAGTAACGATCTAATATGTTCGTAATTCGACGTTTTTAGCGGACAATAAAAATAAATGAACTCGATAGAAGTAAATGTGGAGATGATACAACGGGAGTATACGTATCGCAAAAAGAATTAAACATTTTCTAAAGGAAACTCTAAAAGAAATAAGGAAATAACCGAAGAAAGATGCTCGATGGAATATTGCAAATATCGCTATAGAGAAATTCGAAGACTGACGGTTCATTTTTGCGATGTAACGAGAAATAATTAATAAATTATAACAATCAAGCGTGCGAAGAAATGGAATATGAAACGAGATACCAGAATCGTCCGAAGAAAGTGGACGGACGCAAAAAAAATTACGTACACACATACATAAAAAATACATATATATGTCGTGTCTATATCGACCCACTACTGGGTGTAGGTATTTTCCGAACATTTTCTACGTTTTCTTTCTTGCGCGACTCGAATTCAATATTTCACAATTTTTCCACCTATTCATGGACCTTCCTCGTGTTGTAGCACGACTGTCAATCGATCACTAACTGCATCACATGTTGGGTTCACCTATCTTCGTATCGTCTTGTCTCGCGATATGTCCGGACCAAATTCATTTTAGCCTGGCGATTCGCTCCGCCACATCCGATAATTTTATCCATGAAATCGTCTCGTGATCTTTAAGTATAATATTAAGGGTAATTCTTTCGCGTGCCATTCGAGTTTTCCTAATTATTCTAACTGTTCCTTTAGTTAAATTCCATGTTACCGGCAACACACACTGATTGTACAGTTTAGTTTTTAAGCATTTTAACTTTACAAATATATATATATATATATATATATATATATATATATATATATATATATATATATATATATTACGAGGCCCCTTTTAGACTTATCGCGTACAGACTTCGTTGTTTTGTTCTAAGAACCTCGCATAAATTGTTATTTAAGGTATGCAAATATATACATACACATGTATACATGTATACGTACAGGATACAAACAAACGTATTAATTATAATAATATTGTTTAATTATTTTTCTGTACATACACATTTTCCCATATATACATAAGATAGAAAAACAATTTTAAATATATACACACATATATATAATAATCATATCTTTAACATCTTTTAATGATTAACGAATTTTATTTTAACATTAATTAAGGATATTACTATTTCGAACTAACCTGGCGCGTGACTCCGTCTTCTGGTTCTGTTTCTTCTCGTTTTTAAGCCACAACTTCTACTAACTTCTTCCCATCTTCAACTTTTTCAACTAACTTCACCATCATCATATTTTCAACTTTTTCAACTGCCTTCATCGTCATCACATTTTCAACTGAATTTCTTTCTAAATTCATTTCTTCCGAAACCAAAACTCTCTTTTCTTCCATCTTTTAGAAACTCCCCCGCTCTACCAACTGTTACGATGTCAACCGATTTCACGCGACCCCGTGACCATAGAGGCGCGCGTTGCTACTTTATTATTATTATTGCATGAATGCAACTGACGTGTCACAAACCAGGTTTCTTTTACAATAATAATAGTAATAAAACTAATACGCGTTACTTTTAATTAAATATAAATAATCATTCAATTATTTACTTTATTTGCTTCGGCGTGACATACGACGACCGTCGTAATATATATATATATGTATATATATGTATATATATATATGTATATATATATATATATATATATATATATATATATATGTATATATATGTACCTCAACTATTTGGTTGGTGGTCAACATGGCTGTTCAGTAATTTTCTATCACGGGCCAAGTTTTTCACTTCAGCATAGCTTCTGTTCTGTAATATGCTATCCATCAACTTGATTCGCGTTTGGTCTATTGCCGTTTAATCTTCCTTCAATTAAATTTGTGATCTAAGAAGAGTGTCTGATTAAGTGACCGATCATAGTAGCACCGCAATTCGAACGCCTGTAGTTTGGATATATCTCTTTTCAAAATAGTCCAGGATTCGCATCTATATAATGCCATGCTCCAAATGTAGGTTTTGATAAATAATTTTCTTGTGTTCGATGAAATATTTTTAGAAGAGAGCAAGGTTCTCTTTTTATTGAACGCGTTTTTGACTTGAGCTATTCTTCTTCTAACCTTCTTTTCGCTCCTGCCATCCATTGTGATTAAGCTTCCTAAATAGCAAAATTCCTGCACTTGTGGCAGTTTATGTCCATTTAAAGATATATTCATATATGTCAGTTTCTATTTTGAACATTCCATTATTTCGGTTTTACTTACATTTATTTTCATTTTGCACCTTTCGATTAGTAAAGTATTTAAGTCGTTAATAACTTGCTGTAATTTTGTTTCACTTTCTGCTATAAGCGCTATGTCATCTGCATATCGTATAGAATTATACCACAGACCGTTGATATTAATGACAGTTTTTCTATTTTCTATAAATATTTTCATTGCTTCTTCTATTATATATATATATATATATATATATATATATATATATATATATATATATATATATATATATATATATATATAAGAAACAAGCAGTTGATAATGAAAATTTTCATTTTCATATGTAGAATTCCGGATCGAACATAATAACCCAAATGTTCGAGAGCGAAGTAATTCGCAACATTTAATATTACGCACATCGCGAAAAATGTTCATGTATAATCAATAAAGTTTACACGAAAGGCGTAATGGAATGAGGACTAAAACAAAGGTTAAATCGTTAGCTACCCGATGGGACGACAGAAACGAAATAATAGGAGTAAATCGTCTAAAGATTACAATGGGCAAGTGGAAAATACTGAGGAATTAGAAGTTCAACAGTGAGGTGCTAATCGTTTGGCATTAATGTACATATATACATGTTGAAATTACTATTAAATTAATTGTTGCCCGATAAAAATTAATTTCAGAATAGGAAGGGTTTTTTTGTTACTGAAAAAGCCTGTTTATCGCAAGTTATAGTTACTTTTGATTCACACGTTGCAAAACACAGTATTAAAGGATAAGTATATATATATATATATATATGTATATGGCAGAAAGTCAGATGGAGTCAGATAATAAAAATCGATTAAAGTATATGGAATAGATTTTATACGTGTATTAACAAAAATTCCGACTGGAAGACGTTATCAGCTGACGGGCAACGGTTTTCCGGTAGTATGTCGTGCCAGACTTTCTCCATTTTCCGATTTACCGAATCGGACGACGTACTTGCCGGAAATCGGTATCATTAATTCGGCCAACCGACACGTCGTCGCTTTTGCACAGATCTTAACGGCGAGTTCTTTTTCCTTTATCGGGCGACGTATACATATACACACATACATACATATATATGTATGTATATATGTAGACACGCGCGAATGAAAACGGATATATTAATCCATCAAAGTCTGCAATCCAACGGAGATACTTGCTACGTCCGACCATCTTTGCTATTTACCTCTTTTCATTTACTTCCACGATTCCTATCGTGTCTTTTATAAATTCTTGGCTGTTTCCTCAACCCCTTTCTTTTTACCTCTTTGGACGATTTAGTTATTTTCATTTATCAAAAATTAAATAACCCGGACGATCAGGCGATCGTGTCGCGAGTCCTGACAAACGGACATGAACGGGAAAGTCATTATTACCCCGGACAGATCGATTAGATATACTTTAGATGCGATTCACTTTTTCCTTTATTTGTATATATATATGTATTTAATCTGGTATTGGAAAAAATGAAACAAAATGTAGTAACCTTCAAATTCTAGCAATTATTTATATTATATGATTAATTTTAAATAATTCCGAAATAAAAGTTGGAAATTGATTTGATAAAATAATTTCATTCAATTTAAGTGTACAGTCAATTCTACGAAACTGCCGCAGGTGATCATATTTGTTACACACTTACATATATTATATGTTGAACATTTTCTATTTCATTAATCTTGCATTTGCAACATTTATTATGTGCGATTATATTTAATCTATTTAAATAATATCCGGTAGAACTATGACCGGAAAGTTTCTGAGTCATAGACGGAAGGTTAGAAGCGGTTAAATTCGGAAATCGCGAATAGAAATATGAATAAAATGTACTAATAAAATTTTCAAAAATTGGTACTGTAACCATGTATAAAAACAGAATTATCCACGACGGTCGGTAATCAATCGTAACAGCTTATAAACGTGATTTAGATATATTTTTATCGGTCAAGAATCTAGATCAAGAACTAAGCTATTTATTATCAATAATACAAAACTATTTCCTTAGCCCATGCAGCATCACATAGCGTACGAATTAAAGACCGTTTCAAAAATTACTACAGTATAATTTGATAATCCAAATGGGAAAAGGATACAGTTGAGCGCCACACTTTTGAAATAATACCCAACTTTTTAGATAGACACAACTTTAAATTTGCACCTGATTTTTATAAGACCCAACTATTAAGAGGGCGTGTGAAAATTGCCGAGTACTTACGTCGATTTGGCTTGATAAATGCTCGCGCATGTTGAGGGAAACTGTAGAACATATTATTTTCGGACGTCCACAATACAAAACCGTAATAAGATATTTCAACAAACCAAATCTAAAATTCAATGAACAACTAATCGCTCAAAATTTCCCAAAATTTTCTTTCCACCTACTTCGTCCAAGATTTCAGAACACAATCGTCGTCACTTAATGGTCCGTTCACAGTCTCTGGGTGTATCTACGTGTGTGTTTGTATTATGTACACGTAACATCAAAAAACGTAGTTATTTAAATAAATAATTATTCTATATTACAAATGTACATATTTTGTATACGATTATTTTAACCGCGTGTATTTTGTTAATATAGGACCATTATTATGTCACCTTTTAACTTAAATATAATTCTAATGCATGTAAACGATTGTAGCAACAGTACACAACCTGCATAAATTCGAGTACATGATGTTCCGACTATTCATTATGACAACGAATTATAGGGAGCGGCCTCTTCTGATTAAGGTTAAACGGCGATGCAGGAGACAATAGAAAAAAAGATGTAATTTACATCACAAATTTTTACCAAAAAGAAAATAATAATTATTATTATTATGTTTATTATTATTCCAATATCGTATAAAATCCGGTGATGACTCTTTTCAATATTCGTGATCAGAATCTCTTAATAATGGGAAGACTAAATTGATAAATTCTTCGAATACTATATTGTTACTAGACGGGCACTTTCGCTTTGATCAGTTTTCAAAAGTTTGGTCATTTTCTCGAAAACACAATTTTGGAATATAAGCGATTATCATCACGTCGTGTATACATGCATGCATATAGATATACACGATATATACAATAATCGTCGTCACCTTGATTGTGAAAAAGAATCCGATAGACCTAATATATATATTTTCTCAATATAGAAACTCGGACCTATTTCCCTCCTTCTTTTGTTTGCGGTGTCCCCTAAAAAATAAAACCGCATTCAAACATACACGAGGAAAACTGACCGCGTGCAGTGTCCGTTGCGTATGTAGAAAATACTTCGACCCTTTCGAAGAAGTTAGGAAGGATTTGTCGGGAAACCTTTTGAAGAAGTTAGGAAAGATTTGTCGGGAAATCGTCGTCGAAAATTAAATTTTCTTCTTTATATATAGAACGGGACCGAATTTTCCGCTTGTACGCCTACTACGATCGTTCATTGATATTCCTTTTCTCGCGGACAATACTTTATATCCGACCACGGTTCAACAACCGTGGTTTATAACGTTAGTCGCTGAAGGATAAATAAGAAAATAACCTTGGAACGAGGGCGGGGGCTGGAATAGACGAAGAACTCCCCGAAATTCCGGAACTTATTGTTATTAGGTTGCGGAAATTTAGAAGAATCCTCGGCCAAACTAAATTAGAAAATATTTATTTTCATATTTTTCCGGTAGGAACGTAGACAAAATTGTTTCATAGTTTCCCCGTGCGCAAAGCTAAAAAAAAAAGAAAAAACATATTCCGAAAAAAAATCAAAAAAAAAACAATTGACTAGAATCGAAATTTATTTTCTACGGTAGGCTTTTCCCTTCTACCCCCCCCCTTAACGGTAGTTTTTCTCCCTTAACGGTAGTTTTTCTTTTTCACTCTACAACCACCGTTAACCCTCTCAGTAACTGTTTAGGTATATTAAATTAAGTTACCGGCTAAATTATTATCTTCTTATTCTCTATCTTAGTTAACTGTACCAGGGGGGGTTGTGTATCTCCTGGTCGATTTTTATATTGCATTAACGTAGTAAATATAATTTCTTTATACATGTATACATATGTATGTATGTATATATGTAATATTGTTATAGGTTATATTTTACTTTAAAAAAAAAATGAATATTAGATTTTCCTTTTATCTAAGATATAATGAAAGCGAGGAAAACTTAAATATTTCGTGAGATATAATTTTTTTAAATTAAAAAGAATGTAAAACCTTCAAGCTATTTACATCGTACTAACAAAGAATTTATGAACTTCCTGATCAAATTTATTTAAAGGTTTATAGCGTTTTGGCGAAGAATTTATTACGAAACGCAAACAAATTGTGCGTTATGTTCGTAAGCATAGTGAATATCCCCCTCTCATGATCTTTCTATCGCTCGTTATATATATATATATATATATATATATATATAAATAAAATGGATGATGTTATATCATAAGGCACGAAAGCTTGTTAAACATTATTAATTATGCTCATGTTAATCCTAGTTAAATATTACTTCAGTGTGTAATTATATTATTACTTAAGACTTAACTTACACTCGACGTACTAATATTGGCAAGAACCGCTATTTTGTTTTTATCCGATTTCATGTTTTTTTTTTATTTTTTATTATATTATTATATCATTTAGCTATTTTTAATAATTATTTATAATTTTAATTATTTCATACCACCACGAGTATCTATGATAATGATCGATATAGTTATTTAATTTCGAACTTATATATATATATATATATATATATATATATAAATGAATTACGAAATTAGGAGTAGAAACTTCTCCTTATGCAAACGGAGTTATGATGAACAAGCGATTAAATAAACACACAAGTTCCGACACGCATGCGGCCAGGTTGCGCACTTCTTCTTATAGTGACATCTCCTTGATAGAAGTAAGCCTACATCGTGATCTGGTATTTTCTATTTCTAGAATCCTTTATTATATCTATTTTCCTCACTTCTAATCGTTTCCTTCCTCTTGGCGCTCTTTCTTCGATTTTACTCTGTAAAGCCTGCAAAAAGATACCATTTTCTCCCTGATCTTATGCACCATATATTTCCGTTTCCTAGCAAAGATGTCTTGAACTATTATTAACTATTATCGGTGTTTTGAGGCCACATTTTTCCAATATATATTTAGTATTTCTTTTTTCGGTCCATTTTATATGCCATATATACTATTCCGGTTTCGCACTTCAAACACTTCTAACCGTTTTATGCTCTCTGCGCTCATTGCCCATATTTCACACGCATACTTTAATACAGACGTGTAATTTAATGTGTAATTTACTATCCTTTATTGTGCATGCGAGGTTTTGCTTGGCCACAGAGATTCTTGTTTTAATTTCCATTGTGTCCCTTCCATAATTTGGTATCAGTGTTCCTAAATGACGAAACCGATCCACATTTTCTACAACTTTGTCGTCAATTTTCAAGACTTTAATTTTATTCCATCTCGTGACTTTATTATCTTAATTTTGCCGACGTTTATAATCATATCCCATTTTTCAATTTATTTAATTTATTTAACATTATCTGCATTTGCTTCACAGATCCCGCTAATAGGACTTTATCCTCGGCATAACCAATGCAATTGATGATTTTAGCGTTTATTTTAAACCTTAGGTAATCTATATTGTCATTCTTCATTATTTCTTCCGTATATACTTTAAATAGGAGATAAAGGCATCTTTGACGAACAATTTTCATTATTTTACACCGTTTTGTGGAATATGTGGTCTATTTTTATATTTGCAATATTTGCAGTTTTTTTCCAATATAACATTTTCAGTAGTCGTTCTGTTATCGATACTATATTTTCCAAGTATCTGAAATAGTTTTTTATGATTAACTTTGTCGAATGTTTTCTCATAATCAATAAATGGGAACTATCACTTCTCTTTTAATATTTAGATATCTTTGAATGATTACCTTCAAAACGGCTATGACATCTTTTGTGCCGCCTTGCTTATGAATCCAAAATAAGTTTGGCTCACATACGTGTCCAGTCTTTTTTCTATTCTCTTATTTATTGTAGCAAGACGTAACTTAAGAGCATGACTCAGCAAGCAAACGTTGCGATGTTCAACCGTCTCTTCATAAATTTCCATGATTCTACTTTTTTAAAAACATTAAGGACAAAAGAATTGTACTTATCAGCGGTCATTACATGTTACCAAACCGCTGATTCCTTACGTTACCTACAGAAACTCCTTACTGCTCTTTCCATACCAGACGTGCAATTTGCAATCCTTTGACCATGTGTATCATCGAGTCTTTATAAACTTCAGATTATTCAAAAAATTTTATTAATTTGAAAGTTTAAAACCGCTAAAAAAACCCTAAGAAATAGGAAGGAGAAGATATACATACATGTATTTACAAATATATGTGTGTGTAATAATATTGTACATAAATGTATAGTGTACGCATATTTCATTTCATTTATATAAAATTTATGTGCTATATTCAAGGGTAAACGTACTTTTATATTTATATATATATATATATATATATATATATATATATATATATATATATATAAATAGAAATATCATTTATTTAAATTAAATTGTAAACAACAGCACATTGTATACTAAGTACACCGAATTACCCTTAGTAGCTAATACAATAATAATACCAATAACAAGGTATAAAAGCAACGATGATAAAATACAAGAAAATTTGAAAAAAAAACTGCTACAAAAAGGGAAAGAAATACAAATAGTATAAATTAATTTTTTTTTAAAAATTGATTACAGTTAATTTACTTAATAAATAAATAAACAAATATATAAAATAACATAATTATGTTAAAAATCGGTGTTTTAGTCGGCGATGTTTGTAACACGTATACCGATTGCGTAAGCTGACCATATTATAGTTCCCTATAATTCTAATTAATTCATTTTCGTGAATTTTACAATTTTCATAAAATTTTTTAGCAAGCTTGTTGATATAGAAAAACATCAGCTCGAGGTTTAGTTGAGAATGCATGTCTCGAATCCTGGCAAACCTGGTGTCATTGAGATTCTGCGACAACGGTTTTGTAATAATTGTAATTTACAATATGTACTGTTAGAAACTGAACACCAAACGGGACTATGTTAACCGGGGACGAATAATAGCTTCGTATGTAGTAGTTTTTTATTTGTGACAGTAAAGTGGGACCTTCGATGATGAATTATGGGTGAAAGAATTCGAATAGCTTTATAAGCATTATCGATAGTGCGATTAATATGATTACTGAACGACAAACGCGAGTCCAGAGTGACGCCTAAATACTTAACATCTTTAACCCATTTAATACTTTGACCGTTAATTACAATTTCTTGCAATGGTAATGGGCGACTTCTGGAAAAAAGAATGGCTTCCGTTTTCTCGGTGTTCAATTTCAGTTTCCAACGTTTATAGTACTTACAGAGGGTGAAGGCGGCCTTTTGTAATCTGCTATAAATTGTATCGGGTCTGTATGAATCACAACACAAAGCTAAATGCGTAAAGAGCAGTTTTAATATAAGGTATATTAGGTAAATCATTTATTAAGAGCAGGAAAAGGAAAGGACCTAACACACTACCTCGTGGGACACCAACGTAATAGGACCTCATTGAAGAGCTAATAGAGTGATGGGTAACATAAAAAGCTCTATTATATAAATACGATTTTATTTCTTTAATTAAATATGTGGGATAAATTGCATTGGAGCATTTTATATAAAATAACATCGTGCCAAGCCGTATCAAACGTTTTTTCTAAATCTATTAATAATAATCCGGTGTGTTTATTCCAGTTAAAATTATCTGTTATAAAGTCAGCTATCCTTGCAACTTGATGCATTGTAGAATGATTAGTTCTAAAACCAAACTGTTCATTTACAGGATATTGTTTTCTGATGAAAACTTTTTCAACCGACTTAACTTTTTCTGTTAATTTACTTAAAGTACTTAATAAACTAATGGGACGAATATTATTTATATTTAACATATCTTTCCAAGGTTTAGGTAGAATAATAACTTTAGATGTCTTCCATTTAACCGGAAAGTAAGAATTTATGAGAATGCTATTTATTATTTTAGTTAAATAAACAATCGCTTTACGGGGGTAAGTTTTTAACCATTGTTGCAGAAATTTCGTCCACACCCGAAGATTATTCTTCAAGGATTTAATGTGTTTATTAACTTATGAAGGCGCTGCGAGATATGTTACCTCCGTGGAGTTAGCTGCAATAGTTTGGAATTTGTTTTTAATTTCTTTACTTACTTCATAATGATGCGTTTTTGTTACTAATTTTTGAAAAATTGTTAGCAAGCAATTCTAGTTTGTTATTTAATTTATAAACCAGTGGACTAGTTGTGAGATCCTTTAAAGGGGGATGCAATTGTGTTTGTTTAGTTAAAAACTTACTGGTTTTCCAGAAACTATTATTTTTGGGAGTTAGCTTAGATAAGAAATTGTTTAATTTTTTATTTTTCCAATTATATAATATCGAAAATTTGAGCAAAAAAGGCTATATCTGTTTAATTTTCATGTATCGATATGTAAATTTGTATTTAGGTACCATTCTTTTATAATAGTTTTTAAGAGAAATGATTCTCATAATATAATATTGAACCTGATTAGTTTTTAAAGTTGAAGAAGGAACTGAAATTTTTGGGATAAAAAGGTTAGCACCGTGTGTAATTAATTAAGATTGTCAATGGCTTTGTCAATTGCAGGTGGACTGTAAAAAGTTTCACTTAGATTAATATTATTATGATTACTAAAATTAAATTCTCTAACTATATTAAATAATTCTGAAAGAATGGAATTACTGGACTCGTTATTAACTAGATTATTACCACGGGTAATATCTGCATACGAAAATCTAATATTATTGATACGTGTTAGATAAAGACAAAAATTGGTGTCGTTTCATCCACGCTGATCGGTAAGAATACGAAGTATTATTCGTGATGGACGATTTAGAAATTTTAGTTTAATCGAATTGTTGCAATACCGTGGTTAATTAGTTACGTCGAAATTTCGAAATTTAAATATAACGACCATTTATGAAGATCGGCTTAATTGAGAAAGTAACTTAATGAGAAGATGTCACGACGTTTTAGAAAGCGAAAGATAAATTATCGGACTCGATGGTTTAACGATAGAAATGTGTATGAAAAATCTCAGCTCTAGCCAGACTTTAGCTTAAGAGAATAATGATATCTAAAAATAATGGAACATTTAAATGTGAAGAACGCATAAGTCTCCTTCCACACGTTTGGAAAAACATTAACAGAAATTCTGTTCGGTAAAATCAATAACAAAAACGAGCAAGAGTTAACGCCAAGGTTAGTACGGCTTCAGAAAAGGAAAGAGTACAAGGGATTTTGGGTTCAAGATTAATAATAGAAAAGAAGATAGAAATGAATCAACGTGTATATGTTGTCTTTATTGACTTAGAAAATAAAACCTCTGACAGATCCAATTGGAATATAATAAAAAATATACCGAAGAAAAAATAAATATCGATAAAAGAGATATAAGTTAAAAGAAGAAAATATTGTACCGAAAGGCAAATATCTGGAACAATATTCCAGAAGGAACTACTTGATTATCAGTCTATGCCCGCCTCAGTTACGAACTATAAAAATATCACCGAAATAACAATAAAAAATTGATAAATTAACCGAAGTCGATGTTAGGTCAAGAGATTGTCGCAGACTTCCAAAATATCCGAAGTAAAAACAGCCCAATATTATAGAGTTTGTAGAAGAACAGATAAACATACCCTCTACTCAAACTGAGACTAAAAATTTTGGAACTTTTATTACAAAATACAATAAATGACTTAATTATTTGGGCCAAATCTCAAGGATTTACTTTCTCCACATCAAAAACTAAACACATAACTTTCAGCAAAAAACGAAATACAATTATACCAAACTTAAACAAGCCCTTGTTTTTTAATATTAAGTCGATAATTACATCGGAATTTAAGATTCGTAATTATAATAGAAACAAATCTTCCATTTTTGTCACCACAAATAACGACTATGATAACGTTATTAATTATCTCAAGCAAAAGCAGATTTCATTCTTTACGCACATACCTCGTGAGCGTAAACCCCTTAAGATGGTGCTTAAAGGACTTCCTCCCTCTTTTACTAGTGACGAGATTGCTGGTGAACTAAGAAAAGTTGTTGACGTCACTTCGGTGATTCAATTTAATAAAAATTTATTGAATAATGGTACACAACCGTTACCTGTGTACTTAGTGATGTTTCCACCTAATACTCTTCCGCGCAATATACTGGAAGTTAAGGCTCTGTTTTCTTGCATTATCAGGTGGGAAAAGTACAGCAGAAAAGTTCCTTACCTACAGTGCTATCGTTGCCAAAGGTTTGGTCATGTGTCGCATAATTGCCAACTACCCGATCGTTGTATACGTTGTGGCGAAAATCATTCGAGTTCTATGTGCAGTGTTCAGATGCGCAAACTGTCTGGGTCAACACCCTGCAAATTCGCAAGAGTGTCATATTATTAAAAAAATTGTTAGTGCGCGTAGCAATCATGTTCACTCTAGTTTAAGAAATAGCAAACCACCTTTTGGATCGTTTTCGCGGAATATTCAAAATACCAAAAATGACGCAGGACATTCAGGCTTAAATAATATTGTTAATGAAACGTACGCTAGCAAAGTAAGAGCTCCCGTTACTACCCAAAGAGATGATGACGATATGGTCTCAATACACGATGCTCTATCACTCTTTCGTGATCTAAATTTAAGACATATTTTTAACGTAATTAAAACGATAATCGCTAAACTAAAATCGATTAGAAATAAGGATACTTTTACTAAGTTGCAAGTAATTTTTGAAACCGTTGTTGATTTATTATAAATGTCTATAAATCTAGGTACTCGTATAGTTGCCTGGAATTGTAATTCTATTATTAATAAGTGTAATGAGCTACATGTTTATGCAACTCGTAATAAGTTGGATATTATAGCTAAGCTTGACAACACGTATAAGTTAAAGTTTTCCGGCTATTTTGTTTATAGAAATGATATGACTCGTAGAGGTGGTGGAGTTGTTTTGCTTATTAACAAACGTTTAAAATTTGACTTATTGCCGGTACCGCAGCTATGTTGTGTACAGGCAGCAGGCGTAAATTTATATATTAATAACAATAATAATAATAATAATTTTATTAGTATTTTTGCGATATACAGACCACCTAGATTTAATCATAAATTCCTAGATGATCTTCAATCCTTGATGAGTGTAAATAGCAAAGTTATTCTGATTGGAGATTTTAATGCAAAAAACAAGTTATGGAACTGCTTTAATAATAATCGTGCTGGTAATATTCTCTTTGAATTCGCATTACGTTCAAATGTTTGTATCTGCGCCCCTCAAGAACCTACTTACTTTCCTGATGCTATTGTACTAGTATCTTAGATGTTGTTTTGGTCAAAAATGTTTCTATTGCAACTCCTGTTTCAATAAATTGTTTGTCCTCCAACCACAACCCTATTTTCACTACTATTGCAGGAAGTAAATTAAACATAGCCGATAGAGTTCTGCCCGATTTCCAAAATGCAAATTGGGCAGGATTTAAGGAGTATATTAACAATAATATTAATTTGCTTCTTAAGCTACATAGTCCTGCTGATATTGACCATCATTTATCAACTCTTACGAAGTTAATTAATTCTTCGTCGGAACTTTTTATTCCGAATAAACCACTTAATAATTATCCGCATATGGCACTACCAACTTGTATCATGGTTCTCATCAAATTTAAAAATTATATTAGAAGATTGTACATTAAGCATCGTTTCCCTAATCGTTCTCAAAATTTGAAAAACATGTTTAATTTTCTTAATAAATTGGTTAGTTTTCTTTTGCGTAAATTTAAAAATTACAATTTCAATTCAACTTTCTCTAAGCTTGAGCCTAATGATAGTCGGCTATGGAAAGTTTGCGGACAATACACGAGACAGCATACAGCTCTTCCACCACTCTATGATAAATAACTATGTTTACAAAAATGAAGCGAAAGCTGAGTTTTTAGCATCAGAGTATTCCAAAGTTCGTAATCGTAATTCTAACTTTGCATCTGGCTATCAAGTGAGAAAAATTCATTCAGCTGTTAAAAAATTCCTTAATGCCAATCTACTGCCCAATATTTTCCCTCTTGTCACCCCAAGTGAAGTCCTTAACAATATTAAAGCTATAAAAGTAAAAGGTTCGTCAGGGGATGACAATATTTCTACTCCCATTATTAAGAAATCGCCGCTAAAAGCTATTATTGAACTTACAAATTTAATTAATGCTATCTTTAGATTCGGTTATTATCCAAACAGTTGGAAGATAGCCAAAATTATTGCTGTTCCCAAACCTGGAAAGGATGCCTCATGTGCAAGTAACATACGTCCTATTAGTTTATTGAGCAATCTAAGCAAAATAGCGGAAAAAATTATACTATCCCGTTTAAGACTTCATGCAGATAACCAAAAAATCATTCCTAATACACAGTTTGGCTTTCGTCCAGGTTATTCCACCACCCAGCAAGTAGCACAAATCACGGAGTTTATCACACACAATTTTAATCTTAATAAACATACTGGTATGGTTCTCCTGGATGTTGCGAAGGCTTTCGATACTACTTGGCATAAAGGTATTATTTACAAAATGATAAAATATCAGTTTCCTCGTTATGTAATCAACGTTATTAACAGCTATTTAGCAAACAGACTATTTTACGTTACCATCAATGATTCAAGGTCTACTATGAAAACGTGCTCAGCGGGGGTCACCCAAGGTAGTATTTTAGGTCCCTTTCTGTTTACTTTGTTTTTATCTGATTTCCCAAACCTACCTGATATTCAGACTGCTCTTTATGCAGACGATACAGCTATTTTCTGTACTTCTTATATACCTAAAGCAATTACTAATAAATTACAGTTAGGAATAAATTGTGTCTTTCGTTATTATAAAAAATGGCAAATTGATATTAATTGTGATAAAACGGAGGCTATATTTTTCACCCGCAGGCGTCCCACGTTACCTGCTGAAGTTAAGATCAACTCAACCACTGTAAGTTGGTCAAAACATGTTCGATACCTCGGGGTAGTCTTGGATAACAGACTAAATTTTTCTGAACATGTCAGTCATACTACCTTGAAAGCTAGCAGGAGTATATCTACCATATATCCATTAATCAACAGAAAATCATTTCTTAATGTAAATAATAAATTAATTCTGTATAAAACACTTATACGTCCCATAATGACGTACTGTTGTCCAGCTTGGAGTTTTATTTCAAATACAAATTTTAATAAGTTACAAGTATTTCAAAATAGGTGTCTCAGATATGTGCTAAATGTCCCTAGATACCACAAAATCATTACCTTAAACATGCCTTATATTAAGGACCATATCTTAAATTTAATGCGTAAGTTCTGCGATGACTGCTTAGTCCACGATAATAGTTTAATTTCTACCACTGGTAATTACGATTCCAGGCAACTCCAATTTATGTATAGTAAATATAAACATAGGAAGCTCAAACATAACCTGTTGTAACGTTTTTGCGGCGCCTATTTTAGAAATTAATATTCCTTCTTTATTTATTTTTTAATGTTTAACGTGTTTTTTCTTTTGTTTTATTATTACTATCTTAATTTTTTTGTTTTTTGCTGTACAGTTTTTTTTCAATTATTTTTTTGCTGTCATTATAAGTATAAGTATAATTACTTCTTTTATTTATTACGGGTCTTTGTATTATTATTTCTGATGTACGGTGAGCCATCCTGGGGGTTACGTAATTATTATTTAAAATTTTTGGTTTGTGTATACTCAATGTAAATTATGCTGAAATATACGTTGTTGTTGGATACAATACAAATAGAAAAAGCAGATTCGCTTCAGATACTAGAACTAACATTGGACCCGAAACTTAATTGGAAAGAACACATAATTAAACTAAAAATAAGATGTTTGAAAAAAATAAATATACTCAGGATGTTAAATAATCCATCGTGGGGATCTGATCGAAAAACATTAATACAGTTATACAAATCCTACATGCTAAGCAGATTAGACTACGCCAGTATAATATATGATAGTGCAGCCTGTTCCACACTAAAAAAAACTCAATTCTGTTCAAAATTTAGCTCTTAGAATTTCCTTGAGAGCCTTTCACACTACCTCAAACACAGCTTTACACGTGGAAGCAAACATATTACCACTCCAATACAGAAGACAAATACTAGCGCTAAACTATTACACACAATCAATTTTCACACCATCCAATCCGATATCTCAGCCCTTACTTTTTTTTTCCATCACAGCTGACCAATGTTAGAGGTCATTTAGTGATTGACTTAATGAGATGAGTGATGTTTTGTGGAGGGGCAGTACTCAGCAGTACTCCCTCTAAACTTAAGCTGGTTGAACAAAGTCTAGAGGCTTACTTCGCCACAGCCTGCGTATTTCACCAGAATCATTCAGCAAATCAGTAGCAAGTGGATTCGTGTGAACGTTAATTCGTGCAACATGTTTGTTTGCTTGTGTTTTTATTTCATCGTTCACAAATATAACGTTTAAGTCGTTATGGAGGGTAAAGGTTTGAGTCGTACCAGGGAGCTGCAGTAATAGTTCTTAATGCCCTATTTTGATATCGTTGTATTTTCTGTAAGTTAGATGTTTTGGCGCAGCACCATAGTTGTATACAATATACATAGATCGCTCTTAGGGCAATTTTATACAGCAGAGTTTTATTTTCCAACGATAACCCTGATTTATTAGTTAGCATCCATGACATAGATCTCGTTTTAAGCCTTAAATTCTCGATTTTCTTCTGAATGTGAGTAGCCCAAGTCAGCCTACTGTCCAAATGCATGCCCAAATATTTTACACTATTGGTATTTGGAATGACAATGTTGTTTATTTTGATTAGCAAGCGTTCAATCTTCACTCTTATCCGCAGCTAGGATTGCTGCGTCATCGGCGTACAATGCTACTTCTGTATTACCAGGCTTCGGGAAGTCAGACGTGTAAATTAAGTATAATATGGACGCTTCCCTGCGGTACTCCCGCCCTTACTGGAAAAATATCTCAGTATTCATCAGCTATTTTCACTCGAAAGTATCTCTCTTGTATTTACGATTTAAGTAGTAGAAAGAAAAGGTGAGGAAGCAGGAGTTTAAGCTTGTACAACGGTCCCTGGTGCCACACACGATCATAAGCTTACTTAACATCCAGAAATGCAGCTGTACAGATATTCTTGTTTTCCAAGCTATTTTCAATAATCTTTGTTAATCGGTGAACCTGTTCTACAGTGTTGTGATGCTTACGAAAACCAAATTGACAATTTGGAATAATTGAATTCATAGATAATATTGGAGATAATCGTTTTAAAATTAGTTTTTCTTGAAGCTTTGAAAGAATAGGAAGCAGCGAAATAGGCCTGTATGACGAAACCAGTTCAGACGATTTACCAGGCTTTAGTACAATAATTATTTGAGAAAACTTCCAACTCAAGGGAAAATATTGGTTACGTAGGACGGCATTATATATTTGTGTTATGAGTACAATGCTTTTACGTGGCAACTCATTTAAAAGCTCTGCTGTGGTTAAGTCAAATCCGGGACACTTTTTCCGTTTCATATTTTTAATAAGTTGCTGAATCTCATTTGGGGTAACCGGTGTTAAAGGTTGATTTATTTGCAGTGGTTTTTCTAGGTATTCAAGGATATCTGTGGAGTCACTAGCTTGGGCATTCGGTGTGAATACATAGCAGAAATAATTTGCAAAGAGCGCTACTTTATCGAAGTTAGTACGAGCCCAACTACCGTCGAGTTTTTCTATCGCACGAATATGCACAATTGGCCGTTGAAAACGTTTGGTCGCTTTTCATAGTGATGTTCGTTCGGCGAGAATTTTGATAGAAATGTTGTAAGCATTGCATTTTTATTTCCACGTAATACTTTACGCAGTTGCTTTATTTTTCTATTCAGTTGCGTTTTAATAGCCGGATTTCTCGTTGTGATCCAAGCGTTTCGTAGTTTTCTCTTTTCGCGTATTAGTGTCAGTATATGTTCTGGAACATTATTAAATCCCTTTGGTGGCTTTACAAGTGGCTAGCCTTTTGTATAGTTTCTGTTAGGTTTTGTACCGCTTTATCAATATCGTAATTCGTTTTCAGCGACATATTTAACTTTATTTTAAACTCTAGATATTGTTTAAACAATGGCCAATTAGTTCTTTTATTGATAAGGCATGGTTAAGGTGTTTTTGTTATTTGAGAAATGCTTACCGTTTATATAACTGTCGAGTGATCTGACTGTAGGTCGAAACACGAGTCTGCTCTCATATGTAATGATGATATTCCTTTTATTACAAAAAATTCAAGCAGATCGGGTTTCCTTTTACGATCTTGAGGTCAGTAAGTAGGTTCGCCTGCCGAGAAGTAACCTAGATTTTGGCTGGAAATTCCTTTTTCCAGAATTTTTCCCCGGAAATTATCTAAACGAGAGCCCCATTTGCGACTTTTTGAGTTCCAGTCGCCGCTAGATATGAATTTCGCTCGCAATGATTTAAAATACTTGACAAGCAGGTTTTCATCCAATCGCTCATTTGGAGAGCAGTATACGGCGGAGATGCCGTTAGTTCTAATAAATGAACATAATTTTTACCGTACAAGCCTGTTTTCCCGAATAGTTTTTCTCCTCGTAATGCTTGATGGTTTTTTTTTAATAATAATTGCACTACCGCCGCCAGCTTTATTATCTGGCCGAAGACAAGTGTATACATTACTAAGGAATAAATTTCATCATTCATTCTTAAACAAACCCAATGCATCTAAACCTCTAACAGAACGCGTTAACAATACATTAGCAAAACTCCAATATCAATTGCCGCAAATCAAAACAAACCACGCTCCAAAACTACCACCTTGGATAACGGTTTCAATCGCAATAAACACAGAACTGGAAAAATATAAGAAACACTTAACACCTAAAAATATTCTCAAATCAAAATTCTACAACATTCTGGAAAAAAGTACGGTGATTATACACACATATACACTGATGCATCATCTAATTCTATAAACCAAACCTCATCGGCCTATCTTACAACCAAACAATCCCAAGTATATCATTTACCCGAGCCAGTATCAGTTTTTACAGCAGAACTTCTTGCAATCTATAAAGCTTTAAAATACATATCTGAGCAAGCGCAAACAAATAAATATATAATATGCACAGATTCATATAGCGCTCTTCAACATATTCAGCAACACACCAAAAAACACAGATGGAGAAATTAGGATTTTCAAAATCTCAAGAAAAAAAGTTTTCCTTAGTAATACAAGTTCGTCCGATGGCAGGAAGAGAAAATACTATCCGGATACGATGTAAAAATGAATATTTGCAATTAATCAAAAGTTGACAAGCGGTTTCATTGTTTTTAACTGTTTCGGGGAAGCTGAAATTATAGTTACGTCATCTGCAAATCTAAGGTTTGATATACAAGTGCCATTTATATTTATTCCCTTTTTTTCCAATTCAGGTTTTTAAATATTTCTTCCAGCTCAGCATTAAATAAAACTGGGCCTAATGGGTCACCTTGTCGCACTCTTCTTTTCAAGAGACACTTTTCTCCTTCTTTATCCAGCATAATTTTTCCGTATCCATCATATCTTTATGATTCTTATATATTTAGGGTGTAAATTTTTGGTTCCCATAGTTTGATACAAACTGTCATGATAAACCGAGTGAAAGACTTTTTGGAAATCAATATATATACATACACATATATATATATATATATATATATATATATATATATATGTGTGTGTATATATACACGTTTTCACGTGTAAAATATAAACGGAATAATACACGTATATATATATATATATATATATATATATATATATTATATATTACATATATCGTTATAACAGTAGCAAATAAATGCATATTCTCGTTTTTAGTAAAATTAAATACCTCTATACAATTTTCGGCGTTGTAATTTTACAATTTAGTAAGCAAAGCAAAATTCCATAAACTACAAGTTGAGAAGGGACATCCGCCTAACGATTCTCGCCAAATGATTGACAGAATACCACACGGACGAGACTGAAACTTCCTCGGCTATGTCAGGTAGTTTTGTTAGATGTGAACGATTTTATACTCATTTATAGTTCTTAGGTGTTTTTTTTAATTAATAAAAATCAAACTGTAGATCCTTCACCATCAAAAATTCCGATCACCGGTGGAATTCGAAATCAGGTCGTGCGAGCAGAACGTGAAAGCATCGTCTCAACGCAATGAGAACCTTGCAAACTTTCAGATATTCTCGGATTAGAGGTGAAAATTGCAGTTCGATCGAAATATAGTCAGACAAAGATAGGTTTTCGTGCCTTTTCGATTATTGCAAACTATTTTCACACTACTATACACTTTAACGCGAATATATCTTTCAAATTCTACAAAACATATTCGATAGTGAGAATTTAAAAATAAAGAGTTTCAGAAGGATGATCTAAATTCTCTAAATGAACTTATTTTCAAAACCCTCGGTAGGTTATTATGTACAACGTACTTCCTGCGTATTGCGCTCTCATATGCGCCTTATTAAAATAAAATAATGAAACAATGTATTCACATTACGTCATAGTTCTACCATCTTCTATTCTAATTTTGAAAATACTATTACTCGACACAATGATCGTAATAATAATAATTCGATTTCGAAGTCGATAACCCTGCATATTTTTAAATCGCCGAAAAAAAAAATTTGACCGAATAAAAATTAAAAAATATAAATTAAAGAAATAAATAAAAAAAAAAATTGGAACTCCTTCGTAGGAATGTTAGTCGGCAAACGTCAAAAAGTTTTCATACGACAATGACATACGACATAATATTTAGAAAATAAAAGATGAAATAAAATATGAAATTAGAAGGTGGAAGGAGTAAAAATTTTTAAAGACACCGCTGGAAGAATTAACGGGCTCGCGGACCGGCTAAAATCTTGAACGATTTTTACCGGTCAAACTACAACGACGAAGATATACACATTAATCACGAAATACGATAGAAGGTACGTATGCGACCGATACAGATCACAGATCACAGATCCGCGATACACGCGTAATGACGCCAATAATTAGTAGTAGTAGTAATAATAAAAAAATAATCATAATAACAATAATTTTGAAAAAAAAAATGCTCCAGCATAATTGAAGCTTTAAATTCGTGCTACTCGTAGTCAACTGAAACAGTTCTTAATTAATGGAGATACACACAAACACGTAGTACAGTATGTATTCCACTTGCTCAATTATCTGTGGACACCCGTTCGACCGAGGAATTCTTGTTTTGATTCTTTTTGTTTAATCTTAAAGGGAGTTATATTTTTTTTCTCGGAATTATCGTTACTAATACCGTTACTATTTTACAAGTACCAGTGAGAAGAACGCGCTGAGACGTTTTCCGTATGTTACCGTGTCGGATGCGCTAGTTTCGACCTTATTAGCATTATTCCACGATGATAAATAAGCCTTCCAGCTCTAATATGTATATATACACACTTTATAATGATTCGAATGCTGATAATAATCTAGCATCTAAGACGAGAATTCTTCAACTACGCAGGCAGTTTTTTAAAATCGAATTTATTCATAAGTGTAGAACGTGAGCCAGAACCATTGTTCGACTCGCGTGGAACTAAAAAATAAAAAAAAGTAAATAAAAAAAAAAACATATCGAGCGCGTAGAAAATTCATTACAAATGAGACTATTCTCGATATTCATACGCAGCAATCATTCTAAATAGCGAGAATGATAATAATTGTAGGCTATGCCTAGAAGTAATACATAATTTCATATTAATAGTCTCGGTACGTTAGTAGGTCGCCTCGTGGATTGAATCAACTTAATTCTTCTTTCTTTCTATTAAGGTGTTCGTTAAGGAAAAGAAATAGTCAACTGGAACGTGGCGAAAGTAAGAGCAGAATGTGACGAAGAGAGAATGATGGCATAACGAGGAATTTTAAATCTTACGATCCGAAAAAAATTAAACTAACCCGAACGACAGACCGAGCGACTACAAGTTAGTTCCGTCGAATTATTGTAATTGTTTATGTACGATTTAAAAATGAAAATCGGACAGAATTAAGGGGGTTGGTACCCGATAAATGGATAAATATGTCTAAACAGATAGACGGATTTATTTATCCGGTCAGTTTAATAACGAATGACGGCCCAATTCATACAGAAATAAACAATAGGATAAGCCGAGCCAAGAATGTCCGTTTCAAAAAAACCAACTCTTGTCCAAAAATACATCGACAAACGTTAGAAAGTTAATCGTAACGGGAAAATACAGAGTCTTCGAATTCCACGGATGATGCAAAAGGGAAGAAATCGTAGGCGGAAATAGAAACATTCGTCGCAGCCGGAGAATCTAGTCGCAAGCTTCCCCACCGACATTCGGGATGAGAAGAAGAAAACGAACGGTCATCCTTCCTTATGTATTTCTTCAATCGTCTTTCTAGTAGTATTAGGCAAAACAGAAAAATCGTGCGATGTTGCTATATCGTCTAGACCCCCGCCCGACACTATTTGCGGTATATTGTAGCTTGGAATAAAGCGCGTAATTAATTATTACGATAAATGGCAAATTAATATAAATCCGACGAAAACTGATATTTTTCACCTGAAGAAGACTAGCGTTGCCATCTGCTCTCGGATGCTCAAATAGATTGGAGTGAAAGTCATTAATCCGACCAATAATAACATATGCCTGTTCAGTTTGGAACTCAGTATCTAAAGCCACTTTCAATATATAGCTGCGACTCATTCGAAATATATGTTCAAAATGTATTTTAAACATACTCCGCTACACCAAAGTCGATAAAATTAAAATTATCATCCTATATATTAGGGATTTTATTTTAAAAGTATCGAGCGACTTTTTAAATAAATTCCTCGGTCGGTAATTGCGTTTCCTCAAAAACAATAAAAATTTATGTGTACTAAGTATAAACATAGACGCACTGAGCATAAAACCTTCTAAATCACAAGTAAACATTAAATACAAAACTATAAGAATTACCAGTAGGAAAGTGCTCAGTTCAGGTAACGATAAAAAAAATAATAATTCATCATCACCAACTTTTTTGCGGCATATTTAATCAGACGCATACTAGTGTAACTAACAAATTATATAATTCTATACGAAGATAATTGCAATCGATTATAAAATATTATAATTCAAGTCAAAATGCACAAAATTATGCGAATACATTTATGCGATCCTTTACAATACTTAAAGGTACATGCATTCGAAAAAAAAAGTAGAAGAGAAAATGAAAAATTGCGTACGCTGGCACAAACACATCCACACACACGCATTACACTTGTATATGCGATATATTACATATATATATATATATTTATCAACAGCAATAATAATAACTAGAACGCTGATAATAATAATCGCGAGATTAAAATAATAACAGCGAAATCAAATTATAAATGTTTAAACAATTCAAATATAATAAACCAATATAAACATAGACGAAGTAGCTACAATTATATCAGAGTCGCATGTAGAAATCGTTACAGTTATGTGAAACATAAAATAAGATACTAAAATATACGTATGTGATAACTTAAATTGAGTAGAAAAAATATCTCGCATTATTTGTGGACCTCAATTAATTTTTCATCATGGGACCACCCGGATATTGACATAAATACAAACCTTTCTGTCCTGTGCTGAAACCAACAACTCGTTAGATGTTTCTCTAACCATAAACAAATTACCGAGTATTTACTGATGGTACAAAGCCCCGGATACAGCACTATTGGAAACGGTGACAACTCAATAAGTGACCGGTGTATAATGCTCGATGTTGAGTTATACGGTATCCGGCACTATTTACAGAATATCCACCTACATACAACTGAAAATATCTTTCCATTTACAGATTCAATTCTCTTTATTTCATATCCAGCCCATAACTCATTCGTTAGTCAGATTCAATTGTTAATCTCACAAAAGACAACGGCAGGGTGACTTATTTATAAGTACCTGGATATATAGGAATGCTCGGTAATGAGAGGGTAGAGTAATTTACTAAATTTAATAATTTGGAACGTGTGGGAATATCTGTGTCCTTCTTGTAGGTGATAGAGGTGTTCCATACATGATTCATTGGCTAAAGACGCGTCGTCTAGTGGTGTAGAGCTCTCCTTAATCACTCACAAAGATATGATTCAATTTATTCAGCTGGAGCATAGGGGTCAATGGGAGCTAATGTACACTGAGAGCATTAGCTAATCACCTCTCACTTATTACGATCAGCTCCAGCCGTCTCTCCCCAATGGTTCTACTTCTTTAAGATTAGTCGTAAAGGAATTTTACTCATCAGTAGACTACGATTTGGACACCATTTGTTGCCTAACCGTCTTTTCCGTATGCAGCTTAGAAAAAGTTCCTTGTGTCCCCTCCATTCTGAACAAGCAGTCTGCAACCCCGATCATGTTTTTTTGAATGCTCGGAGCCTTACCTTGTCTTGCTACGTTTTTCGAGTATTACACCTCCGTATAATGTATCGTCTCTTCTCCATCTGGATAATCTACAATTATTCCCCCATATAGCGACATTTCTAGAGAAGTCAGCATCCTTGATTAGGACGTAGATAGTTCCCACAGTATCACGTTGGGTAAGCTGTAAAGGCACCCCATTAAACAAAAAATTACTATCCTGTGGGACTGAACTCGGTCCAACCATCGTCAACGAAGACATTATTGCAGTAAAAATTCAAGCACACCGTCAATTGAGCCGTGGTGGCCACTAGAACGTACGACTCGAAACTACTTTACAATAAATACCCGCCTGAGAATTAAACTCACTTCATTATCACATGATTACGTCTTCCACAGAATTTCACTTCCTTGTTTTGAATCATGTTATCCTTCCGTTCGCCATATACACTCATTACGCACTAAATTTACATCCCGATCGTCTTTCTATATAAATCCTTCTCGCTAATACCTGTTAGTCAGTCGGCCCAAACTGTGGCCTACATTAAATTATTTAATAATTGAAGCGTTTGTTTGCAGGTACTGATCGAATGTTGTTCTATTTATAACAATTGTATATTTCAACAAAAAGGTACAAAATGAAGGTGCAAGAGACTATTGACGAGTGGAATTAAAGTATAGTTCAGATAAGTAAAAGTAAATGCATCAGTTAATCTACACATATATCACTCCTATATACAAACGAATAAATAAATATTTCAATGTTGTAAAAAGTGCACTCATATTTACGAACA
Source organism: Coronaproctus castanopsis (assembly GCA_032883995.1). Taxonomy (NCBI): domain Eukaryota; kingdom Metazoa; phylum Arthropoda; class Insecta; order Hemiptera; family Monophlebidae; genus Coronaproctus; species Coronaproctus castanopsis. The sequence continues at coordinate 115,188,879 of CM065052.1, forward strand.
AAACCAGGATTACATTATCATATAATATTTCGTATACTGTTTCCTACAAAACTTACCAAGTTAATAATATAGTCGAATATTTTGTTTATTATGTAAATTTTGTAATAAAGAATTGAAATTTTGAAATTTGAAATTATTATCACCATTATCGTCGTCATTTTTATTATTTTATATTTCCTCTAGCATCTAAATAAAATAAAAATCACGGAGCGAGCTATGTACGGGACTATATATAGATTATTATTATTATTATTTTAATAATTCTTAAAATTAGTATTAAATTATAACTAACGAGAGAGTTAAGTGTATACCGATTTTTTAATTACCGGCTCTTATCTATTTAATCATTTTTTACCTTCAGAAGGAAAAAAAACTTATCTTCTTCGTATTAATTTTAGTCGTCTTCCATCGAGTAGTCTAATTTAAATTTATTACAACCGACGGTTCTGAGTAAGTAAGCGGTCGTTAATTTACTAAATTTTAATTGGAATACGATATCGGAACTAGCGCAGAAAAATCGCAAAAACCCGAGCGAGCACTCTGGAGAAAAGTGGCGAGATAATAAAGCGGACGAAAAATAAACAGCGAATTCTCTCAGATTACCGGAGGAAATTTGGTAGCCTATTAAAAAGAAAATCCGAACAAAAAAAAAAAAATTATCCGCCGCTGACATTTTTGTATAATAAAGCGGCTGCGAAGTACTCTATTTATCGGACAGAAGGATACTTTCATAAATCAGAAAATTGTCAACAGTTCCGCTATAGCGCGACTCTGGTTATTTATCTGAAATTAGTAGTTTTTCGCATCCCGTTCTCCGCAATTCTTCCGAAACACTATAGCATAGAAATGTAGTAACGGAAATCGCTAATCTAGATATCGCGCAAAACAGCAGAATCCTCCTGGCGAGTGTAAGTGGCGTTACTACTTCGCTAGGATGGTTGATTCGCGCCTTAATTAGCAGTCGCATAAATTAACTTTTTGCCGGGCACCCTCTGTAACTCATTCCGGCGATATCTATCGCGAAATTGTCCTTTGCTGCTGTTGTAGACAAATGCTTTAATCATATTCGTTGTATCGTTTGATAGTCTGTTTATCGTTTATATATATATATATATATATATATATATATATATATATATATATATATATATATATATATATATATATATATATATATATAAGTAGAACTACTTTGTTGTAGGATTATTTGTTCTGGCGCTATTGCGAAAAAGTTACAAACAGTTCTGAGTAGTGTTGAAACGTAGGAAGTGAATTCGGAGAGAAAGAGATTTATCGTCGCCGAATTAACTAATATCATCATTGCTATTCCATCCGTTTGAAAATTTATTACCTATTTCTCTTTTTAACTTTCGCATAACCATCATGAACTTTTCTTTTACATTCTCTTTCATATTGAGGCAGTCTGTCCATTATTTATTTATTCGGCGAACCACGTATAACAAGAAGTATGTCACACGCTGATTATCTTTGTACATAGTTTAGTGTTCGCAGGCATTATAACTTCAAGTTAATTGAGGCCATACGTCAGCATCCCGAGCATACAATCCCTAACACCGTCCGGAAGATATAAATAAGGTTAATAATGTTACGCGTAGTAATAAGAACGTAATCGAAATCTTCTAAAATTATATCATTTGTTAATTAAATATTTATTTTAAAGAATTTCGATGTGGCTTAAAGTTCATCCTCAGGGTGTGCGGCTTAAACTCCGCTATTAAATTTAGTATATTACTACGTTAGCATGTCGGGGCATGTACGATCCTATTGAACGCACGAGTAGATATGCTTGAAGGTACTTGTCGCTGAACAAATTCAACCAGGCAAATTGCCTTCGGCCCGTATCACCAAATTACTAGTGTGCTGGCGGAGAGCTGGACAGATTTATTCCGTCAGAAATCTACCGGGTCAATCGAAATTCAAGAAAATGGTACCCATCAAGGATCTGTAATTAGCTCTACGTTATTTATTATAGCCATGACTAATATTAAACAACATATACCAACTCCAGTAAAGTACTGTATATATGATGACGACTTAACAATATACTACTCAAATCGGGACTCTAAATTTGTGGAACCTTTATTGCAGAATACAATAAACGACTTAAATAACTGGGCAAAATCTCAAGGATTTACTTTCTCCTCATCAAAAACCAAGCATATAACTTTCAGCAAAAAACGAAATGTAATTACACCAAACTTACACATGGATACAATACAAATAGAAAATACAGATTCACTTCAGATACTAGGACTAATATTGGACCCGAAACTAAGTTAGAAAGAATACATAAACAAACTAAAAATAAAATGCTTGCAAAAAATAAATATGCTCAGAATGTTAAATAATTCATCGTGGGGATCTGACCGAAAAACATTAATACAGTTATACAAATCCTACATTCTAAACAGATTGGACTACGCTAGTATAATATATGGTAGCGCAGCCTGTTCTACACTAAAAGAACTCAACTCTGTTCAAAATCTAGCCATTAGAATTGCCTTGAGAGCCTTTCACACTACCTCAAACACAGCTTTACACGTGGAAGCAAACATATTACCACTCCGATAAAGACAAATATTAGCACTAAAATATTACACACAATCAATTTGCACACCATCCAATCCAAAATCCCAGTCCTTACAAAACGAATAAATCTCATCATTCTTTCTCAAACAAGCCAAATGCTTCCAAACCCCTATCAGAACGCGTTAACAATACATTAGCAAAACTTCAATACCGATTACCGCAAATTAAAACAAACCAAGCTCCAAAAATACCACCTTGGACAAAGCTTACAATAGCAACTAGAAAAATGTAAGAAAAATTTAACACCTACAAATATACTCAAATCAAAATTTTACAACATTTTGGAAAAGCAGTACGGCGATTATACACAAATATACACTGATGCATCAAAGTCCACAAACCAAACCTCATCGGCCTATCTTACACCCAACCAATCCCAAGTATATCATTTACCGGATTCAATATCAGTTTTTACAGCAGAACTTCTTGCAATTTATAAAGCTTTAAAATACATATCTAAACAAGCACAACCGAATAAATATGTAATCTGCACAGATTCTTACAGCGCTCTTAAACATATTCAAAAATATATTAAAAATACAAACTCAGATACTTTCAACCTAAAACACATTATTAACAACCTCATCTCAAATAACAATGAACTTGTTCTTTTATGGACACCAGCCCATTCGGAAATAGCTGGGAATGAAAACATTGATAGAATAGTCAAAACAACTCCTACGAATATAAAAACAATAAAATCAACTCACATTACTGATTTGCATACAGTCCTTATACAAAAAATTAAAATGTCATTTCAAAAATTCTGGGAGACCCAATGTACACATACACACCTATATCAGATTAAACCGAAATTTGGAAACTGGAAAACAACAGACCAGAAAGAAAGAAAAACAGAAAAAACGCTAGCTCGACTACGTACAGGACACACGTTACTTTACAACACCTACTCAATAGGACCCTCCACCCATCTGCCGTGAATGCAATTCACAATTAAATATAAACCACATACTATTAGAATGTACAAAATACAGAAACCAACGTATAAAATACAACCTAAATCATGACACAATAAAAACAATACTCGAAGATAACCCGGACAAAATTAAAAATCTTTTACAGTACCTTACAGACACTAACCTAATAAACAGCTTATAATCAACTCTAAGACGCAAATGATCCCGGCAATCGAGCGTCTATAAATAAAATAAAATAAAATAAATAAAAAAATCGGCCGAGATCTCCTGTGCTTCCTTTATAGGAACGCACTTGAAAATTGCGCCACCAGATCATCTAGTTGGAAAGCTGTTTAGGTCTTTGGAAGGAACGGCACTTGTCCAAGTTGAGGTACGCCGGCTCGGGTTAAGTGGAGGGCCTTCCAAAAGTGAAATAAATTCACTGTGTGACTCTTAATCATCACCGAAAAAGCAGTTGCATCATGCGTACGCACTTGCATTGAATATAATTAGTATCTCGAATTCTAGCCAAAAATAATGTACAGTATGTGACAATAATGATGGTAATTTATACATATAAGTTTCGAGGAAGATGCACGTGTGTTATTTTATTGAAAGTTTATACTATTAATTTGTATATAATGTTCGTTTATTGACTTAAAAATTTCTATATATTTATTTGTATAGCGTTGATATAGTAATAACATTTGGTTTATTTCATTTGCATATTGCTATCATTACAATCATTATTACTAAATAAAACTAGTGAAAATTATTATTAATTATTAATAATATTATCATTATTAGTATTATACTGCTATTTTTATTATTACTATAACTTTGAAAACTCGTCAACAACATAAAACCCTGTCTGAATTAATACAAGTGTTACTAGAGCTGCTAAACAGCAATGCTTTACAGGTCTTATACATAAATATAATGATAACGCCAAAAATGCTCTTATTAAAAGTGTAGCGAGTAAATATCAATCATCAGTTAAATAAATTGAGAATGATGTTGCCAAACTTAATGTTACCGTTAAAGAACTATTAATTGCGCGAAAGTTTAACAATTATTTTTGTGACGTCATATCAAATTTAGTATATAATTTTAACTACGATATCCACGCCGAAAATAACATTTCCACCGACGTCATTTCTGATTCGTTTGTTTCCTAAAGTTTCACTTATACAGACATAAAAAATTTAATTTTATCCTTTCCAGATAAATCGTCTTTTGGTTCTGACGGCTTATCTATTTTATTGATTCTGAAAATATTCATTTCTTGTAGGCCTTTCACCTATTTATTTAAAATTTCCCGAAGCATTAAAATCCGCTAATTTAAAATTATAGATCAATCTGTACATGATTAATCATTTCTAAAATCTTCTAAAATTTTAAAAAATGTGTAAAAATAAAAAGTTACTTTTATTTCTCTTGTGCAAATATGAGTTTTCAGTGATAATCAGTATAGGTTTCTCCTTCAAAGAAGATCCTATGACACGCTTTTTCATCATATCACTCATATTGCACAAACTCTATAGGCCGGTCGATCTATAACAACTATTTTTTACTTTAACCTACAACAATTATTACGAAAGTTGTATGCACGTAGCATCAGGAGATGTACAGTTGGTATAGAGCATAACTAACTAATAGAAGATGCGTTATCAAGATAACTGATGCATACAGGCACGCTATATTCCGGCATAATTGAAGTACCACGGGGTAGCAGGTATCAATTTTTTTTTTTTTGTATAAATGACTTGTATGGCGTAAATGTTAGAAGGGAGTATATTTAGTTATGCAGATGATACTGTTTTGGCACTTAATTCTCCTTTCCCATCTACATTGGAGTCTCTGGTACAAAATGATGTAAATTCCATCTGTACGTGATTAAATAAAAATAGGTTAATTTGGAATGTTAAAACTACCAGCAATGTTGTACTTGAGCGTGTCTACGAGATCAAATATTTTGGCGTTGTTCTTGATTGCAGATTAACTTGGCAGGAACACATTTATTTTTTTGTAACAAATTGAGAAAGTTAAATTACTTTTTTTAAAAATCATTTTAAGTAATATTTTTCATACAAATATTTATTTCGACTATATAAATCATTGCACCAAACAGTTGTGTCCGATATAATCTGATGCACTGGGAAAGTCGTATATAAATTTTATACAACCACTGCCAAACATATTATTTAAATCTGTATGTAGTAGTAAAGGCCCACGCTTAAAAATTTATGCAATCAATGTTCGAGAATTGTATGAAGTACAGTTAACTGACTTTGTCTTTATAAATTATAAACTTTTTATTATAATAGCTATGCTTGGTGAAAAATCATATCAGCTAGCCAAGTTATCACAATTTAGTAAATTTATCGCCCGAATTATGACTCTTAGTTTGGTTCACTTCCTCCTCAACTAAAAACTGATGTTAAAAAATATAAACGTAGGCGTAAGCCGCTATTTACATTTGTAGCGAGTAAATATAAAAATAACTCTATATAGTGATAATTAATATTGACAAGTGATAGGACAATTGTTATATTTACAAAAATTTAATTTTTTATTTATAAATTAAATTTTATTACAGTTATTTAATTTTTAGCAAAACTCTTATTTTTAATTATTTTATCGAATTAATATACGCGTTTTAATTATTTTTAAAGTTCTCATGTATTTTATATATATGTGTGTGTGTGTAAGTTTTATCGAATATTGGTATTGTCATGTTACTTTTTATGTACACACTTATGTATGCCTAAGGTTTGTATATCCGTGTACTTATGTCTAATTATACTTTAAAACTTTGTTGATCGGTTATGCGTGAGTGTTACTGCGTTGCATTTATATACGTATTATTATTATTATTATTATTATTATTATTATAATTATTAGTATATTAAAATGTAAAATAATAATTTCGAATTTAAAAAATAGTACATTATTATTAATAGTTATATCATAGCCGCCGAATTAATATAAATGATTTTTAATTTAAAAATACGCAAACATATACTTATAATACATATATATATGAAACTGTAACAAGCTCTTAAATTTAAAGCTAATAGATAAAAACCGAATCAACATTGAATATATAAAGCTTTACATTTGCGTGTACATATCTATGATGTATGCATCTGTGTGAGAGAGCGTCTATGTATAAAAGTCAAAACGTAGATAAAAAAAAACTCCGCTATTTTGGGGATGAAGTTGATCAAAATTACTCTATACACTTATGTGGTGCTGGTATTAATCGGGGCTATTATGAATATTTTAATAAATGAACGATATTACACACCTGCATTGCGTATAATTATTGTCGTGGATACCTCATTCATTTTAAAACCCAATTGGCTAGTCATTCCGGCAACGAACAATTCAACGATATACAAAAATAATTTTGGTGATTATTTTTAATTCTAATTTTCACGAACGATATATCTGACTTTTTTATAACTGCTTTTTCTTCTTTTCGTCAGAGTTATTCGAAAGCTCGGTATAGGCGCAGTTTTCTATTACCTAATTTACCGAGGGATATTGTGAACTAGTTAAACCGTTCCAGCAAGAATAAAAAGAAAAATGTGCCAGACAAATAATTTAAAAATACAATTTAGTACAAGTCTTCGAAATATACTACGCGCCGATGCTTGTTTCAAAACGAGCGGAGGGGGTGTCTATCCATCGTCTAAAAATGGAACGAAAACCCGTTTTTAAGAAATCATTTCCGTACTCCACTCTCCGGCACGAATATTCAGTCGTAATAAGGTTAACCCGGACACCACTTACTACTGCCTAAAGTTATGTCTTCGATAAGACTTTTCCTTCGCATAATTTTGTCTTTGACGCGTATGTGTTAGGCTCGGTCGTACGTTTTCTTTTTCATACGTTCGACTTTCTACTGTGTTCTAAGAATTTAGTTTAGAAAATGAAAAACTGGAAAAGTGGAGTAACCGACTGGTTATGTGGATAAATAATAACATAATTTCGTACGTGACGTATATTGGCTTACACGGAAACTCTCTGTTAGTCATTTCCTCGTAAATATACACGTATCCTATAACATTTATGTACCAATATTACATACATATATTACGTATATATATCTATATATAACATATATACATGTGAGTGTGTACGCGCACACATGAATATAATTCGTGTATAAAATTATAGCCAATAGAACGTGTATATTTATTGAAAGAAAACCTTTACAACACACGATTATATAAACGAGAAATTTAATAATAATAATAACTATTTTTGGCCATTATAAAAATTTATATAATTTTAATCAATCGCATATATACGATCGGATACGAGAAGCTTTGTTCTGTTGTTCGTATACATTTGTTCTCCTTTAATGGTGCTCAATTGCCTATCAAAATTAAAATTTATAAATACATACATACATATAAATAAATATAAAGTATTTATTTCATTTGAATACACCAAAAATACATATAGAAAATAATTAAAATTGACTAAAAATAAAAGCCAAACTTGAGCAAAAGGCCTCTTCCGTTTTTTTGTTTATTTTAACTTTGAGATATATATTTGTTTCCAAATCATTCTATCTCTTGCTTTCCGCACCCAACTGGTCCCCACATATTTGACGATAACATCTTTCCATCATCTTTTTCATGTTTTGATTTTGCTTTTCCTATCCAATGGAATCCATTCTATATATTTTCTGGTCCAGCTATCTGCTTGTTTTCCGCATGACATGACCACACCATGTACATTTTAGTTTTCTTGTTATCTCCATTAGGTCATCTGTTCTTGACTGTGCTCTTAATGCCTTGTTGTTTATTCTATCAGATTTTGTAACCCGTAACATTTTCCTTTCCATCGCTCGCTGTGCAATTTGTAACTTTTTTATTTGCTTTATATTACATGACAATATTTATGAACCGTAGGTAAGGTGGGATACATGTATTAAATACTTGCGCTTTTAATTATGGGCTCCTTTTTGTATTGTAAATTTCAAAGCCCAATATTTTTCCCACCCTGTTGCTATCCTTCTATTTACTTAACTGTTTTAGCTTTGAATGTAATTAATTGTCCAAAATATACTACTTCTTCAACCCAAATTTTGTTGAGTGAATGGTCACATCTTGCTATGTTTTAGATAATAATTCGGAATTTCTATCATTTATACTCAGTCTGCTTTCTTTGTACTTTCTTCTAATTCGTTGAGCATCATATGTAATTGTTCAGTCGTGGAAGGTATAAGTATTACATCCTGCGAAACGAAAATTTGTTAAATGTGTGCCATTGATGTTTATTCCATATTGTTCCCATGAATAGATTCATGAATATTTGTTCCAACACCGCGTTAAATAAAACTGGTGACAAGGGCTCCTCTTACCTAACTCTTTTTTTCAAAGCTTTCTCCTTCCTGATCCAATATTATCTTTCCCCGAGCATTATCTTAACTATTCTTTATTATAATTTTTTATAATATGGAATGTAGTGATTTTTTTAATAAAAAATCAATTGAAAAATTAGTTAAATCGCTAACATTTATTTTCTTTCATTACATATTTCAAATACTTATTTTTTATTTTACTTGTAAAATTGTGTTTTATAAAAAATTGTTGTGTTTGTATATTTTTATATTTTACTTTTGGACATCATACATCGCAATAGTAAATGAAAATTTAAAATTTCATCAGTATACAATTTTTGCAGAATCCAGAAAACGATATCGAAAAAAATTAATAAAAAAATCAGTAAACAAATATATCGATGTTAATATATTCAATTTCAATAATTCAAAAAATAAACAGAATAAAATTTCATGGAATATACTTTCACCGTCATCATCAAATATTTTTAAGTAATTATTTTTAATTTATAATTTTAAAATTATGATTTTTTAATTTCTTTTTGTTCACTTGATGATGGCGTAAATGCCGAAAAGTTTTCTGTTTTCACAAAAAAATAAATGTTAGTGATTTAACTAATTTTTCAATTGATTTATTATTCTTTATTAATCTTATATATTTCTTACGTATTCCTTGCTTTTCCAAAGAAGCATAGAGGAAATCACGATCTAATGAATCAAAGGCTTCCTGGAAGTCGACAAGTGCAACAAATATTTCTATTTCGTATTCATCCGCCTTTTCGATTAACTGCTGTATTATATGCAAATTATATATAGTGGTGTAGTTTGCACGGAAACCAGCTTGTTCTGGAGGCTGTTGATCATCTAATTGGTTTACTAGATGTGCGTACAATACTTTAGCAAATATTTTGTAAAAAGTTTGTAAAATACTAATCAGTCTATAGTTATTCATATCCTCTTTACTTCCTTTCTTATGTAATAATATTATTTCTGTCTTATTCCATTGTTGAGGTATTTTTTCTGTAAACAATGTTCTATCGAATAAACTTGTAATTTTATTAATTAATACATCCTTCGCAATGATTATTAATTCATTGTAATTTCGTCACTTCCTGGGATTTTATCCTTCTTCAATTGATTTATCGCATTTTCGATTTAAATATTTAAAAATGATGAGACGCTTATTTCGTTTTCGTTACCCCATTATAATTTTCCCAAAATCTTCTAACACTTACAATCATTAATACTGCGTACAGATCTGTGCAATATTGCGTAGCTACCGTAACAAGTTTCTTCCTTTCATGTTCTTCTTGCCCATCATACCTGTAATTAAGTTTTCCAGTGACATAAATTTTCTTATTTTTCTTACCGAGTTAGAATTTTCCAGTAGTATACTGATTATTATGTGTTTATTCCTTTTGTCTGTAAGGCTTCTGATTTTATACGTCACTGCTTTACACGTAACATTAAATTCTAGTTTTTCCTTTGATGTTTTATTCTTTATTTCACTAAGCCGTTCACGTTTTTTAATATCCATCATTACGTCCTCCGGAAAGCTCCTCTTCCTTTTTGTATTCTCTTATATAACTGATAGTGTTGATTTCCTAATACTTTTAACCGGAATATCATAATAATCTTGTACATCTTCACTGATTTCTTCCATCTCATTAGAGTTCATGCAATTTTTTAACTGTATGTTGGCTGTCCATTATCCTTATCCTTGGTTCCTTCCTTGCTAATTTTCTTTTACCTTTTTTCTACTTCTAAAATTATTGTAACTAGTCTATGATCGTTTGGAATTCTATTGTAATGATAATAAATAAATAAATAAAAAGTGTATTTAGCACACAATATAAATTACAAAATCAATGTCGAAACAATATTATTAACCGAACAAATTCTTACTACGTATACAAAATGAAAAACAAAAAGAAATAATAAATACAGTAATAATAGCGCGGAACTAGATTACAGGAAAACCAAAACCTGTGTATGCAATTTGAGGACAACTCTATGAAGAATTTTAAGGCAGTAATAATAAATATAAAAAAAATAATATGACTGCTCAGCAATTTATATATATTACATTAATAAAGTTCATAAAATTAAATATATAAATGACATACGATTAAAAAGCAGGTGATACATTATAATAGCATGTGTTTTATTCCTTTATGTTTATATCTTTTATATTTTAACTGAAGACTAGTACGCGTATATATATTGTTTATTATTGAGTATTGGCTGCGTCTACAATCGTCAAAAAAAATTTTTGTATGCTGCCTAATTATATCACCCACAACCGGCAAGTCTAATATACGATGCATGCGATCTGTTCTTGCATAGATAGGAAGTTTAAGAATTATCCTGCAACAATTATTGTGAAGACGTTGTAATCTGGACACATTTGAACGGTTTGTATATGACCATATTGGGCATGCATATAGCATAATTGGCCTTAATATAGTTTTATAGATAATTAGTTTATTAACAGGACTAATTTGGCATCGTCTATTAAAGATTGGGTAAAGACTAAAAAGAGCTTTATGTGTTTTGTTAGATATGTACTCAACATGTATATCTACGTTTTGTACCTATCTAATATCCTCTATTAAAACGAAGTCAATTTCGTTTTTATATTATCCACTTAGCGGCATCCAGGCCCACTTTTTCTCTCTTATTTTTAAAAAACAGTAGTTAACAATTTTGAAATTTTCAGTGGCAAAATTCCAACAGCTTCGATGCTCTAAAATTTCGTTTTCCATATCCATAAGGACCTATTATCTCTTCCTCTACTTCCTTTCCTTCTAACTCCAATTTTATTAGTATTTTCTGGAACATTATATATATATATATATATATATATATATATATATATATATATATATATATATATATATATATATGTATATATATTTCCCCTTTGAAAACTCTCAATCATAAATAATACAAAATATGAAAGTACAGCAAATGGAAAGAAATGCTGGATCCACGGGGCATGCTTGAACCGGCATGTAACGCAGAATAGCTTGAGTTCCCCCGGGTCTTACAGGCACGGCACTATCCAGGTGGGAACACATTTGCGTAATTGTTCAAAAGAATGGAATTTTGCAGCATGGAATATTAGGACACTTTCAGAAAATAAGTCATCAGCAATTAGAAGAACAGCGATAATAATGCATGAACGTGGAAAATATAAAATAGATGTTGCGGCACTGACTGAAACTAGATTGTCAGGCGAAGGCAAACTCATCCAGGATACAGCAGGATACACACTGTATTGGAAAGGCGCCACTGTGGGGGGCGAAGCGAGAACGAGGTGTTGGATTTGCTATCAGCAACAAAATAACACAGTATGTCACGCAAGAACCGATCGGTACTAATGATCGAATTATGTACATGAAAATACACCTTCCGCACACCGATGAAATCTCGGTTATTAGCGCACACGCGCCTACCCTAAAGAGCTCAGATAATGATAAAGATAAATTTTACGAAAATTTACAAGACGTGATAAATAAAATTCGTGCAAAGGAAACCTTATGACTCTAGGCGATTTTAATGCCCCAGAGTCGGGAAGGATGCAAATCTTTGGGTGTTATGGGTCCTCACGGAATTGGTAAAATAAATGAAAATGGTGATCGTCTGTTGCAGTTTTGCGCGGCAAATGGGTTTTTCATTACTAATACAAATTATTAGTTGAAGGATATATATAAGGAACATGGGTCCACCCTAGGTCGAAAGATCCGCATATGATTGATTACTTGATCATTAAACAGGAAAATAGAAAAGAATATCTGCTGTTGGCTATTAGAGGCGCGGATGGTGATTCACATTCTGGTACGCTCTGGCTTTCGTTTTAGAAGGTCCCATGCGTATCGACCTAGGAACTCTAGGAACTGTAGACCAAAGACTTATAATATAATAAACAAATTATGTGCTGAAAAGTTCAGGCAAGGCATTGTTAACTCGCTAAAACAAATGCGTCAACAAGGAGCTCAGACGGCATCCGAATACTGGAATATGACGAAGAAAAAAATTACCGCCGACTGTAAAAATATTTTGGGTTTCAAAAACTGCAGACAACAAGACTGGTTTAGTGACTCGATTGAGAAAGTGAAACCGTTATTAGAAAAAAAGAAACAAGCGTACGTCATGTGGATGGAAGACAAAACAAATAAATTGAAACAGGATTCTTATAAAAAAGCAAAATCGGAGGCTCAGCTGGTCACCAGAGAACTAAAAAATGAGTGGTGGAAACGGAAGCCGATGGACATCCAATCGATGGCTGATGCAAACGACTCGCGTGGATTTTATAATTCAATAAAAGCTGTATATGGGGCGAGGTACCAACGTAAAACATCCATTAGAGATTCGGCAGGAGTATTGCTGCATAATAGGCAGGATGTGAAAACAAGATGGGCAGAATACTATCAAAAAGTATTGAATAGTATATCTGAAGTTAACCCAACAGTATTTCAAGACTTGCCGAAAAAAGAAGAGATCTTGGAGCTCGATGAGCCACCAACTCAAGATGAGGTGCAAAAGACAATTAATGAATTAAAAAACAATAAAGCTGCAGGCCTTGACGGTATTCCAGCAGACATTTACAAATTCGGTGGAAAGGATACGGTTACTTGGTTACATACGCTATTCAATAAAATAAAATATGAATTGAGGAAAGAGTGCCTCAAGATTTCAAAGAAGCAGCTATAATTCCAATCCACAAAAATAAAGGGGATAACGCAGAGTATACAAATATACAAATTACAGAGGTATAGCACTATTGTGTACTGCGGGTAAGATTTTCGCTAAAATTTTACAAGAAAGGCTAAAAACGTTGATAAATACATAAAACTACCTGAAGATCAATGCGGTTTCCGACACGAACGCAGCGTGATGTTACGCACGAGTAGCCTTCAATAATATGAAACAATTATTATGTGATCGATCGCTTAGTCTGAAGATAAGACAAGATATAGTCCGATGTTACATCCAGCCAATTTTGTTATATGGTATTGAGGCTATGCCTCTAAAAAAAAAACATTTTAACCGATACGAAGCTGTGGAAACGTGGATAAATAGGAGGATGCTGAGGATACCTTGGACAGCAAAAATATCCAACAAAGATGTCTTAAAGAAGGCGAATACAGATCGACAATTACGGAATATTATTATAAAGATAAATGTGTCATACTTTGGCCATATCATTAGAGGTGCAAAGTATGAAATTTTACAGATTATTATACAAGGACAGATAAAAGGAATAAGAAGTCCGGGAAGAAGGAGGACAGATTGGCTGAAAAATATCAAAAACTGGACTGGCGCATCTTCAATACAACAATCAATGGCAGATACGAGACAACGTAAAGTCTAGTTGACACATTAGTGACCGCCTACGCTCTCTTGAGTATGGCACATAGAATAATATATATATATGTGTGTGTGTGTGTGTGTGTGATTTGTATTGTAGCGACTAAACTTCATCCACTTATTGTATATAATTATTTATATTATCATATCCATAAATATACTGTAATTTCAAATTTAAAAAAAAAAGTGTAAATAGATTTTACATTTTCCGCTCGAAGTCGTTCACTTTTAATATATCTACCGATATTAAACACGCGTGCAATACAAAAAAAAACAAAAACGATTATTTTGAATCAATTTCGTAATTTTTTTCTATCGCTATTTCTACATCTGTCTAAAATTCTGTTAGATATACTTTTTACTTGGTAATTATACAAAATCGTCCGTGAGATTTTTTAATGTATTAAAAATTACCTCCCCAAATACGGTTTAAACTTTTTAAACTTTTAATATAATTTTTTCTTTTAAGTCACACATAAAACTCACTGTAGCTACGCGAAACGCTTAGCGAATATAAAAGCGACGAATATTTTTTTTTGTAGAAATTTTAATTTTCGAGATGGAAGAAATAATTTTTAATCTGTAAAACGACGAAGAAAAAAAAACGAACTCTCAGTATAATTCTTATTTCAGTTCGGAATAATTAGATTTTATTATAGTTTACAGTCTCCAGTAATCATTACGATAAGCGTTGAACTTTAATAAAACCTCCCCCCGCCCGCGTCCGCAGTTCCGAACTAAAGACGAAATCGGTGTTACGGTTTCGAAAGACTCTCTGCCGGTTATTAAAATATCGTTTTACAACTCACGAAATATAACTCGATTGCGACCTCTTATCAATTCACGATGGAATGGTGGTCCTCGGGGGTCTTTCTTTATTGACAGTCTCTTTTTCCCCTTATATGAAACAAAAGGCGAATATATAGATTGCGATTTAACCGCGGATAGGAGCAAACGTTATAATAAAGTCCGAACTTCCTTAAGCTCCGACTTAAATACTGTAATATAATCGAAGAAAAACACTTTTCCGTCGTTGGAAATTAAACGAGTCTTTCGCACATTAATGATTCTCGTAAAGTTGTTGTTAAGTGGGGAGGTGCTTTACTTAATTAAACCTTAATGAAATTCTGGCTTTTCGGCAATTTCGTCGGTTGCGATAATTTTTTCAAGATTTACGCGTCGACTTTTTACGAGTTTATTAAACAATAAACTCTCGTAAATTCCTGCTCACGTACCAGACACCGAAGATAATATTCAGAACGGGTAGGAGAGACAGCTTTAGACGGTCATTGTCTTCTAATTATTACCACGAACGTTTATATTGTAATAGAGTAGATTCAAGTACGCGAACATTATGAATTAAGAAGAGATCGTATCGTAAAGAGCGAAAGGAACAGTAATACGATCTCCGGCAATTTTATTTCTACCCAAATATAGAAAAAAAATTATAAATTTTTGCAATTTAGAATATGACTTACGTAGTACAATTCGATATTTGATTTTTAATAATATACCCTTACGTATTAATTAGGAAGTCACACATGCACAGCTTTCACACACGGTGGCGTGAGCTACCGGGCTTAAGTCCCCCAGAGGGCTTAGAAAAGTATAAAATACATATCAAGAAGACGTGTAAGTTGTAAGTTCCAAACAACTTCGCAGCTAAAATGATAGTTGAATTGAAGGAGCTCGCATTAGCTAATAAACTCTCATCTTGCAGAGCGTGTAAAACAGCCTAGATTACAAAAAATACTGTAGAAAATATTCGTTACACTCTATAATCTATCTGCTAATGACGTTGAAAATCCAGCTGTCTGTGCAACACAAATAAAAAATAGCAGTTCGAATCTGACCCAGGTCCTGTGACCAGTGCGTTTTTTTGTTGTTGTTATTACAAAGCTTTAATTTTCCTGCTAAACCGTATTGGAAACAAACCCGAAGTTTTAATTATAATTGGCTGAAAAAAAATCGTTGGCTAACTTATTCGATGGATGAAGATTATTGCTTGTACTGTTTACTTTTTGCGCCAAATAATGAGGTTTACGCGAACCCCTAATGGCGAGTTATGTCCTAAGAAAAATATTGAAGGGAAGACAGTCAAAGAAAAATATTGAAGGGAAGACAGTCAAAGATATTTGGAATTCCTGTTCACCAATGACGGAAGAGATATTAAAGAAATTAAATCGCGCATCGGAATGGCGAAACAGGACTAACCTGCAGTCGATACTAAACGATCGGAAATTAAAAATGTATACGAAATTTTTTTATTTTTTTTACGAATGCCTCGTGGCTATTACTCGATGTATATGATTATTAATTAAAATACATATAATTAAATATTATTAATAATATTTGTCTCGATTAGGAAGGCTGTAAGAATTTCTTAGACGTCTGGTATAGCTGAGCTCATCTCTTTAGTACGATGTTGAGCGTATTTCCGGCAGGTCTTCAGTATATGATGGACGGTTAACGGTGCTGAAAATAAGAATTAATCAACGCTATGTAATGTCGGTAGCGAAATATGCCTCAGATACAATGACTTTAAACGCGGAATGTATACAACGATTAAACGTATTTGAAATGTGGACGCTCAGGCGCTTATGGCGTGATGGAAAGAGAAGACAACAAATAAAGAAGTGCTACAAAAAACCGGAATGGAAAAGATGATTCTGGTAAATGACATCATGAAGAGGAAAAGAAAATATGTGGCGCACAAAATCAGTTTAAAAAATTATTCACGCTGTCTATACAGGGGAAAATCGAAGGGAAGCCTCAACGAGGAAGAAGAAGACTGGAAATGATAGCATCTGGAATCGAGTCAAAACCGTTAAGGACATAGAGGACCCCGCAAGAAGCAGACGAATATAGGGGCAGATATTCGAACTACGTATAGATGTCGGTGTATGCAATCTTTGGAAATCAAAAATGCAACGTGATGATGATGATAATGATATAAAATGTAATATATATAATACATATATGGGCCGCTACACCTTTATGAACAAATTAACCAATCAATTTGTTCCACGTGCTTACGCATGATTGGAGAGAAAATCATCTTAAAAAATAGCAACAATAATTATACGCATAATAATAATTATTTATTTCAATTCAATTTATTTCGATATTACTCGTGATTGTACATTCATCACTACCATCATTAAGTGCCCGTCTTCTTCAGACAATCATAATATGGCGCTAGAGCATAAATAGATAGACACACACACCCGGGGCAACTGATTGTAATCTCTTTATCGTCATAACACAATGCAGTCCGGCCTGTTTTTGTGGTGTACTATATTGTTACTAGCCCGCATACGGGAGTCATGGTGGTTTGCCATTGTCTTCCGCGCGATAATAATATCATTATATTCATATTATATATTTTCTAACGATAATTTTTCCTTTTTATTTCTTTTTTTGCATTTGGTATAAATTAAAAACAAAATGAAAAAATAAAATATATTAATAATAAAATAATACGTCAAAAAATAAATAATGTCGAGTAATAACTGATGATATGCTAAATTGCACGAGCGCCGATTTAAATACGCGAAAATTACAAAAAAGAAAATAAATATTTATTTATTGTTAGAGCTTCGTTGAAATGTAATCGCGTGTAATTAAAATCGAAGCTTAAATTAATCGAGCGGAATTAAAATATTGTACAGGAACTGAATATGCGATAAGGTGTTAACACGAATCAACTATTTGGACAGAGTAACGAACGACTGTCGCGAGAGTACGATGTATCTGATTAAAATTTATGACGGTTCGCATAAATCTATTCAACATTAGACACGTATACCGATTTACGTAAACGTTCATTTCAGCTTATTTCTGTTAGAATGACAATAATAATTTTATTGTACGACGCTTACAGTTTAATGAATTTATATAATTTGACTCCTAGAGCAGGATTTCAGATTTATCCTTTACGAAAATTTATATTAAATTTGAGTCTGTTTTTCATACATAATTTAATTCATTTTATAAATTATTATTATAATAAATATAAATAAGATTAATAATATTTGAATATAAATTTTACATCGTCAGCTCATTACAACGTACAACAATTATATTTTGTTAACTTTGTACTTCTAAAGAACGCAATCGTAAATGTCAGCTTTGATATATATATATATATATATATGTGTGTGTCTGTGTATAATATGATGAACGGTTCCAAGAATAGAAGGAATTTGTATAAGCGGGAGATCGTTCTTAAGATTGGTACTTTTCCAAAGATGATGATTTTCACATGTATTATCAAATGACGGTAATACATCGTCCCGGGGAAAAGAAGACATAAGGCCAACAAAACAATGCGTATAGTTAAGTGAACGTCAGTCAATAATTTTCTCTTTGGAACGACTCATTTAACGCGCACTATTAAAGCGTACGTTTAACATTTCCCACCTACGTGGCAAGCGAAATAACACGCGACATACGTTACTTAACGATACGTGAAACACCTATCCGAGCACGATGATGAATTAGCTTTAGAAAAAGATAGAAACGGGTTAGATGTAACGTGTAAAAGTTTCACCTACATAATGACGCGTATCGTTATATCGGTGCTGCTTATTATGTCACATCTTTCCAGTAATCTTAATTACGAACACGCGCACATTCACTATCAATGATCCGGTAAAGTCGTTAACTTTTCGAAATTTCGTAAATCCAAAATGACGTCACAAAGTTAATTGCGAGGCTAAATAGGAACAGTTGAAACACGAACCGTTCAAACGGTTAAGAAACTAAGCGTACTTTGCGAATCAGTAATATGGGACAATTGCCGTCACACTTCATCTTCATGACGGCTGATAAAGCTTGAAATAGCGTTACATATTCAGCGATAAACGCAGAAAAAAAGATTACAAATAATTAGTTTTACTGATATCGAGGGCGGACTTCCTTCTGTTCCCTGAGCTGACTTTGATTATCTATATAAATAAGAGTGTAAACGAAACCTTTCACAGATAATATTATTGAGAATACGTAGCAAGGATCGTTAGAGAAAAATCAGAAAAACCAATGTTTCGTTATAGACAAAAAATTAAAACGAACGAATATAATATATATATATATATATATATATATATATATATATATATATATATATATATATATACATACAAATAAACACCTACGCGAATATGCTTAATTTTTAATTTTAGAATATATGTTTCTGAATTACGTTGTTATCGGGGACTTTTAAAAACGAAATAAATTGAAAAGTATAACAAACGATTAGGTCAAAAATATGGTTGAACATCAACGAGAACGTTACAAATTTTACGATATTTCGAACATGTCACCAGCCTACCCTTCAGAAAAGAAATGAAATATTCGAAGGGCCGATTGCCGGGTAAGGGACAGAGAGAAAGATCACTGCGTAGATTCTCAGATTGAGTCTTAGATTTCGTGTTCCTAAATTAACACCATTAACATAATACAGCAGATTTGGTATGAACAGAAGAGTGTGACTATCCTTTAGATAGCTTTGTCATAATCACGATGTCCTGCAATATTTAACGATGATATTATCATGTATATATAGAGGGTGTTTCAGGAGAAAATAGAAATATTTTTGGTGGTAGTATAGATAAATTATAATAAAAAATATCATATAACATAGGGATCAAAAATGAACGGTTACAGAGTTATATCAATTTTAAGAATTTTTCGAAAATTCCAGACTTTTCATAAAAAAATTTCAGTTGACAAAATACTTAATTCGGAATAATCAATTGATGTTTTTTTTTTAAAAAAGCTAATTAACTGTTTAATACATTGGAAAACAGTACATGTCCAGAATTATCATAATCTGCGAAATAGAACTATTTAAATAGCAGTGATAAATTTATTTTCTATT
This sequence comes from Coronaproctus castanopsis, assembly GCA_032883995.1. Taxonomy (NCBI): domain Eukaryota; kingdom Metazoa; phylum Arthropoda; class Insecta; order Hemiptera; family Monophlebidae; genus Coronaproctus; species Coronaproctus castanopsis. Next base: position 115,209,019 of record CM065052.1, read on the forward strand.
TTTTATTCCTAATCAAACTAGTATTATTCGAGAAAAAGTATGTAACACTTGATACGCAACTTACAGAGAAAAAATTGCCCCATTTTATTAGTTTCCTAAAAAAGGTAAGATGTCAACAGTTTTTGTGCACGTGCATACAAAAGAAATCGCAATAAACGGAGCAAATCCTTAAATTTCAAGAAATATATTCTATCAATTGTTTCGTACTTGTGACGAGGGAAAACATTTAATTCGTTATCAGACACATTTTCAGGAACGCTTCTCTGTTAATGTGTAATGTGGTTTGATGGCAATCAGTTAACTGGACCTGTTGTGTTATCGCATCACCTTACAGGACACTGCTATCTACACTTTCTGCAAAATGAGCTTCCAACGTTACTGGGATATTCCTTCGTCTGCAAAACTGCGCATGTTATTCCAGCAGCACATTCGGTGACACATCATTTAAACTTAACATTTCCCGGAATATGGATCGATAGATATAAGCATATTTCTTGGCCACCAAGGTCTCCGGATCTTACCCCTTTGGATGTTTGTCTATATGGATGGTTGAAAGTCGAACCTTACCCAGAACAAGTAAACACAAGAGCCGATTTGATCGTTCGGATTACGAATGTGCAGCCCTCATAGAAAAACGGAAAGTCGACCTCAGAAGAGCTATACGTGCTGTTATCAAGAGAAGTCGAAAGCGCATTGAAGTTGGTGGTGGACTTTTTGAAAATCAATTTTGAACGTTCTCATTTGCTTTTGCGATAAGTTTGTTTAACAGCGTATATACTATTTTTACATACTAACAGCTGTATCTATACTCAATAAAAATTGGACGCAATTTTTTATCTCCTTCCGAGATATGCCGGTGTCACTTTCTTTTCAAAAGTTGCATGTTAAACCTTTTTAGAAAGCTAATGAAACGGGGAGTTTTTTCCTGTAATTTGCACATCAAGTGTCATACACTTTTTTCAAATAATAATAGTTTGATTAGGGACAAAAATTAAAAAATAAATTTATCACTGCTATTTAAATAGTTCTATTTCGCAGATTATGATAATTCTGGGCATGTACTCTTTTCCAGTGTATTAAACAGTTAATTAGCTTTTTTTAAAAAAACATCAATTGATTATTCCGAATTAAGTATTTTGTCAACTGAAATTTTTTTATGAAAAGTCTGGAATTTTCGAAAAATTCTTAAAATTGTTATAACTCAATAACGGTTCATTTTTTACCCATATGTTATATGACGTTTCTTATTGCAATTTGTCTATACTACCACCGACTAAAATATTTTCCTTTCCTCCTGAAACACAAACACCCTCTATATATATATATATATATATATATAAACTCTGCAGCTACTTCAACTATAACACAGTCAATACGAGGATGTAACTTCTGTTAACCGTTATATATATAATTTTAATTTGAAATAACGTTCTTTACACGACTCTATCAGAACTTTATAGGACTAACCGTTTTATGACAGTATTCATTCGATTACATTAAAAATTCAGAAAGATTTATATCAGACAATTTATCTGCACTTCTGGACAGGGTTATTTGCTATTGCCTTTCTCGGCTTCTTTACTCGCAGCAAGTTGATAGTCATTTATCGACCATCTAGACGGATAGTCACATCTGGAGACGTATTCAACATAAAAAATTCTGACCGGTGATAAGATTGCGATTAGAACAATGTTCAAGTATTCATTTAAAATGAATATTTATTCAAATTAATGTGCAAACCTACTTGAAAGTGATTTGATTTTGATTGATTGATTGATAAAAGTGTATTTACAAAAAAAAATATATATATATTACAAAAAAAAAAGATAAAATAAATAATATAACGCATTCCGAACACAGTTCTTACTATGTATACTAGTTTAAAAAATATTCCCAGTTTCTCATTTAACCAAAGTAAAAATACAGGAAAAACCACTAACAAAACCCGCATACTGATCTATGTAAATTTATAAATATTTACTTTAGTAGGATAAACAATAATATTTATATGTATTATATACAAAAATAAATTTTGAATAAAAGATAATCACAGCTGTACATCGTAATAGCGTGTGTTTAATTCTTTTATGTTTGTAACGTTTATATTTTAGTTGCAAACTTGTACGTGTATAATCCCCTATGTCGTTTATAAATGAGTACTGACTGTAGGCACAGCTATCAAAAAAGAATTTTGTTTTTTGTTTGACACCCTCGTGTATATATGGTAACTTCAATGCCTTGTGAATGTGTTCAAGCTTTACATAGACTGGAAGATTTAGAATTATTCTGCAGCACATATTTTGTAGCCGTTGTAACTTCGCTAAGTTAGAACGGCTAGTATATCACAACATGGGACAAGCGTAATAATTGTTCTGATTATAGTTTTGTAGATTATTAATTTATTTTCCGAGCTGACGTAACAACGTTTATTAAATATCGGGTATAGCTTAAACAGAGCCGCATGATTGTTATTGCAGGCATACTCAGCATGTTTAGTAAATGTGAGACCCCGGATCCAGTATTACACCTAAATATTTAATATCGCTTTTCCAAACCAAAGATCTGTTGTTCACTATCACAGGTGGTAAGAAATGCGGTCTTCTTTTCGTGAATAGAATAAATTGAGTTTTATCGGAATTTATTTTGATTCTCCATTTATTAAAATACGAATTTAATTTAATAAAACCCTGAGTTAGTCTTCTTTGTATAGTGTCAATTCTATACGATGTGCAATATATAGCAGTATCATCAGCATATAATGCCATCTGTAAATGTTTAATTTTGAGAATGTCATTAATAAAAAGAAGGAATAAGAAAGGTCTCAGTATGGTCCCCTGGGGAACTCCCGCTAATGCATTTTTCATGTAGGAATTGTCATTGTTAATTTTAACTATGAAATTTCGGTTATTTAAATAATTTTTAATAAGCCGAACTAAGTAATTAGGGAATTTAAGTTTTATAATTTTGTATATTAAACCAAGCTGCCAAGTGGTGTCGAAGGCTTTCTCTATGTCTAATAACAGTAGTCCTGTATGCTTATTTTTATTATACCCATCAGTTACGGTTTCACTAATTCTTGCTAATTGCATGACGGTAGATAAATTACTCCTAAATTGAAATTGTTGTTCTATAAAAATATCATTATCATCTACGCATTTTTTTAGTCTACTCAAAATAATTTTTTCTGCTATTTTAATAAAATTACTAAGTAGTGACACGGGCCGCAGATTTCTGGGATCAGAAATGTCCTTACCTGATTTAGGGTATAGGAATAACTTTCGACACTTTCCAGCAGTCGGGAAAATAAGAAAGTAATAAAATTGAATTTATTATAACCGTTGAACAATCGCTTTTAAGTTTCTGATCAATATTGTAGGTATATTATCTAGACCCACTGATTTTTTATCTTTAAGTTTCTTTATGACGCGATGTACCTCGCTGACCGTTGTTAAATCAGCGGGCAAAATTCTCACTGACGAATTTTTTAAGAACCTTTTAATGAAAGATAAAATTTTATTATTGCGATAGTTTGATGTCAAATGCGAATTTTGTGTATGAATATCATAATACATCGTTGCTATCAAGTTACTTTTATCCTTATCCGAATAGGCTGTGCTACCATTATAGCTGATGGGCGGTAAATGTTTTTACGTAATTGTAAGTACTGTTATTTCCTTCCATAAACTTTAATCTTTAACCGTAAGATTACGAAGTTTATAATTAAAATTGGAATTTCGATCTTCATTTATCTTCACTCTTACCAAGCACGTTAAACGGTTTAATAGTGCCTTTGTAGAAGCATTTTTAATCTTTTGATATCTATGTCTAACATAATTTTTGAACTTGATCAGTGTCAGAATATTGGAAGAAATTTTGTAATAATTTGACGTTGCGACAGATTTAGGAACGGCCAATTCAGCCGCTTTTAAAACCAAGTCAGTAAAACTATTCACTTCATTCTCTAGTTCCATATTAGTTTTACAAGTACCTCCTAACGTTATGTTATTATTAATATGATTTCGATATGTGTTCCAATTAGCATTTTTAAAGAGGAAAACGGATGGCAATGTGATAGTAATACCCGATTTGCATAGCTTAGGGGGACAGTAGATTTGAACACTGATCACAATACACGGTAATGCAACACTACAATAACTTCAAATTACGGCGACAATATTCGCTATAAAAATCGTGCATCTAGTTGCTTTCTACGAGATTTTCCAACCGAATATTCAAAACTTTATTTTTATTTGCAGATTTTCGTGTTTTTTTTTTTCTAAAAAAATGAAAAACATCGCGTTACTATTATTATTTAAATTCGTTCGGGTGTTTTTTTCGCGGTTCATTAAATCTAAGAACGTATACTGAATTTCATGAACGCCGTAGACATATTTAAATACATACTATATACATACATACATATATATATATATATATATATATATATATATATATGTATGTATGTATGTTTACGAGTATTATAAAGAAGAGGCAAAATGTCATATGCCGCAAGAAATAAGAATACGAGATACAATAAAGAGTAGGTAGTAGGTAAGGGTTGATAAAAGATTCCAAGAAAGGAAACCTTTTCTTCTTCTTTAAAAAGAAAATAAAAATCCATTATACGGAATTTCTTGCTCGGTCGAGAATTATCGCCTTCAAAAGATATTCAAACACTCCCGCCGCTGTACACAATTTGTACCAGCCGATTTCCTCATGTGTAATAAACGTACGAGAAAGGCAATGGCAAACCAGACTTTAACTGTTATCAGTTGGCTATTGGCTGTTCGGCTGCTTACCGTTCCTGTTTAGGTTTCCTGTTGACGACGATCACTCAAGCGAGTACCATAAATTTTCGGGTTGACGGGATTTTACTTTGTTTTTCAAAATAAATGTAATTGACTGGATATTTATCTTTACGTCTGAACTTTCATTTTGGATAATTTTACGATTGGTCTCAATCTGACGCAGTATTCTTAATTATATTTTTTTAATCTACGAGTTTCATAACATTACACAAGTTTTACCGAAAAATGTAAAAACATTATTTATATATATATATATATATATATATATATATATATATATATATCGGACATATAGTACGAGAGATATGGATTCACTCGACGCCTTCTGTTCCTTATACCCTCTCGTTAACTACAAAGCCTTCCTCAATATTAACAACAAGATAATCATGTATAAACCATTAACCAGTCCATTCGACTGCCTGGAACTCGATATCAAAAGCCTCCTTTAATAAATTACAAGTCATTAGATACCTTAGATGCATTTTCCATCTTGCTTTCCAGAATTGACAGCATGCACGTACCTACTGACCTACACTACACTAGAGATTTTATTCTAAAACTATCGACTAACTTTTTCAATAAATTCTCATACCAAGCCAACGAAGCTCGTCTCCTCGATTTCCAGGTACGATTCCAGACAACTTCTTTTTCATGTATTCCAATTAACAAGTATCGTTATTATTAAGAAAACTTGTTTATTTGTGTAGTCGCAGGTTTTTATTTGCTTTTTACCTGCAGTTTTGTTTACTTTTACTCTTGATATTCTTACTTTGATATTGCGGTTGGGTGTTCCCGGTACACAATGTTTGCAATTCGTGTTATATTTTACCTTTGCAACTTTACAGGAATAAAAAAAACAGCATAAAAATTGGAAAATAAAATAAAAAAAATTATAAATAAAGAAAAGAAAATATCGCGGTTCTCTCGTCAAATATGGAAACTCTAGATCGTGGTAACGGAATTTTTCCGTCAGTTTTCCGATTATCGGAAGCCATTTCGATATTCTACTTCGTACTTAATGGAAGCTTACGCTACACGTATCTAACATCAATTCTTTAATTAGAACTGACTAACGATAAAAAAGAGAATATTCGCGGAAAAGCTTCGATAGAGTATTTCGTACTAATTTCGTTAATTGGAAACATAATACACTCCAACCTACTCGTAAACACACATACATACATATATATATATATATATATATATATATATATATATATATATATCAAAACGAGTAAAGGCGTTAACACACATATGTAAATTTTGCGATAGAACTGGCCGTTTCAAATGGAAACCTGCCAAATGTTGTTCAAAATGTTCCAACAATTTAATTATTTCCCTCTACATCCCTGCTCGTGTCCGAAGTAATTTAATCCGCTATATTAAGTTTCACGGAGACCGAATCTTCTCTCATTACATTCGGTCGAAACTCGTGAGTTGTAAATTGGGATTAATCGTGACCGAAATGGAATCCCAGTAAATTGCGTTACAGTTCGCGTCGTAAAATTTCGTTATTTAATTTTCAAAATGGACTAACAACAATATCAGCGACTAGTCCGATATCTCGTCAAAAACAAGGCCGCGCTAACGTGTAATGGAAAAACGATTTAACGATTCTTCGACTAACGGAGACGAAAAACGCGCGATACATACGGTACGAAAACGGACGTAGAAGGTTTAATTGCGAGATACGATGAAAGAGTTAGAGAAGGAATCATGTCTAGAGGCTGGAAAAGGGTACAGTGGCTTCTATATAGTAGTATAGACTAGAGGACAAACCGAAATAAGTGTACGAGTCTATTCGGTTGAGATGAAAATTTGGAAAATAATAATAGCACTTTTGGGGATAGACCTACGTGCGGTCGTCTACTCAATTTACCTCGATAGTGTGGCACCGGTCTTTCGTATACGCTATTTATCTTTGGGTTTTTTCTTTTCTATATTTGGATAATATATACATACATATATATATATATATAGGAAACAATAATATAATACCGAATACGATATAAACTATTCGAGTCCAGTTATTCCTATGATAGTGGCCATTCACGCAATCCTAACTCTTTGAAAGTTCTAAAGTTGCGTTTTCTCTGCTCAACTTCCAAATTTATGAATTCGGCTATTCGAACGTTACCTACGCATACAAAAACGTTGGTTTTGTTTCTATTTTTATTCACTGACTACATCGACGAGAAAAATTCGTGCGAACACCATCAGGGTGGGGGTTATATCCTACTAGGTTTGACAGAAAGGAAATATACGACGTTCGAACACGTATCTAGTTATCTAAAACGGTTTGTCATAGTCGTGGACAAGGTGAAACATAATGTGGACGGTGTTATTTATCGCTTGCTGCAAAACGCGCCGTTTAAATTACCGTCTACAAAAATTTATCGGGCGACTTTCATTTTCCAAATTCGTAAACTAAAAACCGGGTTTCTTATTTTATGAAATATAACGAATAAATTCTTAAAAATTAATTATCGGTAATTAATACAATCTATAGTCGTCGGGGTGTGGCCTAATGGCTAAAGCATGATCGAAGGTATACCAAATTCGAATACGCTCGACGACGCAAAAATTATCATCAGAAAATAAATATATAAATAATCCTAATATTAAACCGTGAAATACACTAGTTTTTATTTTTTTTTATTTTTTTATTAATACTTTATTATGCAAACTAATAATGTACAAATTGTTGCATTTACAGAGGAGCAATCACCACCGCTTAGGCTTAATCAGTGTACTGCTCCCCTTTACAATACTCTATAGTTAACAATAATATAGTAACCACTTTTACACTCTACTGCGCCACATTCACACTTGTCATCCTTACTTAACTTAAGAAGAAATAAATAAGACCAAAATTTTCCATGCCCCGTTAATAATTGGGTAGTGTAGAAATCAGGAGTAATTTTAATATTGTGTCTATTTAATATATTGGGGATGAGGCTGTGTCGGCCACTATTATCTTGTTCCCATCTTTTTTTGCCAAATTTCTAAGTAGTGTCGTTTTATAGCTTTCAGAGTATAGATATATTGAGTTCTGGTTTCACTGCGAGAATTTAGGTTGAATTTTGAGATTATGGCGTTTGTTTCTTCTATTAACTTCTCATTAAGATATGGAAAAAAGTCCACGTTTTTTATAGCAAACATGACTGCCACATAAGAAGATCGAGAGGAAGTACATTAGCAATAACTACAGATGAGCTGTGTGAAATTGTTTTATATCCCCTTCAAGCGTTTATTAGAGATATTTTCTTTGCATACCAAACAGTTTTTTCTTTACTGTTTTAACTTTTAGCCGGTTTAGTAGGACGCTGGATGCTACGGTGTTTTCAATCAGTGATTTGTATAATACAATTCTGTACTTGTAACTGAAGCCCCGTGTATTTTGACAGGCTCGTAACAATTTGTGCAGTATTTGGTATCCATTTTCAATATTATGTTATCAAGATGGTATTTGAAAGTTAATTTGTTATCTATAATAATACCTAAGTATTTAAAGTATTCAACTACCTTAAGAATAGAGTTCTTGAATCTTACTTTAATGTTGTTTCTGTTCAATTTAAATGAATTTGTGAAAAGTGTGACAAAACTTTTTTCAAATGACAATTTTAGTTTGACACTATCTAACCAATTTCCTAATTTGATTAAGGCATCATTCGCTATATTTTCTAGTTCCACGTTTGAGCTTCCAGAAATTATAAAAATGAGATCATCTGCATATGCACAGAGTTTTACATTTTTATCGTAGCACAATTTCAAGGCTCCATTAAAAAGTATGTTCCAGAATAGAGGACGCAGAACACTACCCTGTGGACAGGCCATATTGGTTTATTTTCCTGCGGACGCATTACCTACTTGTAAAAAGATCTTCCTGTTACTTATGTAATGGTAGATGATATTCAATAATATTTTATTTCCAACTAGTAAAATCTCTAGAGAATTAAACAGATCGGGGTACCAGCAATTGTCAAAGGCTCCTTTTATGTCCACCGTTATTTTACAATTGAGATTTTTTTGGATATTGTGTATTACATAGTTTACTGCATGTTCAGTTGACAGGCCTTGCGTGAACCCAAATTGCCTACTATCTAGAAAATTTGTTCGCTTAATTTGACCCACAATTTCTATTTTTAATAGCTTTTCAAAAATTTTTCCAAATGTGTTTAGAAGACATATTGGGCGGTATGAATGAATATTGTTAGAATCTTTCCCCGGTTTTTGTATAACAATATATAGTACACTACAAAAACTCGCGGGTGTATCGTGACAACAAAAACGATTACAATTGAATTCTACCGGGTGTTTGATGTGTGTGTTTATCTATTATGATTTCCTTGTACGCTACTTACGTTGTACAGGTAAGTAGTCGCCTACTTCCGATATGGAGACGGCACTTACTGATGAATAATATAGGAAATTATAACTACGTAATATAATAAATTTACAACGTTATTCCAAGTTTCCGTTCGATTCAAAGTAAATTATAAAAATGAAATAACGTCTCCGCGAAATAATGACCGAATGGCGAAATACTCACTCGCGACACGAATGAATCACACACACGCTTACATACATACAATATTAATATCTTCCTAATGAACGCCTATAGTAGAAATGTATATAATTAGCGTACAAAATATTATTAAATCAGAACAATAAAAACTGCGAATAAGATTTATTATTATATAGCAGGTTCAGCGAATTGTAAAAATTCGAATAAAAACTAATACACCAAACGATACAAGAGAAATAAATTCAACCTTCTAAGTTTTTCCGACAGATAGCGCGCCTTTTCGTTAATTTACGATCGTACCGCACTCTCGGATATTTAAACATAGTTTAGCTCTATTTCCGAAATATAATCTCGAAATAATTCCACTGAATCTTCATTTTAATAGACTAAATTCTTTTACATCCGATCAAAAATTTTATATCTTCTTAGACGAACGTCTGAAGTAAACTTGGGTAACGAGAATCAAATATCCAGTATCATCCGCATAACTAAATAGTTGACCGTTATCATGGATTGTTTCCAATTTCGCTTTAATTTTACGTACCTTGTTTCACCAACTTTATCAAGTACTATCGTTAATCTTGTTCGTCTGGTATATTCGTTGCTGTGCTCGCCAACGCATCATCTGAAATTCTTCGAATAATTTCTATTTGTGTTCTAACACCCGTGTTTCTACAGTGTGGTTGATCATACGAATGTTTTTACGAGTTCTTTAAATGATATCGATCGTTTAACGAGTATTTATCTACGGACAACGCTCGTTTAGCAGTGACTATTATTTTGCGGAATTCCTATGTACACTCAAGATCATAGGTTACTCCGTCTGTCCTAAACATGTGAACGATGTTACTTGTTTAATTGCCGAGTTATTTAGACGGATGGTATCCGTTGTTATTTTCTACTAAGATCATTACTTTTGTCCGTCCCATCACTCGTTATGCTATTTTTGAGAAAGAAGACACAGGTCGTTACGTAAACCGGCCGAATTGTAATAAGACAATATATTCCGATTAATTTAAATATACTCTGCTAGAAATTATCACACGAGTATCCATTCTTACGCCGTGCGGTGCTATAGTTGCTATAGAATGATCCTCATAAACTTGTTACTCATTATATAACTCTGAATTATCGTGGAAAAACCGATAATACCTGCGCTCGCAGCTGCATTGCATGTAATTAATAGTCCTCGAATGACAGCCCATTTTGTACTCAAAAATAGCGGATAAAATGTACATCGATTGGGCGTTACCACTCCGGCTAACTATGTAATGTGGTAAAACAGGTTTGTACAGTGCCGGATAAGACGTCGGACATGTTTAACAGAGTTTAATTACGAAATTAACGTTTATTTACACATTTATCATCATTATCGACAGTCGTGACATTAGGGATTATCGTTCATGTTCGTTCGCTATGCAGTTCAGTCTGCTGCCAGATCTATCAGCTCACATATTGCTGATATTTTCAGACCATATACAAAATATCTTGTTGGAGGTAATTCATACATAAACAAGTTGTTATTTTGTTTATTTTAATTGTTAAAATTAGAGCGATTTTAACTCCATTTTGTTATTTCTTTTTTAAAATCACTAAATTCCAAAATTTTCAAAATTTAGAACGAAATATTGAAAATCAAAAGATTTATAACAATTAATCGAAGTGCTAGAGCTACATCGATTAGCACCAATTTTCCCTATAGATTTAAGAGTACGTAAACATATCGATGTTTTTAATCGAAAATTAATATGATCGGTGAATTGAATCAATCCGAATATATAAACAGTAAATTCGTATATGGAAAAAAAAACAAGTTAACGCCAAAAAAAAAAAAAATTGAGTTTATATTAGATAAATATAATAATCGTCCGGAATACCATATAATTATCCATATTCCCTCTAATTTGAATTTTTATAATTCGAAATTTACTATCGGTCGTGGCAGTTTTAAAAAAATCTCTAAGACGTTTCGACCGTAGCAGAAACAGAAACCTTCATAGCGTCTAATTCTGCGGACACGGTTTATCATAACTTGCGAGGATGGAATAGTTTTAGATTATAACGAAATTATTAAATAGCAAATATACGACGAATTTAATAACCTAGCCGTCGAACACGAGTAAGAAATAAGGAAAATTAGAATTTATCGCATTAGTCCTTTCAGAGGAAAAATTATAAATTTTATACGGACATTTATTATACAATAACGCTTCATAGGTGAACTGTAGACAATTTTCGACGTATTTGTATAAATATCGTTAAAGTTCGAACAGTTCACGTCGATCGGATAATAAAAATTTTTATTAGCATTAAAATTTCACGTACCATATTTTCGACTAATAAGAACATTAATTTTGTTTAGATATTATCGTTAAGTTTAGAAATTATAAAGATATCGGAGAATGTAAGTAAAAGATTGTAAATGTAGTTTATACGATAAACTTAACTGGATTCCAACCTTAAATTTTCATAATATAAATTTGTAATTATTGAATAGATATACTATTATGAAACGGAGGTCGGAAGCCTTCAAGCTTGATTACTACTACCAAACTGGCTACTAATGTGAACGATATCCCGGACAAAGCAATTCAGATTGTTGACTATTGCGAAAAGGAGCGACTACGAATATCGACGCGATAAGAAAAAGAAAGGTAATTTTTAAATTTTCTAAATTCAGCTTCGAGTAAATCGCTACGAAAATTTCGCTGGTGATAATCGTTAATAACAAACGTTAAGAAGTAAAATCTGTCGAGGGAATTTTGAATTCCAGGAATTGAAATCGCGAGAAGTTTAAACTAACAAATTGTGCAACTCGCGAATTAATTCGATAACGTTTTCCTACTCGAAATTAATATTAAAACAAAAACTCCCGCGAGAAAACTTAAAACCGAAAATTTAAATTTTCATTTTCTCGAAAAGAGGTAATTTGATTTTTTTTTTATCGCGAATTTTCACATAAAAAATTGACCTTTTCAAATTCTAACGGCCATTATTATACCGTATTTGCGGGGTCGTTTTTAATCTGTCGAAAAATTTGCCACCATTATTACCTCGGCGTATTAGCTCCCTCGTAATCATTTAAGGAACCGAACGAGATTAAAACGATAAACTTCTTTTTAATTTTGTACTTAGTTTCAAACCGAATATTTTCCTTCTTTCGACGTTCTTATACCATCATCACCGTCATTATTATAATTATTATTATTATTATTATTGTTTTTATAAATAATATAAATATTAATATTATTGTTATATATAAACGTATTTAGCGCAATGATTTCATTAAAACGGTAAATTAAATTACTCCTGACGGATAAAGTTTGTAATTTCACTAATTCGAATTTTCATTTGAAAGTTGTATTTATTTAAATATTTATAAATGATATTTACACGACGGTATTTTTTTAAATACTATACATAAAACATGATGTTTATTATCTATTTAACAAACAAAGATTTAGTATCACAAACACAGATATTCCGTAATAATCGCGAAATAAATATTTATTTAATATTATACATTTTGCCAACAAATTATATTGGAACAAACTCACTGATATATGCATATATATGTTGATTATTTATATATATATATATATATATATATATATAAATATTGGTAAATATACAAAGTACTATTTACATAATTCATAATTGTTTACTGCATTATTAATAATTAACTGACTACGTTAATTAATAATGGAAATAACTGCTAATGTATCTCCATGTTTTATTAAGAGCCTTGCTCACGGTCTTGTAGCTAACCGACCATGTTCTTCTATTCTTTCCTGTTGCCTGCTATTTTCTTAATCTATTTATACGTCATCTGCATTTTATACATTTGATCCATCTATGTTGTTAGTCTTCTCTCCAATTTTCCCCCGATTATGACTGTCATAAAAGCATTGTGGCGCAGTATGAGGCGAGAATTGTTCTTATAAAGTTACAGGAACTTGCGTGCTTATAAATGAATGCGTGTAAGTGAAAATGTAGCTGTGTAAAAAGAACAATAAATGCGATATAAGTAAAGGAAAAGTTAAACATCGTTCCAACCACAATTGCCTTCCCAGCAATTTGCACGCCATCAATCTTACTACCACCTGTACTACCCTGCCAATGCGGGAACTATATAGCTGACGCTAATCATGTAATTTTCGCTTGTAACTTTATTCTTTATTTATTTTATTTAAAGACGTTCGAAGACTGAGATCATTTGCGTCTGTGTATTGTTTATATGTTATAAATTATGCCTCTGTAAATTTTAGGAGTTTTTCAATTATTTGGGGATTATCTTGTAATATTGATTGTATTGTGTTATTTGTAAGTTTGTAAATATTTCGTGGATTATCATGTTGTTTACATTCTAATAGCGCATGTTTTATTATTAATGAAGTATTACGTGTGGAGCAGTTTGGTGGAAGATCTCCATTCAGCAAGTCATGTAATGTGAGCCTTGTGTGTCCTATATGTAATCTGGCTAATGCTGTTTCTTCTCGTCCGATTTTGCATAGCAGTGGTAGAGACGTATTTATCAATAAAATTGTACAGTTAAATATTTTCCTTGCATTCTCGGTCGCCTAACTATTGAACCTGAATAACAACATCCTTGCAACACTGGCTACATATATATATATATATATATATATATATATATATATATATATATATATATATATATGATTAATTTCTAAGCGGTTTACCCCTTCTGTTTCCTTTTCTTGTATACTTTTCTCATTTATGTACGATATATTTGTATAAAAATAGTGTTGACAACGAATCAATTTGGTATTCATACCTTAAAAAAGTAAACATATGTGTTAGCACTCTGCAGGTGTAACTCATGAGTAGGATGAAAGAATGGATAAAGAAACATAGTCAGTTAGTGCATCAAGGTGTATGTAAAATTAATTTCACGAATATTAAATAAATGAAAACAAAAAAGGAAAAATTCAAAGATCTAAAAGTACTATAAAATAAAAAGGTTAAAAGGGAACGAAAACCCAATGACAGCAGACAGTTACAGACCTTTACCCTCACATCAGTACCGAGCAAGGTTATGGAGAAAGTAATCAACCGTTATCTCTAATGGATATTAAATAACAAAAAGCTATTATCAAACAGAGTGGATTTACTACCACTGTGTAACTGAAATTCTCAAAATACAAATCGTAGACAATTATTGATATTTTTTATCTGTAATTAAAATGTTTTTTTTTATTATTATTTTTACAGTGCCGCGTATAATTACGGATGCTATTACAGCACCGGTGATTTAACAGTTTCATGTAGTAGATAAGGTTAGAAGAGGAAAGGAATTTTATAATCGAGGAAATAAGGACTGTTGGAGAAGAAACTAGATAGGGTACGCGCATAAATATAGGTCGATGGGTTGGAGTGTAGGGCAGTGTAGTAAAATATGACAAATAAAACGGGGGTTTGTGAATAGAAAAAACAAGGAAAAAGTATGATGTTAGAACGTTGGAGTAGACGGTCGTGAGAGAGTGATATGTGGCCAGGGCGGAATCCTGCTAAGTGCTATATAATTGAAACGGGATACAGGTGGTTTCAAGAAGTTAACATTAAGATTGATAGCAAGAAAGAAGTTATGGTGGTATGATAAAATGGTTAATGTTATATTTCAAATTTATAATTAAAATATTAATATATGATTTAATATCATATAACTAAGAGAAATACGTAGGTAATTAATACGCGACGCGATCAATATTCGAAACACAAGTACAACCTATATTATCTCCCCTTCCTTCAAAAATAAAAAAAATATAAAAAAAAAATAGATTACATGGTGAAAAAAATTAGAGGAAAATAAGTGCAAAAGGAAAAACAAAGAGCACGCTTTTATCATCATAAACGGATGGGCCTTGAAAAATCTTACGAAACGTTTCTCGACAACTTTTACAGATTGAACTTTATTTCTCATATTAATAAATAACCGAAACGCTAAATTTCACGATAATCTGACTTAGCGACGCGATACTTTCGTCGCTTTTTGTACGGTTGAAAAAAGAGAACACCAAATTAATAGACACATCCCAACAGAAAACGAATAAAGGAGAAACTGTTATAAGGAAAACGAGAACTGGGATAATTTAATTTTTTTACGTTCCTTTTGAACCGGACAAAAAATAAAAATTACGCAGATGAGATTAAACGCACGCGATTGTTAGCCGGAGACCGTTATTATAATACCTAAAAAGGAATTTTAAATTGATTTCTGCTAAAAAAGAGTAGCATTAATAACGCACACACCAAAAAGTAGCCCCATCATTTGTCATGTATATATATAAACTAAGTGATAAGGCAGAGATGATATAGGAAGACAAAAAACATTCCTTTAAAATCCCTCAAAGAATAACCAAAAACGGGAGATTAATTTTAACTCCCCTCTCTCACAGTCAATTCTCTTCAATATTTTACTGTTCTTCGTCTCTGTTCATCTCCCCCAAAGACAATCAAGCTTTAGCATTAAAAGCTCAACACCGTTGCACTATGATCGAGTGCTACTATTTAATCTATACATATATATGTAATATATATATGTATGCTAGAAATTATTCAAAAAACACACTAATGACTTTTTATCCGGGGGACTTAAACCACACAGCACGATGCCGGTGTGTTCTACATTTAAAATTTTAACAGCTTCTTTCCAACACTTTACTATCAGCTTAAAATCACAGCGGACCAGTGCTAAAAAGTAGCGACAAAACATGAACGATTTATTATTATTATTATTGTTATTATTATCGATTTCATCCGCTAAAGATAAGTTTCGCGCAAAATTCCATTTATAAATCATTAACCGAAACGAAACTGGAACGCTGAAAAAAACCCACCTCGTTCCTACCCTGCTTTTCGTCCGTTAAGTTCCACCATTTCTTTTAGTTGTAAAATGAACAAAGCATACTCGAAAATTCTGGAGATTAAAGAGAGAATAAAATAAAATAATTATTAAGATGAACATGAAAGAAACTTACAGTGCTTTTATCTGAAAATCAATTAATGTTGGGTATGGTGTACATATATATATATATTTACTAAACGTAAATAAATAAGTCATTAATTATCCAAAAAGCTACAAGTAAAATATATAAAAAAAAAAACAATTGCGAAAGTCATCGAATTCCTAAAACGAATTTTCAATAATATCTGTATGCCCAAAACTAATTTTTAACGCATTTTCTTATCGATTTAATCGTCCCAAACATCAATACGTGACATTACCAAATTTAATCTGAGTCATTTAAATGGAGTGTAAAATTCTTCTAAACCATAATTCAATCGCATAAATGAGTACATCGTATTCAAAGGCATCAGATACATCGAACGGCTATGAGGTCTTTAAAACGTCTAATTCATCCTTAAAATATATTCGCATTCCGTGTTTTTTTCTGAATCCACCGTTTGACTGTTTAGAAAATACCACAATTTTATAGTGTAAAAATTGTAAAACACACCTAAATATTGAAATTAATTGTCTAAACAATGTACAGGTTATAAACCAACAATCCAGGGAAACCAAGAATCTAGCTTATTACCCGCTAACATACAAAATAAAAAAGATAACAATTTGGCGACAGATAAACCAATATTACAAAATACAAACCTAAAAAAAGCTGCAGGTTATAATAAATGTTGAATATATTGGAGAGTAGTGATTTTATTAATTAATAATAAACCGAACAAAATATAAAAAAATTGTAATAATTTGATGCGTGCTTGAAAATGACGTAACTGTCGAAAAGCTTCGCGATTAAAAAACTTTTAGTGATTGTGTTACATTTTGTTCGGTTTATTATTAATTAATAAAATCACTACTCTCCAATATATTCAACATTTAATGGAACCTGACCGGGTTTGGAGATATTTATCAATTTTAATGAAGAATTTTTCAAAATCTGTTTTATAAATAAAATTTATTGTAAATAAATCTAAAATTGAAATTATGTCTGGCTAATGAAGTATGTATATCAAATTTTAAGTTGTCGTTATATAAACGTTTCTGGTAATTCATATATAAAAAAAGTTGTAATAATTTGGTGCGTGCTTGAAAATGACGTAACTGTCGAAAAGCTTCGCGATTAAAAAACTTTTAGTGATTGTGTTATATTTTGTTCGGTTTATTATTATAGTAAATGCTTTTAAAACTCAAGTATCAGAGAAAAAAAACGAACAAAAACAAATAGCAAGCAAACGACTACATTCAATTACTCCAGAACAAGATATCGCGATTGAACACAAATCTAAAGACACGCCACATACAAATGAAGAAATAATTAATACGGAAACAATTTCAACCACCACAAATCAAGTAAATACGAGTAAAGGAAAAGAATCGTTTAAGAAAAAGGGAAAAAATCAAAATTACAACAAAAGATATGCTCACACAATTGCTGATAATGTGACAGAACAAAAACTCACAATACTGATGGATATGATTAAAAGTCAACATGATCAGTTACAGATCATAAAAAATTTTACAAATGGCATAGGCGGGTTAAAAAGAATTTTATCTGAAAACTATGCATTGTTGCAAAATGAAGCAATGAAATACATTTAAAATAACGCTACAAAAACTAAATAAACCAAATGATGAGTTGTATGACACAGCGACTCTAATACTGATGAACAAAGTATGTATACGTTATATTAATATTAATACTAAAACCGTAGTACAGTGAGCTGATATTATTATAAGATAACCATAAAATTATACTCTAATACTACTTTCTTCTAGCTTAATAAGTAATTAAATGATGAACATATTACAATATAATGAAAAACATTCTAGAATAGCTGCAGATGTTTTACTAACAAAAATCATGCCTAAAAATATTAATATTGTATTTATCTGCGATAAGTGTAAAAGTAATGATTACTGTGGTGCGGTCTTTCTAAAACAGATCATAATTATGTAGGTAAGGTAATAACCAGGAAAAACGAGTAATACCACAAGGAACTTAAAAGAAGAACACATCTCCGACGAATAGCTTTTAGAAGGTTAAGCAACGCGTTAAAAGTAAAAACAGGCCAAATAGTCTGAAAAAGAAAGTGTATCAAAGCGCTCTTTCTGTAATGCCATTAAGTGCATTAAGGTGTCAGACTGAAAAGCTAATACATAGAAAACACAATAGACTAAACTGACGGATGTAGTTGAACGTGTAGCGCAGCTAAATTAGAGCTAGGATGGATAGCGTCAAGAAGAAACGATGCCAGGTAGAAGAAACGAATAACAGTCATGGAAGTCGCGGTAGGTGGGACATAAGGTAGCAGGGCGATGTATAGCCAGTGTGAACTGGATATATACAAGGTCAGCGATCACTATGGGTAGAAGAAAATGAGAAACGCTTACATGCAGCAGTGGAAGTACAATGGAAATGGAAAAACGCTAATAATCAACAGTAATTATAACAAATTTTCACATAAACACGCGTATATATATATGTATATATATATATATATATATATATATATATATATATATATATATACAGGCGTACAGTATCGATTACAAACACGCATATTAAATGTAAGTCTACAATTAATTACTAAATAAAGTTTCGATAAATAACACATTTCCATTAAAAATACCTTAAATAAAATAAAATACACGCGTACACATAATGAGATTTACATACGAGTTCAAAAGCCATATAAGAGTATAAAACACATACACATATACACATATTCTATACAGTGAATCCTTAGAAAAATCTTAGGATAAATGTATAAATATATTCATATAATGAAATAATCCTAATCGATTTATTTTTAATTTTTACATTTTGCCCTTTTTATACTTCTACACGTTGTCCATTCGTTTTGGATAATTTTAAATTTTTAAATTTCTACGATTCTTATAAAAAATCGAAACAAAAAATCATGACCGCCGTTTTTGTCGAATCACACAACCTTCTTTACTCGGAGGGTCGCGTCAAATCGAAATCTAAAATATCGGTTGGATCTCGTTAATTTTAAAAGTTTTGTGTTTTCTTAAGTTCTTCTTTCAAATAATTCGCGATAACGACTTTCAGGATATCCGATACAAATGGCGTGCACTGCCCGTTCGGTATTCTACTCGGTATTTATGTCGACAAGTTGAGGAAGCTTTATGAACAACGTCGTCTTACGTTCGATGTTATTATCGAGAAAAATCGACCTTCGTTATAAATGTTGAACAACGAGACGGTATCCGGTGAAAATTACGTTTTGAAAAATTTATTCGATTTTCTCGGATTTTTCTCTTTAAGTATTAAATTCAGCCATTTTCCTCTTTTCCACACTTCTCATTAACGATGCCATCCGAGCATGTCCGATAAAAACTATCCCAAAAGAGACGTTTTTACTAAAAGAGCCTTAATAACGACTGATTCTACGAGTTGCCCGATTGTAAGACTTTAATCTGGAATCTCTTTATATTTATTAACCGAAGGCTTAGTAACTATATTTGATTTCATACAGTTCTTTTTCCGATAAATTTAGAAAAAATCGTATAAGTAGAATCTTCTTTAAAAATATTCGTATCATATCGTTCGCGCGAAACTATTCTAAGTTTTAGTAGCAGCACTAATTAATTCTAATTAAGTATTTATAAATCAGTTTTATATCATATATAATGTTATTACGTTATGCCTATCTCAACAAAACGCTGTATGCAGGCTTTCCCCAAACACTTCCATAGTTGCCTAACTTGTGCGACGAGAATCCAACTCTGATTACTTCCATAATGTCGTCTCTCTATCTAGCCATGGGTCTTCCTTACCGGCGACAATGAGTAATCGACCACCACTGTAATATACATTCGGTCCGTCTATTGTCATCTCGTCTGACAACTACTACCCATTTCCGTCTAGCTTCTACTGCATCTAATAATTTTGTTTGTTGTCTAATCAATGCAATATTCTTGTGATCTCGGAGTCTGATATTAAACACTACTTTTCCGTGCGCCGTTTGCGTTTTTTTAATTCGTCTAATTGTTTTGTAAGACTCCATGTTTCCGCTCTCGTATGTTGGAACTGGCAACACACATCGGTTCTACACTTTACTTCTTAAGCCATTCGGTATTTCTTTATTTCTAAAAATACTGCTTAATTTTCCGAATGCAATCCGGGCAAGAGATGTATTCATTTTAGCTTCCAATTGAGTAAACGCGTACTTTTCCACCGTAATTTCTTATCCGAATACACATATTTTCTTACGGCTTTATTTTTTCCACCATTTATACATTTATACATTTATACATTTATAGAGATTGTTGTACAACCCGCTGTATTCGTCATTATCTTCGTTTTATCCCAAGTTTATTTTTGGTGCTATCTTTTCAGCCCGCTTTTAGTTCAGTCAGCATTAACTGTATTTCCTCTGTACTGCTACCTAATAGAATCACGTCATCAGCAAAGATCTAATTTTTTTTACATTTAATTTCTTGTCCTTCGAGTTACAGTTTAATTTTCTAAAGGCACTTTCCAAAACTATAATAAATAGTTTTGGTGATATGATATCATATTCACACCTGTTTTCAATGGTATGCCATCCGTATTTTCCCATCTTCACACCTAGCAGCGAACGATCATTCATTGTGGAAGTGTACCAAAAAAATTAAACATACGGGTCATGGGCGCAACATTTAGGCGAATTTATTTGCTAATTCCTGTTCAGTGTTTTCGCTTTTCCATCTCGATTGAATCGAAAGAATTTTCTGCATTGTGCGCTGAACAATTAAATTTTCAATCTCTAATAGTACTTGTTTACATTTATTACTTAAATTTAATTCGTTGTAATTTTATTTCTATACGATTATACGAGTTTACGAATACATAACAATTTTGATAGTCCTAATAGCTCATTAAATAAACAATTAAAATTATCGGGGTTTTAATATTTTTCGATCGTATTAAATAAATATATGTTTTTAATTTTTACTTCATTTAAGTTAACCTTTCGAGTCCTATTATTCCGAATAGACGCTGATTTCCCTTTATATTCCACGTTTTACACATATGAAAACAACCAAAAAATATATCCCTGCCCTCGTGTATTTGATACGTGCAATGTTTTGTATCACAACCCGCGCATAAACAGCAATTAAATCGAAATATGCAATATCTAAATTATTATGGGATGCACGAATTCGTGAATTTTCTACGTTCTTTCACGTTATCTTGGGTTATGTGATAAGTAGCGTTAGGTTTTTTAAAGCTAGCCACTACCGATCGTAAGCAATTATTTCCATCAACTTTATAACTTACCAGATATTTTATGTAAATTATTTGCAAATTAAGCTTCTTGTAATAATATAATATTTAACATATTTACACGATTTACGCAATATTAAACTGTTTATATTAATTTTATGTAATTACAACTGTATTACTGTAATTAACAAAAAAATAAATTAAGGAAGCTAGCCGTAATATTATATTATTAATTTATTATTGTAATTGTACCACTTAGATCGTTGTTTTTTTTTATTATTATTAATTTCACTAGCAGCTAAAGGTGCAACATTTAATCAGCTTATATATATTTTTATTATAGTTTTAGTGCAAAAAAGAAAATATTTACAACTAGTGTGAAACAAAAATAAGGAATTATTTTTCAATTACAAAATTCTATACCGCATTCGACGAAGCGCGTTATATACGGCCACTGTTTTAAACAATTTAATTTTTTTTTTTTAATAATTATGGTCATTACTATGAAATTGAACACCGAACGGCTATTTCATACGTGATCAAATCTAAAACACGCGTGGGATATGAATTATGAATTATAAGATCAGTTAACAAATCACGCGTGTATAATATACGAGCACAGACAGAAAACTGGCTAATTTGGTAAAAAAAATAAAGACCATCTATGTCTCGGGGAGCAGTAAAGAAGTGAAACTTTTTCCCGAAATTCGATACGAAGTTTTTCTTCAATACAGTGTAAGGCATTAAAAATAAAATCAATAATCAAATTTATATTTCATTATTTTTTATTAATAAAATTAATTTTTTTGTTATTTATGGATCAATGCATATATGTTTTTTTTTTGTATTATTATTATTATTCAAATCTACACACGTGCGCGCATGCGCAAGAGAAATAGTACGAACACGCCGAATGCGGTAACTCGACTGTGAACGGAAAGCCGAGTACGTGTACGCAACAGAAAGCATATACTTCTATACGTGTAAAAAATATAATTTCATCATTTTGTACGTGTTTGTACGTATGTATGTAAACTGAACAAACACTATATGAGTATAGCATGCGGAAAAAAGTGGAGCAGCCCGACAACACCGTGAGAATAGGCCTACTATAAGCATTTGGCTCGTTTTATAGGTTAACTCCCCATATATAACGCGACAATAGAAGTTTCACTTCAAAAAAATTAAAACCGCATTTTTTCAATTAACTAGGTCGCCTCGCCTTTAAAAGTAATATGAAGAAATTTTAATGTGAGTTTTAAAATTAATACAAAACTACGAATATTAAGTGATTTCAAAAACACTAACAAAATTATATATATATATATATATATATATATATAATGTAAATTTTCAAATGCGAACAATTGTATCAATAAATAAAAATCATCCTATACGAAGCAAGCAATCACATTATGACAGAACAACAGGACCTCGTATATAATCCCCTTCATTAAAATTACACGTAATAAAACATATGTTTCTGATATATCTGGGAAATATTTATTTTTAGATAATGATCTAAAAATAGAAGAAATTATTTCGGTAGAAATATTATTATTATTATTAATAGATATAATTTCAGTTTCAGTATGAGGCACACAAGGTAACGTACTTTCTGTATAAGTATTGAAAAAGATTCGATTTTCACACGACTCAGTTGGTCGGAAGTATAAAAACAAAAACTAAGGTCGTGGGGGAATTTTTAAAATGGTGGTCAAAACGAGCTATACGCACGAAATAACGCACAAAATTATAGAACGTAATAATGAATAATCGCAGACGAACGTACTAGCTAATTTCAGAGTTATTCTTTCGCATGACCTTTTAAATACATACGCGCATATATATATATATATATATATATATATATATATATATATATATATATATATATATATATATAATTGCTCAAGATATATGAAAAGTACGAAACTTCAGTATAATGATAATTTGTATTTAACTTCTTCAACATACATTTCTACATGTATAATATTAAATTTTAAAAAGACTTAATTATATACGTTCTACTAGTGAAAGAGTGCATTGAGGAAAGTACCCTTCCGATGATCGGACTCTAATTGACACCCGAAATTACGGAATTTCCAATTACAATGGACCGACCTCCTGTTAGTAGTCGTTTTATCTCTTATATTATGTTAAAGGCTCGAGGGAAGATTGTAGTTTGGAATAAAATGACCAGCGGTTTATTTATTTACAAACGAAACGATAATACAGGATTCTTTTATTTTTTAGAAATATATAAAGAGATAGTGAAACCGCAAATTCCGGACCGGTTAGCCTCGGAGGCATACTTCGGACAAAAGTAGAGAAGAAAATGAATTCGGCAAATACCTTATTGTACTCTTAAAATAGTAACGCGACGGCAGATTTTAACGAACGATCGTTATCCAGATTTTCCTGTACGTGACTTTCTCTCATTTATAATAATAATAATAATAATAATGATAATGGGAACTAACGTGTGGACAAAAGATTTTAAACGAGGGTGAAAAGGTCCCATTTAACTTATCTAGTTCATTATCGAGACCACCCCGCCATTCGATGGAGTACCTAAAAACCGCTCTTCTTATAATAATAAAGTTATACGAATTTGTACGGTATAATTATTAATACACGTACGTGTTTTAGGGGACTATTATGTCGTTATAATGAGTACTGTTTTAAAGGTCGTACAAAAAAGTATAACTAAAACCACACGTTATAACAACATATGCATATTCATATGTATATATACGTGTGTATATATATATGATAATGAGGTCCTGTGTCCACAAATTACATACACCTCGAGGATTCAGTCGCTGTAAATACGTATTATACTGGAACTTATTTTATTTTTTTTAACCGAAATCACCAAGGTTAAGAGCTTTATACGCTTAATTTATGAACACAATTACACGTCCATGTATAACAAATATTTACGTATCCTTATAAACACGTGTGTGTGTGTATTTGTTTCATTTAAGCCACGGTACATGTATACAGTTTGCATACATCGCGAATAATACATTTTATTTCGGGAAATGCACATTTTTTATTGGTGCATAGCAAGTGAAGCACATTTATTAATTAATTTTTTCTACAAAGGTGCAGTGGCCTGCGAGTTGTGGTTTTATATATGTTATAAAAAGAGAAAACGAAGTTAAAAAAAAGAATGCACATACAGGATATTCGTGTGCAAGGAGCCTTAGTGTATTTATTACAAAGGAGATGGTGTTCACGATGGTATCAACATAATACCACGAAATGTTCGCTTAGTGTAAATAGTACAGTGGAGCATAATCGAATAATAACGAATAACTAATTCGATTTTTCAGAAAAAGTTACTAATTCGATTTTTAAAATCTAAATCCGACTAATTGTTCGGTTTAATTGTTCTTTATAGGCTTTCTGGCGGAACATACGCGATATAGATAACGTGAAAAATACGAATAAATCGATTATTAAACTAACTATTAATTCCGACTGTTCTAAATACGAAAACAAATTAATAAGTCAATAAATAATATTCTCATTTGAAATAACACTTGAAAATATATACGAAGTACATCTAAAACCTGTATATAAAATATTATTTTTCAATAATTTAAGTTTATAATTAGTATTTCATTTCATTAATACGGTAAATAATTATACATTATTTAATCCATCTCCAGATTTCTGCGGCTAAACTGTTGTTCATGTATGCTATCCTATTATTTTTTGTTCGATAATAATATTACGCGTAAGCGCTAATCAATTGTTCCCATTTTGCAGTGATAAGAAAAACATTCCAATAATATAGAATCGTAGAATGTAATAATTTATCTTTTTTACATTTACTCGTGAAAATTAAGAAATGCGAATTTAACTTTTTTTTTTTAAATCTCGGTTCTTTTTCAACGCGAAGAATTTAAAATTAAATTTATTTTAAAATGTCACGTTTTCGAGTTCTTATTTAAAACTGCATTATTTTTAAACTATATTTCATTATGTTGTTTAGATCACGAATTTGGAATTAATACTTATTCACGGTAATACATTACGCACATGTCGAATAAATAATTTAATTATATTAACATATATGTTGTGAAATAACCACGAAAATTTTAAAACATTCGTTCATTTGTATTTTAACTTTTTGTTTATTTATATTTACGAATACATTCTAATTTTTAAAAATATACCTTTAAAAGTAATGAATTTTACACAATTAGTGAAAAGTAGTCATTACTTAAACGTTAATAAGCATCTACGGTAAAAAAACATATTAATATTAATGCTATGTATTCGAGTACTTGTTTAAAACTGTATTATTTTAAACTATATTCCATTATGTTATTTATATCTCATTAATGTGGAAATTTCTAATGGTATTAAAACTTATTCACGATAATATATTACACACCACATCAAATCGATAATTTAATTATATTCACATGTATGTGCATGTGAAACAGCCATGAAAATTTTAAAACATTCAAACATCTGTATTTTACAAATACATTATAATTTTTAAAAATATACGTTTAAAAATAATGAATTTTACATAACTAGTGAATAGTTGTACTCAAACTATAATAAAGACTTGGAAATTATATTAGTAGTCGGTAAAAACAGAGAAACGCAATGTATTACACACTCGATAAATATTACTAAAGAATCGAATAATTCATAATTTATAAACCAATTAAAATTAGTTCTTTCTACTAACACTATATTACGAGTTCAATAATCGAATAACAAGTAGTAACTAAAGCTACTAACAAAAAGTAACTAAATGTAAGCAGCTTAATTACAATAAGCGACTAAATTGTTACCTGACTAAATCGTTAATCACACCAATAAATTTCATTGAAACTGGTCACATTGAAGAAAAATATAAACATATTTTTAGTTTTCGTCGACAAGTGTATTCCTGGTAAGGCAGAACAAGTAAATATGCCAGAGTCTATCATTATTAAATACGTAAACGAACAAATTCGTATATTTATAATAACAGAAGTAAAAGAGTATAAAAATCGTAGAACACACCTACATAATGAAATTAATCGTCTAAAAAATGTACAGGATATAAATCATCAATCAAGGGAAACCAAGAATCTAGCTAATTTTACTCACGCTAACCTACAAAATAAAAAAGATAACAATTAAGCGACAGATAAACCAATATTAAAAATACGAATATTAAAAAAACCTGCATAACACACACTTCAAAGACTCCAGTATCACAGGAAAAAAACGAATAAAAATAAATAGCCAACAAACGACCACATCCAATTACTCCAAAACAAGAGATCGCGAAAAGACACGCCATATAAAAATGAAGAAATAATTAATACGGAAACAATTTCAACCATCACAAATCAAGTAAATACGAGTAAAGGAATAAGAAAAAGGGAAAAAATCAAAATTACAACAAAAGATATGCTCACACAATTGCTGATAATATGACAGAACAAAAACTCACAATACTGATGGATATGATTAAAAGTCAACATGATCAGTTACAGGTCATAAAAAATTTTACAAATGGCATAGACGGATTAAAAAGAATTTTATCTGAAAACTATATGCTTGTTGCAAAATGAAGCAATGAAATACATTTAAAATAACGCTACAAAAACTAAATAAACCAAACGACACAGCGACTCTAATACTGATGAACAAAGTATACATACATTATATTAATATTAATACTAAAACCGTAGTATAGTGAGCTGATATTATTATAAGATAACCATAAAATTATACTCTAATACTATTTTCTTTTTAACTTAATAAGTAATTAAATGATGAACATATTACAATATAATGAAAAACATTCTAGAATAGCTGCAGATGTTTTACTAACAAAAATCATGCCTAAAAATATTGATATTGTATTTATCTGCGATAAGTGTAAAAGTAATTATGTACCCATAAATTATAAGAAAATAATACATAAAAAACTAATGATAATTATAAAAACTACTTTTATGCATAATAATAATTTTAATATTATGTTTGTCCAAATTGACAACATTATATTTATTTTATCGTACATACCACAAAGTAACGTATCCACACAATATTTCAAATTAAATTGATATGTATATTTGTCGTAATAAATTAACAAAATTAATATGGTTGGAAGATTTAACTACACTTACTATGGGACACGGTGAACAATACAACAAGCAGGAAATTAATGATTTTAATACAATTACATATAGTTTACAAATTTTAAATATAAAAAATAAATATACTTTTAAAAGAAATAATAAAACAGTCGTAATAGATCTAACTTTATTACCTATCAACTAAACTGATCGAGTCCAAAAATAGGAAATTAGTTAGGAACTAAATGTCAGCGATCATTGTTTTATCGCCTATAATGATTACAGGCAAAACACAAGAAACAGTCATTAAAATAATCAATTATAATTAATTAACAGCCAACTTAAGTAAATTTATTCACATAATTAAAGTAGGAGTCAACTGGAACAATAAGCAACAAATACAAAAATGGCTTAAAATCATCAAAATTATGTCAATACAGTTCCAAGTAGTTCATATTCCATCCGGTCATCGGTATATACATAAAAAAAGTATTGCTAAATAATTTATACAAAAAATATCCTAAACGCGCATAATTATTACCATAATTATAAAGCAAATTTTGACGAATATAAGTTTATGATTAAAAGCAAAAAACTCTCACTTTGCCATCGTCCACAATTTATTATCTCCCCAAAGAAAAAAGATATACCACTCCGACGGTACAAGTTCCGCAGAATCCGCTGGTTGCGCAGTGGTCTTTAATCGAAATGTGATCTTTTCAACTTCACTTCCACCGTTATTCTCCGCTCTGTCCGCAGAACTATACGGAATCCTACTAGCGTTGGAACACGCGGTAAAATCCTACCATCACATTATAACAATAGTTACGGACTCCATGGCAGCTTTACATCACATTCAACGGAAATCAAATCATCCGATCGCAAACTCCATAAATACAATCGTACAGAAGTGTCAAACATAACGTTCGTATGGATTCCGGGCCACGCAAACATACCAGGAAATCATATGGCCGATCTAGCAGCAAAAGAAGCATCCAAAATGCGCCCAGCACTGCGTATTAAGATTCCACTCAATGATATCAAGGAAGAAACCAAGGGCCTATTTTATAGGTTGTGGCAAAAAAGATGGACGGAACAACAGAGTACATCACACCTGCACACAATAAAACCGTCAGTTCGCGAATGGTAGTTTCAACCTGAAGACCGAAGGGATCAGGTGGTGCTGTGTCGACTCCGGATCGGTCATACGCAACTTACACATGGACACATATTCCAAAAATTAGTCCCACCAACCTGTGATAGATGCGACGTTCCGATTACAATTCACCACCTCCTAACAGAATGTCCAAAAATCCCAAAACCTTCTTTCTTAAATATTTCATCAATTCTGGCCCAACATTCCCCATCCGTTTCATCCTTTCTTGTTAAGCTTAAGTCGGTAAACCTATTTAACAAAATTTAAATTTGCTGGCCGCGCTCCTAGCCTCGCTGCTGTACATAGCGCGGAAAACAAAAAAAAAAAATTGAAATCTTTTGGAAAAAATTTCCGGATGATAAAAATATCTATGGATTAAAGTATAAAGAAACTTTATATTAACTAAAAATCCTTCAATCCAAAAGTATAAATATGTCGATTACTAAAGAAGAAGTTAACGTAATTATCAAACTACTTACAAATAAAGTGTCAACAGGACCGGACGGAATATGAAATAAATTTATTAAAAGATTTCATAATTCATTTCCAGAAGTAATTCCGAAAGTTATTAAATTACTGTTCAAATACAATTATTATCCTCAAGAGTGGAAATTAAACAGAACAGTTAAATACCTAAAAAGAATAAAAACCATAACTTATCTACTTCATATAGAGCTATTATTATCAAACTTAAAATTATGAAAAATGTATTCTTAATGAATTAAAAGAATTTGTAGAAAGAAAAAAATAATAATCCATGCGAAACAATGGAGTGCTGCCAGGTAGATCGTCTGAAATGGCGATATATAACATTATACAAACATTAAAAACGTACAAAAATAATAATTACTGTACACGCTTACACTTGATATAACAAAAGCCTTTAACAGTTTAGATTTAAATAGCTTACTTGCTTTACTAAAGGACTTAGATTTACATAACGGGAATGTTGAACATAATAAATAAGTATTTTGAAAAACGTTATACCCGTCTTACAAATTGAAAATTGCTAAAAAAAAAAACTAGAAACCACTATGGAGTATCACAAATGTCTGTTTTAGAACAATACTTAACTTATGGAACGTAGTTTTCTCCACAAATGCATAATATCAAATTTTCAATGTTTGAGTATTTACATTTGTAGATGATAAATTGCTTGACAAGTGTGAAAATGTTAGGTTTATAACATTTTTAACAATAGCTTGATAATGACTTAATAGTCGAAAAGCTTCGTGTACGTATTTGTGTAATAAAAAATTTTTTAGTGATTAACTTTGATTTTATTTTGTTTTGTTAATTCATAAAATCACTACTCTCCAATAAATCAACATTAATATAATTTAAATATAAACGATTCCAAGTCAAATTATATGTTATTTAACAAAAAATAAAGAACAAGGGATCAACGCGGATTAAATATTAGTATGATTAGTCAAATTAAATACTTGGGTGTGATAATAAATAAAAAAATTTTCACACTTCCAATACACTACTAGCAAATTAAATAAATAATTTTTAATTATATTTAACAAATTATATAATAATAATAATACCCGTTTAAATTACAAAATTGGAATAACATTATATAAAAATTTAGTGTTATCAAATATTCTTTATGACAGTGTCATATATAAAGGTATGATAAAAATAAAGAGATTTTGGAACATATTAAAAAGCTTTCAATATAGCGATAAAATTGATTAAATCCTACAGAACTACATGCTATTCGGCAAACATTGTCATTGCAGAGGTCGTACCATTAATTTCATGTATAGAGGAACATATTAATTTATTTTTCATAAAAAATAATATAAATCCAGATCACGAATTCTCAGTAACGTAAAATATCGACAACCCTATTTCATCATGAACAAAAACTTTTAACGTTTAAACAACTCGTGCATGTATTAGATATGTACAAATAAATTTCAATCGCAGTGGAATGAATATAATGGGATAGATAAAAAAGAAATGTCCAGACATTGAAAAAAAAATCAGTAATACATCATTTACAATTAATTTTTTTTAACGTACAATTTATTAAGGGGTCACGGCTTATTTAAAGATTATTCGTACAAGTATAACATCGCACATTCCGACAACTGTGTAATATTGTTTACCGATAGTGTGTTAAGCGCACTCTTTCCGGCTGTAAACATCATAATAAAGATTTTAGCGATAATAGAGCAGTTCAATTAGTAACTAAACTGTTTAAAATTTTTAATTTGTTTCACCATTGTCGAAATAAATCATCCTACTAAGTATATGGTATTAAAATTAATTTAATTTTATAATATTGTAAAACAGTTTGTTCAGAATTTGAATTGGACGGGTTCTTTGTATTTAATTTATACAATATATTTACCCAGTCGTTTTTTCGGATTGACCCCCCCCCCACAAAAAAAAAGTAGAATAAAATAAAATAAATGAACACGAATAACACCAGATTTTAGTTCGTATCAATAATATATATGTGTACATGTATTATATATATATATAATGACGATCGTCGTATGTATCCTACGTATAAATTAATTTATAAAAAAATATTAATTACAATTTTTTTCGCATTTTGAACGGTGTACTATATAATAATTACACACACAAACACACATATATATATATAAAATGCTACATAGATTAAGCGCGCAAGCACAATATTGCGAACGTGTCTGAAAAAAAGGCTAAAGTTGGTTGATCTTTAATATAGACAGTCCTGCAAATGGTGCTGTGAAGCTCGTGATTAACTCCGACAAAAGGTGGAAAATTAATAAGCAAATTTAATTTATAATCGTTTGCATTAAAATATTAATATAGATAATTACGGAAAATTCCAGAAAACATTTGAAGAACAACGTAACAAATTATTTCGTAGTCTTCTTTTTCTTTTCGTATCGGTCATGTTGTGTGCCTTTTTTTCCCCAATATTTCACAATCCCCCTCATAAACGTGTATATATTAACTATTGACGACTGATTCGTCTCTTTCGTCTTTTTTTATTCGCTGCGAATTCCTTCAAGTCTGCATAAATGTTAACGTAACTGTTCTCTCGATGCACGTATATATTTTATAAAATATCCGTCGGCGGACAACTAAGCCCAAAAAAAAATGTTTACTCGCTACGATATTCGAATTTTCAGTAGCCCTAAATTCCACTTCTTGCTATCTTTCAAAAAATTTTTCGTTCGGTATTCCGTCTAAATAAAACATTTTAATTTTCAAATACCACGACTGGAAGCTTCTATTTTAATCGCGTATAAATCTTTTATTCATCGTCCTTAACTGCATAAATCGCTATTACGCGTATAGTAAACTTTACAGCACTTTTCTTTTCGTATACCTTCGCAGACGCATCCTCATTTGGTTATTGCAATTCCAACGCCTACTTGCCCGTTGCAATTCTTACTCGAATTTATCTCGATGTATACGTTTCCCGGAGCATCTAAAAAGCGCTTCGACTTTTTCTCGATAAACTTTTTTTTTCTGTCGGTAATCTTTTCCGTTCGGTATATTCGATCGAATACTCCGTTTAATTTCTACATAATCGATTCCCACGGTCTATCTCCTAATATTTATTAATATAAGTTTAGTACTTCTTTGATATCTTACAAAGATGTATTCGAAACTGTCGTATACCTCTAATCAGCGAACTAAACACATAATATGAAAACGTTTCTAGCTAGTTGATATTTAGAAAATGCAATTATTTTACTTTTTAAAAAGAGAAAGAAAAATTGAAAGGTACGTACACTGCTTTAAGCTTTAAAAAAACGTACGCAATGGATAAATTTATAATTTTCATCTTTCAAATGTGGATAGTTCAGCTAGCGAAGGAAGAAATTGACCGAAGCACTTAATAAACTTTTCCAAATGGATTCAAATACGTACTATACTTTCACACAATAACGATATAAATGAACATAGAAAATACATCGCTCTCGCTTGACCACTTAACTCGCTAGTTATATAGCGTATTCATTTATATTTCAGTTCATCGAATAAACGTAATCTAATCCAATCGTAATAAGAGTAGTAATAATAATGATGATAATGGAAAAACTTTTTTTTAATAGAAAAAAAAACAAACATAAAAATACGTTTTTGGAATCAATTCGACCGTCGAAACGGACTGACGACGGGAATATGTTTTCGGTAATTGTCAAAGAACGAGTCGTAATATTTCTGTACTTAATTCGTGTCTGCCGTAGAGTAAATATGTTTTAAAACACGCGTATTTTTTGAAATATTTATTTTTCGATTGTCAACAATTATTTTCGTCTTTACGTTTCGTAAAATTCAATTTTAAACAAAAAATATTTTTCCGATAATAAACTCGAATACAACGGAACGACTTTTACGGGTTTAAATCTTTCCCCGGAATTAAGAGATTCGATGTGAAAAGTGCGAATGAGCTATAGGAAAATCTCTTCGTAAAAATTCTGCTCGATGCTGCTCGTCTTTCTAATTACTTTCTAACCTATCGGTTTGATCTAGAATAATATTACTATAATTAATAATTATAATAAATAAAATTTAAATATAATATGCAAATTTTTCCACGTATTTAAAGCTATTTACTACAAATATTTATGTGCGCAAGCACGAAGTACATACAACCATATACAATTATACACATAATATATCTTTCAATCAACCAGTTCACACATATATATCTCGGGCTGTATCGTAAACGGTTGTAACAGTTTATATCATAAACTTTCGTCCATACCTGTAATTTATTAAGCAATTAAAAATGTGCTGTATAGAAATTATAAATTTTTGAAATTTCGTGCTAGACCCACGAATATGAGCCCCATAAAATTGCATAAATTTTGGAGTTTTCCCCTCGTCTTTTTCTAAATACTTATCTTAATGTTTGTTAAAACCATTCGGGGGTGTTATAAGCTTAGAAGTTTACTTTTTACCACATTTTTTTTTTCAATTTATTGATTGGTTGATTAATGGAGCAAATCAAATCAAATCCGCATTTTTTTCTTCCATTCCTCTCTTCTTCGGCTTAGTTGTTTTAATTCTTGATAGTTCTTTGTTCCCATATCCTCCATAACTTGTTCCATGAATCTTCTTCCCGGTCTTCCTCTTGTACGTTTTCCGTCCAAGTTTCCTTCTATTAATTCTGTCAGTAATATGCCGTAACACATGTCCAATCCATTTATTTCTTCATTGATAGTTTTCATAATACGTTTTTCTTCCTTAATCCGGTTATAAACTTCTTCATTTGTAATCTTATCCGTCCACTTCATTTTAAGCACTCTTCGCCAACACCAGGTTTCAAAAGCCTCCAGCTTTGCGATGTCTACTTTCCGCGTAGAGACAGACCGACCACACAAATGTTTTTACGAAATTTTTCGTTACGGCTAAATCTGAAGAAGTCTTCGAAAATTTTGTAAAGACTGAATGAATATATTGTTGCAAATGGCGGTCATCTGAACGATATTGTATTCCACAAATGATTGTAGGCTAATATCTCGTTATCTTATTTCATTCAAAAATATTGGCCGAGTAGTTTTTGAGTTATTCAAAAAACAACGAAACAGTCCGTCTTCTCTAGTTCACCCTATATATTTAATTTAATTAGTTCGATACGATATAATAAAATGATTTTTTTCACATTGTCAAACATACAAAATTACTGCATATTTGACTCTTAGTGTTTTCGAATGGGGCTCAGGTATAATAAGGTCGGCAAGCAGCGATCGGCATCTTGCCCCCCCCCCGAAGATTAAATTTAAATCCGCCGCTAGTAACATATGTAACAGTTGTTAATAGAATGCGATTATTATCTAAATATATTTTTAAAAACCGGTACAATTGTTAATTTTTGTTCACATATGCGCTGAATTACGCAATTAAAAATTAAATAATTCGGCTAAATGAAAATAACACACACATATATATATCACATATACATTTACACGTATACACATCCAAGTCTGCCTATGAGAAACAATTTGTAATTAACGGAACTATCTCTATATATCGCTCCGGATTTAATTGGAAATATTGAGTTTCCAGCCTGTATACAAAATTATACCATTCGGTAACAATGATTTCAATGATGATTGCAATCGCATTAACAAAAATTATCGAGTCAAATTTATTTTACATTGTTAAAACATTTCCAATATTACATACGAAAAAATAATAATAGTAGTTTATTTATTCGTATGTTTCCGGGTACAAATAAAAGCCATCAGCTACTTAATTAATTCTACAGATCCATTCTTTTGCTTGATCAGTTAGCTCCGCGATCTCTTTCCAACCGCGATTTAATGCCGGTATTTCACATTCCATTAGTACATGATTGACTCTCCGCAGTCGCATTCTTGATCCCCCATCTGTGCAACATTTTTCCACATCTTCCATGTTCCGTCCTAATGCGATTTACTCGGAACTAGTAGCCATGCGACCGGAGTTGACTTTACAGTACCAGTTGTAATTCTCATCACTGAGTTGAGCTCGACGTCAATTTTCTTAATGTGGGCGCTGTTGAGCCATGCTGAAACTGCGTACTCCGCCACTGAGTATACTAAGGATATAATGACGTCCACACATACAGACTATAATTCAGATGTTTCCCCCTTTTCACGTCACATAAAAAAATTTATATATATATTAAAGGTTCGTTTCAAGTATAAATAGTCCGGTACAAAAGTTTATAAAGAAACTGCGCATCGTGAAACTACTCGTTTAATTACATTTATCCGTACGAAACGTTTTTTAATGTTTCCTATCACCATAAATGTAACTTGTTTTTCTAAACATGTCGTACTATAGCGTGTAAGCAATTTACACGTCTTCGTTTATAATTAAGTACATCTATATTCTTGTTTCGTTAGATAACTTATTGAAAAGCACAGCCCCTGCATAAATTGTTTGATTTCTTGAACGAATTTTGTTGAGCACAAATGCAACAACCTCATTAGCCATTCTAGTTCTACCGTGTCCATGAATAATTTTAAATATAACCTTGTGTTTGATAACGAATTTCAATAATTGCAATACCGTTTGTTTCTATTAGCGAATTCACTTCTGAATAAGTTTTTCAACAATGATCTTTGTAAAAATATGATTGGGTTCCTATAACACGTTGCATCTCCTCCCCAGTGTAGAAAAATACCGGTTAATATTGTGCAAATAATAATAATAATAATAAATGAAATAACTTTATAATAATGATAATGATCATCGCAAAATGAAATAAGAACAGAAACGAAGAACAAACGGAAGTAATAAGAATTTACGATGCAAAGCAAACGATGGAATTGAAAAATGTCCCGAAGTAATAAGAGAAAAACCGTTCGAACATTAACCGCAACTTATACGAATGCCCGTCATTGAAAACTGAAGTAGTCTACGGGCGCATATGTTCAATGAGCCGCGATCGTAATTGTCCGAAAGCTGCCGTATCGCCTAGTGGAAAACTTTGAAAGCTTTCTTGCGTGGAAAATGCTTTCTTTTACGGTTAGGTGTATGCTCGTGTTGATACACCGCTACGACATTATTATTATCATTATCATCATTATCATTATTATGATTACGAACGTGACAGGGGGTAAAGGACATTTTCCTGAAATAAAAATCGTATCGCAGTCGGCAGAAAAGAAGATAGTTTTCGAAAATTATTTAAAGAAGACGAAAATGAAATAATAATAAGCAGAGTACTTAAGAAAAACAAGCGACGCGTACGTAATGGTTGAGATGAAAAATGAAAATAGCCGATTCGCGAGAACGGATACGGTCGATAGAAAATGCTAAAGAGTCGAACTCGAAGGAAGAAAGAAAATCTAATTCGAAAAGGAATTCCGAGGAGATGGTAAGCCGACTGGAAGAAGGAACTGACAAAAATCAGACACGTTTACAATAATAATAATAATTATTATTATTATTGTTTTGGCCGTATTCCGGGCAGTATGAAAAAAAAAAATAAGTCGCAGTCGATAGATATTAGACAAAACCTTTGCATCTTTAGTGAAAATTCTAGAATGTAGGCTCTCTATACGTATATGCTAGTCGTTATGAGGCGCCGGTGTTAGTATCATCGTCGAGGGACAAATTCTGGACGTTTTATAAAGAAAAGTGTATTTAATATGAATAAAAATCTAACAAAGCGAATATATATTTCGATAGCGATAATAGAGTACGATAAAAGCGGCCATTTTATAATCGCGGGGTATAGGAAATTATTTATTCTTATACTTAACTTTCGCAATCTTGTCATTTGTTTGTTTTTCGATTTTATATAAATATTCCTGTCTAGTCTGGTAATTTTATCCGCGTTAAAAATACATTACGAAATCGCGTTAAATACGCACGCACGCACGGCGAAAATATTTTCGTTCGTAATACGAGGACGAATTTTGACCTCAAAATTTGTGCTTTTCGTACCGTTTTTAGAGTTTCGATTACGTCGTGAAATTATGAAGAGGTGCTGGGAAACACGGACCGACCTCCATTTAGAATTTTGATTTGAAAATGGTTTGTGTCGTTATTACTTTCGTTTTCAAAATATTACGAGTCAAAGTCGGAATTCAAGCTGCCCCTTTTTAAGTTTTATTTGAAAATTTATACGTCGTTTTGTGCATTGTTTGTGCTGGTATACACCAATCCTCAAAAAAAAAAAACAGAAAAAAAAACAGCGCTTTAATTCTAAATACAGTAGACGGCATTAAACAAATTACGTATAGAAAAGTTAGACGGAAATGTTAATATAATCGTTTTTGTGTTTTCCTCATTAATAAAAAACACAAAAACGATTCGAAGTCGTTAACTGGATATACATTAACGGAAATAAAATCCGAAATTATAATAAACCTGAACGTATATTGATTTCAAATATATGCCCTAGCGTAAGTCAGTTATTGAAAATTAACTAAATTAAATATACAACCCACTTTGCCTATTTAAGAGAAGGATAGAAAAATTTTGTCATACACTAAGCGACCGAAGACAATTTTTTTATCAACCCGGACGAAATAGACAAAATACCAAATTCACTACTAAACAAAATGCGGATCATTCCTCTATAGTGAATCTGCTTTTTGCTAATAAAGATACCGCGGTAACAGAATTAGACTGCGTTGTCCAAAATAAAAGCCAACACTTGCCACTCCTAATGACACATCCGAAAACACGAACAATCCGAAGGCTGATAAAAACGTAAAACGTACTATTTCAGAAAACTCAACATATTTTACATATCACAAAAAAATGACAAAAACTATACCAACAACGTTTAGAAACTTTCTGTATAACATCGGTAGAACAAATTAGACAGGAAGAAGTAACATTATTGCAGGACACACAAAGCTCACATCACAACACTTGCTGAATGGACATCCTCGGCCAAACTGCTCCACATGTGATACTCAACAATAAAACATATACTATTAGAATGTAAACAATATGATAATCAACGAAATATTTACAAACTCGCAAATAAAATACATTCAATATTACAGGATAATCCCTAATTGAAAAACTCCTAAAATTCCTCACAGACATAATTCGTAACATATAAATAATTCGCAGACTCAAATGAAACGTCTTTAAATAAAATAAATAAAAAACTAAAAGCCAGACGGAGGCGATCAGTTGAATTTTAATAAGTTGCCTTGAAAATTAATTTTTCATTAGCCAGGCCAGTTATTATTTTGATCGATATAATAATTTTCTTTAATAATAATTCGATAACTTGGACAAAAAATGAATTTAACTTAACTACATCGTCTAAGAAATACCAAAAAGATTATTTAAACGGATTATCGTACGAACCCAAGAAAGAATTAAATTTACAGTTTTGTAATCCTCGTTCAGAATCACAAGACATACACGACCCAGAATGTGAAACACACACATAACATATACAACGCACAAAAATTATTTTTTTAAAAAATTAAATGAAAAAAAGGGGGAAAATGAAAGAAAAAAATCAAAAAAATAATGAAAACAAACAAAAAATACACAACACACAAGATCAGCGTGAGGTTAACCTCTTCTTGGTGCTGATTGAAAATATAGTAACGTATGAGACCGATGACGACGAAACATAATCAACATATAAAAATAATGTATACACCATTACACATAAAAAATAATATACTCTATACTTCATTCGATATAAAATAACAACAAAAAAGAAGTTACTGGGATCTAATGTGAATATTCGCGATTATCATTATACTCCGCTGCAACTGTTATAATCTGGATGTCCTACGTCCGAACACGTAAAGCGAATTCAGAATTTAGGGTGTGGCCAGCGAGAAAATATATAGCGTTTATTATTTAGTTAAATTCAACTTCGTTAATTACCTCCACAGGAAATAACAAGTTAAAATAGAAACAACTGCTATAGTTTTGTAAACAACTTCAGGTTTCCCACATAGTAATAATGATGACAAAAACATCGATAAGCTGATGTATGGTCTAGATTACGTTTTTCTACGTCAAATTGTACCTAACCATCCACATCCGCTTTCAGTTTGAAAATAAAACCGGTAATAATTATTTTTGAAACAAAATTGACATACAAGAAAAAAAAAATCATAAAAGGTTTGTCGACTCCAAGACTTAAGAGCCGAAAAATAACGAAATTTAAAAATTTCTGGAGATAAAATGATATTTCCAGATAAAATTACTGGCTCGAAATCGAAATTAAATTAGCCTTAATTACCAACTTTACACTCGACGTTGATATACTTTTGAAATTTCAAGTGTGCTATTTTTATTCTTCATATTATTCAAAATTTTCAGATAGATGCACTTAACCCCGAAATATATACCCTCTTCGATAATTCGTGGGGGATAGAACGTTTTCGTATATATCTCAGTACATGCGTAGTCTGTATGTAAATTAGCCGAAATATTGACAACTCGAGATAAAAGAAATCCTGTAAAAATCGTCGAATGAACGGTAGAAGAGGGAGCAACCCTCTCAGAAAGAGTAATTAAAAAACATACTCTCCCTCTCTTATTCGAGTGGAGTTAATTATCAAATGTTGAACGTCGAAAATGAAAATTCAATAAAAGAAATACTGAAGATGCGTTTTACGAAGTATACACTCATCTTTTATCATAAAATACAATGCGATTCGTCTAAAACGTTCTATATGTCTCATTCACTCTCACTCGTTTACTTCTCTCTTATCACGTCTTACTCCCTCTCATATATCTCATATTTTCTGTATTCCCTCTTCCTGACTACGTCATATCTCCCCCTTACCTTCATCTTTCACTACCTGTATATCCTAACAGTCTCTTTTTCTATATATCTATCTATATCTGCCTGCCTATCTTCCGCAAACCTTTAGTTAGTTCAATAGATTACGGTTAATCTGCAAGGTAGCAAGTTCCCGGCCATATCGTTTATATATATATATATATATATATATATATATATATATATATTTGAAAAATTACAACTGGCAGCCATCCGGAAATTGGACGAGAAATTAGGCTAGATCAAATGGTCGACTACGTTTTAACCTACAAACATCCAAACTAGTGCCAAGTATCGCCAGACTGCAAAGGCGTAAACAATTCATGAATGTCAGTTGCATCATTAGATTTTAAATTTGTTTTAAAAACCCCCACTTTTTATTTGTTAGTTCTAGCGAAATTGAAGGAAAGGGTTGTATAGGTTTATTTCCGCTATTGACCGCTTTCCGGAGGTTTAATTTGTCGCTTCCGTGGGTGAATGTTCCTGAAGACAGCATTAGAAGGATTCATTTTTAATGTTGTTAAGTAAAATCTTTAGTTTTATTTAACAATGTTTTGTCATAGGGATTTCGAGAAGACTGCCATTTTCTACCGGATAATTCTTTTCTTTCACCAGGTCGAGTATATGGCGCGATATATTATTTATTTATTTTATTTTATTAATGCTTGGAATATATTCCTATGCGATACTCAGAATAGTTTCATGAACGACAGCATCTATGTCTGATTGAGATTTTATCGATAAATTTATTTTTAATGTAGAGTTTGTGAACGCTCGAAAATCTTCCCAATTTGTATATTTAGTATGTATAGGCAGGGAGAATCTTCTTGGTTTATTAAACCTGTACTCAAAGTTAAAATTACGGCACTGTGATTAGGGCACAAATCAAAATTGGAATTAGCATTTATGTTCAATATTGAAATCTCGTTAGTTACGAAAAAATCTAGAGCATCAGGACGTTTATTTCAGTCTGTAGGCCAGTATGTTGGTGCACCACATAACCGACATTTTTATTCAGCATTATTTTATTTAATATTTCCCCTAGGATTTGGTAAATTGTGAACCCCATTTTTGTTTTTCACGTTCCAGTCACCGCCAGAGATGAACTTACGGCCTAGAATAGTGAAATATTCAGTTACATTATACGCTGAAAAATACTGCAATTTTACCATTCAATGTATATTCCATTATATTTGTTGCTGAATTTCTTTAGCGGCTAAATTTTTAAGTTCGTAGTGTTTTATTGTGCATTTAATAACTACAGCGCTGCCACCGTGTGCCTTATGGTCATGTAGCTTTGTAGATATTATAATTTGTAATACAGAAATATGTTTTATCTATGAAATGTGTTTCAGATAATAACAATATGTCGATTTGCTCACGCTTAAGGAACATCTCTATTTCCAGTTTATTTTGAACTGCACCATTATCCACGATTGATTTCATTGTTAACGTTGTAAGCAGATTTAGTACGACTGAATTTTGCTGCATAAGCTGATTAAACGTTGATACTCGTTTAGAAAAGTTGTTACGATACTTTTAAAGTCAAAATCGTTGTCTCAATATGGTTGTTATAGGAATCGTTCACATTGTTATTAACGTAAAAGCTTGGTGGACGTTCACTATTATTGGCAAGACAGTTAACTGCGCCACATTTGCTTCTTATCATTTCAGCGTACGGCACTCTTGGATTGGCTAAAGTTTGGTTATTTCTATTTTCTGAAATATTTACAGCATTGTTTCCTGGTTTGTATCTCTGCGCGTGTAGTTTCTGATAGATCGCAAAACTCTTGTAACTTGAAGGATTCCACATAATGCACACTTCGGCGCACTTTTTTACATTCTGTGGAATTATGATGACCACCGCATTTTACGCATCTATATGGCTGTTTGCAAAAAAGGTGTAATATGCCTCTATAAGATTGACAGCGCATGCACCGAGTAATCGTTTTCTTAGGGTGGTGGGGAGCTTCGATCTTTCAGTATAAAGCGAGTGAGTTAAATTAAATATCTCTTTAACGTTATCTTGTGCTCGTTGCTGTTGTTATGGTTACGATATACACATAGAAGAAACGACATTTTAATTTACGAAAATGGTTTCGATTCTGTCTATATTCGAAATTACGAACTAAAAGAAAAACATAAACCGAACCAACGAAGCGTATATGAAAATTTAAAAAGCGAGGGAAAAAAATTGCCGGAGATTCGGAATTAAATGCGTTAAAAAAAAAAAAAAATTAAAATGAAAAACTTATCGTGAAACGGTAAAGTATTTTTTATTAAAAGTCGAAAATCAAGGAAAATACTCTCGTAACAAAATATAAAAACTCGGATTAAAGGAAATAAGAAAAAGAAGATCAAACGCGTAGACAAGCAGCCGCCGA
Organism: Coronaproctus castanopsis; assembly: GCA_032883995.1. NCBI lineage: Eukaryota > Metazoa > Arthropoda > Insecta > Hemiptera > Monophlebidae > Coronaproctus > Coronaproctus castanopsis. The sequence goes on from CM065052.1 coordinate 115,251,453, forward strand.
TATACGTTAAAATTTTCTTCATCGTTCGATATATATATGTATGTATGTATATAGATGTAGCTTTCATATATATATATATATATATATATATGTATATAGATGTACCTTATATATATATATACTAGAATAATAAAAGAAATGAACAATAACAAAAAATGCCAAACTGGAAATGAAACGGAATAGAGAAAACAAATTTCTCGACGAAATAAATTTTTGAACAAGCTTTTAACCCATCTATCCGATAGAGGGCGCGCCGTTCAATTTGCCGCGAAGACTTAAGAAGACGCGACTTGATTTCACGCTACAATTCATTCCTAACCTATATATATATATGCAGCTTTTGTGCAGACATTTTTGCAAATTGTTTGCATTAATAGACAATGAACCGTACTAAACACGTATCCTTCAAGTACATTATATATGTATATATATATATGGGTGTGTGTCCGTATTTTCACTTTATCCCTAAGAAAACAAAATTTTAAATTGCTATGACATACGAGATAGCAGGCATAAACATAGGTTCAACTTATTTTACATATTTTCGTTCCTTTTTCTTGTTTGAAGACATCTTTTGGTTATTCTACTTTTTCCGGTATGTACCCATTATTATTATTTGTGGTTTAGAAGCCACGTGTATATATAGATTAATAAACATTTATTTGTGAATGCACATATATAAATTGATATATATATATATATATATATATATATATATATATATATATATAATATATATATATATATGCGCGTTTATAAAAAGGACGGAAACTTAGATAACAAGCAAAATACGCTGTTATTTAAAGAGGTAAGAGAACAGATTATTTTCTGCCCTTACAGGCAACAACCGCGTACATGTAAATATATATATATATATATATATATATATATATATATATATACAATGTTCAGTAAAACTTTCACTCTTCTAAGACTGACGAAATTCACTGTGTCGTCTGTTTTCTTTGTATCTTTATCACGTCATTTTCTTTATAGCGCTTAGTCGCCTCGTTATCTTTTTGATCTCTATCCATATATATATATATATATATATATATATATATATATATATATATATATATATATATATATATATATATATATATATATAAAATATATATATACATATATATATAAAATCTATTTTTGGTGATTATTGCTTTTATTTCTGCTCGCCATCACGGAAAAAATAATAATGCCCGATCTTTCTCCGATGATTACCAGGACGAAATTTTGAACGATGACATACATAAACATTTCAATTTTAAAAAAATGCTTTCGTTAATACCTCATAAGCAGCTTGTTTTATTCGGTTTTAACTAGACCCGCCCTTATTATAAAACTATTATATTATATATATATATATAATTATCTTACATGATAAATCGTTGTATCACGTAAGACTATTAGAGGATAAGTTCGGTATATTATTTTCAAATCGTTCACTTTGAATAATTTCGCATCGATCACGTACGAAAAAATTTCTACGTCGAGATGTCTAATTCTTATAAAAGATCGGTTCAATAATTTATCAAGCGGATATCCGTTTCGAAGACTATTTTACAGTTCATTTATCGAATTTGTTTAAACGAACGAAGTCAAAAATAAAATTTGAATTTTTTTTATTTTTAAAACTCACCTATATGATGATAAAAGTTTCCGCCTCGATTGACGCTAAAAAAAAAAAAAAACTGTCGTTTTAACATCTAATAATCGACTTCTTCCTCTATAGCCTTATAGAGTTAGCCTTTACGGTTAGCCTTTAACGTTTAAACCGTACCACTAACGCGACAACGTTGAACAATAAAACTGTCTTATCAATTTTTTTGTTTTTGATTTTAATGTTTACTAAAGTATTATATATATATATATATATAATTGAATAACCTACATTACGTGCATATATACTGAATTGAATAACTTACATTAGAAACGCCTGCAAAGGGAAACGGTGGGGGAATATATACAAAAAATATGTAAGTGGTCGGTATAATAATATTAATAATGCCACGTTATTCGGGACCCTTTCCTTTTTAGCGACTTACCCTCATCCCATTCGCAGAATGATTTAATACTCGGCTACCGACAGCAGCAGCAAAAATAGTGCTAACAAAATTATCTACTGAAATGTCAAATAACGAAATGTAAAATTGAAAAAAACGAACGACTGTTACGCTCGATTTCGAATGATAATTCTATTTGCAGCGGAACTTAAAAATCTCGTTACAATTTAAAATGGAGCCATAATAATAATAATAATAAGTAATCAGTGTATTGGTTAAATTTAGCAGGAATTTCTGTAAATTTTCGTAATCGTTATTTATTTATTTATTGACAAAATAAACACACAGAGACACCCTTTAGATCAGGCAATCTCCCGATAATTATAATTATTATCTTATTATATATATATATATATATATATATATATATTCTACTCTATTTTTTAGATATATCTAGATAATTTTCAATGCATATAAATAAATATATATATATAACTATTTTGAGAATTTAGATATTTCATGTTAACTTAATGTCTCGTATTATGAAAACAAAACGTGGGAAACATCGGAAATAGAAGAACGAAAAACTCTACATAGAATATTTTAATTTTTAACTATTTTTGCTCTTGTGCGTGTTTATATCTAAAATGAAATCGAGATATTTCATACTTAAAGTCCGTTATTACGAAAACAAATTATTTTTTTGACATTTAATTTCGAGTACCGTATTAGGAATAGTAAGCTGGTGCATCCTCAACATAAGACTATGTATCCCTTACGTTCATGCTGCCGAGCTGTTCCTTTCAAAGACCTATACAGCTTTTCAGTCAGTAAACCAGTAACGCAATCGAGGAGTTATGGAGCAGTCAACTGTTCAAATCACCTAACATTGATTCGACTCCGGAACCGAGTCAGTAATGAGTGACAATTGCCATTCGGCCCTTACTTAGGATCACTAACCCCAACAAGTTGCAACTATTAGGTACCGGATGAAATCGTCTCGAGTGATGTTTTTTCGACCCTGTACCGTGCAGTGCAAACTTCATCTCCAATTTCAACTACAATCCTATAAAGGAAGCATAAGAGATCTATGACAATCGACCGGGTAAATTTCTGACGGACGAAATCTGTCCCGCTCTCTGCCGGCACAGTAATAATTCGGTGATACCGACTGAAATAGGTTGGAATTTTAATGACGTATAAAAAATTTGGTTTACTTTATCAGTTATATAGTTTAGCTTACGATATATTATTACTCCCAAATATTTAAAATTCTTTAAAATTTTTATTTAGTCAAAAAATTAAGGAAAATTAATTACGTATTTTATTATTTAAAGCAATTTTTCTCAACGGAACATTTGAAGCGTTTATACTTAGCATTATTTCTATGCAGTACGATGGGTATACTAAGTGCCATGTGAAATCAATCGAATGCTTACAAAAGTATATCTTAAAAGCCGTATTAATGGTCATTAAATAACTTTTTATTTCGTACACGAGTTATACAAGTTGCAAATCTTGAATTTAGCTGGTTTGAATGGAATACAAACGTTTAATAAAGAAAAAACAAGGTCATAAGGAATACCCGAAACAGAAATTTCCATTCTTCAATAAAACTCGTATCAGAATGCAGGGACAAGGTATATGGGAGCCAAAATATCAAACAGTTTACCTAATGAATCAAAAATATAAACGTGGAAAATATCGATATCATTATTCAAATTGAGTTCCCAACAGCTTCAGTATTATGAAAGATTGTTGGGCATTTTTGAGGTTCGTTGATAAAGTATGTATATTACGTAGTCGATTTATATGAAGAATAATGTTTTTAAACACGTTGTCTATGTTTCCCTAATTCAAATATGCAGTAAAGCATGTTCAGTAGTATGTGGGTGTACAATTGTATGTTCAGAATAATACAGCTGTGTATGCGTTCATCTATAAGTAACGCTATAACGTGCTCAAATTGTTTATTCTGAATCGCTTATTATATTATTTAATAATTAACGGGATTGTATTTTTCCGCATTCTTCGAGATCTATTGAAATAAATTTTGTTTGTTTATAGCATTTTGTTGGTTTTTTTTACTATGTTTTATATTGTGTGTGTTATTGCGTTTGATCATTATTATATATATTTTAACGAAGTAGTTATGTGTATATGTATATATTTTTTGTATGATCATTATATTACGACTGGTATAGTGTATTTATGTATCGTAGACTGAACACGAGTTAATTAATCACATTATTTACTAATATATTTACTTATTTATATTATTTATAGCTTAAAATAATTTGAAATAGTTTATTTCGTTATTATAAGATTGTTATCTTGTTATGATTTTTTTCAGTCAAGTCAGTTACTTTACAAGGAAGTGATCCAGGTTTTGCGATACGTTCGTTCCCTACTGCAGAGTTCCATGCCATCGACGGTATAGGGGAACTCGAGTCAAGCTGCATTGCTGCAGCAGACCACCCGTTGCCTGATATATCCTTTCGAGCATATCCCACAGGTGCAGCATATTTATAGTTATCTTGATGTAACATGTTTGCTTGGAACCTGTACAGTGATGGTTTTCCGTTGCCTTCCACTGGATTTTCTGTTGAGGTTTACTCCCTTAGACTTTGAGTAAAAACACTGATCGTAAGGCATCGGGTTGTTACTGAGGCGGTAACGACTTAAGACTTTTACGGCAACCTAAACCCGCCGAGAGGAAGACAATCGTAGGATTGTGCAGACTTTCAGTAGTTAGGTCCTCAAACTGTCCATCTGCAGTCTCTTTACCCTGTCGCTACTGGAATCGTCTGCTAGAGGCTTTCCGCCAGTAGCCGCTCTTGGTTCGCGGCTGCTTATTGGTTATTCGAACCTGACCAGTGTATCTAGCCGTTCCGGTTAGAGCTTCGGATCCCAAGAGGTACATAGCACCCGCTGGGGGGATTATTAGATTAAGGTTAAATTTATTTTAAGGATGTAGTTATAAATTTTTACTTGTTTCCTTGTTTATTATACCGGCAGTCGTGCAGGTTATAGTCGGATATTCTGTTCCGTTTATTACGTACATTTGGCAAAATAAAGAAGTGTAACATTGAAATAAATTTAAAGTTAATTTTTTTTTTTTGCATACAAGCTGTTGTTTGAACATCAAGTAGCATTGCTATACATATAGATTATGATGGAACGCTTCCCAATGGCTGCCACTACATGTTTATATATCGTTGTTTACTGTAATATATTAAATTTTATAAATGATTATTTACGGACGGAATTCTAGTTGAATGGCTAAGTCGCTTCAATCGTCTAAATCGCACACTATTCTGCGAGAGATCAACTGCCAACGGATTGACGTGGTTTTTGAGTCGATGAAAATGTCTTCTTGCAAAGGTTGCAATTACTTCTTTGACAGTTGAAATGCGTATGTCTTTGTGTATGTGTTACAATTAATTTATCTATTTAAAATTTAACATTTAAATCTTATATTTAGAATAATACTATTTTATAATTAGATTGTGGTAACACTGACAATTGTCATCCCGTTGAAGTTAATTCATTGTTAACCTTAAAAGATAAGATTAGATAAGTTGAATTAAATGTTTATTAAATGTTTGTCGTAAATTAATATATTTTGGTCGTAAAACATATTCCACGAACATTTTTTGGTCCTCCGGGCGGTCGGATTGTTAATTTTGTTATTGTTAAATATGGATAATCTTAAGCGTAACGCATCGTTAAAATAAATTTACTTAAAGTTAAGGATAAAATTAGTAACATTTTAGATAATCCTGTTAACACAGAAAACTTATTAAAAGCTGATGAACTTAGGTCTAATTTTGCGTAAATATAATATGAATTGTGAAGAATTATCAATGCAAATTTGTCAATTACTTGATGAAGAAAATAAAGAACACCGTCAATTGCAAGAACAACTACTGGATGACGATGCACAGATGCAAGAAGTTTATGCCAGTTACTGCGCAAAAATTAGAACATTGCAAAATTCGATTTCGTCCGAGAAATTGTACAGTTCATTATTAGAAACAACGTCGGTAAATATGAAACCTAAATTAAAGGATATTGATGTTCCCGAGTACAACGGTAAGGAAGAAAACTTTTATGATTTTAAAAATTTGTTCGAAAATTTAATACACAATAATAATGATTTATCAAATGTTCAAAAATTATATTACTTAAAACAATCTTTGATCGGTGATGCACATAATATAGTAAAAGATTTTGAATTAAATGAAACAGCTTATTTAGAAGCTTGGTCGAGATTTTTAGAAAGGTATAAAAATCGTCGGTCGATTATACGCACTCATTTTCGTAATTTAATTAATTTACAATCAATAAAAAATGAATTTGGCGTTCAAAAATATGCGGTGAAAATATCGAAAATACCTTTTCACGGTTTATTACATACTTAGTTAGTACGAAATTAGATTATAACACACAAAAGGATTGGGAAAATTCGATTTTAACTAATAAAGCATTTCCGAAGTATGAAGAATTAAGCAAATTTTTGCAATCTAGTTCATTCGTTATTGAAGAAAGGCATAAACACAATTCGTTTTCGGTAAATTTGAAAGATTCTAAAAAACACCAACTTGAAAAGAAATCGTTTATTACAATAAATGTAAAATGCTCGTTATGTTTAAAAAATCACTATTTAAATCAATGCACACAGTTTAAAGACAAATCACCTCATGAAAGATTCGAATATGTAAAAGTCTTTGTTTAGTATGTTTCGCTTCTAATCATATCGCGAAACAATGTACATCGAATTATCGTTGTAAATGTGGAAAAAATCATCATTCGTTGTTGCATTTTTAAATTAGAAACCGCATCCAAACCTTTAACAAATTCCGTAATAAGTAATAATAATTCGTCGGTAATTGATCAGACAACCGCAAATTCAAGCGAATTATCGTCGTTATCTTGCTTACGAAGTATTAAAAATAAGTTTATACTTTTACCGTCGGCTCTCGTTAAATTTGAATGTAATGGTACGGTCGGAAACGCTCGTATTTTATTAGATAGTTGTTCGCAAGCAACTTTAGTATCGGACACATTTGTTAAAAAATATGGTTTATCTATTTCGCCGTTTAAACCTAATTTTTCGGTTTGTGGAATCAGTAGTTCGGTAAATGTTAACGCGTCGGTAAATATTACAGTAAAATCGCGTGTTCAGACTTTTTCGTTAAAAATAGAAGCAGATATCGTTCCATCTTCAGCAATAGCATATACCGTGTTCATTGAAAATGAGATGAAATTAAGTAAAGATGTTATTAAAGGATTAAAATTAGCGGATCCAGCTCTTGCACAAAAAAATATCGCTATTGGAAATGTTGACATTTTACTTGGTGCCGAATATTATGAAAAATGTCTTTGTAATGAAACTAAAAGTATCGAAAGTCTAACTCTTAGACTAACCAAATTCGGATGGTTCGTCTCTGGTTCTTTGTCGTACGTAAAAAAAAAAATGACATTAATTTTTCTGGTTGTTGTACCATACAAGACATTTACAATAATCTAAGTAAATTTTTGGAAATGGAATGCGTTAATGAGAATTCACAGAAGAACATTCCGATAAGAGATAAATGTGTTGAGCATAATTATTCAATAGCCCCAGATGGAAAATTCGTTGTAAAATTGCCGTTTAACACAGATCGAACTTTGGTCGCTAATAATCGTAGTAAAGCGTTATCGAGTTTATTTAGAATTGAACGAACACTTGGAATAGACGTGAAATCTCTTTATAATAATTTTTTGCGGGAATATTTATCAAGCGGACACATGTCACGAGTTAACCCAGTCAGTTCGCCTGTTTACTATATTCCTCATCGTGAAGTTATTCGGAAGGATAGTTTAACTACTCCGGTTCGTGTAGTTTTTAATGCATCGTCAAAAAGTAAGGATCAAAAATCATTGAATGATGTATTAATGGTCGGTCCAGTGCTACAGCGTGATTTATTTGATATATTGATTTCGTGGCGTTCGTATAATTACTGTTTTTGTGCAGATATAGAAAAAATGTCTCGAATGATATGGTTTGCAGAAGATGACAGGGATATGCAGAGGATATTATGGAGAGAAAATACTTCCGATGCTGTCCAGGAGTATCGATTAAACACGCTCACATATGGTACCGTTCCTGCTTCGTTCCTAGCCACGAAATGCCCAAATGTTATTGCTGAGGAAATAAAAGATAAACATCCTGTAGCTTCGAAAATAATAACGGACAATTTTTATATCGATGATTTATTATGTAGTGGTGAAACAGTAGACGAGATGATACGTTTACAAAATGTGATCCATAGTAAGCTAGAAAACCATGGATTTCATTTAAGAAAATATGCATCGAATTCGATAGATTTTTTGAAGAAGTTAAATTCAAATTTGTTGTTAAATACTGATGCTCGTGATTTTGAACAAAAAATTCAGGTTTTAGGTATATCGTGGTTGCCTGATCAGGATAATTTTAAAATCAAATTAAATGTAAATTCTTGTCCAATTGGTTCAAAGCTGACAAAGAGGATAATGCTGTCCTGTATATCGCGCACATTCGATCCTCTAGGATTAATATCTCCGATAACAGTTAATGGCAAATTACTTCTACAAGAATTGTGGAAAGAAGGTTTCAGTTTCAGAAAAATGATCAGAGCTTTTTACAGATTACATCGTCGATTTAAGTAAATTGGAATTTTTCGTCGTTCCTCGACTTCTTTCAATGACACCATCGTCGGAGATGGTAGGATTTTGCGATGCTAGTAGTAAAGCAATTTGTTGCGTCGTTTACCTTCGCACAGTTGGGCACTGCGATAATGTAACGTGTCAACTTGTTTGTTCGAAAACTCGTGCTGCTCCATTACGACCGCTTACTATACCCAAGATGGAGTTGTTGGCTGTAGCGTTGTTAGCTTCAGTGGTTGATAAAGTTCGGAAAATTTTGAACATTGATATTTCAAAAGTTTATTTATTTTCAGATTCAACTGTTGTCCTTTGTTGGCTGTCGGCACCTTCGACAAATTGGAAGACGTTTGTTGCTAATCGTGTTACCAAAATCTCGAGATTATTACCCTTCCATTGCTGGCATTACGTACCTACAATTGAAAATATTGCTGACATTAGTACTCGAGGATTGAAATGTAATGACTTTCTGTCATACAAGGCGTGGGTACATGGTCCCAAATTTTTGATGATGTCAAATGCATTTTCGTTACAACGAATTCCGAATCTTGATGTTCATAGCGCTTTGGAGAGGCGGAGGATAAAGATTACGTGCAATACTGCTGTGACATATAATTTCATTGATAAATTTTCGTCGTACTCTCGGTTGGTTCGAGTCATATGTTACGGTTCGGCAATCGTTCGAAAACTTCAATAAAATTTGAATCGTTGGTCATAGACAATGACGAATTTAAGCGCGCATTAACGGTTCTTATTTGTCTAGAACAACAATCGTCGTTTCCAGAAGATGTTGATCGGTTAAAAAATGAATTGCCGTTGAAAAAGAAAAGTAGATTACTATCATTGACACCGTTTCTGGACGGTGATGGCACTCTTCGTGTTGGCGGTCGGATTCATAATTCGTCGTTTTCAATTGAGAAGAAACATCCAATTATTTTGCATGATTGATCACATCTTTGTCGGGTCTATATAAGACATTTACATGAAAAATACTTTCACGCCGGTCGTTTATTTTTGTCGTCACACATTCAAGCAAACCATTGGATTGTCGGTGGTCTGACAAATGTGATCAAACTGATTATTAAAAATTGCGTTCATTGTATCAGATTAAGAGCCCAAACAAGTCAACAAATAATGGGTCAGTTACCTGTCGCGAGAATCAGAATCGATCGTCCATTTGCCAACACAGGTGTAGATTTTGCTGGACCATTTGCATGTAAATGTGTCAGACATCGAACTACTCGTCAGTACAAAATATATATCGCAATTTTTGTGTGTTTCGTTGTAAAGGCCGTTCATATTGAAATCGTTTCGGATTTGAGTACAAATAAATTCGTGGAAGCATTACAGCGGTTTATTTCGCATCAAAGATTTATTCGGACAATGGTACCAATTTTGTTGGAGCTCGCAATTTTTTTAAATTGAATGAAGATGAAGTTAAAAAGTTCGCCTCTTCAGAAGAGTTTTGCTGGGAATTTATTCCGCCGTCAGCTCCGCATTTTGGTGGTATTTGGGAGGCAGCGGTAAAGTCTGCTAAAAAATATATGATTCATGTTACAAAAGGAAATGCTCTAACGTTCGAAGAGTATAACACATTGTTCGCTCGGATCGAGGCTGTCATGAATTCGCGTCCACTTTGTTATGGTCAAGTGAATCAACATGATGAGGAAGTTATAACACCAGCTCATTTCCTGATTGGTGACTCGTTGATGTTTGCGCCTTCGTTTGATTTTTTGGATGTATCCTTACCAAAGCGGTTGCAGATGTTGCAAACACGACTCTCATCGTTTTGGAATTTGTGGAGCAAGGATTATTTGAACCAATTATAACAAAAAGGAAAATGGAAGGTTACTGTCAAAAATTTACATGTTGGCCAAATTGTCTTAGTAAAAATACCGAATTACAAAGTATATCAATGGCCGTTGGCAATAGTTGTTGCTGTACGACCAGGCAAGGATGGCATTGTTCGTGTCGTAGACATAAAATTAAAAGGGTCCATTTATAGAAGACCGATTTCATCATTAATAATTCTACCTACCTCTGAACAATAGTTCAGCTGGGGGAGTATGTTACAATTAATTTATCTATTTAAAATTTAATATTTAAATCTTATATTTAGAATAATACTATTTTATAATTAGATCGTGGTAACACTGACAATTGTCATCGCGTTGAAGTTAATTCATTGTTAACCTTAAAAGATAAGATTAGATAAGTTGTTGTTGTATATTGTGTCGCTGTTTTTCTTTATGTCGTGCTAGTTTTTATTTCTTGTTTTAATTTGTTTTAAATGTAATTAAATGTTTATTAAATGTTTGTCGTAAATTAATATATTTTAGTCGTAAAACATATTCCACGAACAGTATGTCATCATTGCGAACAAACCATGGTGCCGCTAAAATATCTCGCAGGACTTTGGACTGGAATCTTTGTATAAATTTCAAGTTTCAATTACTGGCTGTTCCCCAGATTTGAATAATGTCCCCACAGGTTCTAAGATTGTTTCATAAAGTAATACTTTATTTTCAATTGATAATGATGACTTTTTATTCATTAATCAATGTATGTTGCTTTATGTAATGTTTAATTGCTTCCGTTTTGCAGTAATATGATCCTTAAAAGTAAGCCATTGGTCGAGGTGTAATTCAAGATATTTTGCAACACCAGACTTCGAAATTATCTGACCATTCAGTTGGATCGGCAAAGTTTTTCATTTTTTTAATGTAAACAGGACCTGTTTGGACTTTGATTCATTAACTGCGATTCTCCATTGTTTAAGCCAATTCTCCACATGTAACAGATGATTTTGAAGCTGTTTAGTAGTTGTATTGTTATTACCATGAGTTGATAAAATATCTGTGTCATCAGCAAACAGCTGTGATCGTATCATTATTCTGTGGAAAATCGTGCGTATAAATCTAATACAAAAGTGGACCCAGCACACTTCCCTGTGTAACTCCTGACATTATATCCTATATTGATGAAACATTAACGTGAAAATATCTTTCTGTTAAATATGACTTAATTAACAGGTAATACGAGTGAGGCAGTTGGTGTTTTAGCTTGAACAACAGTCCAGTATGCCAAACCTTGTCGAAAGCTTTCTCAATGTCCAGAAAAATTGCAGCACAATATTTATTTTCTTCAAAGCTTCTGTTTATGATATCAACTATTATATGTGCTTGCTCTAATGTGCTATGGTGTTTCCCGAAACCGAACTGATAATCACGTATTTTTTCTTCAAGAATATAATTTATTCTTCTGAGTAAGATTTTTTCAAGCAGCTTAGAGAAAACTAAGAATAAGCTAATGGGTCTGTAAGAAATCGTTTCATGTTGTGATTTTCTCGATTTTGGAATCATTATTATTGTGGCAAATTTCCACTGTATTGAAAGTAGCCAGTTCGAAAAATTGCATTGAAAATGTGAGTCAACAATATTACAGATTTTCTTGGCATTTTCTTTATAATATTGCCTTCTTTGGGTTTAAATACTTTTGTATGAATATCTTTACCTCCATAGGAGATGTTGGTTTTATTAGGAGTGACATCTGAAATGGTACCTGCAAATAATCTTCTATGTCTTTTTCATGACATGGAATACTACTTGTATGCGGTTGGTACACTTTTAATAAGTATTCATCAAATACATTAGCTTTCTCTTGATTAGTTCGTGCCAATTATTGTTTACCATTTTAATGGGGTTACAATGAAAATTTTGATCCTTCTTTACATTTTTTGCTATCCGTTATTGTGGTCGGATACAATTTAGTTATATATTCTCTAAATGCATTATGTTGTGTTTCTAACAGTATCTTTTTCAACTGCATTTAGGATATTTTTATTAATACGGTTTCTATCATTCATTCGTCTTAGTTTCCGTTTCTCCGATATCTGGTCCCTTACCACTTTTGGATAATATATTACTTCAAGCTCCATTTACTCACCAGGAGTAGCTAAGTGTATAGATTTTTATATACACTTCGTCAGCTTTTCTACAGCCATTCCAATCTCTTTTGCGGTTTTCAGAGGGACTTTTAAGTCTATATTCATTTCGAGGAATTGATGGAACGCTTCCCAGTTGGTGTTCCTGTTTGATAATGCTGGTTTTTGTATTATATGTATTGCTGCAGTGCTTATATTTATGATTTTAGGTGAATGATCAGAAGTAGCATCCCAAGATGATTCTATAAGCGTGTGATCCTTATTGATACCTCTACTGACAAAAAAAATCAAGTAGGTCTGAAATTTTTTTCCTGTCAGGTGGCCAATATGTTGGAAGTCCATCTGACAAACAATACAGTTTATTTTTCTGAAGGCTTGGCTAGCAGCTGCTTTCCTAGAGTAGTTGTTAATCTTGATCCAAACAATGTATGTTTAGCATTGAAGTCTCCACCGGATATGAATTTATTTCCTAATATTCATCAAATTTTGCTCTATCTATGCTGTGTCTTGGTGAACAGTAGACAGACGATATTATAAGTGAATGATGCTTGGTTTCAATTTTCACAGTACATGCTTGTAAATACTCTTTAGGAAATTGATCCATCACATGATGCGTTATTGATGTTTTAATAACAATTTGCATTACTGAAATTCTGTCCACCCCTATAATTATTAATTCAAATAACTTTTATCAAACGTACGCTTGAACATTTCTCTTCTTGTATTGAACAACGCTAGCAAATTTAAAGCTGCACCTCCATGTGCTCTACCACTAGGATGAGGAGTGTGATAGATATTATATTTAGGTATTTTTATATAACTTTAGTCAGTAAAATGTGTTTCTGATAACATTAATATATCAATTTTATTAGTTATCAAAAATGCCTCAACTTCATGTCGACACTGCATCAGTCCGTTCATATTCCATATTACATCCGTAGGAAGTGATTCATTTTAAAAGCACTTTATTTATTACTGTTGACAGCATATTAATAATCATTGTATTTTGCTGCATTAGCTGATTAAACATTTGTTTGAATTCTGCTAAGAACTCCGATAATTGATCATTACTATTTTTATTTAAATCGTTACTATTATTTTGCGGAACTTCGTCTCGTGTTGCACTTTTATGTATAACACTTTGTACTAAGTACGATCAGTGTCATTGTTGGTTTGTTTTAAATCAGACGGACCGATTGTATGTGGAAAATTTGCAATAGTGTTTTCAAATTTTTGGCTTCCCCGCCTGCTTGTTTTGGTTTATAAGATTTGTTTCGGATCGCCAACAAGTCTTTGTATATATTACACCTTTCGTAGTTGGCTGGATGATCGCCATCAGAATGAACACATTTAGCTGGCGTATTTGCTGATCAATCTTTGGTTTCATGATTTTCGCCACATTTAGCACATACGAAAGGTAATGCACAATATGCCTTCGTATGTCCATATGACACCTAGAACACTGGACTACTTATTTTTTTTTATATGGTGGTTCCACTTTGATTTTCATATTAAGTATATATTCCATATTATAAATTTCTTTATTGTTAGAATTAGAACGGGGTTCCAAATCAACAAAAAACATGAGTAAAGGTGTTTTTGTTTTTGGTTTTCGTTAAAACCATCCGTTAAAGCCTGCTTTATTTCATCCGTGGACTATGGTGGATATTTTTAATCACCACTCTATAAGCTCTTTCTTCCTTTAAGTGTCTAATTATTTTTCTATAGCTATCGCTACTACTAGTTCTTAATTTAACTTTACTATCATTTAAAGTTTGGCAGATAAATTCCTCCCTTTTTAACACCAAAGAAAGCGAAGCTTCCATCTGTTTGTAATTTACACCTCCGTATATAAAAATTGGAGGTGGTTTGGGTACTCTTTTAACCTCATGATCGTGTATGTTTGACGTATTTATGTTGTGAATTCAAAGGAGTATGCGTATCAGAATCTCATTTATAAGAGGCAAAAATCTGTTATTCTTAGATCTTGTCTCAGGCATTATTTCCGGAGTTTGTATACGTTGCTCTTAGAGGGACAACTTGCCAGCTATTGTCCGACTGAGCGATGATTTTCAAAGGCTCTACTTTTTTTTATTTCCGAAATCACGCCGTTCGGAACTTTCCATACAAACGTCATTACTATTATTACTACTACTACTGCTGCTAATATTATTCTTATTTTTATCAGCGCTAAATATAATCGTTAACATTATTACTATTAATAGACACCGCTATTGGTGGTAATTTTACACAATAGGGAATGATAATCCCTACTATCGAACGATATGTATTTATAAATATAAATATGGAACGAACTTGCCAATATGTCGTCGCGCGATAACAGTTAATGATCGTGCCACGAGATAAGATAAACGAACTACTGAAATTCGATTATTATACGAACAATGAACGAGAATGAATGATCGTTTTCGACGAAAAGGTAAAATTAAAATTATTATTATCAGTATTATAATTTTCAGCTTGAAATAAAAATTGAACGAAAATTTGTATAAGAGCAGAAGGATAGTCAGTAACATCTAATGCAGATACGGCAATAGCAAGAGCAAGAAGTACTAATAACAAACAATAATACTGCCTTAGAACACCCGTAATTATACAGGATATTTTAGCTCAAAAGGAAAGATATACTTAGCACCAAGGATAAGATGGGCCGGCTTATTCCGGTCATCTATATAAGGTAAAACCGAAGAAAAACTGCCAGAGGAAGGAAACGCCTTATCTTTAACGAGAAACAAATAAGGAATATGTACCCCTAAATTCGAAAAATTTAAATTATCACCATGTTGACTAACCCCTGCCGAGAGAACGTCAGGATGGGGAACAAAACTTGAAGATGGTTTTCGAGGACAAGAATTTAAGCATTAATTCATTTTTAATCGAGTACATAATTACTATAATTACGAGTATATCTGTATACATATATATCATCATCATCATCATCAATAGTCTTTTGTTTGCAGTTAGCCAATCATGTTGTTCCATTCCTTCCTGTTGCCTGCTATGTTCTTCATCACTTTATACGTCATTTGCATTCTTTCTTTTATTTGATCTATCCATTTCATTCTAGGACTTGCATTTTTTCTTCTTTTTTCCAAATTTCCTTCGATTATGACCGTCATGAACGCAATATGTCCTCGAAGCATTTCTCTTCTATGTTGTATTATTTCCACTCGTTTCCCTTTTTTTTTCAAAACATAGGAATTCCTTTTCTTCGGCATCCATGAGATATTCATCATGCGACGCTAATACCACGTTTCGAAAGGCTGCCAAGCGTTCTTTTCGTTAACACCCACGTTTCTGATCCATATAGTAATATATTCCGCATGTATGATTTCAATTTTTTTTTCTGTGTTTCTAATTTCATGTTTTTATTTAAGTCTCTTCTTCACCAACGCTTGTTTGGCTATTGCAATTCTAATTTTTATTTCTGCATCGCTTCTTCTTGTATACGTTATTATACCGCATAAATATTTGAACTGTTTTACTTACTCTAAGGTTTTCTTTTCTAACATTATGTGTATTTTCTTTTCATATTTTGCTGCTACTAGAACAAAAGTAAAAATATGTAGAAAAAATTAAACGCCACCTGTAGAATTCAATTTTTAATTAAAACGCCACACTATCACCGAACGCTTTCTTAAATTAAGTTCATAGTAGCTATATATATATATATATATAAATCATCAATATATATTAGGTTTTTTGCGCGATAAATCGCTTAAGAATGGAGATATTCGACGAATTTAATTTATATATATAACACGCGCGTACATAAATAACGTTTTATAGCGGCGGGGGTGTCTTAAGTTCAACAGCAACTGCAGTATGACGTCATTTCGACGAATTTGGTTTTATCCGATGGCAAATTTCTATAGGAAAAATTAATCTCAGGAAAGCGGGCGTGTCTTAAGTTCAACAGCAACTGCAGTCGACGAATTTGGTTTTATCCGATGGCAAATTTCAGGAAAAATATATATAAATTAACGATATTTTTGTTTTATGTAGACTTCCCACTTGCGGAGCCCATTCAAAGGGCGGGTTTGGCGAATTTTAGTCGAATTTGGGTGAAACTTTTTTTGTTTTACTCGTCAGAGCCCCTGCACTATTTGAACGGTATTTAATCACAATTAATCCCCAACAGCTTCCCAAAAATAGACACTACCCCCGTTGGGTAGCAACCCCCTTGGGTAGCAGAGGCGGATAGAACCCCTAGTTATACCACATAAATATTTGAACTGTTTTACTTACTCTAAGGTTTTCTTTTCTAACATTATGTGTATTTTCTTTTCATATTTTGCTGCTACTAGAACAAAAGTAAAAATATGTAGAAAAAATTAAACGCCACCTGTAGAATTCAATTTTTAATTAAAACGCCACACTATCACCGAACGCTTTCTTAAATTAAGTTCATTCGCCCGTTTGAACCCTTAATACTCTGTACGGAAGAGTTAAGATCGACAGATGGACTATACGCACATCTCTATATCTATATATCTATATCTATATATATCTTATATATTTAACCGGTCATTGTTATAATGTGTTACGAATTATATCGGGAAGTGACTTCAATTTGATACAAAATGCCACCTCAATCGTAAATGACGAACACCGAGGCAGTGGTAATAAAAGGGTTAAACCTTAATAGTAACCATGATGATGATAATAATAATAATAATACGTAGGCGATATGGCGAGAAAATAGCGTCTGTAAATTCAAATTCGACTGCCAATCACGAAACAAGTCATCCGAGTAGCCATTATACCAGTTAGGACCTTACACCGTTGTAAGGGATTTTTAATAATAATAATAATACAACTACTACAAGAACCTAAGTAAATACCAACACATGCGCACAACAACAACAACCACATCGCGATCGGCTACATGAAATGGAAAAATGCGAAATTGGCTCTAACGATTGTCATTTTATTTATTCCTTTATCTTTTTCCCTTCGATTTTTACACTTGACTCCCGATCCACAGTGGCGATAGCAATTGGATCAGCTAGGGATGATTTTCAACTAGTATACGTGTTAGCACCGGCATAAAACTCGCATATGTATTTATATATACATGTACGTAACCCTTTCGAGCAATGTCGGAAACCTAATTCGCGCCGTGGAAAATTTAATTTTTACAAAAAGCCTTTCCAAACCTCTTCGTCGTCTTTACAGTATAAAGCGGAAGATAGATAAAATATTTAGAAGAAAGGGTTCGTGACGTAATCGAACGTACATATTATAATGGAAAGCGTTTCTACCGCACATTACGTAATATCTTCCACTATCCACTTTTCTAACGTGTTTATTCGCTCCAATTCGATCGGCAGTCATATTCTGTTACACAGATTCTTATTGTACACGATTTTATTTCCGGCTTTTCGATTTTTTCCCTTAACCCATATAATAATAATAATAATAATAATGAATCTATATCGGAAATCGTCATCGTCCGAGAGGGTAATTTTCGGTGTGTAGATGGATGATATCGGGAGAAAATTTATATAAACGTCCGAAGGCGTATAAATGTTTTCTATAGGACACAATACTAGACTATGGAAGTATCCGTCCCTCCTATATACTATATATATATTACCCGTTTAGATTAAATCCTATATTAAGTAAATATACCGATAAATAAATAAATTACCAAAATTCACTATTCTATTACGAGACATTAGGCGACCGACGTGGAATGAACGCTTCCGACCAATAATGGTAAAATTATTCATAAATTTGTTACGTGTATACAATTAATAATTTATAAACGTCTAATAATATAATGTTTGTATTTTATATACATAACATCTATATATATATAATTATATGATAATAATATATAAAATATCTTACGATAAAATATTTATGTAATAATATATTTTAGATTAAATAATATCGTATATAATGTTTGCATTCAAATATTACATTTTTTTTTTATTCCTCAAATTAATATTTACACGCATAAAAATATTAATAATATAAATATGAATTGGAAGAATAAATAAGAAGGTTGAAATTAACCAATTTTGATTGAACCGAATATTTTTTTTTGTTTTGTTCTGGCGTTGGTTAACGATTATATAGATATCTTAACTTCATTCGTCACTTGGTCGATCGAAATCGCCAAAGGAAAGCCTGGCAATGCCACAGTACCATTGAAAATAAATCGGTTTTCAATCAATTATCTAAAGATACTACACATGCCATTCGTCAGTGGAGGAACAATTCATTTTCCAATTACCTATTGTCCGTTGGCTGCACTAAAGAAGCTAACTACTCATTATGGACTGGCGCTAGGCGAATTCGCCATCGTAGTCGGCCTTGTTTTCATTTGAGGAAGGAAGATAACTCATGGGCTCGGAGCGATTCAACCCTCGAAGTTAGCAAATTGATAGCCTAAAGTCTACAAATCGCCGAGTCATGATAGGCTTTTTCCTGTTGTGTGTTCAAAGAATTGTCAAAGAAAGAGATTGTCTATCTGTCGACGATGATCAATGCCTCTATTCGTCTACGGTGTGCACCTCGCGCTTGCAAGATTGCGAAAATATGATTCACAAACCAGAGAAACCAGCCGAGGATCCTGGATCTTATCAGTCCATTTCTCTACAACCTATCATTGCGAAAATCTTTGAGAACATTATTTCACGGCGACTTCGGACAGTTATTATAAACAAACATTTGACACCAGATGTTCAGTTTGGATTTCATGAAAACCATGCAACCGTTGAGAAAATTCACCGTGTTATACATACTGCAACTCAAGCATTTGAGAACAAAGAATTTGCTACAGCAGTTTTTATCTACATGTCAGTACTGCTTTGGCACCTTGGCTTAATTCGCAAAATTGAAAGCTATTTCTCATCAGTCTTTTGTAGACTACTCATGTCATACTTAACTGATCGACAGTTCTATATACATCTTGAATCAGCTACTACGTACTACATTAGCATTCGTGCTGATGTTCCACAAGGCTCTGTACTTGGTACTATCCTCTTCTTACTTTATACGATGGATATTCCTCAAACACCTAAGAATAAGTCTTTTTACCGACGACAATGCAAAATACTTTCACATAGTCGTAGTTATGATACAGCTGCATGTATCCTATTTCAACTTGGGCTCATACCTGGAAAATTAAACTAAATGACAGCAAGTCAGTACGAGTAGACTTTTCTCTGCGACACCATGGATACATTCCAACTTATTTAGATGGTAAACCGGTTCCAATTTCTAATTCTGCTCGCTACTTAGGTTTGCATGTTGACTTTAAGCTCAATTGGCATGTCTGTATGTTGACTGTAAGTTGGCATGAGCATATTAGAAGAAAATGTAAAATTTTGGACCTTTTGCTTTCCAACTTTCGAAGGCTCCTTCAGCCTCATTCTGAGCTCAGTCTCGAAAGCAAGATACTCATCTATACTTCAATTTTCCGACCAGCAAGGAGCTGTGGCTCAGAGGTCTTGGGAACTGCAGTTAAATCTAATCTCGAAATTCTTGAAAAATTTCAAAACAAGTTTATGCGTATGATTTCAAGAGCACCTTGGTTTGTCTCGAACGTCCAACTTCGCACAGATCTCAAAATCGATCCAGTTCCTGTTATCATTCACCAGAAGGCAAACAGCTACATTAATCGTCTTCACCTTCATCCGAATGTTGAATCAGTTTTACTATTTAGATGATTCTAATGATACCCGTCGGCTGAAAAGAAAACATCAACTGGATCTTATTAATATTTAATTATATTATATTTTATAAGATAATTTAACTACCAGTGAAATCCTCCTATAATTAATCACGGTAAATGTAATTAGTTTTACGGTCCGAATTAGCAAAATCACTTCATTCTGCTCTTCAGAAATTGAATTGAGTCAAGCTATTTAGTTGTTCATTTTCCCCGAATAACATAATTACGTTTTAGTTATAATATGAAACTCTTTTGTACATCTTTTTTCATCTTTTTGCAGTAACATCAGTTATATTTCTGTCCTGTAACATTCGAAGTAAATTTCAAACTCTAGGTGAAAATCTCATCAACAGATGGAGGATAGTAGAGCGACCTCCAGATGTACTAGTTATAATAAGATGAATGATGAACTAGCAATAACATTCCTTAGTGGACTAGCGGAAACACTTTAAAAAAGATTTCGTATATTTTCAAACTGACTTACAATATATATATATTATTGCGAAGTAGACAACGTAGAATTGTGTAGATCCGATACGTTCTAAGAAATACCGAACAATTTTGAAGAAAATCACATCATTTTATTTTGGGTCAAACCTACAACGATAATGCTTCAGGTGTACAACTAATTACGTTGATGAAATTAAGGATTTTCATAATATAATTTCGAATTCATTAACAAAAATCGCAAATAGAAAAATTACAATAGTAATAATTTTAACCCAAAAATTGTCAAAATATATACAATTGGCGATGAAATAGTACAAAAATTAAGAATAATAATTGGATAATATGGTTTAATTCTGGTAATCACTATGAACATGGGTTACTGAAATTACCAAGTGGAAATCCTATCGATTATGAAGACAAACTTTTTCAGTTAGAAAATTACACACGTGGGTTTCATCTAAGGAATAACAAATTTTAAAGATTTCTTCGATACTAGGCGGAATCAATTTGATACACTAGCAACAGCAGTCACTATAGCTCAGAACCGAAATCGACGTAGAGCATTCGCAGGTCATAACGGTCAGAATCGACTGAACAAAATATGGGCGGTATATCAATTGTAAATTTATAAAATAAAGAAAATAACTTATTGTAAAAATATAATACATCATAGCTAGTTTACGCTTTACTTTATAGTAGTAAAATATGTTTATGTTTTTGAATGCGTTTTTATATGTTTTATATATATATGTGTGTGTGTGTGCACTCATATTTATAAAAGTGGAAATAAACAATATGGAAAATTTTCGTTGACAAGTAGACAGTTTTCGTGTGTTTAAAAAAAAAAAAATGTCAAATCGTTTAGTATGTAAATACAAGTAGAAGCATGTTTGAGGGTTTCTCGATGTCAGTTCCAGGCTCATTGTCGAAGCGCCATTCGAAATTATAGCCGAATGTTTTTAAATCACGAAAACGCAATTGTAAATTTGAACCTGTGCTGAGGTATACATTCACACCGGCGCACACAATGCATACGAATACAATCCGAAAGATATAATAACGGTGTAACGTGTAACAAAAGAAATTGTTAAGTCGGAGGGATCTTAAAGAAAATTCCCGGTTGAAGATGATGAAGTGCGTCTAGAAACGAACAATATTTTCGCGAGATTTACGTTCGCTCGAAGTAGAGGCGTCTCGTTTTAATTTCAATTTTAGACCTTCCCGAACACATTTCCGGAATTAAATATAATATATGTACTAATATACACAAACAATCAAACAAATAAAATCGTGTATATATATTATATTACATATATACATCAATATATATATAAGATAACCCCTACCTAAAAATGAATCGGTCGAGCGAAATAAGAAAATTGTGGATGTAGAAGCCTTTCCGAGTCATAAAGTGTTTAATCGATGAAAAACAATACTCTTTGCCCTCATTTCACGCGACTTTTTGTCCTACCAGTGTATACACATCAATGTTGCCATTCGTTCTTAAGTATATCGTTTCGAACGTACTGGTATTAGTAAGACGTATTAATAACGGAAACAGATTCGTCGCCCTATAAATAACAATTTACTCCGACACTGCCAGCTCTCGCTCGACCACCAACAAAATCGAAAAGAAGCAACTGAGGATTTCCACGAATTTCTGCATTTTCATTTGTGCGCATTTCCTCGTAATAGAAAAATGTCGAAGAATTCTTTTCTTTTACTTCCTTAAAAGGTCTTCCCATTACTTTCGCTACGTTTGTCATCGGACTTCGATTTACGAATATCGCTATATAAATTTATAGCCTTGTTCTTACCTACGACTTGCACGTTTATATTCATAGAACCGTATGTATATAGGATATATTACATTTATATATTTTATATATATATATATATATATATATATATATATATATATAAATTCACACATATATACGCAAATAAGCTAGCTTTATGGACAAAGTATTCCCTAATGTTATTATTTTTCCTGCTTATTTTCAAAAAACCATATATATATATATATATATATATATATATATATATATATATATATATATATATATATATATATCTTTAGGCATTCATCTCTCACGTTCTAAGGCGTGTTTCTTTCTGAAACAAAGAAGTAACGTAACACGAAATCAACGTCTTCAACATTAGATTAATAGATAAAACCTCCATTTAGTTAAAGTATTTAAACAATATCGGGCGAATATTTGAAGTAACTACATTAGCAATTTAAAAAAATACGATTTTTTTTTTCCGACACTTCACGATATACACATGAAAAAAACAAAAATAAGTTTATTTAAATAGTACGATACAATAATACGTATAGAACATATTCTTAACGATTAAGTATCTGATTCCTTAAAATTTATCTTAAAATAGTAATATATTAGAACAAATAAAGTAATATACAGAATTTTTATAAATGTTGGGTTACAGAAAAATGCAAATAAAAAATGAACATATAGTAATACATTTAAATAAGTATACATGCGCATACTCAC
This sequence comes from Coronaproctus castanopsis, assembly GCA_032883995.1. Taxonomy (NCBI): domain Eukaryota; kingdom Metazoa; phylum Arthropoda; class Insecta; order Hemiptera; family Monophlebidae; genus Coronaproctus; species Coronaproctus castanopsis. The sequence continues at coordinate 115,274,760 of CM065052.1, forward strand.
ACACACATACGTAGTACATACGCAAAGAACTGCATAAATAAAAATAATTGAAATAGACGATAATTATTACAAAAAAGTAATCTACGCTCGATGCTACGTTATTTCGTGGTGAGACTAATTTAATATCCTATGTCGATCAATTTATTTCGACAGCTATACCGAAATAAATCTTCAGGCCGTGAATTGTGCAGATGCGCTTCAAAGAGCAATATACAAAAAATTCAACGTTACCAAAATAACATACTGCCCAATTATTTTTAGGTATCTGTTAGCGTCTCTAAAGTATGTGCACTGAGGGTTTTTTTTTATTTGGTTTCAGGTGATTCTGTGTATAGTATTCTCCTAACTTTAATAAAGTACTGGAGAGACAGCCAGGTCGTGTAGATGAAGTGACTCATGCCTTTGACAATAAGCTGGTCATTTGTGTAAACGTTGAATAATATTGACGCTCAGATACTTTACGTTATCCTCTCCAGCGACTACTCTTCCCGTGTAAGGAGATATAAAATCGTTGATTTTCTTTTAGTTTAGCGATAACGGTTGATTTGTAATCACCGGTGATATACATTTTACTTAGTAATGATCGATGGATTATAGTATCATATACGGCCGATAGATCTATAAAAACTGTAATTAATTTTTTCTCAAAACCATCTTCAATGTATTTTGTCAGGTTAAGCATCGACTCGGTGCGAGATTTGTCAGGTCGGAAGCCTGCTTGTTGTGGAATTAACGCGAATTCGATGGTATCAGCAATTCTGGTAAGGAGTAGCCTCTCAAATAGTTTAAACGTACGACATAGGAAAGAGATCGGGCGGTAATTAGTTACGTTGTCCTTGATTTAAGTAGGGCAATTACCTTGGCTTCTCTCCATGATTTAGGTATCGACTTATTATTTACTATGCCGTTTAACAATTCTTTGCCTTCCCATTTTTCATAGTGCTGATGGCTGTATCAATTCGCTGGCTGCCATTTAGTAACAATTGATGTGTTACTTGGTTTGCAATGACTTTAACGTGTTCTTTGCTTATCGAGAGATCACTACTAAGTTTCTTCACTAGGATCCATGTTATAATTTCTCTACAGAGTAAATAACGTAAGTTAGTTTATTTAGTCCGCTAGGTAAAACCACCTCCGTGGAGTAAATTAAAATACTGTGTACACAGAATTATTGTTACTAATTTATATTGAAAAAAACACACACATATATATATAGACACGTATAAATTGCAATCTGGCTGATGTAACTAATAAGCAGCTGGGATATGGGTCATGACAGGATGGTAGATGTCACTCAGCAATGACACTCCGAACTACCTCTCCGATCATTCAAACCAGTGGGGAAGGTCTAATAGTGTGCGATAGTGTAATCTGCCATATTCATTGACGTAATCTAATAAATCTACCGCCAGCTGGTTAGGGTAGCCCTCTAACCTGTGCAAGTAACATTTACGGCTATCCCGAAATATTTCACGCACATTTGGTACTTTTACGTTTTGATGAAAATTATCGTTTCGTATACATCAGGGAGCACCGGCTATTATCCTTAGTATTTTTAGTATCTAAATTTACTTTTATTTAATTATAGAAATTTCGCTCATCTCACCTAAAAGTCCTGCATTAAAACTCCAAATGTACGACAGGAGGTCAGTATATTAGGCGCTTAGCTATTTTTAATTTCAATAAACGATTTTATCTAAGCTTTCTTAAACTTTGCAGACCAAACACTTTAGGCAACAAATATACTTTTAAAATTACTTGAAAATAATACAGAAAAAATGAATAAATCTGCATATAATAAATAATTTTAAACAGTGTGGAATGAAGAGATTTTTAAAAAAATAGATAAATAAACAACAAAAAAGTAGTTTAAAAAATTTCATATAAAAAGACCATAAGAAATAAATATAAAAATATATATACAATTTATAAAGAAATTTAGATATACAGTATTACGAGAAATAGCAAAGTGAAAAAACGGTTATTTATAAAATAATCCGATAGTTATTAGAATGAATGTGTAACTAAACTATCATATTATTTTATAGATAACTGTTTTTTCACTTTGCTACTTTTGTCGTAATATCGTACGTTAGAATTAAGTAATTTTTTACTTTTTATTCTAATTTTTGCTTTTATTTTATATTTTTTGCAAATTTTATACGCGTTTATTTTTTATGTTCACCCGATGAAGGCGTAAAACTTTTAACGTTTAAAAACTTTGTACATGTATTAGATAAGCATTATCGCAGCGGAATGAATATAATGGTATAGCTAGAAAAAAGAGGGGCGGGATTCAGCAATACATCATTTACACTTAATTTGTTTAACGCGCAATTTATTATAGGCCACGGCTTATTTAAAGATTATTTATACAAGTATATAACATCCCATATTCCGGCAATTGTTTAACATGTAACTTTTACTGTTTAGCGCACACTTTCTGGCTGTAATCGTTGTAAAATAACGATTTTAAGATCGATTAGTAACTGTTTAAAATTTTTAATACTTTCACCATTACAGAAATAAATCATCGTAGAATAAATGTGCACCTCTAGCCTAATGGTATATCAATTTTAATGTTTTTTTTTTTTTTTTTTTTATTTGCATATTTAAATATTTTCTGTTTACAAAAAAAGTAAAGTTACCATTCAATATAATTTTCTGTACCGAATATATCAACGATTCTTTCCAAAAAAAATTAATACAAAATATAATCTTATAAAATATTATTTAATTATTATTTAAATTACGCCTTATTATAAGATTGCAGGAAAAAATTTTAATACAAAAAATCTGCTCATTTAAAATAACAGAGTGCGTACACTCTTACCGTATCAACAATATACTTAAAAATATCTTAGCTTATTTATTAATACTAGAACTAGAATTATTTGTAGCTGGCTTATTATAGAAGGATGTGTTTTATACGCCTATGCTTATATCTTTTGTACCTGTGTCGTAAAGCTTGGTAATCGTAATCACCTATAGAATTTACCATTGGAATGTCGGAATATTTACAATCGGCAAAAAAAATTTTCGTTTTATCCTTAATCATTTCCTGTACGTAAGAGAATTTTAACGCATCATGGAGAGATTTTATTGAAGTAAATCGAGGTTTATTCAAAATTATTCGAAGGCAATGGTTTTGCACTCTTTGCACGTGGTTTATATTACTACTACTAGTATAAGACCACACTGGGCAGGCATAGAGTAGCTTTGGTAAAATTACCTTTTTGTATAATAAAAATTTGTTTTGCGTTGAAAACGCAGATCTTTTATTAAATATAGGAAATAGACAACTCATTTTCCGTATTGTTCTACTTACACAATCATTAATATGTTTTGTAAATGTGAGTCTTCTGTCCATGATGACGCCTAAATGCTTCACATGTTCCTTCCAGTCAAGTTCAACGTTTTTTATTTTAACGAAACGATTTAATGAAGGCCTACGTCTGGTAAAAATTATTGACTCTGTTTTCTCATCGTTAACTTTTATTTTCCATTTATGGTAGAATTTAGACATGACATCAATTGCTTTAGTTAATCTATTACTTATAGTGTCTATTCTATAAGAAGATACCATTAGAGAAGTGTCATCAGCATAGAGATTTATATCTACTCCTGGGATTGTCGGTAAATCATTAATGTATACAATAAAAGGGAATGGGCCTAAGATACTGTCTTGAGGCACCCCAGCTTTAACGTACCTTATATCAGAGTTATGGTTTTTCAGTTTCACATAGAATTTTCTATTCATCAGATAAGATTTAATAGTAAAAATAAGATATGGAGGGAAATTATATTTAATTAATTTATATATGATTCCATCATGACATGTTGTGTCAAACGCTTTTTCTATGTCCATCAAGACAACACCCGAATGTTTATTCTGGTTAAAGTTATCAGTAACTTTGTCACAAACACTGGCCAGCTGGATTGTGGTACTTAGTTTTGGTTTAAAACCGTATTGCGAATCAGCTATGATGGATTCTCTCGTCACTAAATGCCCTCAATCTTACTAGTATTATTTTTTCAAAAACCTTACTTATATTACTGAGTAAACTCACAGGTCTACCATTTTGAACCGAAGATGAATCTTTCCTAGCTTTTGCCAAAGGTGCCGTTACCGATGCTCTCCACGACACAGGATAATAGCATAGGCGTAAACATGAGTTAAATAGAACCTCCAAGGCGACTATTGCTTTTGTTGGTAGATTTTTGATCATTTTTATGCTAATTTGATCGTGACCAACTGAATTTTTCAGCCTGAGAGTGGAGATAAGGCGTTTAACCTCTTTAGGTGTTGTAAGATCTACGAGTCAAATCACTGCAGGAGTGTTAAGTGAGTAATTGTTTATCGTCTGCTTCACCTTACGTTCATGATACCGGGTTGACATCAACACATTTTGACTGTGAATAGTACTAAAATGCTCAACTAAAATTTCCGCTTTATCTTCAACGGAATAAGCTATCCTACCCAAATTAATTGGGTCTTTAATAGGCGGTAATTCGGTTTGGCCTCTACCGAAGTATTTATTAACTCTCCATAAACTATTATCAATTGGAGAGAGGTTTTTGAGGAATTTATCATACTGTAAATTTCTTTCATTTATTAACTTTGTTTTAACTACCTTATTTAATTTGTTATACAACTTCTTATACTTGAACTTATGTAGATCATTAGATCTTTGATAACATTTACGAACGTAGTTTTTAAGTTTAATAATAATTTTTATATCTTTTGAGATCGAGTTCACTTTCTCCTTTGTAACAACCCGCGGAATGGCACTGCGCGCAGCTTGCATTATGACGGAATTTAGATGTAGTATGTATTTGTCTATAGATTGCGGATTAAGAGTTTTTGGTATATTAATATTTTTCTGAATGTGTTCTTTAAATATGTTCCAGTTTGCCCTGGAATAATTGAAAGATTTAGTTAATTTATTGTACTTTAACTTACTACATATAGTAAACATTATCGGATTATGATCCGATGATAGTTCACTTAAAGATAAAGGGTTACTTAATTGAGAGTAGTTCTTGGCAATGACAATATCAATGATGCTAGGCAAAGAAGTTGAATTCCCGGGGGAAAATGTAGGCTCTGATGATGTTTTTATCCGAAAGTTTAGTCTGTTGCACATGCTTAGGAGTATGTTCCCTGCTCTGTTAGCATTATGACAATTCCAAACTCTATTCTTTGCATTTAAATCTCCAATTACTAAGACATGTGTTGATGTATTTAATAAGGATCTGATATCACTTTCGAGACTAGTAGGTTTTATCGGCGGTCGGTATGCTGCAAAGATAACTAATGATTTGTTTCCTAGCTGAAATTTCGCTCCCACAGCTTGTACCTGACTGGTATGCGGTATAGGCAGGGGGTGTAGTGTAAACTGTTGTGAACTATTAAGGCTACTCCTCCCATTTTGTTTGTTAAATCATTTCGGAGTATTTTATAGTTAGATAATTTAAAATTAAAATTTCCATCAATTTTTGTTTCCGAGAGACCAACAATGTGTATGTTATTGCTCAGCATAAACTGTTCTAGTTCTAATATTTTATTTCTAACAGAGTTAGCATTCCAGGCAATTACATGCACTCCTTCTTCACACATATACAGATATACACATTTATATGAACGTGTCGGTTACACATTCGATAATTATGGTAATTACGGTAACTATATCGGTATCACGATTTGACTTTAGTTTTGATATGATACTTTTGATGCATCGTAATATGTTGCTAATACCTAGTGATTTAAATGCTGTTATAATATACGATAAGTCACTATTACTCTCGCTATCACGATTGCTTTCTATACATATATTACTATTTAGAGCCTGTGCATAAGTACGTGTCGTTTTATTAACATTTGTTTTTCTTAAATTATTATTATTATTATTATCATTAATATGATTATTTCTAAAATGATTGTTATTTCTATTGCTTATGTAAGTTGTACTGATGTTAGTATTATTACGGGCGCTTTGAGAAATGATACCGTTGTTAATATTATTATTACTATGTCGGTGCATATTTTTTGTTTTTGAAATAAATTCTGTAACACGCATATACGTAGGACAGTCTTTAGAATTTGCTGTATGGTTTCCCATACAGTTTACACATTTTACGGCGTTCTTTGCGGTACATACTTTAAAAGAGTGAGACCCACTACACTTTAAACATTTTTCAGTTTTAAAGCAATTATAGGATACATGGCCAAAATTCTAAACATTTAAAACATTGGATGGTAGGATTTTTCGATTTGTATCTTTCCCACGTTATTAAACAATAGCAGATTACTTTAATGTTTAAAATTTCCTTTAAACTAGTGTTAGCCGGAAATATTACCGTGTATACAGCTAAGTAAGTCACCTGATTGTTTTCTAAATTCTTTTTCACGAATTGTTTTATATTTTCTATTTTAATTTTTTGATCGATGTCTTCTTTAATTTCTTCTACAGTTATGTTGGTAGGTAATCCTTTAAGTATCATTTTTATTGGTTTACGAGTTTTTGGTGTATGAGTGTAATGCTCGATATTTTTAACTTGTAAAATTTTTAATACTTTGTCGTAATCACCGATATTACTGGTATATAGAATATAATTATTTCGTTTTGTCTTTACTTTTACGTTATATTGTAACTGATTGTTAATTTGTGATATAAAAGTATTATGGTTTTCTTGTAGTGGGCCTCGTAATATAATCGGGGGGTATTTTACACTGTTTATCCTTAATATTATTTGTTACGTTAAATATAGTTTTGTTTGTCATATTTTTATCTGTGTGTATAACGTCGTGTACTATATTAGTTAAGTTACTTGATTCTTCATTTGACACATCGATATGTTGTAACGGAGTAAACCGGTTTTTCGTTTGTAAGGTTTCTTCGCTGATTCTTTTCCGTTTCGTTAAGCTTCTGCTATTATGCTGCGATGCAGATGACCAAGGCAACTCAGATAATGAGTCTTCGTCGCTGCTATCTGAAAAATTCCCGTTTTCAGAAAGCGCGTACTTATTTCTGTTGGGTTGCTGTACGTCGAAATGTTGTGAGGAGGAAGGTACAGCATGTTCCTCTCCACCAGTTTCCATCAGTATGTTTACGTCTGCGCTATCACCGTTTGAGCATGACGCAGCCGTTAAGCCTATTGATGGCGGGGGAGTACGAACTGCACGCATCAGGGCTACGTGAGCCGTTAACAGTATAGAAATAATAAAAACCGAACGCAGGGACAAAAGATAACACCAATACGTGTGTTCCGTGTATACACATACACATATATATACATATATATATATATATATATATATATACAAATTGAACGCGATAAAACAAACGAACACGCGATCGATGAAACGTTATCGTCTACAAATTAATGTTATCATATTGTAAAGCAGTACAGACTTGCATAAACTTAATTGGGTTCTGGACAATCTGTTATTTCTTTCGTATTTGTACTTCTGCACAACATATTTACTCCGTCGTTTTTACGAACTAGGGTCTAAAAGGGGGAATAAAAGCGTAATTGCCGAAAAGCTATGCGGTCTTTTTATATAAAGTTCAGTGATTTTAACTAATTTTTTGTTGTTTGTATAATAAAGGGGAAATAAATTAACGTCGATAAATAGCGTCAACTTTTTTCCTTATACGGAGATTTTTCCTTTAAAAAATTACATATCGAATAATAGGGCATTGCCAAACAATTTTCTCGGTACAAAATCGGATATAATTTTAAAAAATTGAAAAACGACTAAATTCCGTCATCGGAAGCGATCGAAGAAAAAATTGAAAAATGAGTTTCCGGAGCTACGCCTTTTCACTTAATTTTTCCAACATGTTTGTCTATACCGCCCCTATTCTAATGTTCGAGGGGGTTGTTTCTGACGGGACGAAGAAAAGAGTTCTTTGGAAAAAACTCCTTGGAATCCTCTTAAAGGTCAAAAATCGTTCATCGTTGGAAGATGAAATTTTTCGCTTTATTTCGTTTTATATCTTGCGAATAAGAACGAAACACGTCTCCGCTATCGTACGTCGATCGTTTTTTTTTCTGATAATGTCAATTCCAACTGATTTCCGCTTTTCTTCCCCTAAATATATTCGCGTTTACTTTTTTCAATTTTCCTTTTCCATTAATTTCGTTGTCCGCATAAGGATAAAATCGCACGCGGACGTACCTGTGTACAAAACAGGAACTAATAAAAACGCGAACGTTTACAAAGAATAAGGAGAAAGACACGAGAAAGCGAACAAGTTATGAACGTGTTAACAACAAATCGATCTCACCGTCTGTTTAAACGTAAACCGAAATCATCCAAACATCTAGCTGCGCGTAATAATCTACTGGAAACACTTCAATATACATTACCAAAACTTACAACAATCTTCCCAAACTGCCACCTCGGACAAAATTTTCAGCTACAATAAATGCCGAATTAATTAAGTATAGAAACAAATTAATCTCTTCGGAATTTTTAAAACATAAATTCTCAAAGAAAAGTATCCTCAAATATACACCGATGCATGAAAATTTACAAATAAAACTACTTATATTTTTGGTCTTCCTACAGAAACCTCCGTTCACAGCCGAAATTATAACAATATAGCCTTAAAATACACTACAAAACATTTACATCTAAAGAAATATCTAATACGCACGGACTCATCTAGCGCGTCATATGCAACACCAAATTCAGAGTACAAACACCGACGCTGTCAATCTAAAATACATTATCCATAAAATAACTTCAGCAAACAACGAGCTGACGTTTATATCGAATTGCAGGAAACGAAGCCATAGATATATTGAAACTAAAACGTATAGAAAAAATTTAAAGACAGTTAAATCTATACACACGTCAGACTTACTCGCATCACAAAAAGTTACAGAACTATACAAACAACATTTTAAATGCCAGTCGGTTTCGCTGAAATAAAGCGCATGCACGATCAGTTAGATATTCCCTATATCGAGGATTACTCTTTCCCAATTTTTTTTCAATAATTGCTATTTACACGAAAATAATTCGAATAATAATAGCGAAACACGATAAATGTCTACGCCTATGGAACACTTGTCTCTACTTCAATATCAGCTATGAAAATGGAAACTCCTCCCCTATATAATGTGTCGGACATATTTAGCTGACAAATTTTTGATAAACTGTTTTTCATCTGTAATCCTTTCAGATTCCAGAAGTTGTCTCCTACACTAAAATTTCACACTACGACCCCTATTTCTCTCCTATAATACTGAAAATTCGCGATCCTCCCATTAAGTTATGGATTTCCGGCCACTCTGGAATCAGGGCTAATTTTCTCGCTAACTACTACGCCCACTTTCTTTCCCTTGAAACTGCCCACAAGCAATATTGGAAAGCTGTCTGGAATAACACTTATAAATTGCTTCATACTGGTCTTTAATATTTACCCCGGTTTTATAATATACAGATGCCAGTTAACCAAATTCGTCCATTCATAATCGCCATATGCAGACTACGATTTGGAACTATTCTTTAACTTTAATAATACACGCAGACTTAAAATCGAATAAATTTTATTACCTAACCCGGAATATTTAATAGTTCTAAATTTTCTGCGAAAAATGATTAAGTAAAAAAACAACTTGAATAAATAAGGTAATAATATTATTCGTAAACCATGTACGAAGGATAATTTACAGATTTTACGCGAATAATAATGATAATAGTCACTTATTGTTATAACACATTTCCCGACTAGCTAACTAGTCTGAAAGAAGCGCCATCTGTACGGAAAATTTATTTACTACAAAATTTTGTTCTCCAAAGCTAATAAATACTAAAATACAACGACTTTATCGTAATTAAAATGGAGATTGGACGTTGAAAAGCGAGGTGACCTTCCAGAAAAACGGCGGTAGCAGGCGTCCATAAATGTACCAGCAGAGGATACGGTATGTTAATACCGGCAAAAATAAAAGCCGATACGCAATATGAGAAGAAATATTTATGTACAGTTTTATGCGCGGTACGGGTGAGCTACCAATGTTACAATAAGACGCATACTATGTTTGGCCCCGATGGTTTTATAGCTTGTAAATCACAACCAACTACACGAACGCTATATATAATGCGCAAATTTACATTGACACCTAATATAATGTGTAATATATGTGAATATATACGTAAAACAAAATATAGCGTATATTGGAAGAGTTATCTATTTATATATATATTTATTATATATATATTATATATTATATATATATATATATTATATATTATATATATAATATATATTATATATATATATATATATATATATATATATATATATATATATATATATCGATCCACGAAGTAATCGAAGTGTCATCTCGATAATTTACAATGTTGGTTAAACGCAAGACCACGAATCTGCAAAACCGCAAACACCGTTCTCCTCCACTTTCCTGTCGCGACATTAAATATTCTAGTGCTGACGATGTTATTAGTAATTCCTTCGGGTATGAAGAAGCGTAACCGTACTACCTATTAAAACTTTAAACTACATACATCGGAGTACAAACTCAATTATGTTAAAATCAAATTTTAGACCCATTTGTTCCCCACCTCCTGCCGACCACTTTCTGAATGGCTAAGCTCATTCGCTAGTAACGTTTTGTCGAATATTAATCAAAATCGTATTCGCTATAAATGATTCTCTAAATTATAACAAAATTATTACTCGCTAATAAAGCCCGAATTACAAAGTTATTAACGCGCGTATCGATAATAATAATTCACCAAAATGTGCCCTTAAATTCGTTCATTTCAGTTTTTTAATTCGTATATCATAATATATATAGATCATGATTATGGTATATATATATATATATCTTCTTTTAGTCGTAAATCCACGTAGGAGCATCGTGATAAAGATATCATCCTTGACGATCTTCAGCATCATGAACGCAAATTGAAAATGTCATCTGAGCTGCAGCAATCACTGCATCTGTCTATGTAATTGGTACTCTGCCCCTTGGTCGCACACCATTCATTCTCCGATAACTCTTGCTCTTTCGATTCCATCGTGTTTTCGTACGATGTGACCAAAAAATTTCATAATACGTACGAGAACTTCCGTTGTTAATCCGCGGGTTGTAGCAATTTCCGTCAAAATAGACGCATTAGCACGCTTTTCCATCCACGAAACGCGTAGCACTATATTTCGAAACTATTTATGCGAATTTGTTCGTACTTTCTAATCATCCACATTTACGATACGGAAATAATGTAAAAATTAGAGCAAGTTGAATTTTTATAACTTTTTGTGACAGATGAATCTTCCCATATCCGGGTTAGTTAGACCATCGCACTCCATGCCAGTTGAATTCTTGTCTTGATCTCACCTTCGGACGATCCTTTGCTTTCTAACAAGCATCCTAAGTAAACGAACTTTTCCACAGTTTCATAACCTTGAATGGTTTTAAGGTTTTTCCTTGATCATATTCTTTCGCTCAATCACCGTTAACTTAGTTTTTCAATTGTTTATTTGTAGACTATAGCGTTTATTTATATCTTCTAATTTCTTCAAATTTCCATATGGAAGCTGGAAGTCTCTGTCCATATGGCCGGTCATATACTTCAAATCCTGACATCCTGACCCGGTATTCAGGACGTCGATTGCAATTCGGACCGCGTGGCGTGATATTTTTCGCGAATTTTCTGTCATCTTGATGTTCTTGGGAAAATTACTCAGGTGGTTTCCCGTTGCCTGCTTGAGGTTTTTCTATGAGCGTTTTCTCCCTTAGCCTTTTGGGTAAAGACCCTAACAGAAAGGCAGAGGTTTTTTACTCAGCAGGTAACAGTGTAATTACGGCGTCCTAAACCCGTCAAGTGGGAGACAGTCATAAGATTTATACAGACTTTTATTTGCCATTTTCTCAAGCTGGCCATCTGCATCCTCGTACGCTGGAATCACCTTACTGAGGCTTCTACCAGTAACTAGAAAACCTCAAATAGGCGAAGGCACGACGATGAAGATGAACAGTTTGAGGTTCTGATCATTGATGTATTTATAATACATTATTGTGTATATATATATAAGTTACATATATCTCCTTGGGGATCTTCGTGCATTCCGGGGTGTAACTCTAATCAGAACACACACGTAACGAACATTGGAAAGCCCTGCACATGACATTAGTCACAAAGCGACTGCAATGAGCGGCTACTAGCAGAAAGGCTGAAGTAGGCGAACGTACGACGATGCAGATAGTCAGCTTGAGATCGTGACCGTTAAAAATGTACACAAATCAACTGTCTCCGGGCCAGACGTTTAGGTTGCCGTCAAAACTTAAAACAGTTACCTTCTCAGTAACAATTCGCTGCCTTGCAGTTGAAGTTATTAACAAAAGGCTAAGGTAGAGTACGAAACTAAACCATAAAAGGCTAAGGTAGAGTACGAAACTAAACCAAGTTTATAATAGTTACGTAGATATATGAAATTATATCTGCACAACAACAATAAAATTGACTAACCTGACAGCAAAGACAAAATGTATCTCTCAAATACATCCTAATAGGACGGCAAGAAAAATTAAAGACTAAAGTAGCGAAGGGCATAACGGGTAAACCAAATTGACACCAGTCTCTCTACGACCTAGTAGTAAAAGTGCAATGTCGGATGAAACCGATATTATTACCCAAAAATTTAACAAATATATCAGCAAAAACTACAAAAATCAATATTGTTTCATGTATATTGATACTTATAACGTGCATAGATAAACTTCCGATGAAAAATTTATAGAACTGGTAGAAAAACTGAATAAAACGAAGTGGTATAAATTCAGTTTTGCGAAGTCAGGAGAAAAAACGAAAACGACATAAAGTTAAAATCCAGTCGGTAATATTTTATTAAGGAGATGCGGAATAACATCAAAATGGAGCAGGATTTTTAATAGTCACAATCGTATATTTAAAAATACGGTGGTACTATAGAAAGAATATCGTATATAGTATTTAAATTGGGTAAGAAACAATAGAGGATAAATTATGGTAAATTTCCTTCAAGTAAACAAGCTCTATTGCATAAGTGCATTTTTAGCGAAACCTGGAGAATTACAAATTTTGAATACAGCAATGGGACTGACTTTATACTTTCTCAGATATCTTAAATATAGTACAAGACGTCGCAGTATTATCTTATTTATTATTTTTTTAACGGGGATGCCTTACAGCTTATTTAAGTACAATCGAACTAACTCATATTTCTATAAAAGCTGATAACGCCTCTAGAAATATCGCTATATCTGAAAACATTTGTCAATTCTCAAGCAGACAGTCCATTACATGATGAGCGTAATAATTTAAAGTATAGTTCAGAATGCAATGTTATAAAGATGTACATTCGAAGAACACACGATCGGGATTGAAGATTACACGTCCAGTATGTATAGCACAGTAAGGAGTTTCTCTAAGTTGCATACAGAATAGGCGATCAGGTAACAAGTAATGCCCGAATCGCAACTTTGTCTTTAAAAAAAAAGCAAAACCGTGGAAATTTAAAATAAGACGGTTGTAATCGATAGTACTGAATAAGAGGTGACTGCTTCATACTGCCACAGTATTAAATAACGTTAATACCCGGTAGCGGCCACCGATTAATTAGAGATATTTTGAGTATAGCAGCTGCGGTAAAACAATATCGAGACACAATTATTCGAGGAAAAAAAATCGATAAAATATCAGGATTATCTTCAGTCAAAATTAAATAAAGGAATAACTGATATAAATGAGAAAACGGAATTCACGGCTGCAACCATGAAGAAATCAATAAATCTTGTACTAAAAAAATAATACATTGAATTGTAAGCTTGGTACAAATATTAAAAACATTCCTACAAAAAAGAAGAAGCCTAAAAGAAATGTAGATAAGAATTTAACTGAATAAGCGGAACTAAGTAAACTGTTGAGGAAGAAAATGAAAAAAGATGTTCGGAATTTTCAATGGCAGCTTCATAAAGAAAACTATGGAGAAAAGTAAAGGACCAAAGATATTTCTGTATCCATCCATGCGATGGAGATCAGATATCGCCGATGAAAATGACCTATTTTTCAGCTTCAATTATTATGGAATGTATCAACCGAAACTTCTGTCACGTCTTGTAATCCTTCTCACAACTAATCTCAGATGCCTGCTCACCTCAGAACAATCGTGTATACATGATTATATTTGATTATATACACATTTAATAAATATCATCCATTTGTTACAGTCCCGAGTGAAATCACTAATGCCCATATATATATATATATATATATATATATATATATATATATATATATATATATATATATAAGTATACACATTTAATAAATATCATCCATTTATTACAGTCCCGAGTGAAATCACTAATGCCCATATATATATATATATATATATATATATATATATATATATATATATATGTATATATATGTATGTATGTATAAAAAAGAGGTTTGTTACAATTTTTAAATATTTTCTGAAAAAATGTATACTTAGTATTCATTTTTCAAGAATTACAGAAAAACTTATTCGCTAATTCGCTAATTCGCTAATATAATAAAAATGTTATGTAACATTTTAAACTTGAAAAAACGTTAATTTTTTCTTAATATTAAATATAAATTTTTATGTACGTATATTTTTAAACACGTATATATCTTCATTTATATATATATATATATATATATATATATATATATATATATATATATATATATATATGTGTGTGTGTGTATATAAAATATTTAGTGTGTCAATATCTAAAAACTGTAAGACCAGTATAATACCACGCGATTAAATTTAACCCGCTGTTCTAATAGATAACTAACAAGATAAACAAGGAGACGTGGCGAAAGCAATATCGAAGGTATCGTCGAAGTTTGGTCAGCAACACTAAGACATCGAGAGTTAACCTCAATCTACCCACCCAATCACTCGCCTCTGTCCGAAGTTTTTAAACTTAATGTAAACACATTCAACGAGAGCAGGCGACCAGATAAAGTAAAAGCCAGATTAACGAAACACGTACTAGACCAGCAACGGAAACCAGCGTGAGTAAATAAATCTACACCAGATTAACAAGCAACGGGAAATATCTTTTCTGAGCCAACTCCTACGTCCGAGGCATTTTCCAATTTTCTCGTCTCCGAGGATTTTCCATTTCCTATGTCAATTCATATATATATATATATATATATATATATATATATATATATATATATATATAATTTTTCTTTTTTCAAACTATCGTTTTTAAAGTGCACGTGTTTTAGTTTCATATATGGTTTCGGTAAACAAACCGTGTGTAATCCAGATTTTCAGCGACGGTTTTTTCCAATTTCCAGTAAAATGTTGAAAAAACAAACCGTTTCTTCGGGTTCTTCTCAAGTAATGTATATATGTATATAAATAGCACAGAATTAAAGAGTGAGATTATCCTTAGGATTAGTTTCATCCAAACGGAATAATTACTATAGAAAATGTTTGAATGAAAATCAAAAATTAATTTTCTAGCATCAAAGTGGTATTTTCGAAAATGTTAATGACGCTACTTCGAAAATAAAATTCGATATATTACATTTAAAAAAAAAAAAAGAAGAAAAGTTGTAGATGATTATGAGGAGCAACAAAATTGTTGGCAATGACATTATTATCATTATTACAGCTATTATTATTATTATCATTATATATATATATATATATATATATATATATTTAGTAATATTTCTATCCATGTTAAAAGACCACTTAAATTCCTTTAAATAATATACTATATAGAAAATTGTCGTACTACTAATTGCGCAAAATACAATTAAAGCAATTTGTTAAAAGAAAGGGACTAGTAAACGATTACTTTTCCAGCCTAGTCATTTTCCGATTTTCTCGTAATTCTTTGGACACGCTAGGCAGCCTTGATTCGTGTGCACCTCTCCGACGATGATATTCGCGTAGCTTCGTTTTCGAAACTAAACATCGCATCTACTCGTATTCGTTCCGATTCTACTAATCATTTTCCGTATCTCCCGTGGAAGTTCCGCTATGCCGAATAGTTCTCTCGCTATTTTTTTTTTATCAATTTCCATTCGCCATTTATATAATTTTTCTTCCATCGAGACATTGTAGCTTTACTATGCTTTACCTCTTCCGATATTTCAAACGGCATCTTAAAGGCTTCTGTCGGTACGTAGAATAATTTTCGTCTTCTATACGACGAATTCGTTCAACGTTAACCGGAACGTGCAGCCGGATGTTTGGTGAAGTTATTTAAGTTTTGGCTGATCTATTTTAGTACGCTTCAAATGTCATTATATCCTGCATAATTCATTAACAGATGTACATGATTGTAGCATGAACAGTTTCATGTTGGACACTCGTACTTAAATCGCACTGCTTGGACTTCGACATCCGTACACTTGTTTAGTCGTTTTTCGTTATACAATCGAACCTGATCATTTCATTAATGACGGTTAGAATTTCTCGATGTAATCGCTACGTTCATATCGGTATATGTTTTTATGTTTTTGTATGCAATCTATGTTAGAACTACTAGCGCAATCTGTATTCCATAAATCAATGTAGTTTTAATAATGGCTATATATACAAAAGTCGATCAATAGAAAGCGGCGCGATTTTCTTCTTACATAACTTTAATTTGCAAACATTTTTGGCGGACGCGTTGCTTCCAATTTAGATACGATTCAATCGATACTCGTATGAATTTTTCTGCGGAATTATCTCGTGACTCAATATTATTAGAACGTTCGCAACTTTTCGTAAAATTTACATAAATTTTAATATATATATTTTTATAATAATGGGCATTTGATTGACGTTAAGTTTCAATCCTACAAATATTTACATAACGCGTTAAAAATTTTCTAGTCATCTGAAAATCAATATTATAGGCGAAATATTATATTTTCATTTTTTTTTTAATCATTTCAGAAAATTTTCTGTAAAGTTTGATAACGCGTTATCGAAATGTTAAGCTTTGACTACATTTTTACTCGAGGCCCGAGAATTTTACCAGTGTCATCATCAAACACGTCGATAACTGTACGATCGTTCGTTAGAACATTTGTTGCTGCGTAAAGAAGATAAATGATAATGTCCTAAAACGCTACTTTTGCGGTATTTTAATAATTAATAGCACAGCCGATGAATCGAACGCTAAATTTTTTTCATTTCAAAATAGTATATCTATTTAATAATTACAGATTAACGTCATGAAAAAACTTAAGGTGGGGGCAATCCGATTAAGTTAATCGCCGTGG
Organism: Coronaproctus castanopsis; assembly: GCA_032883995.1. NCBI lineage: Eukaryota > Metazoa > Arthropoda > Insecta > Hemiptera > Monophlebidae > Coronaproctus > Coronaproctus castanopsis. The sequence continues at coordinate 115,292,056 of CM065052.1, forward strand.
CTTTTACTTACGTTCTTCCGATATCTATATAATTCAAACTTATCGCGATAATATCTGAATAAAATTACTTCTTTATATAATAAAAATTATATCTATTTCTTATTTCTTCGATGGCTAACTTATTATATTTGCAATTTACTAATCCCGTCACATTATATAATCTGAAACAATCCGTCGGAAATCACACGCTTGCAGAATAAACCGTGTGTCCGTAGAATTACACGCTGTACAGAGTTTTCTATTTTCGTTACGTCAAAAGGTCTTAGAAATTTTTTTTTTAAACTATCACAACCTGTAATAAATTACGCATTAGGAACGGAACGATTGTTATCGAATCTGATAATCCGTTTATACGTATTTTGATTTGATTTCGCACTAAATAATGTTCATTTATAGTATAATTTTGAACTTACGTTAACTCGTTTTTTTTTCTCGTGCACGAATTTTCTATTTATACATTCCGCTTGACTAAATTCCTAGATCGTATTAATGTTGTTTTTGATAAAAAAAAATATGTCGATATGTTTATGAATACTATGACGATATATCACGAATGATTTTGACGAAACTACACATTAGTTTTCAACATTTTTTTCGTAAAATTAATGAAAAATATAACAAAATCCGATTGGGCGGAGTGTGTACATCTATCTACGTGCGAAAGAAAAATGACTTTAAACTAATGATCACGATTACCAAAAGATCCGCCCTTGAAAGGCCGATGAAATAAGTCTATATATATTGTGTGTGTGTATATATAGAAGGAAATCGCTAAAAACCAAATCTAGTTTCCTACTTCCGAATGTCAGCCGTGTTTTGAATTTCAATATTTCCGCTGGAACGTGTAAAGTCGTTCTCGTACGTTTCAGATCTCCTGCGCCGTTTTGAAACACTTTTCTACACGTACGCAAAAGTCAACGGCGTGTTTTTACACTGTCATTTCGCTTTTATTTCAACCGGAATGTAGTATTCGCAATTACTTTTCACGTATGCTCTTCACAAGTTAGTCTCTTCCCATCTAGCGCGGAAAACAGTCGTCGAAACATTTTAACATTCGCACTTCGTAACGTCTAAAACAGAATTTTCGGAAAAAGATGAAGTAGACGCAAAAAAAAAAGACGATTCAAAAGCTTATCTCGAAGAAAAGGAAAAATTTTGCCAAGAAACATTATCTCCTGACAAATGATCGTAGAAGTTAGGAAGTCGAGTTGACAGACGCAATCCTCGGAAAGGGTCGTCGGCTGGCTAAAATTCAACTACCGGTTCGAAGGACAGGCAAATGGAAATATATATCGTTCAAAATTGAAGTGGACATCCGAACGTAGAAATCGATTATTTCCATAAATCTACATCGTAACGAACCAGGAATATATATACTTATGTATATATATACATAGATATATATATATATAATATATTGTAAATAAAAGCCTAATCATTAAGAAGAACGTAATAGAAAAAAATATAGCTTGCCTATTGTATAACTTATAAATTTTATTTATGATATACAACATAAGCATTCATAATGATTTAGTACAGAACTCATACGCGACTTAAGTAAAAATAGAATAATTGTAATTTTATTTATATATATATATATATATATATATATAACTTAGATAAAATTCTTGAAAAAGAACGGTTTCAGTATTAAATTCAGTTCTTTCGAACAACTATAATAACAAGTATTTATTCGGTTTTTTCAATTTGTCATTAGGAAATAATAGTTACAATGAGCAAAGAGAACCATAATATTTTTAGACTCTGGAGCCATCAAAACATGCAATAAAAATCAACTGAAATTTCACATCACAAGCGAGTTAAATATGGTGCAATATCCAAATATATGTTAACTTTACCAACGTTAATTATTTAAGTATCCTGTAATACCGTCATCATCATCATCAACCGAATCCGGACGGCCATGACCTGCCCACAGATCGTGACTTAAGAAGGCGTAAACGTTTCAAACCTACTGACCTGGTTGTTACTAAGTAACATACGTAACAGAGCTTAACCACTGGGTTAGACCTCTGCACATGTTGAACAATCATGATTACTGATTATTTAAACTAAAGTTTAAGATTGCAGACAGAAAGTAGCTGTCTTTTCTTGGAGCTACATTATAAAAAAAAAAAAAAATTATTTAAGTCGTCGCATATTCAGTCTGCAGATAAGGCTGTTGATAATTATATGTCAGTTTATGTTTACATTTACCTGAAGTTTATTTAACTGAGGACAATTGTAGCTCTTTATGATATATATATATATATATATATATATATATATATATGTGTGTGTGTATCAATGTTGTTCGAAGTGCCGCAGTTTCATATGAACAAAATAAATAAACAAATAAAATTATAATAAACACGGAGCTATTCAAAACTGTTATGTCATTGTCAAGCATAAAGTTAATATCTTAGCAGCACAAGTTTTACGGATAAATTTTTCGTTAAAATTCATTTTGTTTTTATATAATAAGAAACCTTACTAAGCAACAAGTCAAGCAAACATATTTTATCCGAATGAGAATGTAAATAAATTTTTTGTGATAAAGTTATCATATATATGTATATATATAATTATAATAGTATTTATTTGCATATTTTAAAATATTACACATATTACTTACCTAATGATAATTTGCTGTACTAAATATGATAAATAGTATACTTATTAACAAAATAAAAACAATGTTAATCACTATAAAATTTATTTTATTTTAGCAGAGTTTTTCGATTTTTACATAATTTTCAAGCTATACAAAACCGAACTTTACAATGTATCGCTTGAAAATGATTTAAAAATCGAAAAGTTTTGCTAAAATAAAATAAATTTTATATTATTTTATTTTGTTAATTCATAAAATCACTACTCTCCAATACATCAACATTAAAGTATATTTATGTTAGGAAAATAAGCTAGTTGTCGAGCTTTGACCTCTTCCAATCTACAGATATGTACATATTCTTCTCCCGGTTGTTTCCCATTTCAGACGATTCTGTGTGTTACGTATCCAAAACTTCCTGCGTTTCTGTCAATATCGACCCTCCATCTCGTTTTCAGTCTTTTTTTCAACTTTTTCCTGTCTAGCTATTCAGTGCATTTCCAATTCCATCTGTTTGTTTTCATTCGAATAACATTTCCAGCCCAATTCCACTTCATTTCACGTACTTTTTAAGAAACATCTTCCGTTTTCGATTTATCTTTAGTATTTTATTGTTTACTTTGTTCAGTCTTGTTAGCTAATAATTATTCTTTCAATTGCTCTTTGAGCTGCCGGTATTTTTTTACTTTGATCTTTTCTAGTTCCGTTAACATGGTTTTCAATTGTTTTACAAAAACTGATATTAAAGTTACGTCATCTGCGAATCTTAGGTTTGATATATATATACACTACTTTGTCTCCAGTTCAGATTTCTAAATATTACTTCCGGCATAGCATTAAATAGAACTGGGCCCAATGGGTCTCCTCTTCTTCTTAAAGGAAAATTTTCTCCTTTATTCGGTATAATTTTTCCGTATCCATTTTCGTATACATTTTTTAATTGTTACGTATTTGAACTGTATATTTCGTTTCTCCAATGCTCGATACAAACCGTCATGATAAGCTGAGTTGAATGTTTTAAGGAAATCTACAATTTTTATTTTATCATATTCATCTGTTTTTTCTATTAGCTGATTTATTGGTGCGTAGCTTGTCTATAGTTGAAAATCGGGACCTGAAACCTGTTTCATCTGGTTGCTATTGGTCGTGTTATTCTTTATATATTCTTGTATAAATTACAAATGTTTACAGAAGGCGCTTATTAGCCATAGTGAATTGGAATACTTGGACATAGATGTAGTTTTAAGATACTACTTGTAAAATAATAAAGAAAAATGTTTCTATTTTTCCCGGTAGGCAATGTTTAATATCAAATTAAAGTTCACTGTCTTCCTCATACTTTACTCCTAGTTTAACATCGACAACTTTGTCAAAATCTTAAATTGTAATTACATTAAAAATTTGTACTGATAATGTTCAAACATCTTTGAGAAGCTTTGCTCTGGATAGACTTATTAACAAGTCTCACACGTGTCCAATGTAGTTTGCAGGAGTAAAACTATTATGTTTTTCGAATGTGCTCCAACTAAAACTATAGTTAGGATCCTTGCTAATAACTGGCGAAACTTTAAACTTCAACAAATTATAAATAGTCGGGAAAAAAAATAATTTAAGTGTAAAAATTCACGTTATTTATTGTTTTAAAAGTATTTTAACTATTAATAAATAGAAAAAAGAAATTCGCACAGAGCCGAGCTCTTGCCCTATAGGTGCTTTGTAAATAAAAGTGTAGAAAGTGTAGCGTGAACCCGTACAAAATATGTACAAATTCTTGAAATTAAATTTGATCTGCATTTACTCTGTTCACTAAGCTGACCATTGCAAATTCTTATTAGGTAATTTCTTAAAAACTATAAAACTTTCAACCGCGCACTAAAATGTTACACCCCTCGCATCACTTCAAATATAGTAGACGTCACTATTAAAAATCCAAAAGATAAAAATACATCTACTACGGACAAAATAGACAACAAAATTTTAAACATTTTAAACTGCAAATTTCCTCGACTTTTTCCTATACTTTTAGCCAAGTGTATCAAAAATTCTAAAAGTAGCTTATATAAAGCTGCTTTACAAGCTTAGTTATCAACCTCCTTAGCGATTATCGTTCAAACTGACTTCTAAATTCTATTAGCGAAATATCTGGCAATGGTTCTCCTCAGATTCCTATAAACGTCCAGAGCTACGCCGCAATTAATTTGATCTACTCTATCTGCAGACGGTGCATATTCTTTTTATAAGAACTTTTCTTTTTTTAAAAGAAGGGTTTGACGGGCAATGGCCGTTGGGATACACTGTATTCCACAAATCCAGTTTTAATACGAATTAATTCTTCTAACTTTAGTGGATCAGTAGTTTCGGCTCTGATATCGAGGAGCTTTATCTTTACGAAACTTTACCAACATTAATCGTCCGTGTTGCTTGCGATGTTCTGCCTTTGAATTTATATTAGCACAGAAACCGTCAGTGAATACAGGTTTGTTAGCGATGTTGCATGGATAATTACTTCGTGAACACCAACAAAGTTGCTGCATTCAATAAAATTTTTAAAAAATATATAAATAATTTAGTCGTTAGTGAAAAAGAGAAAACCTGCGACTTCCTGTCAAATGTCATTTCCATTTGAAAATCAATTTCTATAAAATTCACAGGTCCGCAGCATGGCACGTTTTAATCCTACTTGTTGGGCTTGGAGTAGTTCTAGAGTGTACCTTATACATACAATATACAGAAAGTAAGTGAAAGTGTTTCCTTTACGATTAATTTTTAATATAATAACGCTTCATTTTGACTTTATCGATTCTTAGTTATTAATTAGAAACCTATTAGTCGAATTGTGTACACGAGTATCGGACTCATTTTACACGCGTATTTATGATTGACGGGGCTTTATTTACATCCCGTTACCACCCTTAGCTTAAGTACAAAACGATGCGTTTTTAATAAGTTTTCGAATTTGAGCCACACTATACTCAGCCACTCTTACATTTGAAATACACTAATCTCTTCTGTCTCTATATACTTTCGGCCCATCAGCGACATCTATACAAAAATATTGTTATAATCGTGTTGACGACTATTCAAGCAATCAACTTTCAACGGAAATAAATTATATCCACCTCCAAGCTTTAGTCCTACAATTATTCTCATTTCTGAAATATTCATTATTTTTACAAGAATCGTGGATTAATAACCTATGCTCGAATTTATTGACGATACGTAAAATTATTTTCGCCTTTAAAAAAATTCCGTGACAAAATTGACCTACTGAATAGGTATCATATTTTTGTAAACATTTGTTAATGAAACAGATATTCTTTCCATGAATCGATACATTAAATATGGTTATAAATTTTTTAAAATTGTCGCAGTTGTTTTCCACATTTAAAAATTTTCTCTCGGTAAAAAAAAACAAACACGTCTTAGGTAATTTAGAATGGACTTACACCATTCATCATCAGAATTTTCAAAGTTGATAAAATGTTATTATAATATATTCTTCCAAAAGAAGGTGAGTTCTATATACAATTTAATATTTATTTATTCGAAAAAGTTAACGAAAATAAGTGCCTGAAATTATTTATATGGAAAACCGGAACGGCTAGTCCGATATACCCAAGTAGTACAAAATACCTTGGTCTACATCTCTACCAGAAATTCACTAACCTCCAAACGTACACGGATTAGATTGAAACTAAGAAATATGGACTACTGGATGTTTGAAAGAAATTCAGTTCTTTCACTAGAAAATACAGTTCTGCTTTATAAATCAATAATAATTTGGGCATATGGCATTGAGCTGTACTGCATCTAACTCCAATATAGCTGTTATTGAAAAGACACATGCAAAAATTTTTCTTACGAACTGATTTATACGAAATAACAACCATCTAGAAGAACTTGAAGATAATTTCTCTCGCAAAAGAGATCCACAACTCAAGTGTAAGATATAAGGAAATAATCAACCAACACTTAAAAATATTATCAAAGAACCTGCAGACTGTGTACAATTCAATCCGATACACAGATTCAATCCGATACACAGATTCAATCCTCTCCAGCTTCAACATCGATCCTGATTACTCACAAATCATATAATTGCAGATTAATTTAACGTAAAAATCAATAAGTAGGATCGGCTATCCACCTTTCGAGTTTTGATAATAACATATCTTCGCTACTGCTTATTGTTATAAATACAGATTGCACGCATTGAAAAAGAAAATAGAAAAAAATTTATTCAAAATTTCGAATCTTTCTTATATTTCTTATCTTATCGACCAAAAAATTTATTTGGCGTTATATTTGTTTTATAACGGCTAATTGTAAGGCAACGACTATTACACAACTTCTCACGATCATTATTTATCGGCAATTTCTTAAAACTTTACCGTTGCATCTTTCAGATACATGCATTATATATATTATATATATATATAAAATTCTGTGTATGTATTTATATAAGGGGTTATAGTATTATGTTGCAAATAGAATTCGCTCATTTACATAATTTAATAGCAGAACTCGGTCCAACTGTAACGCTAACTGGGTAATACTAGAGAAAACAAGAAGCAGTTTACAATGTAATCTCCGTTAAAAACACGATAAACACGGACATGCGAACCCTATCAAACAAAACGAAAGGAGTCGTCAAAGATGTTTCGCGGCAAACATTCGAATGCAAACAAGGAAGAAATTCTCGAGAATAGCCTTTTAAAGTTAAATTCGATTTCAGTACGAACGAAATACCTCCCTCACCAGCTACCTATCTTCTTATATACCTCACGCCGTGTATATATATATATATATATATATATATATATATATATGCATAAAATATACATGTATATGCACCAACGAAAATAGCGATGAAAGCCTTATACGTAAGGTCGTTCAAAAGTTTCCGAACGAACGAACGAAGATAAGTGGAATTTCGCGGATGCTCTTCTAGGCGACGATGTATAAGCATCAGCGTTTTGTACTGTGAAGAAAAATAAAACTACGGTGTAGTCAATCGACGGACCATGTCGACGCGGATAAGGACGAGAAGAAAGCCTTTTATATAATAATAAATAATCCGCGGCTTCGACACGGTGGTGCGACGCGATAAGTTGTAACGAACAGTTAAAGAGTTTTCAGTTAACGGCGGTAAAGCAAGGGTTAGAATTCTATCAAAAGGTAAAAAGAGAATTAAACGGCACAGACCGAGACCGGACAAAGGCTAAAGCTTTTTTAGTATCTCTCTCTCTCTCTCTCTCTCTCTCTCTCGTTTCTCGGTTTTATAAAGCCGTCTTTTTCAGTCGGTCATTCCTTCGATGTCTGGCGAGCTTTATCGCGCTGACGCGTATTTACTCAGCCGTATTTTACACGCTGTTACCACGAAGGAGCGGCGATATGACGAAAAATAAGCAAAAGAGACGTCATTTAGTCGACCACTAGTAGAATTGAATTTTTTGTTGAGAAGGAATTCTTTTATTATAACAGACGTACTTACATGGACGCTTATAATCAAATGCTTCGCATAAAAACGATCTGTTTTTTTCCTTTCTATTGGTGACGAAGAAAATGGACAGACGACCAAAGTTGTAATATTACGTGACACATACAATAGAACCGCAAAACCATATTATATATATATATATATATATATATATATATATATATATATATATATATATATATATATATATGTTTATGATAATCTATACTATCAGCTGGTATATAAGCAGCACTTATAGATTTCTACATTATTATGTCCGTATTCGACTAAAAATTCATGTTTCCATTAACTCGCATATATATATATATATATATATATATATATATATATATATATACATCATCATCATCATGTAGTCATCAGTCCTAAGACTGGTTTGATAATTTCTTCCACAACTGACAGTTTTCTGTTTTCCTCTTCATATCCGTATATCCTGTGCTACCAGTGTCTTCTATTACTTGCTTTGTATATTGATTTCTTGGTCTTCCCTTTCCGCGTTTCCCATTCATCTGTCCTTCTATAATTATATATATATATATATATATAATTCTTCTATTCTCACTCGAGTATGAGTCCTTGTTTGTTATTCATGAAGCGTTTGTGTGTGTCGCAATTGTAATAGATAAATTTTGAAGGGAAAGCGGCGCACTAAGGAACACAGTAGTAGGAGCGTAAACGACTTCTATACCGCCATATCCATCCCGAACATTAAAATTTCCAATGGCAATGCAAGCCGACACAACTGATATTACCAGAACTGCGTGATTTCTCGCAGGCTGTTTAAGGTTAGGAGAAAGAGGAATCTTAAGATAAAATAGGAAGAATGAAAAATTAAAGAGTGGGTGAGGAAAGAACATGAGAGGGAAAAGGAAGCAAAAAGAAACCGCTATGGCGAGATTTGTTTTATACCATGGCTGTCTTCCTCAGCCTTTAGATAAACATCCTAACCGCAAGGCAGCGGGTTGTTACTGAGCCAGTAACGATTTAAGGTTTTAACGGCGACCTAATCACGCCGAGGGAGAGACATAGGATTTTTGCAAACTTTTAATGAAGAGATCCCCAAGCTATCAATCTGCATCCTAGTGTCCCCTTGTCCTGTCACTACTGGAATCGTCTGCTAGAGACTGACATTCTGCCAATAGCCGTTTTGGTTCGCGACCACTTATTGACTATTCGCAGCTGCCCAGTATATCTACTGGTCATTCCACTATCCATCACCTGTGGACGCTCTTATCCGGTTATATATATATATGTGTGTGTGTGTATATGTATGTATCAAGAATATCAGAATAATGAAATACAAAAAACAAATTCGAGCAGATGTAAAGAAAAAATACAGAGATGATGAAAGTAGTAAAAAAGAAATATTAACCCTTTCAGTCACAATGTCTTTATGCGGTACATAAACTTAAATAATATACATATTTTCGTAATAGGGGACACTTGATTCATATTAAATGTTTCAATTCTAAAAATATTTATATAACACATTAATATCAGTCGTCTCAATGTCCCTTGCCTATAAATTTACTCAATAATTCCCAACTGATTTTTGAACTGTTTTGGGGAAAATGATGGACGGAACTATTTCTATGATCAACTGCTTGATTGACTCCAGGTTGGCTTTAGTATGTAGTGTAAAATGAATTTAAATAAAACTAAAAAGAACTATTATACACCAAATATTACTCTATACTTTCACCTGCTCCACTCATTTCCTGATAATTATTTTATAAACGAAAATTTTTAATTTTATTTAAACATATAATGTACGATTGAAAGGGTTAAAGAAAGAATATCAAGAACTGAATAAGTAGAAAAAACAATATTTCAAGAACTGGCAATTAAAATCGTTGGCAACTTATTAAAAATTCGATGTCGAAGGTAAATTGAAAATTATAATAAGGAACTGAAAGAAACACTGTGAACGGAGTTAAAAAAAAATAAGTTAAACGCGAATATTAAAACAAAAGGATTATGCAAACGAAATAACGAACGTTTGACGCAAATAATAGAAAGCGTTGAACGGGAAAGTATCAAAGAGAAGACCTCGGGTGCGGAAATGTATAAAGTCAAATGCGAGAAACGCGAAAGCGAACAAATGCGATAAAAGAAATGCTTGTCCGTTAAACTATTCGTTATTCGCGTAGATCGATGAATTAAGAAGAATATGCATATATACACCACGATACGCTTATATCTATCCACTGCTGCGTGTAGCGGTCCCACCTTTTTTCGCTTCTTATCGATCGCAGGTTTCGTTCATTTCTTTCATCATCCTGTTAATAGACTAACCTTTTCTCTCCGTATATATATATCGTGTTATTATATTGGTTCATCTATCATCTGTTCTTCTTGTCGCATTTCCATTTCAGTTGCTTTGCACGTTCCACTACAACCGTCACAGTCTAGTCAATTGTCTTATGCACGTGTTGTGCGCACATTCGATAACTTGTGCGTAATGCGTTTCGCTAGTACAAGATTCTAAATTCGTAATTATTATATCCGTGTAAGGATATCGTTTTATATTTTAAAATTTTTTCCTAACTATTAAAATAATTCGCTACTGTTCATATTTCGTCTATTGCCGCGAATTATATCGGATTCTATGTTCGGTTATCATAATTCGATTTGAAGCTCATTTCAAAAAATTAAATCGCTCCGATTACAATCGTTTAGATTTCTGTTGACGACGTCTCCTTCGACGTTGATAGGAAAGTCTGTTACGATATTTCAAAGGAAATAGTTACACAGTCGCGCACATTTTGTACAAAAGCTCTTCAAGGTAATAATATTATAATTCTCTTCCATATATATCGCAATATATATATATATTTATATTTATACTAAATGCGAACATAATGGAATAAATGAACCAAAACTTCGAACATAAGTCGTTAACCGAGTCATAATTGGAAAAAGGAAAAAGACGAGCTGGAAAGCAAAGCGCAGCTTTTTGTGTTAGTGTTACCATTTCAGACATGTTTTCACCCCCCCCCGTCTGTCAGTTCAAACTTTCCATCAACAATGCGAAAATCTTGGTCCTCGTCGGCGTCGTCTTAATGTAGTAACGTGTGTATGCCATTATCCATCCGTTAGCATTTTGAATTTATCATTTTACTACCATTAACCCGGTAACAACGTCATACGAATTTTCTATATAATATATATCGTATATTTATATACGTAGACGCGCATATCGTAATAAATAGAACCGAAGCCTTTTCGTAAATATTGCAGTATACACACTCGATGTACATTCGGTGCTCGAGGCGAAACACCGGATCAAGTTTGAACAATACTTAGAAGACGCCTACATTCAAAACACGATAATATTCGCAACATTATTATAAGCATACCCTTTAATGTTCTACCACTTTAATGAGGTCGTAAACTTTCTCATTTTCCATGTTACGTTTGTACCGTAAACTATAAGCCATTTCGCCGGCAGCAATTATACAAACGTCCTTATCATCATCATCCGTTATTCATAGTAATAAACATAATCATGAAATAATCATAATCATGATTACAAAATTACTATGATAATAATGAAGCCAAAATCGTGAAATAGAAAATCGGGTAGTTTCTTATTAGCGTGAAATGAAATTCATATACATATATAATACATACATATATATAATATATTACAACGATCAAATAGGATTCAATTAATCGCGTTAATTGATCAAATATCGTGTTTCGCATTCGTTTAAACGTTTGTTGATGTTTTTTTTTTAATTGGTTCCCGAACTTAGTGAAGCGAGTTTATTGTAAAAAAATATAAATGTATTTATAAAAGTGCAGAGAGCTGTGTGCTTAAATGAATTTAGGCGAGTGTGTAGCTGAAACATACGGAAAAATCAAATATAAATGGAGAAAAATAAATATATGCGTGTGTGAAAGCTCTCTCTGCATGTGTGACTTAAACATAAGATGGTAAAGGGTAACATAGTCCCCGTTCACATGACGTATGGGTGTAATGAGAGTCTGTGACTTAATAATAGCTTTAATAATAACAATAAACACAGAAAATATAATATTTATAAAATAAAATAAAATAAAATAAAATACTATACAGATTTTAAATGTTGTAAATTGAAGCAAATATATAGTTATCGAAATGTGGACTTTCATACAATCATTAGACTAATGGAGTTAAAATATTTATTTACAAGGGTGGTAATGACCACGCTACAAAGTGAGGATTCACGTTTGAATTAGTTTTCTTGAATATTTCAAAAGGTTATAAACATAAATTAGTTACCACTCCTGAATTTCCTATACACAGCCGATTCCAAATATGCAAGTAGTTGATGGATATTATTTTTAGTAAGAGTTACGGAACGCTCATTTGTAATATTATACTTAGGGCGTAAACCAAGTAAACATGAAATGTTCAATATCATCAACAGGACCAGAAAAGATGCACCCTGGACCGCTGGTATGATGGAATCTATCCAAATAGGTACCAAATTTACCGTTGTCAGAGAGCACTTACGTGTTGTCGAAGTGAGTATTAATATTTTTAAAACTAGTTCTGTCATAAACTTTCGAGGTATTCCTTCCAGTGTGACAACTGTCCCACCTCAACTGTCACAAGAATATAAGTGAGGAAGAAATATACATTTTTTGATATTGTTAGTATTATAAAGTTGACAAGTTCAACATCGAGATACGGGAGATTCGTAACAAGAATAACATCTCCAACACTCTACACTTAGAGACGATGGAGGCATCGATGATAAAAATGTCCAGTGGAATGATGTTAGAGATCACACTGGCAGGTGAAGTGGAACAGGTTCTATAAAGTGATAAATGTTCGAACTTTCTTTAATGCTTAGTACCCAAAAACTGTTGTTGATTATTCAATATCTTTACTGGTAGTACAAGTACGTATGTGCCATAAATAAATTCTGGTGTCCTTTGTTTGTTTAGGTTAACGATATTTTCTTTATTCAATGTTTTGTGCATATTGTATATTAAATATAACAGATTTTTAAATTTTGCTGTTTTATTATCGTTAATAATATCTTTAATTTTCCTAAATTCTTATTTACTCTCGATTTTAACGCGTTCATATTATTTTCGATAATTTTGTTTTTTCTCTTTTATTATTTTTCTATATTATGTTTCTTATTTATTTTCATTTCACTATTATAATAATATTATTCTCAAAGCCCAAACTCTTTCGCACACACACACATCCTGATAGCTTAAGGGACTATGTTTCTCATCCCTTAACCATCGTACATATTAAGTTACACACTGCAGGGAACTGCTACACACAACTAAATTTATATTTACATGTATACTTTTCAGCCACACAACACTTACACACAGTTATTTATTAAGTATTCCAGTTTTCTGCACCTTTATACTCAAAACTTTTTCAAATACATTTACCCCCACTGCGTAATTGCGGAATGGGGAACCATTAAAAAAAAAAATGAATGGCGTGAAAAAAAATAATATAAAAATAAAAGTGGGCTAAATTAATTAAAACGCACATAAATAAATGATTACAGTTGATATTAGTTTCAAATTATTGAACGTATTCAAGACGGAAATGGAAAACACAATAAATGATTAGAATTCATCTGATATTATTTCCACGTGTATTTAATCGTAGAGGTTTCAGTCCCTCCAACGACCGTTCTGTCTTTTTCTTTAACTTTATCAGCAGCTGACACGATCCAAACTAATTCGTAGCCGGTCGAAAAAGGGGGAAAAAAGTATTCCTCCCGTAAAATTAGTAGTCGAAAAAAAGAAAAAAGATCACTCGAGAGAGGCGATTTTCGATAATGAACCCCTCGCGAGACTTGGCCGAGTCGATGTTTTTTTAATAACAGGTTCGTAACGCCAGAAGACGAAAGGAGGATTGAAATTAATAGCCTATAAAGTAAAAGCGGTTTTGCGCACGCTTTACCGGAAACGAATAGAAAATATAAACTAAAAGCTGTCGAATGCGTGCGAATCGGTAACAACTGTGACCAACCGGACTTCATAAAAGTCTTTCATCGTGCTTAGATATTATCGAAGAGTACGTGAGTATCGTTTGAAATAATGCAACATGGTGAAATAACTCGGCCTGGTAGTCGATATATTACAAATACGAAGGGAAAAAAGAGCTTATTGAATAAGATAGTAATCTCTGGAACTGTACACACACACATATATACATATATACATACTGAAAATAGCTTTTAGCACTTTGCGTTATCTCTCCCATTGATAACGTATTGCAAACGCAATTATATTACAAGCGCGCGATCGTTGCAATAAAAATTTTTCAACTACCTCGTTTTTCATTATCCATTAATCTTATTTCGTCATCGATCGCTTTATTAATATTTGTTCTTCGGCCAATGGCTATTTTTTTTTTTTTTTTTTTTTTTAATTATTTTAGAACCCATTTTCCCATTTTGGGTTTCCGCCGGTTTTACCCGTCGGCAGATACCCTTAACATTTCAATTAACATTATAATCTTAAAAATATAACAATTTGCATGTCGGTCCCATGTTTGATATAAAGTATTATGCGTGTGTGTGTGATAGTATATTGTTGCTAGTGTTCATTTCGTGTGTGATTATATATTATTGTTCAATGTATGTGTGTGTAATCCATGGGTTGTGTAGAATGACTATTTCCGGAACTGCTGTCTACGAACCATACTTGTGTTTTCTCACAAATGCGTAATATCAAATTTCCAAACAATGTGAATGTATTTACATTTGTATAATAGTGATTGACTATAATAGTTGTGAAAATGCCGTAAAAAAGAAAATTTTCCAAGTTTATACAGAACTCACAAATTGGTTAAAACGATATAATTTAAATATAAACGATTCCAAGTCAAATTATTTGTCGTTAAAGAAAAAAATTAAAACGGTTAAACGATTAAATTTAGCGCTACACGGTTTAAATATTAGCACAGTCAAATTCAGTACTTAGGCGTCATAATAGATAACAACCTCAAATTTTATTCTCACTTTCAATACGTTACTAGCGAAATAAATAAATTTTTAATTATATTGGAAAAAATTGTATAATAATAATAACTGTTTAAATTACAAAAGGGGAATAACATTATATAAAAGTGTGGTATTACCCCAACATTCTTTATGGCAGGGTCACATATGTGTGTATATACATATATATATATATATATATATATATATATATATATATAAATAAAGATATACCAAACATAGATATCGGAACATATTAAAAAAACTTTCAAGGAATTATAGCGATAAAATTGTTTAAATCCTACATAATAGCTATTTGGCAGTTGCAGGAATTAAACCATTAAGTTTAGATATAGAGAAACAGATTAACATATTTTTCATAAAAAATAATATAAATTCAGATCACGAATTCGGTAATGTGAAATATCCATAACTTAATTTCATTCGTGAACAAAAACTTTGAAACAGTTTGTACATGTATTAATACAAACAAATTTAAATCACAGTGGAATGAATATAATGGGATAGCTAAAAAATCTTTCTCAGATATTGAAAAAGATTAGGTAATAAATCAAAGTTAATTTTTTTAACGTACAATTTTTAAAGGGAGACCACGGCTTATTTAAAAGATTATTTATACAAGTATAAATTCGCACATTCGACAACTGCGTAACATGTAACTTTAGACTGTCAAAAGCTGCAATCATTATAATAATGATTTTAGCGATAATAAAGCCGACCGATTAGTAACTAAACTGTTTAAAATTTGTAATACTTTCACCATTGCAGTGCACTTAGCCTAAGTATACGGCGTACAAATTAATTTAATCTTATAATAAAACAGTTTGTTCATAGTTCCATAAACTTAATTGGACATTTACACAATATATACCCCATCGTTTTCACGAAGTGAGGGGGGTCAAAAAAAATACAAAATAAAAAATAGAACGCAGTTTCTTATTGCTAATATTTATAGTTTTACTATATGTTTTTAATTTAGTTTTTGCCGCATCGGCCACTAATAGCCGTAATTGGCATTTCTTACTTTTAAATTTCTCTTCTCCTTGTAGATAGGAAACAACAATATTCGAGCATTAAAGGAAGATCGTCGTATCGCATCTATAAATAAATTTAAAGACTAAAATTAAGTATTTCTACATGATAATTACGTTCGATCTTAAATATTACCTCTATCATTATTAATGCTTTAATTTCACTCCCAAAATGTCTGAGACGATCATAACATAGTTAAATTTTATATATTTCTGTTTACATTTATAATAATGAATTTAAATTGAACGTTGCTACTGATGTGTCTCTACCCATTTGGTACCGTGTGATTTTGTTACTTTGAATTACATTCTGTATTTTAAACGTTTTACAAACCACTGTTATTATTGACTTATTTGCAAATGTACTCTATGAATTTCGCACAACTACAAAACTCGGCATTTATATGAACCACGTGTGTTTTTGTAAGCAGTAGGGCGAGTATAGTATCATTCACTGATTATCAATTTCAACTTAATTTCTAGCATATATAACATTTGCATCGACAATTCTGCGCCGATACAATGGTTAACCGTCAATATTCGTAATCATTGGTACGTTGGTTACGAAATCTCTTTTTATATTTTCCGTCCTACATACACGGTGATATCGCGTTAAAAACACCGTTGGGACCTTGGATCATATAACTGGTAATAGTATCTCGAAAGTTTCGATCAATTGACGAACCTGGAATTTGGGCAGAAATTATTTGATCAATTTCTTCTGAGTGAATTTTATCTTCGAGCCAAATTGGGCACTAGGTAAACCACGCTTTTTCCGTTCACCCGAATACATTCAACGGCGTGTTTTACCAAAAATGAATATTTCACAATGAAATTAATCATTCATTTTAGTTGTAAAATTATACGCAGAATTTAATATATATTCACGTATAAAGTTCACGGTATTTAATAAAATTATACGCTGAATTCCGGCTATTAGAATAGTTTTTTATTTTAAAAAAATAAAAAACAATATACAGCGCAATAAAAATAATATATATATATATACATATATATATATATATATATATATATATATATATATATATATATATATATATATATATAAAACTGAACACTCACGTTGTTTACATCTTATGCGAACCACATGGAACAAATTGGATAATCAAAACAATATTTTAAGTTTAAAAGTAAACCTATCTCAAATCTTCTTATAACTAACGCTAACTTATAATACTGCTGTTAATTCAAAATATCTACTTAACATCAAACACTCTCATTCAAACTGTAAAATACCCGAAAAAATAATTTAAATCGGAAACAACTTATTACGGAATCTTATTTCCTTAATGCGGGACACTACATCACAAATACTTCGAACTTCTGCGTTAGTTTTATAATTCGCAGCGGAGCAACCCGCGAGCACGGTCTGCAACAGATCGGTTCGTCCAAAAAAATCGATACAGGGTTCAACAATGCTTTTAGAAAAATCACCATGTTACCGACAAACTGAAAACTTTTTTAGTACTGAGTTTTATCGTCGTTTAAAATAAGTCTTAAATCCTGGAACTACTTTTGCAGTTTCACCGAGCTTCCTCCATCGCACGAAACAGTAATCAGTTAAAACTGTGCAATAAATGGACGGTAGCTGGGAACTCGGGTCTGCTACCGTACGATACGTATATGTATATTAACTTTGTTTATCCACTTTTTTTTATCTATTTGACCGTTCTCAGTCGTCGGTAGCCGCTATATATTTCTCGGTATAAGGTGCTGTCTCTTGCCTTGTGAAACAAATCTATACCTACACCCAATACCAGGAGGATATAGAAACCGTTGTAGGTAACCGTTTCGATGGACGGATAGAATAAAACACAAAAATGCAACTCACGCTGTTTTCAGCTAGGAGAAAAGCAGCATGTCGGGAAGAGTGGTATGCTCTATGGTTAATTGTCGTTTAAAATAACTCTAAGTCCGGGAAATACTTTTGTAATTTCACCAAACTTCCTCCGCTACACGTAGCAGCAAATGGACAGTAGCTGGGAACTAGAGTCCGCTGCCGTACGGTGCGAAAGACAGACGGTTCGTTTTTTTCTGCAGACCGTTACAACGTAAACCGCACGTTCCACGGTTAGTGTACAAACGAGAGATTCGTTTTGGTCTAGTTTCAGTTATCGCGGCATCTTATAACGAGAAGGAGTGCAAGTTTTGCGTAGAACGATCACGACAGTGCAAAGAGGGTTATAAAAAAACATTCAAAGTTTAATGGTGTAAACCCTGTACCATCTCGTAATTCAATTTTAAGTTGGGTTGAAAACTTTCGAGGGACAACTTCTGCAACGGATAAAAAACGTCGTGGGAAAAAAATAAAACGGGTCGCACCCCCACAGACATCGATCGAGTTCGGCCAACGATCCTGCTCGTCGTCATGCTGTTTCATTAAACCTGTCGAGAGAATCCGTTCGCCGTATATATCTGGAAGACTGGAAATTTCATCCTTATAAACTGATAGTAACTCAGGAATTACAAAGTACCGACCATGCATAAGGAAAATTTTTGATTTTGTTTTATGGGGATACCTTAACACGTCCACGAGATCTAAAAGACTTGAAAACGCGGATTTCTAAAGAAATTTCAAAAATTCAGCGACCTATGCTCGAAAAAGTGTTCGAAAAATGTTGTAAAAAGACTGAATAAATGTATTGTTGAAATGGCGGTCATTTATATGATATTGTGTTCCACAAATAATTGTAAGACTAATCTGTCGTTTTCCTGTTTTTTAGGAAAAATTTCTTTCAAAAAATTTGGTCTAGTAGTTTTTGAGTTATTTAACAAACAAAACCATCCGTCTTCTCTGGGTTGCTCTATATACTAAGTTTACTATCTACACGGAATATCAAATGGATAAGGCCGGTGCCCGTTTGGATCGACGGATGGAATAAAACACTAAACTCCTACTGACGCTGTTTGCTGCTAAAGGAAAGGCAGCATGTCGGGAAAAATTGGTGCACGCGGTTTTATGTTGATCTCACACGATATTACCAAAATACCTTCGCGGTATAAACGGCATAACGTCAAAAACCGTAAATACGAGTGTTTGACATTTCAAACGTGTGAAATAGAACATTTCCATTTATTTGCGTGTAAAATTTCATTTCATGGAAATTTTTTCTAATCAGAACACTTCATACATTTAAATCTAGTTGAGATTTGACCGCAATATATATATATATATATATATATATATATATATATATATATATATATATATATATTCAAGTAGTGAACGAATTTTGATCGACTTTTTAATTTCGTTTCTTTATTGTTCGGTTTACATCGACGTCGATAACGTGTGCGAACAAACATTGTATTCTGAGCAATTTAATAAAGCAGACGATAAAATGAAATAATGTTTATTTTCCAGGTGAATGAACTCCGTGTTTAGATTCAGTCGTGGTCTAAGCGAAGAATAAAAAGCCAACGAACTGAAGAACGGACAAGCGTATGTAGTTGAGAAATTGTAGCAGCGATAACAACGTCGATAACAACGATATCGACTTAGAGAAATTGTTTCTTTAAGTCGGCGAAAGTAAAGACCGAAGCAAACCGAAGTAAAATTAGTATACTTTAGAAATGTTATCTATCGGAGGAAGAATAAGCGATAGACAGGGAAAGTGGGATAAACAAAAGGTATACGGAAAGTGCGACCATCCGCCACGACTAAAGACGCGGCTTTATTAATAGGGTGTGTTTCCTTTAGCCAAGAGTCGTCCATTGCACGAGTGGCGTCGATGTTGATGATAATAATAATAATAATAATAATAATAACGAGGAAAGTAAAGTGCTAAATTGAATATCCAAGAGCTGTGGACCTCCGACCGTGTCAGAGGGTGCCGGATGAGGTTGTTAAAGAAAAAGACGATATAGAGGATGGTTTTTACCTCGTATACGGAAAATTATTAAACGTTTATGTAAACTCCGACACAACGCGATAAATCTATCCGCCGTTCGTCAAATGGCAAATAATAACAAATCAAAACCGGAAGGAACCCGAGCTCGGAAATATGGAAACGCCATTCGAAACTGTAGAAGAAAGAGAAGCGATGATGATGGTTAATTTAATATTTATATATATATTATATATATATATATATAATGTGTATACAATATTACCGATATGAAGAAGTGGAGGGAACATTCAAGAAATGGAAAGATGTAATTGAAATTCGATGTCGTCGACATGTTATGAAATTTCATCAAAACTCGTTGTATAAAATGACGTACGAAAAGCATAATAATACATAACTGAAAAATAAACACACACACACACGTTCAAACATGTGACTGCATAAATTCAAAACTAAGCATGGTAAAATTATTCCCATTTAAAACACACACACACAACACACACGTTCATGTATATATATTGAACTGTCATTTCTTTACAGAAAATACCCAAAAATGAAGAAAATTGTTCGGTGCAAAAATTTCCGATAACAATATTAAAGACGACTACTTTTAAAAAGGCGCTTATCATGTACATTTATATATATATATTTTATATATATATATTTTATATATATATATTTTATATATATATATATGTATGTATGTATGTATTTATATATGTATATCATGAATATATTATACAAAGACGGTTCTGTTTGCCTTTCAACGAAATGATCAATTTACCGGTAGTTTAAGAGAGTAGAGACTGCTGTCTTTTGCTTCTCGGTAAAAGCCAGCTATTGTTAAAGGATTTGCCTACTATTTTACGACAGTCGTTCGTTTCATTGCTTCTCATCGCACGTTGCCTTATGAAACCTATAACCTACATGTATAATATTAAAGTAATACACACACACACACACAATGTGAGGGAAAATTTTTACGACTATTCTTTCTGGAAATAGCGAAAGTATTCTATAAATAAATAACCATGTTCGACGGTCCCAATTTCTCATCTCTTAAGCGTAATGAACTATATACAAATAATATGTACACGTATGTGTGAATGTGTGGTTACGTATAATTTTTTTATTATTTTTTTTGGGGGGGGGTGAAAACTATTACGAAGTATTTAAATAAGAATTACGTTTCCTAACATAGTTGAACATTTAATCGTATGTTAGAATTCGAAACGATAATTGTATAAATTCTCTCATAATCCGGTGTTACGTTTCGTGAAAAAGTGTGAAAGAAACACAATTAAGAACATCCGTATACATCGATACTTGAAATATGTCCGGTTATTCCTAAAATATAAATCAATCTTTTATTAAATAATTAAAATACAGAGTTAGTATAATTTATAAATATATACCGGAGGCTTACCACGATAGCTTACGGCATTAATTAACCCTTTCAACAACAACAACAACAAAGTATATAAGTAATAAACATAAAAGAAAATATAACAGATGGGGTTACAATGCGTACCGGGAACACCTTATCCGAATAACACAGTAACAATATAAAGAATAAACCAAAACAAAACGTTAAATACTGCAGGAAAAAAGCAAATAGTCACAATGTCCACTATACGGGACTTGAAATTTTAATGTTAACAACAATTTTTATGTCTCAATTTTAACAATATTTATATAAGTATATTGAAAATTATCTAAGCTTAATATTGTATAATAAACACCCCTATAAAATGTATAATTCAATGTTCGTATTTTATGATGTACGACCGTAATAAGGGTTAATTGAAGTAAGCGACAAACAAAAAATGTACAAAAAACAAAACAAAAGAGCAAAGCGAGCATAATATTAGATAACGTCCAAACTAACGATCAAATACGAAAATAACGTAACATCGTACTAATAATTGGAACTATACGAATAAAGCGAACAGCTCGTTAAAGTGGATTATGTCCATGCTTATATTTTATACACATCAACATTAGCTGCATGAAATCGTAATTACCTATTAACGAGATAAACTCATTATCATGTATACGATCGAAAAATGTACGTCATATGTTAATGCATTCCTCAACACGAGGCGATTTCAGACTATTACAGCTATTATCTATTTCAGTACAACGGGGAGCATTTAGTATGTACCTAAGGCACTCTGAATGAGCTATTTATAATAACTAACGTTCGATATCGAACACCAAAAAGAATAAATACCGTAGTATTCATGTTTTATAAATAATAAGGAATGATTATTAAACATAGGATATACGGAACAAATGGATTTATTAGTCTTCGATTTTGTTGCGTTAGGTGTGTCAACGATGTAACGGACCGATATATATATATATATATATATATATATATATATATATATATATATATATATCCCGTTCGCATGTACCGTGCTGCCAACACCCTTCTTCAAAACCACGTTTTATAGCGTTGTACGCGTCGACTTATACATATATATATATATATATATATATATATATATATATATATATATATATATATACAGTTTTTATTTTATTTTTAAAATTAATTTGCAATATTGGGTCATGTTTTTTTTTTCTCAGATATACTCGAGAAACAACCAAAGGGCCATGGCTAAAAACTGCAGTGGCCTTATAACTGGTTTTCTATTATGTTGAGTCTTTCATCATCATTGTACACCCTTACAAATATAAATATAAAAATAAAGATAAATATATACACATATGTACATGGTCAGATTAGGTTATGTGTCATATCGGATGTTAAGCTGATAAGAACATATATTAAACTTTGATCTTGTCCAGGTCGATTATGAACATTTTTCATGTTTTAAATTAATTGCAAACAAATTTGAATCGAAATTATTACAATTAATTACGAAATTTTAAAAATTATTTCAGAATACAAATGTCTTAAATGTTCCCAACCCCTTAAATTGTATAACCGTGTGACGTATAGTAATTCAGACTTAGTTTTTTTAGGGGGGGGCCTTCCATACAGTTTAGGTATTTATTTTAGTTCGTTGCTCTAACAATGACGAGGACCGTTCGAATGAATAATATCCTTGCACGTATGTTGTTTTATATTTTATTATTATTGATTTTTTTATAATTTATTATTAATATAAGTTTTTTATCTCTCCTTTCGATATAATAAATTATTTGATACGTTTACATTCGTATAATAATTTAAAAGTAAACAAAATAACGCCTTCTTCGGCAATATAACAAGTTTAAAGTTTAGTAAATATTTCTAAAAACATGAATAATAAATTTTACTTACATTCGTCGTTCCAATTCACATGTATTACGATTGATCGATGAAAGTGTGTAAAGCTACAAGTATCTTGATAACAGGGTTGTCTTCATTTTGTAATTAAAATCGAACATGCTAAATATAACATTTACGCGAGAAACACTTTGAAAAACTAAACAGGCTATTATAATAAAAAAAGAAATCATAAATAACTATACATTCGTGCCACATCGAATGACTCTGCACGAACAACACCGTGCCGGCTTTTTCCCAGTACTGTTTATTCGATGAATCACGTACACGCTCGCAACTAAAAACGTATTTACAATGACACGGGATGGAAAAACCCGCGAAAGCGGTGTTATTTCTTAAGATCACCGCACACGTGTCTAATAGTTGAAGAAATTACTTCTAATAAAATGTAAACCAGCGAAAACCAGGTATACACGTAATTAATTTCTATTACAAGTCAAAAATTAAAACCCAAAAAAATTTACAAATAAAGAAATTATCGATTAATATAAATAGCGTTACAAAACATTTTTAGTTTTAATTTTTTTTTTAATAATAAAACATAGCGATTACATTTTAAGTATCTACATCTTCGCTCCTGTAACCGAGATTAATTTAATTTCACGATTTGTATTGAAAGCTTTTAAAAATATAATTAAAAGTAATATTAAAAATTCGTGGATCTAATATGTCCAGTTTTGTGTAATATCACCTATATATAAAATAATAGCTTAAATATTACTATCGGTTAACGAAGCTGCGCAATCCCATGTTCTCGTGTTTAAATTAAAACAAATGACGTTAATAAAACCAAAAAACAAATGTGAAACATTTTTAATCGCCATCATTTGAAGTATTCAAAGAAAATTGTAAACTAAACAAAATGACGCGCTATTGTATTCGCGTATATTTGAGCTCCTTGCTTATTTATCGATTTCACGTGGTGTGTTAGATAGTCTAATTTGTAATTAGCTGGTCTCAGTAATTAGCTACTCCATCGATGGATTGATTAAACTTTGATTTATTTATGAGAACAACTACTGATGGACCTAGACAGGCCAGGCGTAGACCATAACGGGGGTGAAATAGATTGTGCGATACGCTGCTAAGCGGAGATACATTGTAATGTATTCAGAGTGTTTAAAGCCTTTGATAGTGGTTATTTCGAACGTGTTTATTATAATAACGTTACAACTTTGTAAACGAATGCGCGTAATTGTGTTAATTGTTTACAGATTATTTTTAATTCACTTCTTTCATTTCTTTTGTTCTACATTTTGAAGTGAAACTTCTATTGGCGCGGTTTATATGGGTAGTTAACCGGCAAAACGAGCGAATGAGCGAGCCGAATTAACGGACGGATGTATGTATATAAATATATATATGTACGCACACGCACAAGCATACACACATATATATATATATATATATACACATATATAACCACGTTTTGTTGCGTTAGGTGCGTCAACGAAATAAGGGAAGGATATATATATATATATATATATATATATATATATATATATATATACCGTTCACATGTACCGCTCTATCAACACCTGTGTTTCAAACCACGTTTTGTAGTATCATGTGCGTCGGCTTATTCACATACTTAGGTTTATTCTAATATTTATATATATATATGTGTGTGTGTTTATATATACACCCAAGTAAACATTTAAAAAGAAAAACCTGTATCAAATTTAGTTAAAACGTCTTTAAGTTTCCTTTTTCCCTACGCTCCGAGGAACATATGTTTTTTTTATTTTATTTTTGGGGGAAATGTTTAAGCCAATCATATTAGATATTGATGCTGTCCCCCCAGGGTTATATGTCATACACCGGCTTATTAACTGCTCTGTAAAGCAATAATTTCGATTTTAGAAGTAATTCGGAAGTTTTGCCCAGCAGCCAGTACATGTTCCGCAGTTTAAGTTTTATCTCTCGAACTTAGATCCTGATGTGTTCCTTCCAGGTCAAGCTGCGATCAAGCTACACACCCAGGTATCGGACTTTATTTTCCTGTGGGATCGTACCATTAAGATCAACAGGTGGGCATGTGTTCCGCCTAGTTGTAAATGTAACATTTAACCCTCTATTGTCGTGCCCAGATGTTCAAGTCGTTTAAACCGCGCTGTAATTTTTCTTAAATGATTGGATAGGTAGTTCGGAGTGTCATTGTTGAATGACATCTACCAAACTGTCATAGCTTACATTCCATTTGCTTATTGGCTACATGATGTCAGATTTCAATTTGTATATATATATATATATATATATATATATAAATGTTTAAGCCCACCCCAGATACAAATCCTGGGTGCGCCACTACCCATTGTAAACAGCTATCTTCTTCAATAACCGACAAATCTATAGTTATTAAATATGAATTACTATCGTCATCTTTTACGTTCATCAATCAGCGAATGTAGACGATAATTGGGCTACGAAAATATTCGTGCTTTTATCAATACCGGGTGAATCCCAAATTAGAATTTTGCGGCTTTAGGTGTAATTACAACTTACATTATTCGTTGGCGAGTGTATTATAGATTCCACGTTGATACTTATTTATTATTATTTTTAAAATTAAAAAATCCTCGATAGTAACTTCGGAATTCGTCAAACTTATCCCCATTCCGACGGAAAATTATTAACGTTATATAAAAATTCCCGAAGCTTTCAATAAAGTTCCACAGCGGAAATCGTAAATACGGCTACAATTTCTGAATAGGACACGTTAAAAAATTTATTTAAAGAAAAAAGAAATCTAATAACAACGGAATCGTATTCTCGTAAGAAACGCGTAAGGGCATAAATTTATGTTCCTGTATACATCGAAACATATATATATATATATATATATATATATATATATATATATATATATATGTACGTATGTATTAATATGTGTGTATACGATCCAAAACTATTTGGTTTAAATACGTTCCAGTCGAATTTACATGCGCCCCAAAATACCATTCGTGCATATGTTCGTCCCCATCGTAAACATCCATAAACTCTAGATTTCAGAGTTTTCCTCCCCTCTTGTTTGTCCTTGATAGTTTACCGTCTATACGTATGTACATAAGCTTAAGAGATCAAAAAAAAAAATAAAAAAAATACTGATGAAAGAAAACGAAAATCGGATATGAAAGTTTTAAAAGTTGCTCCCCGCTCCTTCTTCAGGAGGTTAAATTACTTAGATTGAACGTGAATGGGTTAGGTAGCAGAAGAGCAACCGACGCTGGCAACGAACTAACCACTTATGCCGGAGAAATTTAAAAGGAAGCTTTTTACGACTTTGACTATGATGCTCGTAATTTCTTCGACCGTGGTACGTATCGACGTCGTTTAAATACGGCCGACATTGCTTCTTATTTCGATTCTTTCAAATTTCCGGATATATATATATACATAAATATATACATATATGCATATAGGCATTTTTTTCGCTCATTTCCTTATTATCCGGTAAGCTCTTCTCTAACTTACGTTCGTCTAATCCTATTTACGAAATATATACCACCACACCTATATCTTCACTAAATCTTCGTTCGTATTATAAAAAAGATGTCGGTGTCGGGGCTACATCTACCGATATTTTATCGAAAGGAAAAAAATAATACAACTGAAAAAAAAATAACAACAAGAATGAAAAAAAAAACGAGTTGAAAACAATAAATAAACGAGAATAACTGTAAACATACATAAATAAGTGTAGACGGTAGAGCGCGTGTGTGAATGAGTATACACAGTGTATGAGTATACACACACACATATATGTAATATTTATACACAAGTCACTTTGGAAAATGTTCATTTTCCTGTCAAAAGCAATTTTCCTACGCCGTTTCCTCAGACGGAAAAATGTACTCTTACTATTGCAGGCGTCGGCAAACCTAATAACCTACCATTTTCACAAGCGACGATGCTCACTTTTAACGATATCATACCCACCCTCCGGGTAAGTTAATAACAAATATTTTTTAATATACAAGTACGCTTTTTAATACCGCCGTATTTAATAAAGATAAAAAAGTTTTTCAAAATCGTGTAAAAAATAAAATGCTAAACCGGATAATTGAAATTTCACGACATTAAATATTTCATTGTAATATAAAATATGGTTACATAAAAGTTGGTATACTCTTAGTTTATTGTATATATATATATATATTTATTTATTTATTTATTTATAATTTCCTTTGCAAGTGGAAACGTTCTCTTTAGTAAACAATAACGTAAACAAACAAATAAATAAATACATTAATTCCATTTACGTGCGATAAATAAATAAATATATTAACTTCAGGCGCGTGTAATAAGAAACTAAATAAATAATTCCAGACAGGCGGTTCTTTTCGCGACAGTATTAATGAGAATTGTTCTGTGGTACTAGCTGTTTCTCCTTACGATAGAGAGACGTTTTTGCAAATATGATGTACTCGAGTTCACGTTATTTCCGGAAATGTAAATATTGTTTTCGGGTGTAAACAAGCCAAACGAAGATAATATCAATTTTTTATTTGTACAAATGTATATAGAATTGCCCGAATTCGTTCAGAAAACATAAGGCATAAAACCAAAATGAAGGCCATTGCGAAGAAGGCAGTCGGCCTAAAATGGAACTGGGCTGGTCACATGATTCGTCGACATCAGAAAATTTAAAAACGACTCATTCGCTGATTATGTTCACAACCTATCAAACACGAAAGAAAGCAACTACTCTTTGTGGAAAGCTACAGAATTTATGAAACAGCCAAAACCGAGAAATAACCCTCTAAAAATGCAGAATGGAAATTAGGTTACAGATGACAACATGAAAACAGAAATATTTGCGACCTATTTACACGATATTTTTGAACCAAATAAAGTAAAGTCACGATTAGAAGATTCGGTACATGAATATTTAAATCAATGTCCACTAACAGCGCATGAAAATATCAAACATTTCTCTCCTGTAGAAATCAGAGCTATAATTAAGAAGCTTGACAACAGAAAAGCTCCAGGATATGACCAAATTACTGGAATAGAAAAGCACTAGTCTTTTTGACTTATATATATATAATGCAATTTTACGGCATCAATATGTTCCTGTGCTTTGGAAATTTGCTAATATTTTTGTGATCCTAAAACCTGGAAACCCACCTGAAGAAGTAACATCGTACCGACCGATTTCACTCTTACCAACACTTTCAAAGTTTTTTGAAAAACTCATTCATAAAAGGCTGCAGAAAATTATTGATAAAAATAAAATCATCCCACACCATCAGTTTGGATTTCGTGTTGGACATTCTACTGTGCAACAGGTTCATCGAGTTGTGAAGAAAATTGAAGGATCCCTTGAAGATAAGAAGATTTGTGCTGCTGTCTTTCTCGACGTCAAGCAGGCGTTTGACAGAGTTTGGCACTCGGGACTACTATATAAATGTAAACAGATATTTCCATTGATATACTAGAACATTTTGAAGTCCTACTTGGAAAAGAGACATTTTCAAGTGATTGTCAATAATAGTCAATCATCTATATACAAAATTACGGCAGGAGTACCACCCCAGGGTAGTATACTGGGACCACTTCTATACTCCATTTTTACCAGTGATATTCCGGAAAACTCGTTTATTGCAACTTTTGCCGATGACACAGCAATACTAGCTACTCGTCACTGTCCCGATACGACTAATCGACAGCTCCAGAGTACCATTGATCTGACGGTTGATTGGTTTTGCAAGTGGAAAATAGTGATAAATGAGCTAAAATGTAGCCATATCATATTCACAAATAAAAAAGGTGGAAAATATCAAATTAAAATAAGTGGAAAGATACTACCACAAAATCCTTGTGTGAAATATTTAGGAATTCATCCAGATCAAACACTAACATGGTTGCCACACATTACGGCTAAGAAAACTGAACTAAATATCAGAATGAAACAGTTATACTGGTTACTGGGACCTATGTCTCAACTATCAATTAACAACAAACTATTGCTGTACAAACTTATATTAAAACTGATATGGCTTTATGGCTGCGAGCTATGGGGATATGCTTCCAAAAGCAACAAACGAAAAATCCAGCAGTGCCAAAATAAAATTTTGCGTATGATAGCTGGTGCTCCATGGTACGTGTCGAACGACACGTTGCACAGGGACCTCCGGATAGGATATGTAGAAGATGAAGTCCGCTGTGCTGTCCGAAGGTATCTGTCGAAACTGGACTTTCATGGGAATCCGTTAGCAAAGTGCTGCTAGAACAAGAAGAAACCAGAAGATTGTGAAGAAAACGCATCACCAATTTCAAGTAGAGTCGGTGTAGATAATTAATAGGACCACCCAGGTGTTCGGCTGTTGGGTCGACTCCTATTAAAATAAATTTCGTTCACTAAATCTAGTTGATGATGAGAGTCTCGTCAGTTCTAGATCTTAAAAGTTTATATATATAAAAAAAAAAAAATGGTTTGTAAGCAAATATAACCAAGTGGACTCCAAATTACAATAATAAAAAAAAAGTATAGGTAGACAACCGTTAAGGTGGGCTTGAGGGATGGGTTCTAGTTGGTTGCGATTAAGCTTGGATAGAACAGAATGGAAGAAAATGTGTGCCAATTATACAATGTCTATAAGGACGTCCAACTACTATTATTTACAAATATCCGGTATGCGTGTTTATATGTTATATAATATTGTTAGTATATTTATGGGTAGAGTCCTTTGGCTGATATTTGGCGAATTCATTTATTTATATTAATCTATAATGTTTAAATTATATATATATATATATATATATATGTACAAGGTGGCGGGACGACATTGTGAAAGTAACCGGAATCAATTGGATGCGCGTTAGGCAACTTTGGAAACGTTTGGGGAAAGCCTACACCCAGCAGTGGGTTGAGATAGGCATAACGTAATAACGTAATAATATATATATATATATATTACGTATGAAAATATTCATGACTAATTATTGTAAAGAAAATTTTGGAAATTTTAATATTTTTTCTGAGTGTAAACAAAGCAAACGAAGATAATATCAACTTTTTATTTGTATAAATGTATATTAAACTTTAAAATATCGACATTTACCGCTTATATTTAAGTTGTGTTCTGATCTATTGGAAAAACCTTTAGTCTATTTGTTTGATGTAATATTAAAACAAGACACTTGACCTGCTTCTCTTAAAATATCTAAAGTAATAAATCGAATGATGGTCAGCTAATCACCAATTACCGACCTATCTCTATACTCTGCACAACGGGGCGAAATGATTGGAATCTTTACCGACTAAAATTGTACTTGAACAACGTGGATTTAGGAAGCACAAGTCCACGAAGACAAATCTAGTTACGTACACTGATCAGATTTCTAGATTCGTGGATCGCGCGTTACAAGTTGACAGCATTTACATTTATTTTAATAAAGCATTTGACATAGTTAACCACTCACATCTACTGAATAAGCTAAGGTTGCTAAGACTATGAAAAATTTTATAACGTTGTTTAAATTCCATTTATATAACCGTAAGAGCTATGTGGTGTATAACGGCTACCCTTCTAATTCATATTCGTCTACTTCAAGGATTCCACAAGGTTCATATTTGGGTCCCTCTTACCTATCATTTTTATCGATGTTAATGGAAGGAACGTTTGCTCAAAATTTCTCTTACTTGCAGATAATTGAAGTATTGCAAAGAGACCTAGATAAGTTGGTTTTGCGGAGCAAAGAGATTCGTTTACCTTTCAGTTATGATAAATGCGTCCACTAGAGTTTCTGATAACGCTATGCTCGTAGAAATCTATCGAACAACCTGTCAAAGTGTAACGCTAAGATAAAAGAATTTGACTGCAGTAAAAAGCGGAAGATGTTTGTCGGTTCGACTTTTTTCTATGTATCCATGAAAATGCAAATATTACCGCGTAACAAATTTATTTTAAATTTTTGCTCAATTAACCTAATAAAAAAATTGACAAATTTTCGTATTTTTCTTATTATTATTGTGTCGGTTAGATCATATTCCTTTTTTCACAATATTTAACATTCTGAATTGCCTCGTCCGGGATTCGTCATATCTTCCATCCTGCATCGCAAAGATAACAATGAGGAGGCTAGTAATGCTCTGAAACATAGAAACCACATTCGCGTCTATCGTCATCTGTAATTTCCCGTATTTTCATGTTCTTTGCCGTAATTCTTATTCTATTCACGGTTTTCCATATCGAACACGGCAATTTATTACCGAGATTAAGTGTTCGTTTGGTTATTCCCATAGTTGCAATCGACTCTCTTTCCGTCCATAATTGCATTTTAGTAATTTCAAGTAGTTTTGTCGATTTATTGGTTTAAGAAAACTTTTCCTACACTTGACTCGATTTATTGGTGCATCTCTCGCGCGCAATGAATGTAATACATCTTGTTATTGTTTAGCTTCGTAGTTATCCTTCCCGACTTATATTCGGTGCTGCTATATTACGTAATAGTTCTATTTTAACAATGGGTGTGTCGACTTCAAGCATCCTGTAATTTTATTCGATTAGTTTCATATAGCGCTTCGTTTTACATGTACCGAATTTCTCCGCGGGGAATCTCCCAGCGGTGCCTCTGGAAAGAACGAGAAGGTGTAAAATTATACGAACTTCGCTAGCTAACGCTGCCAACCGCAGTCAGAAGAAAAAGTTATTTTCAGCACCAAAACCTAACTTTCGTATTGATTTACATTAAAATAGTAACGGACAAGCGTAATTTTTGTAAGTTTTAAAAGTAATAATTAATTCCGTTAATTAAGTTACGGATCGGGACACACACTTCGACGTCCTGATGAAAAATTCGCGCTGAAAATTCCGTAAACTCAGAAAAAAGTCGCAAAAAGGTAAACATCGAGATAAGTTCTATTATTTGGGTTCAGCGCTATCTAGTGGTCATTTAAACAGATATTAAGGATAATTTCTAAATGAAGTATTATTCCGGACAATTTTTATTTTTTTTAACGGCGATATTTTTCACGTTCTCGATCTCATAATTAGTAGTAAGAGAAAAAAGATATCTTCGATAATTTTAAAAATTTCTTCGAAGTAAACAAGAAAACCGATTCAACTTTTTGTAAGCGGTATTTTATAACGAAGTGGGGACGCGTTATAGTAATAGCTAATTTGAATCTTTTCAGTCACACATTTTCGAATTTTAGCACGAAATTATACACCTTTAGCGTATGAAATAATTACAACAAAAAAATTACTTCGAAAACATGAGACGCTAGATAATTTTTTAGAATTGGAACATTTCATGAAAAAAGTCTAAAGTAGAAAATTTTCTTAAAATTTTTATCTACCTAATAGTGAATTAAATATATGTACGGGTCGAATCTTAAACGTGAAATATTCGATTTTTCAAATATTTCTGTCATATCCGCGCGGTAAATTTGCTAAATTCCATTTTTTTCATTATTTCAAACGAATGCCGGAAATTTATAATTCTTACAGACCGACTACAATTTTTTTTGTTCACTGAAATGTCTCGTCGCTATAATTGTGTTCTGTTGGTAACCAGCAGTGTCCCGAAGTCCTTCATATTTACTTATATTCGAGGGATCGTGTACACTATTCATTTAGGATGTTCTTGGTCTTCCTATTTGTGCTTTTAACTTTATCCTTTATTATATTTTTAATCGCATTATTGCGTCTTATTACGTTTCCTAACAGGTTTATTGTTCGCTTTACAATAACGCCGTCAGAAATTATTTAGACAAAAATCTCATTCGCTTCATAAAAAAATTGCCCATGATTCGAAATATAAAGAATACTTCATATTTTCTATAGGTACATAATAAGGAAAAATCATCTTAAATAACATTAATCGACAAGTCAATATTTGACATCAAATATTAAGTTAGAAAAAAGAAGTTGATAATTAATAACTTTCAAACGTCGACTATTCATCCTTTCCATCACAATGTTCCGTATACGGTACATGAATTTGTTTACTTCTAACATAATTGTCCGTTTTCCTAAGAAGTATCGATCCTAAAAGGAATATTTATTTAACGCGTTAAAAATTATATAAAATCATCTAAAAAGCTAAAGTAGAAATGTTACTTTATATTTCATCTGTTCGACTTATTCTGTACATAGAATATCCAATATCTCGAAAATATAATCACCTGTCCGAATAGGTTCAAGTATATTTTATTTAACTA
Organism: Coronaproctus castanopsis; assembly: GCA_032883995.1. Classification (NCBI taxonomy): domain Eukaryota; kingdom Metazoa; phylum Arthropoda; class Insecta; order Hemiptera; family Monophlebidae; genus Coronaproctus; species Coronaproctus castanopsis. Next base: position 115,325,531 of record CM065052.1, read on the forward strand.
TCATTCGTTACTTCATACATTTTCGTAATGTCACAGATAATGTGCGAATCGTTGAAAATTTACACGTTCCCAATTTCAGGTTATTAATCCCGCGATAAAATTAACGTTAAATTTTTTCTAGATTTTTCTTAATCGAATATCTCGTCGATTTTTAAAACTAAATAATATCCGATGTAGTGTAAGTATCATCAAAACGGAGAAAAAAAGATAAATTGGTGAAACCGTTGGAATGTCTGAAAGTGTTATTCTACGAAACTTCGATTTCATCGTGCTCAAACGAAATAAACATACGGGTGTATATATATCATCATCATTTCCCACTCGTTATCCAAGTATGGAGTATCTATTTCTGGGTCCTAAAGTGGCTAATTAAACCGATTCATCATTCGTTCCGCATGCATCGTACGTAAAGTATTAATGTGATCTACTCCAGTCGTTTCGAGTAACCTTTTCCTTTCATCCGTAGCTCGAGCGTCCATGTCTCCAGGTTTTGCGGTCCACTGCTAGTTTCTACCATTTCTCGAAAACAATTTCGCATTTCTTCACTATTCGACACAAATAGTCTTTGTACTCAGACATTCCCATTCCCATCGTCTTCTATAATTCCTGTCCATTTCCCAATATCATAACCTACCTGGTCATCAAGAGCCTTCCTCGTGTACGGCGACTTTCAATCGGCCACCACTACGTCGTATACGTTTGGTCCACCTATATAACTTTTTATAAGACGATCGGTGAAGATAATTTCGTATTTCTTAACCGTCTCAGAAATACATGATAAAATTCGAATACAAAATTATAAATGTTATACGCGTGTTCATTATACAATACTGCTTCTTAGTTGAACTGTAGATAATTAATTGAGACATTTAAAAATTTTGTTAGCATTAAAATTTCACCTACCATATAACGAACATCGCGAAGGAGCAATTCAAACGACATCTATCGGGGAAATACGTCAGTTTATATTTAAACATAAATAAATAAAACTATACATTACCGGCGTTATAAAGGTAAATATAAAATTCAACTTAATAAACGACATCGGAGCAAACACCCCGAAAACATCAAAAATCTCTATCCGATAACAGGACCAAGATGATACGAACGCAATAATAATAATAATAATAATAATAATAATGATAATTCATAATAATAATAACGGGTAATCCCGAGGGATGCACGGGTTGCGAGTTATTACGTATCAGTCTGCCGGATTTCCTCAGTCATCCGTACAAACCTTGTAACCATTACCGTTTACAATACTCTATCGTTACGTGTTGATGACGGTGATTACTATACGAAAAGGGATAAACTACTCGCTGGCAACAAACGAATACAACAAGTTTCGAATATTTAAAAGCATCCCCTTCCGAATATCCCTCGATTACTCTTTGTTAGTTTACGTGAAAGGGATGAAGTACTGTTTCCGTTATTATTTAGACAGCGCGATATCGCTATGATACTTGCAAACGGAATTTACATCGATAGCTTTTTAACAACAAATCGAAAAAAGAGGGAAATTTTACCGAGTTCTGACGTAGTAATAATAAATTTAAAAAAAAAAAAACGAATGAATTTGAAACGACACAAAATTCAGAAAGATAAAATTGTTGACTATAGTATACTATACATTGTGTGCATATACCCGTGTGTATACCTGTGTCTGTGTGCCTTATTATATATAATGTACACATCGTATCGTGGAATATATTAAATAAACAAAAATATGCAAAATACAAAACGATTCACCCACTTGAAATATGAACGTATTTTTATCCGTTTAGACGGAAAAATTACACAAGTACACGATCGTGCATTTCGTGCAAAGTTTTCAGTTTGTTGGGGTTCGCAGCGAACACAAGGCCGAGTTGACTAGTATAATTTTAATGGACGGAAAGGGCGAGTTTTAAGTATTTCGTCGATAAAAACTTTTTCTATATAATATTTATTTAATAACTTCTTCTATGACGTTTGTACCGCCAAGTTATTTAGTGACATCGTGCGACATCAACGGGAAATTGCATAGACCGCTTTCATTCCCGTAAGCTCAGTTGTTGTTTTTTTGCACTTCCTCGACTTCTATATCATTCTTGGTATATTCCTAGCGCATATAGTATGTACAAGTGAGTCAGTTTTACTTGTAATTATAAACTGAAACCCTAAATTCCGACTTATTCGAAGTATTTTTATTTAATATTTACCATCTAGTCTCCCGGAATGCTCGAAATTTCACTGAGACGACATGTCGTAGATGTGAGAATAAATATTTTTTAAATATGACATATTTTCGAATAGAGTTTACTAAATCTTTGAGTTGTCTATGTTCGACTTTTTTTCTTTACGTGTCTACGATCTATATTGCTGAAATCTTAGATACTTTTTTGAAATGTGCAAATCGGATGTTTCGCACGACCGAATAATAATAATAATAATAATAATACAATTTTACAGCGCACGGTTTTTACGATTTTTCTAATGAAAATTTAAAAAGTATCGGGGTTAGTTTAATTAGTATAATCCGGAGGAGAGGATTTTGTATTTTTCCGAGATTGTCAATTCAAATCAACGCTATTTACTGCCGTCCGAAATACATAAACATCTCAGCTTCAGGCATTTAATACGACAGAAGTTTCGCGATTTGGACGTTCATTCCATCCATTTCTGATATTCGCTTTATCAGCGTGAACACTAGGAAAATATGACGTAAGTACTTCATGATTTCCATGAGGCGCTACCTATAAGCGATGATTCGGTTTAAGATGACGCAGACGGATCGAAATTTAAAATTTCTATCGTACGGAATGGGCAATCGATAAAAAATCTAAAAAAATGATTGTCCTCGTAAAATTATTAAAAAAGAAAAACGTATACGTACGCGTGCGTTTCTTTGTATGTAAATCAAAATGTAGAACAATCGTTTTAGAAAATTTTCGGAATAGAAATAGGCGGTAAATGGAATCTGATTTATTTTCCGCTACGTTAGTCAAAACCGTGAAAAAGGAGCTTCTTCAGAAATATGGTGTAAGGATAAAAAGAAATTGGAAGCAGTGGAAACTTGATCATAGAGAAGATTATTGAAAGTATAGTGTCACAAACTAAAACATCTATAGAGTGACCCACAGAAAACGGACTTTTTTTTAATAGCGCAGTTGCCACTACAACGCAAACCGTGTTAATGTACACACAAGAGATTCGTTTCTATCCAGTTTCAGTTAGCATAGCATCCTATAACGGAAAGGAGCGCGGCGTTTTGTGTGGAACGTTATTTTCAAAATGAACCGATCACGGCAGTGCGAAGAGAGTTTTGAAAATAATTCAAAGTTACGTGATTTTTTTGTAGTGATAGAACCGCCTTTACGAAACACGTCCAGGAGCTCTGAAAGATTTCGAAGAAATTTCAAAAATTCAGCGACCTATGCTGGAAAAGTCTTCGAAAAGTTTGTAAAGACCGAATGTCTCTGTATTGTTACAATATTATGTTCCACAAATGATTCTAAGCTAATCTCTCGTTTTCATATTTTTAAATAGAATTCATGTTATCGAAAAAACAACAAAACCGTGCGTCTTCTCTGGGTCACCCCCCTAATATAAATTTATAGTAATAAATAAAAATAATAATAATGTGGGGCTTTATCTGCTTCCATACAATGATAGATTCATTCGCCCTGGAGTCAACGATACTAAACAAAAATCTACACCATCGTCATCTTTAATCACGATTAATTTCAGATTTATTTTACCTACTAGCGTTAGTCGTCCTATTTCAATTCCTTCCGGTATTGACTTCGCAGCTCGTAAAAAAAGTGTTTGTCGATATTGGCAATTACCAATTTTCGCGCGTTTACGTAGGAAAATTTGTTTATTTATTTTTTTAATGATGATTTTTATTCTTCGTTAACGTGGTGCCTTGCGTACGCCAGCATTTGCTCCATACACGGATGAATAAAGAGCATAGATAATAAACGATATCACGAAAATCAGCGATAGAACTTTCCATTCATTATTCACGAGAATTTCATAGTTGGTACCACCGGAGGGAATTGACCTTCGGACGCTATAGATAAATAACACATCTGTCACGCATATTTTTACATAATACGCGGTCGACACAAGGACGACTGGATCTTAACGAGGTGTGTCAGGGTTCAATGTTTGACCGGATTAATTCGTTTGACGCCTTGGTTCGTGACTATCTGTTTATTAGACGGATGCTAGTTCTACGTACGAAGTCTGCCGGAGGTGGTTGATATATATCAGTTCATTTCATAAAATGCCTTTGTGTCCTGGCATCCACGCAAAGTTAACGCGATTATTTTTGGCTATCGAATTTTTGTAATTTCCCGTTCATTTATGAACATACAACAAAATAAGGACGATCGAGTCCGTGCATACGAGAGGAAGTCTTCGTTAAACTGGATTACCAGGTCGACTGCATGACCTAAGACATATAGTTCGGTACCAAGAACTGAGAATGAGCAGCGTATTATGTTGGATTCGTTTAGAAGTATCGTACAGTGTTCCTGATTTGGAGCCGTCAATAAATATGTAAAATTTCCAATCTTTAAATGAAATAGATCAATGTAGGGTGAAACATAAATATGGAAAGATTTTTGGTGGCTGTTGAACGATACAGATGTCGGTGCTTGCAAACGGCACCATGTAAGCCTTAGTCGTAGAAAACCGTTCTCGACGAAGATAAAGTCGCTATTCTCCATTTTCGAAAATGATCCGATCGTTAATGTAACATTTTAAATAGACAATCGTCTCCTTTGAAAGTTGATTATTTTTTTTTCTATAGCCTTTTGGCGTAAAAATGGTTTGGAGCGTATACCATTCTACACAACTTTGTTATTCCGCCTAAACACGATTGTCTTAGAAAATTTTGTAAATATCGATGTATTAATGGCGGTCAAGATGAAGGATATTGTTTTCCAGAAATTATTGTAAGCTAATCTCTCGTTATCCTATTTTTAAATAAAATTTCATTCAAAAATTTTGATCAAATGGTTTTTGAGTTATTCAGAAAATAAAAAAACCGTCCGTCTAGTAATATTTTAACCGATTGAAAGGAAAGTGAACTTAGTAATTACCAGTCCGCTTAGAAATGAATTAAAAATAAAAACATTTAAAATATTTTTTTTGCTAGGCAAATATTTTTATTCCCAGCAACATTAAAAAAGAAACAAAGAAAAAGGTGTTCAACTTTATCGGACAACTTTGATTAGTGTCGTTTACGAATAGTAATAATAATAATAATCGATATTTAAGGGGAGATATGAGCGAAAGAAGCGGCAGTCGCTTTTCGGAGGATTTGAAAAAACCGATTCTAAAAGCGATAAGTTCGCATCAAAATTTAGCCGTGGACAAATGCGAAAATTTATTACTGTTGACCGAATCGGTGGATAAACATCGTAAACGAGCTCGCGATAATCGTTTAAAACGATTAACCATTTTAAAATTAGTCGAAAATCAACGAGCCGATGAAAAAACGGTCGAAGATGATTTATCGATTTTATCCTATAGGGAATTATTTCACAAATTAAAAATGGAACAATGCGCGAAAAACGCTTCGGAATTACACGAAGAAATTAAGCAGCACATCGACTTGATGAATACTTTAAAAAAATTACTATTAAAAGCCGAATAATAATCGGAAATTTATTATTATTACAAAAAAAAAAAGTAAATTAAATTAAATTAAATAAACGAACATAAAATAATCTACGGACGATGTTGCAAAATTGAAGCGGACGAATTAGAGGATTAAAACAAATTTTAATCGGTCTCTCATTCGTTTGAAATTAGAAAAAAACGTGACTTTATTAAATTAAAAAGTACTTATATGCATACATATATATATATATATACACATGCATATATATATAATGCATATATATACATTTTAATTTTTTGTAATGTGGAATGTAGTGATTTTTTTATAAAAAATCAATTGAAAATTAGTTAAATCACTAATATTTATTTTCTTAAAGAAAACACAAAGCTTTTCGGCATTTACGCCATTATCAAGTGAAACATTTTAAAACATCATAATTTTAAAAATATAAATTAAATATAATTACTTAAAAATATGTGATGGTGATTGTGAAAATATACTCCAAAAATGCTGTTCTGCTTCTGTTCTGTCTTTGATTTGTTGAAATTTAATATCAATATATTTGTTTATTAATTTTGTTTTTTATATTAATTTTTTCTTCAATACTATTTTCCGGATTCTGTAAAAGTTGTATACTGGTGGAATTTTAAATTTTTCATTTACTGTTGCGATGTATGATGTCCAAAAGTAAAATATAAAAATATACGAACACAAAAATTTTTAAAAAACACAATTTTACAAGTAAAATGAAAATAAATATTAAAAATCTGAAAAACAAAATTAATAAACAAATATATTGATATTAAATTTCAACAAATCAAAAAATAGACAGAACAGAAGCAGAACAGCATTTTTGGAGTATATTTTCACAATCACCATCACATATTTTTAAGTAATTATATTCAATTTATATTTTTAAAATTATGAAGTTTTAAAATGTTTCACTTGATAATGGCGTAAATGCCGAAAAGCTTTGTGTTTTCTTTAAGAAAATAAATATTAGTGATTTAACTAATTTTCAATTGATTTTTATATATACACATGCATATATATGTATATATATATATATGTATATATATATATGTGTGTGTGTGTGTGTGCAAATTAAATCTATCTACACGTAAGAACTTTAAATGGAGGAAAAGACATAGCGAAAGGATGAAAGCAGTTTAGAAAAAAGAGAAGAAAAATGGCGCGGCTTACAATATAAAACATCAGTGGCTGATTCGTAATATGAATAATTATGTGTATATATATGTATGTTGTATATATATATATATATATATATATATATATATATCATCATCATCATGTAGTGGTTTGCTAATTTCTTCCACAACTGACGGTTTTCTGTTTTCCTCTTCATATCCGTATATCCTGTGCTACCAGTGTCTTCTATTAGTTGCTGTGTGTATATTGATTTATTGGTCTTCCCTTTCCGCGTTTCCCATTCATCTGTCCTTTAATAATTATCTTTAATAAGCTTTCATGTCTTAAAATGTGACCGATCATATTAGTTCTTCGTTTTATTATTTTTTTCCACGATGTTCTTCCTTTGCCAATTTTTTCTAAGACCTTTTCATTTGTTAATTTATCGGTCCATCTTATTTTCAGCATTCTCCTATAGCACCATATTTCGAAGGCTTCTATGTTTTTTTTCTCCGCCTTTCCAATCATCCATGTTTCACATCCGTACAACGCTGCATTCCAAACAAATAAGGTTAAAAATTTTTTCCTCAAATTTGTACTTATAGCTTGGTCGGTTAAAATATTTTTCCGATCGTAAAAAACTTGCTTTGCTTGATTGATCCGTTTTTTAATGTCCTTGCTAGATCTATATATACACTCTAGCTGACCCTACTTAATTTAGCGACCCTGCGAAACTTGTGATGAAAGCAGTTTTTGAAAAAGGAGAAAAAAAACGGCACGGCCAGTTGACAATATAAACAAGTAAAGTTACAGGCAAAGGACCGAGAAAATACCATCGTTTGACTATAAGTAAACATCAAAAACTTCGGACACTGGCTACAAACAGGATACAATGGCTTCAGCGACAAGGCATTGCCTTTATAATAAAAAAAAAATTCAAAATGAAAAAGCAAAAAATAGGAAATTTAAAATTAGACCGAAATCGACGCGAGAATAATAATAATGAACCGAATAACAGACTTTAAACTGGAACGATGTAACGATTTTTATTCGTCGCGAAAAAAATTACGAACCTTTTTAAACGTCACTTAATATTTAAAAACCCCAAACGCCTCCCTCTTCTCGTTAATTAACAGTTCGAGGGAAAAATCGAAACTCTTTAGAATTTTAATCGAATCACGTTCTGCATGACCCACGAACGTATCGTCTATTCAATATAGATGTTCTCGACCTTCCTCTAGGTCTTTTGCTTGAAATTTAATTGCCCTTAAAGCTATTGACAACAAGCTGAAAATTCGATCGACGACAGCGAAATAATTAACATTACTCTATATTGTAAAACAGAGAAAAAAACAATATACATTTTATTCTATATCGATCAACTGCTGAACGCAGACATTGCCCAATATCTGATCTTTATTGCGCATTTACCGCTGAGTGTGTAGCGGTATTTCTATCCTTATCATTCTTAATTTATATGAAGCTTGCAGGTAATTATCTCATTATCACCGACTCACAAAGCATTTTGAAGGCTATTCCATTCATCATGTTGAACCTTAATCATCTGAAAAACTTAACTATATTTGTGTCTTTCTTATTGGCACCGAGACAACGGAAATTCTAGATTCATTAGCTAAAGGTGGGTCTTCTAGTGGTGTGGTACTCTCTTCAGTTTCAGTTTCAGCATTTGATATCATACATTTTATACAGTCGAAACGTAAGAAACTATGGGAACAGACATATGTGGAGTGTATACAGCAAAACCGTCTCTTCCTAAATTTCCATGGTTTTACTTTTTTAAAAACATTAAGTGTAGAGGAATTGTACTCATCAGCATAGTGAGATTCGGGCATTATGCAGCTTAGAGAAACTCCTTACTGCCTTTTACATACTGGACGTACAATTTGCAATCGTGATCACGTGTTCCTTGAATGCCCTTCTTTAATAACACTGATCTGTACCTTAAAATACTGCGCTCGTTTCTTAATGGTCCTCCGTATAATTCATTTTATTTATTTGTGTATATATATATATATATATATATATATATATATATAACATGTAGCCTCTGAAGACTGGAACGGAGGTGTAAAGGTTGGAGGAAAACGAATAAGTAATCTAAGATACGCAGATGATATAATTGCCGCATCAGAAGATGAAATGTTAAAATTTTTAGATAAAATAAAAGTCATAAGTCAAGAAATCGGACTTGAAATAAATAAAACTAAAAGTAAAATTATGATTATCGATAAACAAAATAAAAACAACCATATGCAACATATGGGCGATCTACAAGTGGTAGACGAATATATATATATGTCTCGGGACGATTATTACCAGCAGAGGAGGATGCACTGAAGAAATTAAAAGGCGGATTGCAATTGCAAAGACAGCAATGTCTAGATTATCTTTGGAAGAGTCACGACGTAACTACGCTGACGAAAATAACATTAGTGATGTCAATCTTTCTCTATGCGTCGGAATGTTGGACTCTCAAGAAAAAAGACGTTCGCACCATAGAGGCGTTTGAAATGTATTGTTGGAGGCGGATGATGAGAATACCATGGACGGCAAAGCGATCTAACATCTCAATATTGCAGGAGCTTGGAATAAATACACGGTTGAAAGACACGGTACAGCAAAGGATTGTTACTTATGTAGGACATATTTTCAGGAATAATGGTCTTGAAAAGCAGATTATACGATGCAAGATGGAAGGTACCAGGAAATGTGGGAGAACACCCCGTTAAGATACATATATATCAAATAAAGCAACTGGTCGGAATACCACACTATGTCAGCGGATAAGATTGGTCGAAGACAGAGCAAAATGGCGCAGAGTTGTTCAGCAGATCGGTTCATAAGACTCACGATGCTCGGATCGAGTGATCGGCGAAGAAGAAGAAGATATAACATGTGTAGGAAAATGCGAAACAATTGCTACTCGGCTATTGTTTCTCTCTCCTAACCTAATCATTTACCGGGATAAATAATTTCCTCTCCCACGTTGTCAATTATTCTCGACTATGAAGCGCTCGGTTAACAATTAACTTTCGAATTACTTATTAGTATTTAATAGCTGATACGAAAATTAACCTTTTTATGTTTCGAAATAAATTTCACGCTTAATATTTGCATCGGAATTTCTTTTTAATTTTTTATTAATCGCCTTTACCGAATCGCTTCTTCTTGTTTTTATTATTCCAGACGAGCTCGGACCACCTCGCAACTCACACCGTCCAAGTCGTTCGGTTGACGAATAATTTCGCGCGGAACTGTCGAAACTCCCTATTGTCGTCAAAACACAGTGTATTAGCGTAGTAAGGGAGAAATCAAAACGCGTGACAAAAGTCAAGATTACTCTATTACGTCTACCTCGATCTTCTACTAGTCGAGTATCCGTTTAGAGAGGGTTGCGAGATTCGAATTAAAAATCGAGCACGCCTACGACCGACTGAACACTACTACTACGCGTAACTAGCAGGCGCCTCAGGCATCATTAATTACTTTAAAGTTTTCCGGAAATCCTGCCTGGGTGTTCTCCGCTCTTCGATAATATTCTTCTGCTTGTTTCGTTCAATTCATTTATTCGCCTTCTATTACTATTAAACCAGTCAGTCGCGAGCAAGTTGGAACAAAAATATAGACACGCTCGTTCCTCTAAGTTGTTAAGGCTGATTAATGATTTAAGAACAACGCCAGTTTAGTAATAGAGTATCATATAAACTCGTACAACCAGCTAGAAAACTGCTCGTCACAACATGATTACCGAAATGACTCTTTTTCACTCGTCGCGAATTGATAGAGACGACCCTTTAGATTTTTCCGGGACGGAGGGAATGATTTCCTAAGCTAGAGTAAAAGAAACTAACCTTCGTTGTCGTCGTCGTCGTCCGGAATTTACATGACTCGGCATCTTTATTCATTCTCATCTTGTCCCTCTATTAAATTTTCCATCGCCTTTTTTCGCTCTTCCCGGTATCTTCAACAACAGTCTCGGTTACAATCGCGAAGATGATATCGAATTATTTTTCGACCGTCTTTCTACAACAGCGGCAGTATTACACGAATCGACGTCATTAGCAAATAACGGTAATGGATATAATTGGAAACATTCCTACACCTACTTCTCCCTTGAATTTGCAACAATCATTTTATACAACGACCGTAAGTTTCAGTATTTTCAATTATACATACAATGACGGAAAATTACGACGCGTGGGACGATGATACATTATTATATTATTATTATTATTATTATTATTAATAGTTAGTAGTAGGTTGCAGTAGCAATAATAAATCATAACGAGATCAACCGCTGTCACCCTACTCGGACAATCCAGCGATATTTGCGGAAAAAACCCACCATAGAAAATAAGATTACTTTCGACACGGATGGTTTAACATTAACTAGTGCGATGATGAGGTAGGAGATAAGAGAAAATATTTCGCGTGTGTATTCGTTCTCTGAACGCCATCAATTTTATTACGGAAGACGTATTTTCCACGAGCAGTCAGACGATCAATTTTATTTTAAAACGTCTAGATTATATTCATTCCGTACGAACGAGCTGAAAATAAAAAATGACTTTACAACGTACATATCATGCCCCCCCCCACGTTTAAAGTAAAAAAAAGTTCAATCCAACGCGTAAGAATATCGAAAGCTTTGAATATAATGGCATGCATATATATATATATGTATATATATAATATTAATTACGCTCAGTTTAAAAATCTGATATATTAATTCGAGGTAATGGACAAAATTGAAATCTAATATTTTTGGCGAACGGCATTGTCGTAACATAAATTAAATAATAAATCAACGGCGGACATTAAATTTTATATAATTTTTTAATTATACAATGCTGCTTTTTAAAGCTGAACCGTACATAATTTTCAATGTATTTATACAAATATATTCACGTTAACTAGAAGATAGAAAAAAAAAATTGTCAACGTTAAAAGTTCACGCACCATATAGTGGACATTGTGACTGAATAGGTGAAAATAAAAAAAATTTTATACAGGACTGTAGATAATTTTCAATGCAGTTATATAAATAAATATTCTTAAAATGGAGATATTTCACGGTAACCAGAAAATAAAAAAAAAATATTTTAAAAGTTAGCTGTAATTTACATTAGAGATTCACTCGGTAAAAAAATTCGAAACAAGCTGTCATTATTGATAATTCTCATGCAGCAATCATTAAAATCAGTAATTACACAATCAAACATTAACAACCAATTGCTAAGGAGATAATTGAAATTTTATATGCTAATCGTTCGCGCTGTCCATTACTAATATGGTTTGCAAGTCATTCTGGCATTGTTGAAAATTATACAGCAGTTATGGGGACGGCTAATATGCGTCCAATCCCTAATCTTCTATCAGCCTATGTAGAAGAAATGTACTGTATAATAGATGTATACAACTTCGCACGAAATGGAATAGTAGTCCAATTTCGAATAAAGTACGAACGCTCAAGTCGGATATCAATTTACGGTTAACATTCACCTACGCTAACGCGTCTTGAAGAAATATTAGTCGTTTACTACAAGGACACAGGTATCTTACACCTAGTCGTTTGATGTCAAGAGAAATATCCCGACCTGTTCGCGCGACAGTAGAAAATTAACAGTAGATCACATTCTACTTCACTACCACAAATACTTCACTACCACAAATACTTCAACACGATCTACCGACTCAGAGAAATAAAATCGTTAAAAAAAAAATGAATCAAAATATTTTAGAAAAATACCCATTTCTAGGCCTCGCACACAAAATCTTCCCTCTATACAACAAATTAATAAAACGACATGTGTAAACCTTAAAGCATGGCAATATTCTTACTGATAATCAAGACGATGGTGAAACTAAGGAGGCGCCATCATCTGCTGCTAAAAGGAATTTACCGTCAAAACTAACAGTAAGTGGTGTTAACAATTTCACATTGTTTTGTAAGACAGTTGGTGAAAGCTCGGTGATGATAATCATATTTACAAAACCTTAATGGAGACGTCATTGTCTCTGCTAAATCTGCCGATGCATTTCGCAATATTATCGGTCTTATTAAATTAATGAACAAAGAGCTGGAACAAAACAAGAAACATCCCCTTCATGCGACCTCTTACCACACATACAAGCTGAAAACAGAGAGACACTTTTCGGGTAGTAATTCGAGGTATTGATTTAGACGAGTTAAAAAATGAAATAGAAAATATGGGTGATCGTGTCATAAATATTGTGAACATATTTTCGTGACAACGATAAGAAAATTATTAAAAGGTACAAGAAAGCGTATCCTTTATTTTATGTGGATCTTGAGTCGAAAGAGAATAATAAAAATGTGTACGAAATTACACACCTAGTTTACGCTAAAGTTAAAATTGAGGAATCGCATAAAAATTCTTCAACTCCTCAATGCAAACGGTGCCGAAGATGGAACCACACCAAACAAGGGTGCTTTCCTCCCAGTGAATGTTTTAAATGTGCTCAAAAACACGAATCTACATCTTGCACTTTAAAAGATCCGGCAAAATTTAAATGTACCAACTCTGGAGACTTAACCGCACCGCCAATTATAAAGGCTGTCAATTTTACAGTGATGTTGAAAAATTAAAAAAAAAAAAAAAAGCCTTTAATTGTTGCCCCAACGGGTACAGCAAAAAAACACAGATCTTTCCAGATAGGTTCAAAGCAATGTAACATGTGCCTCAGCAGCAAAAAATGACACCAAACCCCAAAAAACACATCAACAATCAATGGAAAATAAAAAAAGTAAATTTCCAAATAAAAACTACGCAACTTTCAGAGCCGTCGTATAAGGATATTATGGCTGCTCTGAATGATATAACAAAGGAAATTACTTCCATTTTTAAGCGGCTAAGTAAGCTAGAAGGAAATTTTCCGATAGATAGCAATAAGCGTAATATAAATCGCAAAAAATGACGGAATATTTGTCTAGAATAATTACATGGAATGCAAATAAGGAATCGTCTTCTTGAACTAGATTCATCTGCTTTCATAAGATTGACATTGCTCTTATTTCAGAAACACACAACGAGGAATTGCCCTAAAATCAAAGATTATATTATCTATCACACCTCTCATCCTGATGGTGGTGCACACGGAGGATCGGCTGTAATAATAAAAAAATATATAGATCATTCTATTCAAAAAGAATATTATAAAGAATATGCGCAAACTACTTCTGTAGCTATTCAACGCAATCGCACAATAGTTAATATTGCTGTTGTGTACTTACCGCCTAAGTACAACCTAAAATGAGACAATTATGAGTATTTTATTAATCATGTTAGTCAACGATATGTGAGAAGCGGTGACTATAATACGAAGAATAAAACGTGGTGATCAAGAATAGTTCGTTTCAGAAATCAGAATATGGCACGTGTTAAATAGTACATATAGTAACTGTTGTTCCTGCACTTTATCGAATGTATTTTACCGTATATGTGTGTGTGTGGGGAAACCCAGGTTATGTGCGTTTATGTTTGGTATGCGTGTGTACGTAAACTTATGATAGTTGTTGTTATCGTATATATTAGTCACTGTCGTACTGGTACCGGTCGCGAGTATTTCGCATTATACAGTCCACTTTTTCGTTGATATTACACGTTTTAAAATATTTCGTTTTGTATCGTTCGTACGTGTTTGTTTAGTATTAACACGGTCATCTCCGGGCCGGATTTTTGTTTAGTTATAAAACACGACTAACACCGTATCGGATAATCGTTAGCAACATTTGACAATATTTTCGTGGTCGTGGTACGCGGTGAGTTCGTTCCGATTTGTTAATAGTATTATTCAGCGTTATTTATTGATATAATTTAATAAAATGGAAGCAAGCGAAAGACAATTGAGAGCGGCAAGGAGAAGTATTGCTAATGGCAGAGCCAAAATAAAGCAGTTCGTAAAAGAAGAGTTCGTCACGGAAGTAAAGATTCATTTAGACGTATTTAGAGAATCGGTTGAAAAATATGATAGCATTCGTGATAAGATAATTAGAAGTTGTGACGCAAAACAGTTTGAAAAATGGATGGACGAGCGAGAAGAAATTGAAAAAATCGATTTAGAATGTAGAGTTTTCTGTTCACGATTGTTAGAAAATTCTACAGGATCGATAATATCGAATTCTGAATGCTCCTCTAGATTAGCATCGTTAGAATTACCAAAATTTAACGGTGATTATCCTTTTTGGACTAGTTTCGCTGATTCATTTAAAGTTGCAGTCGAGAAAAGTAATATATTAAACATTGAAAAATTACTGGTATCTAAAATCCTGTTTAATTAGTGAGGCAAAACACGTCATACAAGATCTGTCGCTAAGTAACGAAAATTATAAGGAAGCATGGTCGATATTAGAAAACCGACAACCTAGGAAGATAATTAATGCGCATTTTAAAAGATTAGTCTCGGTTGTTCATCTCAATGATTGTCGACGTCTAACAGCGTTAGTAGACACCTTTATTGAGAACACGCGTGCCTTAGAAACGCTAATAATAGTTTTGATAATAATTTAGTAGTCTGTTTACTATTTGGAACGTTTAGATGTTGAAATTAAAAACTCTTTTGAAATGTCATTAAAAACGGTAGAATACCCGACGTTGACCAGTTTCTTCGCCTTTCTAAGTTTACGCTGTGCCGCATTAGAAAATTCGTGTTCGGCCACCTCCAGTATGATTTTACCATCTGTTAAGAATAGAAATAATTTGAAATCTCAATCGTTCATTGTACAAACGCATCGTAGGTGTGTTGTATGTAACGAAACACACGGACTTTTTCGTTGTAAAAAATGTTTGTCTATGAGTCCACGTAAGCGTTTCGAAGTCATAAAGGTGAATAAACTTTGTATCGGATACTTTAAAGCTGATCATCGAATAGCTGATTGTACTCTTTCCGTAAATTGTAATACCTGTCAGGGTAAACACAATTCGTTGTTGCATTTTAGTAAAGTAACGGAAAGTACTATGAGTTCTCAAAAATCGTCTGTCGAAAATAAAGACAAAGATTCGCTCGAGAGCGTGATAATCGCCGCTCCCTCAACCAATTTGTCTAACTGTTATCAACAACAATAGTTCTTATTAAGTACAATCGCGATGTGGTGCATGAAACTCGAGCTCTCTTAGATAACGCTTCACAAGGAAATTTTATTTCGAAAAAAAATTGTCGCGTTTTTTAAAATTAAAAACGGTTAGTAAAAATATAGCGATATCAGGTATGTCGCACGACATCTGCAAATGCGATTGCAAATTGTAAAATCAGCTCTAAATATTGAGATTTTGAATTGAATATCTCCGCTGTTATACTTGATCGTATATCGACAACCCTCCCCAGTTTTGCATTCTCGATTTCGCATAATGACCCCAATTGGGAATATATTCGTGATAAATTTCTCGCGGATCCTCGTTTCAACGAACATCGATTTGTTGCTAGGTGCCGAACACCTTTACAACTTGTTACTGAACGAAACAGTTATTGGTCCCATGGGTTATCCCATTTTGCAGTTATCGCAGTTCGGCTGGTTATTATCGGGATCAGTATCGCAAATGAAAAATTCGAAGCTTGATGTATAATTTAAAAAAGTTTTGGGAGATTGAAGAAGTTATCGCTGATAGAACTCAATTACTGAAGAGGAACTACACTGTGAGACTTTGTATGAAAAAACACCAATTAGAAATGATGATGGACGTTATACAGTTCGGTTACCATTTAGAATAACCGAACCAAAATTTAACAAGTCAGTTTGCATAGCGGAACATCGTTTAGATTTATTAGAAAAACGTTTATATAAAGATCTTGTATTACGAAAAAATTATAATAATTTCACGAAAGAGTATGTACATTTGGGGCATATGACCGTGACTAATGACGAATCTTTATATATACTGCCTCATCATCCGGTATTTAAGGAGAGAAGTTCGACTACTAAACTACGTGTAGTTTTTGACGTTAGTTAACCCGTTCAAGGAGGAAAGTCGTTGAATGATGTACTTGCAATGGGACCCCAGGTACAGGAAGATTTGTTTAATCATTTAATTCGTTTTCGAACCATCGGTGTAGCTTTGGTTGGTCATATTGAGAAGATGAATGATTTTGGTACATCCTTCAGATCGTAAATATCAGCATATACTTTGGCGGGATGATTTATCTTCACCGGTAAGAATGTATGCTCTTAACACGGTCACATACGGTACTAAACCGGCTAGTTATTTGGCTACTAAGACACTTCAGCAGTTAATCGTAGACGTTAAATCTACGTATATATTAGGTTTAAAGGCATTGAATTACAACTTCTATATGGACGATTTTATTGGTGGAGCTGATTCTCTGGACGAGGCTATAGAATTGCAGATGGAATTACAAAAAGCGTTAGCTTCAGCAGGGATGCGAATTCGTAAATGGGCGTCTAATGATATGAGAGCATTGAACACGATCCCGTTAGAAGATCGTGCAAATAATTTCTGTCTTACCTTGAATGATATGGCGAATTGATTCAGACACTTTGTATTTTAATTCAAATAACGGTTTTGATTGTGAATTTTTATGCATTACCAACCGCTTGGTATTCTGAGTCCTTATATTATTCGTGGAAAAATACTGACGCGACAGCTATGGTCGCTACATCTAGAATGGGATTCATGGAAAGATTTTAGCGAAGATTTCAAGTTAATCCAAAATGCTTTGAAGAATTTATCGAGGAGTTGCATTGTTTTTCAGATGCTTCAGAAGTAGCTTATAGTGCGGCACTATATGTAAAATCTAACAACCATATTCGGTTATTATGTGCTAAAACTCGTATTGCTCCGTTAAAGAGCATCTCATTGCCACGTTTGGAATTATGCGGTACGTTCTTATTGTTGCGGTTATTATCAAAAATCTTATCGGCTTTACATGTGGTACCTAAGAAGATGATTTTATGGACGGACTATACGATCGTATTGGCATGGTTAGCTAAGTCCCCGAGTCACTGGACTACATTTGTCGCAAATCAGGTTTCTGAAATACAGAGTTTAACCAATACGTTTACGTGGAAACATGTTCAATCTTGTAATAATCCTGCCGATTTAGCAAACTTTATGTCGATTAGTAACCTGGTAGAATCAAAACTGTGGTGCAATGGCCCTGGATTCTTACTAAAAATCTATTAACGATGTAACTGATTCGTATCAAGAATTCACTACCATATTAGAGAAAAGCAAGTTGAAACCTGCGTGTAACGTTATGATAGATGCCAATTTTGTTGAACATTTTTCATCTTATACTCGGTTGCTTCGCGTTTTATATGTTGCGATTTATTCATCGTCGTCAGGATAGTGAATCTTATGAATCTGTTACAATTAATAATTTCGAATAGCCTTGATGACGGTTATTTGTACAATGGATCGCATTCTTAGAAGATATTAATCAATTACGCAAGGACGTGTTGTTGAGAAAACGCAGTAGGTTATCATCACGATCGCCTCTTATCGATCAAGAAAACGTACTTCGTGTCGGCGGTCGCATTTGTAATTCGTCGTTATCATATGAAAAACGACATCCAATTATTTTACCGGCTCACTCACATTTTTGTCGAATTTTTGTGAGGTACATACATGAAAAAAAATTATCACGCAGGACGGTCGTTTATCAAATCATACATAGCTGCTAATTATTGGTTTATCGGTGGTTTTATTTCAGTAGTAAAATATACAATTCGAAGTTGTGTACAATGTATACACGCGTTAAAGCACAGACAAGCCAACAGTTGATGGGACAACTGCCTTCAGAAAGAGTCTGAATTTCTCGACCTTTCGCTAACACTGGAGTCGATTTTGCTGGCCCATTTGTTTGTAAATGCGTTGGACACCGCTCGATTAAATACAATAAAATATATATTGCTATTTTTGTGTGCCTTGCTATTAAAGCGATTCACATAGAAATTGTGTCAGAATTAAGTTCATGTAAATTCATTCAAGCTCTGCAGCGATTCATCGCGCGTAGAGGTAAACCATTAAAAATGTTTTTGGATAATGGTACTAATTTCGTAGGGACACGTAATTATCTTAAATTGAATAACGATGAGTTACAAACGTTTGCTGCTGCTGAAAGCTTTGATTGGCATTTTAATCTGCCTTATGCCCCACATTTTGGTAGGTTGTGGGAAGCGGCTGTAAAATCTGCAAAATGTCATCTATTGCATGCGACAAAGGGAAATGTCCTTACATTTGAGGAATATGCAACATCATTCATTCGTATTGAAGCTGTATTAAATTCGCGCCCCTTATGTTCCAGTCATGATAACCAGAAGGGTGACGAAATACTGACACCAGGTCATTTTTTGATTGGTGATTCGCTTTCGAATATTCCTAGTATCGAAACAGAGGAAATCAGCTTATCTAGACGATTACGATTGATTAATATGTAAAAAAAAAAAGGAAATTGTGGAGCCGAGATTATTTGAACCAGTTACAGCAACGTGGCAAATGGCGTGTCATCAGTCCTAATTTAAATGTCGCTCAAGTAGTATTGATCAAAAATATCGCTACCAGACCGTTCGAATGACCGTTGGGAAGGATTGTTGGAGTTCATCCTGGATCAGATGGTTTAGTTCGGGTTGTAGATGTACAATCAGCTACTGGAATCCTGAGAAGACCCATATCTACTGTAATAGTTCTACCTGTTGATTCTGAACCGTCGGTTGGGCTGAGTATGTTCCTGAACTTTATGCAGATAAGAACGGTTGACGTCGAATTTAATTTACTGTATGTGTTGTGTGGGGAAACCCAGGTTATGTGCGTTTATGTTTGGTATGCGTGTGTGCGTAAACTTATGATAGTTGTTGTTATGGGGTATATTAGACACGGTCGTACTGGTACCGGTCGTGAGTATTGTCGTACGTTTTTCGTTTCGTATTATACAGTCCACTTTTTCGTTGATATTACACGTTTTAAAATATTTCGTTTTGCCCTTTATCGTTCGTACGTGTTTGTTTAGTATTTACATTGTATTTCAGGAGGTAGGCCGACTTACCGACCAAGCGATAAACGGAAAAACCTGATATAATTGACTTTTTCATTATAAAAGGTATAGCTACTAACTATGTTCACTCGGAGAACATCGAGGACCTCACGTCAGATCATTCTCCACAATTACTTACGATTAGCTCTACGGTGATTCAAAGGTCGAAAACGGAACTTACGCTCACAAACAAATTTACAAACTGGGAAAAGTTCCGTGTGAAACTTGACCAATGAATAAATTTGAAAGTGCGACTGAAAACGGCAGATGAAATTGAAACACGGCCCATTAATTTTATCGAAGCGATTCGCGAATTCGTTAAAGTTGCGACTCCAGATATTAAAAATAATAATAATCAGGAGACAACTCATCCACTCGAAACTCGTAATTTAATTACGGAACGACGACGAGCTAGACGGATTTAGCATCAATCACGCCATTGGATAAGAACGCCTTAAAGAGGGTAAGTAATCAACTTAATAAGTTAATAAAATAAGTTAAGAAGAAAACATTTAGATCGTATCTAGGAGGGCTAAGCCCGTAAGCAGATACTGACTTTTCCTTATGGAAAGCTTTTTTATTTTTTTTTATTTTTACTTTTATACGCGCAACTGTTAAGAAACAATAAGTACGTTTGCTGAGTGACCATAGCTTATTATAAATGTAAGAAGAAGCGTTCCAACGCACTTCCATAGCGTCGTACAGTTGTCAGCTAATCATGGGAACTCAGTATATCACACGAGGCCATCAGCGTTTTAGTCTTCGCGTACGCGGTAATTGATTTTCTGCTAAGGCTGATATTAGAGCATTACTATTGTAGGCCAACTTGTTGTGAAATTTTTTATATCTGGTCTTGACAACCTCTGCGACAAGCGATATGTTTAGATCTCGATGAATTATTTTATTCGAAACGAACCACGGAGCATTAATTATCTTTCTCAATATTTCGGATTGTACACTTTGGATACGATTCGTGTTTGATGATTTATAGCAACCCCGTAATTCGGAGATCCATACAGCCAAATGGGTTTTAGTAAGTTGTTATATAGAAGGACTTCGCTTGTATCATTTAATCTGGATCGGTGACCAAGTAGCCGCATCAACACAGAGTATCTTTTTCGTAGCTCTTGGTTCTTAATATTTAAATGATATCTCAAAGTTAAACGGCTATCGAGATAGAAGCCAAGATAGCGGACACGAGCAGAGCTAGGGATAATAGCATTATTGATACGTATGGGATTGCACGTTCCTCTTCTAAGTGTAAACGTGACGTGATGACATTTACTGACATTTAGGCGAATACGCCATTTCATAAACCATGGTTCGAGTAGATCAACATGTTGCTATAAGATAGTGGAAGCTTGAACAGGCATGTCTTGATAGTACAGCAACATCGTCAGCAAATGTACACAATAGCGTGTCAGGATGCCGGGGTATATCTGCTGTATAGATCACATATAGTATTGGTCCGAGTATGCCTTGGGGTACCCCAGCGCAGACACTGTAATGGGTGGAGAAAGCGTAGTCTTCTTTGATGCAGAAATAACGTTGTGACAGGTAAGATTTGAGTAAGAAGTAAATAGCATGGGGTAAGACTGCCTTTAGTTTGAACATAAGTCCCTCGTGCCACACACGATCAAATACTTGAGACGCATCCAGAAATACACCAGTAGAATACTATTTTTCTTCAAAGGTTGTACACGAAAAATGAAGAGACCATTCGATAGAATTCCCCCTCTTCAGGACAAAGAAGGTAACTGGGTCAGATGCAAAAATGAAAAAGCAGAGATTCTTGCTCAACATTTAGCAAGTACCGTAACTTTTGATCATATCACTCCCATAGAAATTGCGAAAGATATCATGATGAACATTAATGCAAAGAAAGCTCCCGGAATCAACGACATTTATCCTGCAGTTTTAAAAGAATTTTCTCGTAAAGCTGTTGTGCTTTTAATGTATATATTCAATGCCTGTCTACGCGTTGAATATGTTCCGAATTGTTTCAAAATTGCACAGATAATTATGCTACATAAAAAAGATAAACCAGCGGAACAAGTTACATAATACCGCTCTATTTCGTTACTTCCTATAATGTCGAAACTCTTCGAAAAACTTTTACTTAAACTTCTAAAACCGTCAGTCGATCTACCTGATCATCAGTTCGGTTTCAGAAACCAACATTCGACCATAGACCAACTTCAGGGTTACATTTATCAAAAAAGCGTTCGAAGAAAGAAAGTACTCTTCCACAGTCTTTCTCGACATATTATCACAAGCTTTTGATTGTGCTTGGCACGAAGGCCTCATATTCAAAATGTCTAGCCTTCTTCCAAGAAACTATTGTAAACTCAATTTCGGGTAGCACACGAAGATACTAAATCTACATTCTACCATATACAAACGGGAGTGGTCCAAGCTAGTGCCCTTGGACCTATATTTTACCTCTTGTATATGCAGGATTTACCCACAAACAGTGATACAGTAACAGTGACATTTGTCGACGATACCGCAATAATTTCCATTAGCGATAACCCGGTGGAAGCTACCGCGAAACCTCAACGTGCGCTTAATCGTATCCGAAGATGGACACCGAATAGATGATTAAACTTAGTGAAGCGAAATCAGTCCATGTAATTTACACCTAACGTAAAATCAATGTACTTGGGTGATCTAATTGTACCTCAAGGTGGGTGAGTCAGCTAGATACCTAAGAATGCGTTTAGAAAAACGCCTTACTTGTGAAATCTATATCAGAATGAAAGTTAAACAAATCAAAGCAAAAACGCGTGAATTATACTGGCTCATCTGTAGAAATTCTGCATTAGATCTATCGTGTAAGCCGATTTTATACCAACAGGTTATAAAGCCCATTAGGACGTATGGTCTTCAACTATGGGGATGTGTTAAAGCCACAAATCGCAACAAGATTCAGGCTAGACAGAATGTCATCCAGCGTGAAATTGACGACGTTTACCGGTTTTCACATAATGATGACATTCACGACAATGTTCGTCGATGATGTCATCAGAGATTTAGAAGCGTCTGTTTCAACATCAATATGGAAGCCGTTAAACTTCTACTCATTAAGTTAGATATTAGACGCCTTAAGCGTAATAAACCGCGAGATTTAGTCTTATAATCAATAATTAGATTTAAGGAAATTTTAACCATTTTGTTTTTGGTTTTTTTTTTTGTGGTTCCCCAATCCGCAATTATGCGGTAGGGCAAGTGTATTAAGTAATTTGTGATAAAGGTGCAGGGAACCAGAGTACTTAATAAATAATTATGTGAAAGTGTAGTGTAGCTGGAACAAAAGAAAATCAAACAATTATATTACAAAAGTTAACTAGATGTGTGTGACAGTTCCCTGCAAAGTATAAAATAATAATAACAAATATATATAAGATGGTAAGGATGAGAAACATAATCTTTTAAACCATCAATGATATGTGTAAAGAGTTTGTGTCTTAATAATAATAAAAAATAAAATATAAGAGAAAAGGAAAAAAATTAAAAATTTAAATAATAAAATAATTATTACTTATAATTAAATAATTATAAATACATATATACATATAATAAAGGACAATTGACCACGCTACAATTAAATAGAAACTACAGAGGATTTATGAAACTTTAAATTTTAACTGCATGACCTGCTCAGCCAGCAAAAGGAAACTCCTAACTTTCCTGCCAATAGAAAATACATCAGTAGGTCTTATGTTATATTTATGATGGATGGAAGCAAATGCAGGACAAATAAACAGAGTGTAATACACATCATCTACTTCACCCAAGTTACAACAGGTGCAGCAAGATTCATTAACAAGATGGAACCTATGAAGGTAGGAACCAAACCTGCCATGACCTGTCAACATCTGAGAACTGTAGAAGTTAATATCAAACGCCAACATTTTTAAACGTAATGAAATATCAGGCAGGAAGGCATAAGTCTTCCTACCTGTCTGAGCTTCATCCCATCTGCCCTGCCACTTTGCAATTAACAAAGAGGAAATATACTTCTTAAATTCTCGATAACACATAGACTGTACTGAAAATTATCTAGCAAGTTCGAATGCTTGAAATCAGTACCACACCCTCCCCTAAGCCTGTGTTCGCCAGTGAGAGCTCTACCAACAAGAAATAAATCAAGTGGCAGCACTCCACAGAGAACACAAGCTGCAGAGGTAGGTGCAGTTCGGTACAAGGAAGCTGTTCGAAGTAGGAACTTCCTTTGCTGTTTGTTAGCTAGAGCAAGTATTCTTTTATTAACATAAATTAACATAAACGGCTGCCCCATAGCCAAACTGGGCCTGAATAAGGCCTTTATATAGTATTAAACGTTCCCTAAATGATAAACCCCAAGCATTCTTCTGTAAGCGCAGTAACTTATTATAGATATCAATACACTTACTAGAAATATACTGAAAATGAGGGATGAAAGATAATTTCTTGTCAATAATTATTCCTAAATACTTTAATTCTGCAGTATATGGAATGCTGGAATCAGATAATAATTCCAACCTTCTGACTTGGCTAACAAATGAGTAATCACCAAACACAGAAAATTGACACTCAGTAGGGGAAAACACTAGTCCTAACTCTGCAACCACACTCTCCAAGTATTTAGAAATACATGTAAGAAGTGGCAGAGATGAAGACCTCTCTGCTTTGAACACTAAACACAGATCATCAGCGTAGGAAACCAGCTGGCAGCAGGCATTAACATTACAACAAAATTTTTCAACACTGTGATGTACAGTGGAGTATAAAATGTTCCAGGACCGACCCCTGAGGAACTCCGCATGTAGGAGTCCTTGTAGCAGCTGATGACCCAATCTTCAGTGTTGCAGAGCGATTCTTAAAATAATCTATAATAACATTTAAAATAAAAGAATCAATACTATTATTTTTACGTGTATCTACAATTGCAGACCAACAACAATTGTCGAAAGCTCCTTTTACATCATAAGAAATAACAACAGCAGAGCAGCCATCAGAAATGTACTGCTCCACCGTTGAAACTACTGTATAAATTGCATGTTCAGCTGATAAACCTGAACGAAAACCAAACTGGCAGGGGTGCAATGTGCTTCTAACAGCAATTTCCTGCAGTAAAATCCCATTAATGACTTTTTCATAGACCTTCCCCATGCAATTAAGCAAGGAGATAGGTCTATAGGCTGACAACTCTGTAGGTTCTTTACCTGGCTTAGCAAGCAGCTTCAAACATGCTGACTTCCAACAATCCGGGAAAAGAACAAAATCTAAACATTTTTGAAATAAAGTTGACAACAATGAAGGAAAAATTGAATGAATTTTTTAACCAAAATGTTACTAACCCTGTCATCAGCAGGTGCTTTCCTATTATGCAAATTTTTTACAATTTTTGAGATATTATCAGAACCTACTACAGGAGAACTACAGCCGGCAACAGGAAGCACCACCAAAGGAGAATCATCTTTAGAAGGGAAAAAATAATCTAATAAGGCATCCACTTTTTCATGCTCAGAGACCATGGTCTGATTGCCTACCCTAATATCTGGCAGCAACACATCAGACCTATGCTTAAACAGCATTTTATAAGGTCTACCCCAAGCAGTGCTAGCACTAATGAAATCCTTCCAATGTTGGAATTTGTCCTTTAATATCTCGGTTTTATATAGCCTATTCAGCTCTTTTAGCACATTCTTATACAGAAATATATGAAAGGAGTCCTTATATTTAGAAAGTTTTTTCCGCATAAGGTTAATTTTAGTTTTAAAATACTGTAATTTGTCATTCCACCAGTCAATCTTTGGTGAAACCACAGGAACTGAACATTTACTAATCAACCCAGCCAGATACTTATTGAGTTGACTAATTAAAGAATGTAGCCGCCCAACTGACAGACAATTTTCAACTTTTGTAATTAAAGCTGAGACACCTCACAAATTGATCCATTTCAATTTTGTATAATTGTCTAGTAGGGTGACGCCTAATCATACCTTTAAAATTAAAAATAAAGCTACGATGGAATACCAAATCCATTTCCACTAGCTTATAATTTAAGAGATGTGTTGCACTGCAGAAACCAACAAGTAATCTATAATACTTGAACAATTATAATTAACAAAAGTAGACTCACCACCATTCATAATTACCAGATCATTAGAGGCAAGAAACTCGCTGAAATCAACAGAGTCCCTGCTTTCCCCAATGCGAGGCTCCAGCACAGGCAGTCGAATGTTAAAATCCCCAACAACAATATGAAAATTATTTGGAAGTTGCCTTAAAGCCTGGTCAAGTGCAGTTAGACGATGGGATTTAGATTTATTAGGTGAGAAATAGACACATGTAAAAATATATCTACCTATCTTAACATAAATCTGATTGAATCTACTGCACACCAGGGAATGGGGAATATCTAAATTCACAACAACAGCAACTCTGTTATTGATGTAAGATATATAATTGCTTTTTAAAGGGATTACCCCATTGCTCAAATAAGGCTCTGCCAGAGCACACACATCCAAATTATCTCTATAAAAGTTTCTTAAAAATATTGCCTGACAGGCACTTGAATTATCTACGTTAATATATGAACAATTAATTTGCTCCATAATCGATCTTTGCCCTCATATCTTCATGTGCTTTAAATACGCACGGGCAGTTTCTGCTAAATGTAGCATGATCAATGCTCTTGATAGCTACACCTAAGCTGTCCTTATCGACTAACTTAGAATCTACTTCCTGCCAAGAGCAGTATGCCTTAATCTTATTAAAGGTGCCTAATGAACAAGCACCATTATCGTTACATACTGTATGGAATGACTTGTATACATTAGACACTCGACAATGTTTTTCAGGATGGCCAAATTTCCCGCAGCTCCTACACTGTCTTGAGCTGACAGCTTCAACAAAAGGCAGCGATTCCCATTGTATGCGGATTCTGCCCCCCTGTGGCAGAAGCTTGTACTGACTTGGCGTCAACTGTAAGTAGATCCTCGATCCACAAGAATTACTAATCTTCATTACACTAAGTGGTAAAGAACCAGTTAACTCCTTAATATGTTCTTTAACATCATCTTTTGTAATATTTTTGGCATGGAATAGCAAAACGGTAGGGTTAAGCAGCTTCTCCTCCTTAACCACGCATTCCGGGATCCTCTCCTTGATGATGGCAGCCAGTTTACTGGAGTCTGCCTTGGTTGAAGTATTAACAATACAAGTTTTCTCATTAATTTTTTTTTAAAAAGTCACATTAATGTTTTCTTTGGCAAGGGAGACCTTTGCCTTCAACTGGCCAAGGACCTTGTCTGCATCTTCAGACTTTAAAATCAGTTTATTCTTAGGCAGAACTACCTTCTTTTTATCTGTTAGCAAAGCATCCCTAAAAGAGACACCAGTAATGCGTGCACTTGGAGTGTGCAATACAGCAGAAACTGCTGACTGCACCTCTGTAGCCTTAGACTTCAGTATTTTATCAACGTTACCAACTATCAACATGGCTTCCGCCATCTTCTTGGAGATATCATCAGCTGCTCCAATGATTGAATTTTTCTGAGCTTTTGATACGCTCTTGTCACCAAACTGAGATTTAATGGTTGACGTCAGGTCAATCACATTTTTAAATAGCCGACCTAGAGCTTCTAGGTAGGCCATAATCAAATTATTAAAAAAAAAAACAGAACAAACTACTTATCATATATTTATTAAAACTTTCGTGGTTGTTTTCCATACGTCTAGAATTATTTTCGGTGAAAACCACGTCCTGATTATTCAAAAAACTTAACGTTTCGAATGGGCTTACACCACTCATCATCAGAAACGAGGTGTAAGCCCATTCGAAACGTTAAGTTTTTTGAATAATCAGGACGTGGTTTTCACCGAAAATAATTCTAGACGTATGAAACTACTTATCACTACTTAAAAAAAATACTAAAAAGTTTAAAAATCAGTAACTTCTTAACCGGAAGTCCAAAACAAGTAGGGTAAAAAACAAAATACCCAGAACCATGTGCTTGATACTATACACTCAAAAAACAAAAAAATCTAAAAAAGTTTAAAAATCAAAATAATAAAAAGTACTGCACCAAAATTGACAC
The DNA here is from genome assembly GCA_032883995.1 of Coronaproctus castanopsis. Classification (NCBI taxonomy): domain Eukaryota; kingdom Metazoa; phylum Arthropoda; class Insecta; order Hemiptera; family Monophlebidae; genus Coronaproctus; species Coronaproctus castanopsis. The sequence goes on from CM065052.1 coordinate 115,353,413, forward strand.
GGGAAGCATGAAAACACTCGGGAGGAGAAAGGGAAAACTACTTACCTCCGCCCCAGAAACCAAACACGCAAGTGAACAACCAGCCACTGTGAATGCTCGGTACAAACCTTGGGTTAATTTCTTCACATTCGTTTATATCACTTCACAAGATATGTACCGTGTTAGGTTGTAAACACGTTATTAATAGAGTTATTTATTTAACATTAAGTTAAGATTGTAACGGAAAAGAAGGGACAAGAAAATATATATAAATAAAAAATAATAATAATATAATAATATTTCATTTTAATCATATATAAATACCTACAAACAATTACAACTGTACACATACTAACATACCGCTACTTACAAACATGTATACACACACATACAGACACATATACACATATCTACATATATATACATAGCACATGCAAGCAGACATACAAATGCATATGTAAACCACACTCTTTTATACATATAATTTTCACTGGTATCTCTTACTAATGATGTAACGTATTAAGGGCTTGCGAAGTCGTTTATAGTTTTTTAGATCAATCTTCAACAGGGGTGGCAAAAGATTAAACAATATTAACCCCATATATGATGACTGTAAACGGCAAATAAGCTTTGTAAATTTGGGCACTATAGCGAAATCAACTGAGCACATCCAATGTTTCGATGTCAATAGAAAACCTAGAACAAAACTGGAAAACAAGATCCCTGCACTTCATACAGTTCTCGAACATTGAATATTGTTAAATTTCGAGAAATTTTATTATAAAATCGGGGTATTCATTTAAATATAGAATTTTGTAGCATCGACAACGAACGCGTAAATAATATGCCAGTATTCCTTAATATATAATTCCATAAGTAATAATGTAATGATATAATGTAAGATACAAACGATATAAAGGTTAATTAAAAAAATATTGATTTAAATAATAAAACAAATAACTTAACTTCCCTGCCTTTGACTTCCCATTGTTTAAACATTCAGTAATGTAAGAAATATGATCGAAGCCATACTGATTCGCACTGAAGTAGTTGTTCTGACGCAAATAATTCAACAATATTTTCTTCAGACACTTCTAAACAATTTTTGAGATCGCTTGTAATATACAAAATTGATCTATAGTTTGAGTCGTTTGATTTAATTCCAGATTTAAAAGTTAACGACAGTATACCTAATTTTAAAACTTCCAGAAATACACCAGATTTTATTGATTCATTAAACAAGTATGTTAGGAGTTCCATAAAGAAATTATTATTATATTTAATCAATGTTATCGATAAACCGTCAGAACCAAATAAAGGTTTATTAGCTAATGATGAAATAGCCGACCCAATATCCTCATCTATAAAATCTATAAATGCAAATGAACTTATAGTCATTTTACCTGAAAAATTAATAATAAACTACGAAGGGTCTGAAAATAAGTATCCTTAATTAATTCTAAATAAAGGCGTAAAGAACTGACGCGTTATATTTTATTTAGAGAATTTAGATCCGAAGTAAATTCGTAATTCCAACGAAAGTCTGTTTTCTTATCTGAACCTAGAACGTTACTTCGTTTAATAAAATAGTATAATTTCGTACACAGGGTATAAACTCCATATTCCAATTTAAATCAACACGGCTATGTATAGACAGTTCCCTTAATTACAAAAATTCTTCTAGATAGGCAAGTTTTGATGTGTGTATAAACGCATATTCGCTTCAACATGTATTTAAGATTATATAGATGTTATTTTCATTCAGCGTAACTCTTTAATTTTTAATCGTGTAGTTCGCAGCTAAATATACGAACAGAAATTAATGATTTTTATACGTGACTTTCTCCATTTCAGGAGCCCAAAAACAAATATTACAGTCTAAATTCTATTTTAAATAAATGAGTAATAAAATAAATAATTGTGATATTAAAATCGATTTATTTCGAGAACGAATACAGTAACATGGTTAATATTTGCGATAAAACGCGCGAAGATTAGTGATGACCCCTTTTTTTAGGAGGTGCTATTATCGGTCCACGAGGATCAGCGACCACGCATCCGTTACCGATTAACGCTACCTAAAAACGAAATTACGCCTATAAATTAGATTTCCCCTTAATTATAAAGTGCAGTACGTTTTTTTTTCTTATTTTTATTAATATATAACTAGCCAAATATATTCAAAACGGGTTCGGAGTATAAAATGGGTGTGAAAGTTTAATTGAGAGGTTTATTACGTTTCAAAAATGCGTCTAAAAGGTGTAGTGCAACACATTATAATTCTAAATGTGAAAATATGAAGTAATATTTGTGTTAAATATCGCTTATTAAATTATTCTAAATAATTTTTAACGTGTTCGGAAAATAAATATTTTTAGAGCTGAAACATAAAAATTGTCCTTATTTATTTTATTTTTTTTATATGGTTCCCCATTTACTAAGTGGAGGCAAGTTTGTTGATAAAATTGAGATTAAAAAGGTGCAGTGAGCATGTGCTTATAAATTAAAATGGGAAAGTAAAACTGAAACTGAAAAGAAACTGAACTTATAGAAACGATAAAGAAAAAGCGGTATATGCGTGTAGCAACTGCCTGCAATGTGTAAATTAAATATAAAACGGAAAAGTGATTAGTAATATATAGTCCATTTACACATCAGGAGTGGGTGTAAAATGAGTTTGTGTAACTTAACATAAAATAAACGGAAATAAAATAATGACGTAAAACTCAAAAATATAAACAAAATACAATATATAATTAATTATCCATATGTAAATAAAAGGAAATAAATATAAATAAAGCAAAATGTGTACACTTTATAAAAAAAAGAGGTGATGACACTGAAAAATGAGAATTAACGTTTAAATTAATACTTCATAAAAATTTTTAAAAAGTTATAAAATACAAATTGGATACATTTCTGAAGTTCCAGCGCATATCCGCCTCCATTTATGGGAGTAGTTTGTGAAAATTATTTTTATTAAGAATTTAAGACCGATTAACACGTAAATTGGAAAACACGAAATGTTCAACGTCATCTACAACACCTATAGAGGACATTTACGACTAAAACGGTTAAAAATTACCGTGTCCTATAGGGAACGCCGTAATTGAAACAATTGTTAACAAACATTTGGCCTTCGAAAGGAAAATTAATCAAAAATCCGAATCATATGCAAAACACAATATACATTATGAAGGAAAAAAATATATAATACAATAGTGGAATGTGAAAAATTATAAACCTAGAAATATAGCGAATTACCGCACGCATTGAACGGAGTTCCTTAACCGGTAGAATTTAATATTATGGAGCCTCGACGGTATAATATTCCCAATTTATAATAGAATTTTTTTTCTTCATTATTTCTGGAACTATACTCCCACGAACTTTCAATTTTGAACGCTTTTCACACGTGTCAATTATCGACTTTTCTTATGTGTAAATACATACAAGCAAAAAATAACTATATATATATATATATTTTTTTTTTGTAAAGTTGGCAGAGGTAGTGATTTCAAAAATATAGGTAAACATTAAAGATTAGTTAAAATCACTAAATTCTGATATGAAAAGTCAGCAAAACTTTTCGGCTATTAATAGAAATAAAGTAAATAAAGAGAACGGAACATAAAACAAATAGCAATCAAATGTTAATAAAAATATAGAAAAGGATAAAAAGAATTATTTATGTTTGATAAATTATATTAGAAGTCATATCTAAAAAATAATAAAAATATTTAACAAATATAACGTAGATTTAGCAATAAAAATTGATAACACATTATCGAAATCAATTAGTAATAACAAAATAATAGATAGAAATATATTAAAAAATTCGGTAGTATAATAATCAATGCGAAAAAGGAGAAATAAGTGGACAATTCGCCGTAAGATTTAAAGAACATTTAAAGTCGTATATGAACGATGATAGAAAATCGTTGTTTGGAAAACGCTATAAAGAATTAAAACACAAAATCGATAATATTAAGCGTAGTAATAAAATTTCACATACAGAAAAACATTATTAAAACAACAGCGAGAAAACTATTAGAAAAAATTAGAAGTAATAAAAGAAAGAGATAAAAATATTTTATCGAATTCTACTCGATAAAGCTTTAACGACCGAAAAGCTTTGCGGTAATTTTATATAAAAATTTAATTCTTTTAAATGCATTTTTTTGTCGCTATTTATTTATATATAATTTTAATTAATTTACTTACCAAGCATAAAGCGATGAAACTGTAGATTACCGAAGTACGCATGATGATTATAGGTATTTGAATAATAAATAAACGATAATATAGATTCAAATAGTATGTACTTTTAGTCGGCGTATTCGGTATTTATACATTTGCCTTTATTTACATAGTCCGGATTTTTGTCGATGGAAAATTTGTTAAATAATAAATATGTGTAAACAAATATAAATTTTTATCGCGATTAAATATTTATTTAAACAAAAAAATATGAAAAAGAACGTCAAAATGGAAAACCGCATTTTGTAAAATATCAATTTGTTTATTCAGTTTGCTCGAAAAATTAAAAATAATAATAATAATAATAATCCACACTATTACGCGTATGGTAAAACGCAATTAGCGAATATAGATCTTCATCCGTTTAAAAGGTTGCATCGTGTAATAAATTTAAATGACGTGAAAATATTGCATAAATCCATGGAATAATTTTAATGACGAACTGATGGACACAAATTTTTTAAAATAACCACTACTAGACACTCCTGTCGAAAATTCCTAAGACGCGGGTATTTTGAAAAATTTATTTCAGTTCAAAATTCAGCATCGAAAAACTAGCTTCAAAATTTTTTACTAACTATCGGATGCTTCTGACGTGTCGAAAATGGCCTTTTGATAATTGTAGGTCTTTTTTTATTTTATCGAATTACAGTTTTTGTCGACTCTAACAAAGGTATCAGGGTTTTTTTTAATAATCTTGTTATATATAAAAAATAATTAAATATTTCAGATACTTAGGTGAAGTTATTCGGCAAAATAGATTGGATGGAGAAACATTGAAAATGACACATATGTTATGGAGGAAATAGCGTTTCCCAGTTTTGGGAATATAGATTCAGTTTTGGATTAAGATTAAGAACATTAGTCTGCATGTACAAACACTTATCGGTTGTATTTATGTTCCTCCAGGTTCATTTTTTGCTCTTGTTACAGCAGATTATTTTGTGTATATCATAATTTATTACTGAATAAGAAACATACAATTAATATTATGATTATGGATGATTTCAACTTATCCATCTCTGGTTATGGTACAATGCTTGATTTTCTTAATAGAATAAGTAGATATGTTCTGTACATTCTTGTGCAATTGGGGGTTCGTGGTTTTACATGGAGCAAAGTTTATGGGGAATTAGCATTCGCTGTACAAGGTAGCGCAGTGGAGTGTCAGTGTGGTGTTTGTAGGTGAAGTTATGTATGATGTATGACACACACACACACACAGTACACACACCTACACACAGGTGCACACACACATACACACACATACATGTACATGCAGAAAGTTACTTGATGGTGTGGTGGTGACAGATTTTCTTCTGCATCTAGTCCAGTAGATTGTAATTAGTTTTTTCTTTCTCTTTCTTATTATTTTATTACTTTCTTACTCTTTAAGTAATGCGTACACACGTGTACACACACACACACACAACCATGTGTATTCATTTGCATTTATTGTCATAGATGAGTATTCTCATGTGTAATGTACAAATTAAAAATATCATGATTACAAATTTTATCATGAAATAGCGCTAACATAGATAATCTATATTTCTATGAATGTAATTTATATAATATTATTTTATTTATCAATTTTTAAATTGAATATTTGTATAATTTAGTTTTAGTATTGATTAATTTGAATGGAAGTGTTGTTTATTGTTGTGATAAAATAATGTCTGAGATATTGCATCGCGGGGTTTTTTTTGTTGATGTTGAAAATTTTTAAGATGTTGATAATATATTTATAGTAAAAGAAATAGCAATTCTAAATAGTGAAGATAATTTTATTCAACATAATGCATTCTTTCATCCAAGTTCAGGGTAAATTGTGGAAAAATCCCAAAATGGAGGGATTATACACCATGATGTATATGGTAAATATTCACAATACAAAGAGTTATTTACACTGCTTACACATATAATTAACCATTCAGATCCATCATTTTTTTGTGGTAAAAGATTTAGAAACTGTTCATTGTTTAAGACAATTATTTGAATCATTTTCAAATTTGAATAATAGAGTTTATATAATAAATATGAATAAATTTTTTGGAATGCCATCTTTATCAACATTATGCAATCGTTATCAAGCATTATTAAAAAATATTCATTTTTTTTCCATTTTAGACAAGATAATAAATGTGTACTACATAATGTATACTTAATGGATAAATGGTACGGTATTAATGTTATGCCTATAGAAGCAATAATCAATCCTAAACAAACATTACAAAATATACCCCCCAATATTGCTCACAAACGCATATTCTAAGCAAATAAGTAATCTTTATATTCATTTACCACTGCATTTAGCCATGCAAGCAAATATTTTAGATTTATTGCCATGTAGAGAACATTTCCCTCTGTCATACACACTGAGGAAAAACTATTCAAAGTGTTTCAGTGATAAATTATTTTTTAATGAATTACTCAATAGACATAAAAGAAAAAATATGTGTAATTAATTTATTTATTTCGTTTGACTATCAGTTTCTGTCGTATATAGTTCGTGTTTGTTGTGTTCGTTTTTTAATTATGGATGATAGATTAGTTAATGATGAACAAATACCATTTGCGGAAAAAACATACGATCTAGGCGAGCAGTATATTATTACTGTGGGACTTAATGCAAAAGATAATTTTATTCCATTTGTATCAATATGTTCAGCATAATGATCATATTATATTTGATTATTATTCATTTTTAACTTTATATGAAACTGTAATAAAACCGAAAGATACACTCTCAAAACAAAAATATGAAAATGATTCCGTAGTAGTTGATTTAATTTTGTGCGAATGTGATTTTACTTCATAAATGAAAATTATAATTTCAACTAAAAGTCCATCTCCGCGATATTTTATATTAAGCCCGAAAGAAACATTATGTTTCAAATGGAATTGTGAAGAAATTTTACGATATTTGCAAATATTACATAATCATGGATATCAACAGATGGCTATCGCGATATTACATAAATTATATTATGTTTGTTATCAAAAGTATATAAAACCTCATAATAAACCTGGGAAATTACTTGTTTGTGAAGACATCATCGAATGGATATCGAAGTTGTTTAAAAAGAAACATATAAACTATAAATGAATGGAAAAATCATTACTTTGTCACCAGATAATGACGAATAATTATTGTTTAATTAAACTAATAGATTATTTATCTGTAAATCAATTACCATTGTCGCCATTTTACTGAATGTAAGTTATGAAATTTTTTCTCATTGTGTTATAATTTTCTAAAATAAATATTTTATTAAAACGAGTAATTATCTGTTATTATATATTTTAGATTGAGTATAAAAACGCATAAATCATGATTACTTGATTTAGTTGATTTTTTTTATTATTAATTATCACTTGTGCATTTTCTGTGTTTAAAATGAGCATTCAGTGTGATAATAAATATTTTATTCCGCATATCAATGTTAAATCAATAGATTGTGTTTATTGAAATATTAGTAAACCCGAAGCTATAGCTGAAAAAACATATTTTTTCAATTGGGATTATTCAGTGATGGTTGGAATGAATATTAATGCTCAGTTTGAACCATTTGTTTGGATAAGAAAAGGTGTAATAGATATTTATTTATCATATTCACAGTTTCTTTCAGCGGAGAGTTCAGTTTTTAGACAGATAAAAGATACTGCTAATTTATCGAAAATGGAAAAAATTAATTATTCTCATCAACAAATTGAAATACACGTTGGTTGTGATTCTTCTCGACAAGATCGATCATTGTTAAATTTAAAATGCATTTCCACAAGCAAAGAAATTTATTTTAATTCTATTTGTTACCTATGAGATTTAGTTAATAATTCAACTGAAATGGCGCATTATTTAATTGATTTGAGAATTTATCAACAATGGACTGTAGAAATAATTTTATGTAAACTATGTTGCATTATATGGAAAAGTTATAAAAACAAACCTTCACTTAGTTGTTCAATAGAACAATGGATGCATGCTAAAGCGATAAATCCATCATCACAAATTTTGTTTTCTGTTGAAAAGACATTATTATACAGACAAATTATAACTAATCGACTCTGCATCAATTATTTAGCTGATCATATTATTAATGATCGTATTCCATTTATTATCGATACAGGAAACAATTATGACACATTTGTATGAACAATTACTACATGATGTTCATTTAACTGAAAACAATATTGCTAATATCCCACCTGCTAATAGTTTTATTTGGTGTTTGCGTGAAAATGAATTAGAAGAAGATGGACTTGAAGAAATAAGCAAGGATCAAATTAGCTCCAGCAGTAGTAGTAATAATGAAATCGATTTATAAATAAATAACTTTGATATGATTAAAGTAAACAATTTTATTATTTATTCTATATGTTCAATATATTTTTTTTTTCATAAGCGAATTTTTGGTAAATTATTTATAGTTAAAGCATTAATTACAATAATATATGCGATTTATTTGTAGAATATAATTTTAAATAAATTTTCAATTTTTTAAAAAACAAATCATATGTTTAAACTCTTATATTTTTTAAATTACATCTTGATTAATACCCCGTGCCATATTTTTTAATTGTAAGTCGCTTACAATGATTTGAATTTTCTCGAATTTGCTATTCAAATTAAATATTTGTTTGATACTGTCCTCATTTTTCATTTTGAAAACTGTAAGTTCATTTAAATACTGATCAAATTCGTTTTGAAATTTATTTAATTTTTGCATCATAACAGTTTTTAATGAATTAACTGAAGACTCAATATCTTTGTTCAATTGAGTAGATGTTTTTTCAAGTAACTGCCCTAAATAAATCATTGCGGTATCTAGTTGCGATTTTATAATACAGTCATTATTGTCAATTGCTGAAGCTGCATTAGCTACACGTTTTCTCGCCATATTGGTTAACAATTCTTTAAATGAAATATATTCTCAAAGATGAAATAATAAAAATTGTTTAAATTCATCTGAAGTAATATATCGCTTCATATATTTTTTGCAGTGAAATAAAGATATCACATCCGATTCATTTTTGGGAATTTCTTTTTCTATATTGAGATTTTTAAATCGTTTCTCGTTTAAATTAAATGCACCATCACTATCTAAATAAAGAATATTTTTCAAACAGTTATGAATGAATTTTACTACTAGTTTCATTTCAAATAAATGATCCATCTTTATGTAGTGACATCTTCTTTAAGACCCAATTATTTTCTGATGGTGGAAATCCTAACCACTTTACAAATACTTTTTCACCTTTATTTCGCAAAACACGTTCTATTAAAAAAAAGTTTGGAAATGAAGTAGGTGATATTTCTTCGCGATAGAAAGTGCCTTTAATGATATTACCTTTCTGATCTTTTAACGAGTAAGTGATGGGATTTGTTAAATGAAATTTATGTATTAGAAAAACTTCACTACTCCAATTAGCGGTATATCCTTTGTCAAAAACTGTTTTAACTTTACTGATTCTAACTGTATCATTTTCTTTATATATATGTTTTTTTTTTAATTTACATTAACTTTCTACATCCTCTTAGCTAAATTTTGAGCTACAAGATTTTCTACTTGTTTTGTAACATCAACTGGACGAAAATGTGTGGAATGATGAACTGATGAATTGTATTCTTTTTCAACTTTATTTAATACACCACTGTTTCCTATCCATTTAAATTTTGCCATAAATACCAAATTGTTTCCACAATGTTGTTTTTAAGGTTCAATTTAATCTTTCCACAATACTCGCTTTTAACGAGTAAGTACTGTAATGATTTACATTACACTTTTTCATTAATGTTTTCATATTTTCATTAAAAAATTCTTTTCCATCATCAGTTTGTAAATGGGTGGGGATACGATGACCAACATTAATGGCACGTTTAAAAATTAATTCTACAGCTCGTTTCATTTCTATTCCATTTTTATTTTTTATTGGTTTGCACCAGAAACAACCTATCACTACTAAAATGTATCTATAACCTTGATTGAAACGTGCATATTTAATCATATCAATTAAATCAGCCTGCCATAAGTCATCAATACCGTACAATTTTACAGGACAACGCGAATAATGTACTCTAGCAGGTTTATACAATTCTTCAATTAATGATATTTTATCACTACATAGCGGCATCATTCGGTTTTGCTATGCAACCGTTTTCTATTAATTCTTCTTCAATCGTTAAAATTTCGTTATCTACACTATTATTACCCGCTGATTTAGAAGCGTGTAAAAGAGCTAGCCTTTCTACTAATTCGTTCGGATCATTCCAATATTCATAACTTATACTTCTGTTCTTTAGTACTCGCATAAAACTTCCTTTTACAGTTTTAGTAAACATCGGTTTTATTACAGTGTAATATTTATGCGAATCGCTAGACTATAATCTTAAATTGCTTCTTAAATGGGCACCTGTAGCAGTTAGTAATTTATTGTAGTAATAACGTAATGATATAATGTAAGATACAAACGATATAAAGGTTAATTAAAAAAATATTGATTTAAATAATAAAACAAATAACTTAACTTCCCTGCCTTTGACTTCCCATTGTTTAAACATTCAGTAATGTAAGAAATATGATCGAAGCCATACTGATTCGCACTGAAGTAGTTGTTCTGACGCAAATAATTCAACAATATTTTCTTCAGACACTTCTAAACAATTTTTGAGATCGCTTGTAATATACAAAATTGATCTATAGTTTGAGTCGTTTGATTTAATTCCAGATTTAAAAGTTAACGACAGTATACCTAATTTTAAAACTTCCAGAAATACACCAGATTTTATTGATTCATTAAACAAGTATGTTAGGAGTTCCATAAAGAAATTATTATTATATTTAATCAATGTTATCGATAAACCGTCAGAACCAAATAAAGGTTTATTAGCTAATGATGAAATAGCCGACCCAATATCCTCATCTATAAAATCTATAAATGCAAATGAACTTATAGTCATTTTACCTGAAAAATTAATAATAAACTACGAAGGATCTGAAAATAAGTATCCTTCATTAATTCTAAATAAAGGCGTAAAGAACTGACGCGTTATATTTTATTTAGAGAATTTAGATCCGAAGTAAATTCGTAATTCCAACGAAAGTCTGTTTTCTTATCTGAACCTAGAACGTTACTTCGTTTAATAAAATAGTATAATTTCGTACACAGGGTATAAACTCCATATTCCAATTTAAATCAACACGGCTACGTATAGACAGTTCCCTTAATTACAAAAATTCTTCTAGATAGGCAAGTTTTGATGTGTGTATAAACGCATATTCGCTTCAACATGTATTTAAGATTATATAGATGTTATTTTCATTCAGCGTAACTCTTTAATTTTTAATCGTGTAGTTCGCAGCTAAATATACGAACAGAAATTAATGATTTTTATTCGTGACTTTTTCCGTTTCAGAAGCCCAAAAACAATATTACAGTCTAAATTCTATTTTAAAAAATGAGGAATAAAACAAATAATTGCGATATTAAAATCGATTTATTTCGAGAACGAATACAGTAACATGGTTAATATTTGCGATAAAACGCGCGAAGATTAGTGATGACCCCTTTTTTTAGGAGGTGCTATTATCGGTCCACGAGGATCAGCGACCACGCATCCGTTTCCGATTAACGCTACCTAAAAACGAAATTACGCGTATAAATTAGATTTCCCCTTAATTATAAAGTGCATTACGGTTTTTTTTCTTATTTTTATTAATATATAACTAGCCAAATATATTCAAAACGGGTTCGGAGTATAAAATGGGTGTGAAAGTTTAATTGAGAGGTTTATTACGTTTCAAAAATGCGTCTAAAACGGTGTAGTGCAACACATTATAATTCTAAATGTGAAAATATAAAGTAATATTTGTGTTAAATATCGCTTATTAAATTATTCTAAATAATTTTTAACGTGTTCGGAAAATAAATATTTTTAGAGCTGAAACATAAAAATTGTCCTTATTTATTTTATTTTATTTTTATATGGTTCCCCATTTACTAAGTGGAGGCAAGTTTGTTGATAAAATTGAGATTAAAAAGGTGCAGTGAGCATGTGCTTATAAATTAAATTGGGAAAGTAAAACTGAAACTGGAAAGAAACTGAACTCATAGAAACGATAAAGAAAAAGCGGTATATGCATGTAGCAACTGCCTGCAATGTGTAAATTAAATATAAAACGGAAAAGTGATTAGTAATATATAGTCCATTTACATATCAGAAGTGGGTGTAAAACGAGTTTGTGTGACTTAACATAAAATAAACGGAAATAAAATAATGACGTAAAACTCAAAAATATAAACAAAATACAATATATAATTAATTATCTATATGTAAATAAAAGGAAATAAATATAACATTATGCGAATATATATATATATATATATATATATATATATGTGTGTGTGTGTGTGTGTGTGTGTGTGTAAAAAATGAAATAAAGCAAAATGTGTACATTTTATAAAAAAGAAAGGTGATGACACTGAAAAATGAGAATTAACGTTTAAATTAATACTTCATAAAAATTTTTAAAAAGTTATAAAATATAAATTTGATACATTTCTGAACTTCCAGCGCATATCCGCCCCCATTTATGAGAGTAGTTTGTGAAAATTATTTTTATTAAGAATTTAAGACCGATTAAAACACGTAAATTGGAAAACACGAAATATTCAACGTCATCTACAACACCTATAGAGGACATTTACGACTAAAACGGTTAAAAATTACCGTGTCCTATAGGGAACGCCGTAATTGAAACAATTGTTAACAAACATTTGGCCTTCGAAAGGAAAATTAATCAAAAATTCGAATCATATGCAAAACACAATATACATTATGAAGAAAAAAAATATATAATACAATAGTGGAAGGTGAAAAATTATAAACCTAGAAATATAGCGAATTACCGCATGCATTGAACGGAGTTCCTTAACCGGTAGAATTTAATATTATGGAGCCTCGACGGTATAATATTCCCAATTTATAATAGAATTTTTTTTCTTCATTATTTCTGGAACTATACTCCCACGAACTTTCAATTTCGAACGCTTTTCACACGTGTCAATTATCGACTTTTCTTATGTGTAAATACATACAAGCAAAAAATAACTATATATATATATATATTTTTTTTTTTTGTAAAGTTGGCGGAGGTAGTGATTTCAAAAATATAGGTAAACATTAAAGATTAGTTAAAATCACTAAATTCTGATATGAAAAGTCAGCAAAACTTTTCGGCTATTAATAGAAATTAAGTAAATAAAGAGAACGGAATATAAAACAAATAGCAATCAAATGTTAATAAAAATATGGAAAAATCTTCCAATAAAAATATAGAAAAGTATAAAGAGAATTATTTAGGTTCGATAAATTATATAAGAAGTCATATCTAAAAAATAATAAAAATATTTAACAAATATAACGTAGATTTAGCAATAAAAAATGATAACATATTATCAAAATTAATTAGTAATAACAAAATAGTAGATAGAAATATATTAAAAAATTCGGTAGTATAATAATCAATGCGAAAAAGGAGAAATAAGCCGACAATTCGCCGTAAGATTTAAAGAACATTTAAAGTCGTATATGAACGATGATAAAAAATCGTTGTTTGGAAAACGTTATGAAGAATTAAAACACAAAATCGATAATATTAACCGAAGTGATAAAATTTCACATACGGAAAAACATTATTAAAACAAGAGAGAGAAAACTATTAGAAAAAATTTGAAGTAATAAAAGAAAGAGATAAAAATAATTTATCGAATTGGACGATAACTTTTGACGAAGAATTAGTTTTATTAAGAAATATATTATAAATTCAATCAATTTTTATATTAGACAGAAAGTTTTTATCTTCCGACTATTCAGTGTAATTGTTTATGTATAAATTTTATATCGCCGATTTGTCGATTGTTCACCATATCCACTATCAGATTATTTTATAAATGTTTTTCCACCGTGTTATATTTTTTTGGTGATAATTGTACGTGTAAATTGTGTATTTTCTTACGATTTATTTTATTTTTGTTTTAATTTTGTATATGTTTATATTTGATTTTTTACGACTACTCGATAATGCCTTAACGACCGAAAAGCTTTGCGGTATTTTTATATAAAAATTTAATTCTTTTATTTGCATTTTTTTGTCGTTATTTATTTATATATAATTTTAATTAATTTACTTACCAAGCATAAAGCGATGAAACTGTAGATTACCGAAGTACGCATGATGATTGTAGGTATTTGAATAATAAATAAACGATAATAGGTTGAAATAGTATGTACTTTTAGTCGGCGTATTCGATATTTATACATTTGCCATTATTTACATAATCTGTATTTTTGTCGATGGAAAATTTGTTAAATAATAAATATGCGTAGACAAATATAAATTTTTATCGCGATTAAATATTTATTTAAAAAGACAGATATATTAAAAAAACGGAAAATCGCATTTTGTAAAATATCAATTTGTTTATTCAGTTTGCTCGAAAAATTAAAAATAATAATAATAATAATAATAATAATCCACGCTATTACGCGTATGGTAAAACGCAATTAGCGAATATAGATCTTCACCCGTTTAAAAGGTTGCATCCTGTAATAAATTTAAATGACGTGAAAATATGCATAAATCCATGGAATAATTTTAATGACGAACTGATGGACACAAATTTTTTAAAATAACCACCACTAGACACTCCTGTCGAAAATTCCTAAGACGCGGGTATTTTGAAAAATTTATTTCAGTTCAAAATTCAGCATCGAAAAACCAGCTTCAAAATTTTTTACTAACTATCGGATGCTTCTGACGTGTCGAAAATGGCCTTTCGATAATTGTAGGTCTTTTTTTATTTTATCGAATTACAGTTTTTGTCGACTCTTCCAAAGGTATCAGGGTTTTTTTTAATAATCTTGTTATATATAAAAAATAATTAAATATTTCAGATACTTAGGTGAAGTTATTCGGCAAAATAGATTGGATGGAGAAACATTGAAAATGACACATATGTTATGGAGGAAATAGCGTTTCCCAGTTTTGGGAATATAGATTCAGTTTTGGATTAAGATTAAGAACATTAGTCTGCATGTACAAACACTTATCGGTTGTATTTATGTTCCTCCAGGTTCATTTTTTGCTCTTGTTACAGCAGATTATTTTGTGTATATCATAATTTATTACTGAATAAGAAACATACAATTAATATTATGATTATGGATGATTTCAACTTATCCATCTCTGGTTATGGTACAATGCTTGATTTTCTTAATAGAATAAGTAGATATGTTCTGTACATTCTTGTGCAATTGGGGGTTCGTGGTTTTACATGGAGCAAGGTTTATGGGGAATTAGCATTCGCTGTACAAGGTAGCGCAGTGGAGTGTCAGTGTGGTGTTTGTAGGTGAAGTTATGTATGATGTATGACACACACACACCTACACACACCTACACACAGGTGCACACACACATACACACACATACATGTACATGCAGACAGTTAACTTGATGGTGTGGTGGTGACAGATTTTCTTCTGCATCTAGTCCAGTAGATTGTAATTAGTTTTTTCTTTCTCTTTCTTATTATTTTATTACTTTCTTACTCTTTAAGTAATGCGTACACACGTGTACACACACACACACAACCATGTGTATTCATTTGCATTTATTGTCATAGATGAGTATTCTCATGTGTAATGTACAAATTAAAAATATCATGATTACAAATTTTATCATGAAATAGCGCTAACATAGATAATCTATATTTCTATGAATGTAATTTATATAATATTATTTTATTTATCAATTTTTAAATTGAATATTTGTATAATTTAGTTTTAGTATTGATTAATTTGAATGGAAGTGTTGTTTATTGTTGTGATAAAATAATGTCTGAGATATTGCATCGCGGGGTTTTTTTTGTTGATGTTGAAAATTTTTAAGATGTTGATAATATATTTATAGTAAAAGAAATAGCAATTCTAAATAGTGAAGATAATTTTATTCAACATAATGCATTCTTTCATCCAAATTCAGGGTAAATTGTGGAAAAATCCCAAAATGGAGGGATTATACACCATGATGTATGTGGTAAATATTCACAATACAAAGAGTTATTTACACTGCTTACACATATAATTAACCATTCAGATCCATCATTTTTTTGTGGTAAAAGATTTAGAAACTGTTCATTGTTTAAGACAATTATTTGAATCATTTTCAAATTTGAATAATAGAGTTTATATAATAAATATGAATAAATTTTTTGGAATGCCATCTTTATCAACATTATGCAATCGTTATCAAGCATTATTAAAAAATATTCATTTTTTTTCCATTTTAGACAAGATAATAAATGTGTACTACATAATGTATACTTAATGGATAAATGGTACGGTATTAATGTTATGCCTATAGAAGCAATAATCAATCCTAAACAAACATTACAAAATATACCCCCCAATATTGCTCACAAACGCATATTCTAAGCAAATAAGTAATCTTTATATTCATTTACCACTGCATTTAGCCATGCAAGCAAATATTTTAGATTTATTGCCATGTAGAGAACATTTCCCTCTGTCATACACACTGAGGAAAAACTATTCAAAGTGTTTCAGTGATAAATTATTTTTTAATGAATTACTCAATAGACATAAAAGAAAAAATATGTGTAATTAATTTATTTATTTCGTTTGACTATCAGTTTCTGTCGTATATAGTTCGTGTTTGTTGTGTTCGTTTTTTAATTATGGATGATAGATTAGTTAATGATGAACAAATACCATTTGCGGAAAAAAGATACAATCTAGGCGAGCAGTATATTGTTACTGTGGGACTTAATGCAAAAGATAATTTTATTCCATTTGTATCAATATGTTCAGCATAATGATCATATTATGTTTGATTATTATTCATTTTTAACTTTATATGAAACTGTAATAAAACCGAAAGATACACTCTCAAAACAAAAATATGAAAATGATTCCGTAGTAGTTGATTTAATTTTGTGCGAATGTGATTTTACTTCATAAATGAAAATTATAATTTCAACTAAAAGTCCATCTCTGCGATATTTTATGTTAAGCCCGAAAGAAACATTATGTTTCAAATGGAATTGTGAAGAAATTTTACGATATTTGCAAATATTACATAATCATGGATATCAACAGATGGCTATCGCGATATTACATAAATTATATTATGTTTGTTATCAAAAGTATATAAAACCTCATAATAAACCTGGGAAATTACTTGTTTGTGAAGACATCATCGAATGGATATCGAAGTTGTTTAAAAAGAAACATATAAACTATAAATGAATGGAAAAATCATTACTTTGTCACCAGATAATGACGAATAATTATTGTTTAATTAAACTAATAGATTATTTATCTGTAAATCAATTACCATTGTCGCCATTTTACTGAATGTAAGTTATGAAATTTTTTCTCATTGTGTTATAATTTTCTAAAATAAATATTTTATTAAAACGAGTAATTATCTGTTATTATATATTTTAGATTGAGTATAAAAACGCATAAATCATGATTACTTGATTTAGTTGATTTTTTTTATTATTAATTATCACTTGTGCATTTTCTGTGTTTAAAATGAGCATTCAGTGTGATAATAAATATTTTATTCCGCATATCAATGTTAAATCAATAGATTGTGTTTATTGAAATATTAGTAAACCCGAAACTATAGCTGAAAAAACATATTTTTTCAATTGGGATTATTCAGTGATGGTTGGAATGAATATTAATGTTCAGTTTGAACCATTTGTTTGGATAAGAAAAGGTGTAATAGATATTTATTTATCATGTTCACAGTTTCTTTCAGCGGAGAGTTCAGTTTTTAGACAGATAAAAGATACTGCTAATTTATCGAAAATGAAAAAAATTAATTATTCTCATCAACTTCGCTTAATGTTTTCGCTCGTGTGTGTTAACGTTCGATTACGATAATAGTACGTCTTCTAACATTCGATTATTCTTCGCTCGTTGCATCAAACCTGCGTGTCGTTATAATAATCGTTTATCGGCTCGGGTAAGATCGTTTCATTTACTAGATAGATAACATAATTAAAACGGCACGTGCCGTCGTTCATCATGACGAGCACACAGCCAACGTATAGTGATATTATTCAAACTGAAATCTTTCCTACTCGCGATCAAGCTATTATTCTACATGCGGTAGACAACATTAAGTTCGTAGAATATATCACCGCTCTCAGCGAAATTATTCATCCATCTAATATTATTTTCTCCTCTCGAATATCGAACAATCGTATTTGTGTATATTTAAAATCAAAAGAAATTGTTAATAACCTCGTTCAAAATCACTCTACTATTTCGGTTAACAATTTACTCGTTCGTGTCCGTAAGTTAATTAATCCATCTAAACGACTGGTCATTTCAAATGTTTCCCCGCATATCCCCCATATTGTAATTGAAAAAGCTCTAATTTCGTCTAATTTTAATTTAACCTCTCCAATCTCCTTTATGAAAGCTGGACTTAACGATAATGATTTTAAACATATTAAAAGTTTTAGACGTCAGGTGTATATACAACCGACTAATGATGATATGGACAATGTCCCTGAATCATTAAGTGTCAACTACGATAATGAGTCCTTTAGAATATTCTTATCAACAGATGAGCGGTGGTGTAGCTCATGTAAAACGAAGGATCATTCTAATAATAACTGTCCAGAAAGAGGGGAAAGAGAACAAATGGAAGCGGTTGAATTTAAACCCATTAGCTGCAATAAGCCAAGAAGAGGTAGTTTAGTACCCGAAAGCCTTTCCAACTCTGATATAAGCACAAGTAACGATGTAGATCAAAGTTTGACGGATCAGACTACTTCCAGTGGCCTAAAAACATTAAAACCAAACAAATCCTCGACTTTAGAAGAAGTCCAATCAAACCCGACTGATCCAATGTTATTAAACAGCAAAAGCTACAAACGTAATTTATCTGAGAACTCTACATCTTCCTCAAGTAGTGTCCAGTACAGCAATGAATTTCAACGACAAAAAAAGAAGAAAGAAGAAAGTGATGAACAAAAAAAATTGAGAATCAATTTATTGCCGGCTAAGCAATGCATAGAAAATAACCTAAAAACACTTAAAGATAGTATATCCTTTGAAAAAATACTTTCATTGATCCATGATAATAACAAATCCTTATCTGTCCAAGAATTATTTATGAAATTGAATATCCCACTTAGTTCGGTGGATACTGTATTTATCCAATTAAAGTCGGTGTACTCTGCCATTAATGATCATTCCACAAAAATACGAATAACAAAACTCACCAACAAAATTGCCGAGGATTTAATAGGTAAAAATAATGATGATAGATAACTTCCTACTTCAATGGAATATCAATGGTTTACAGAATAACTTAACTGAACTTCAACAGCTAATTGTAAAGAAAAAACCTATCATTATCTGTTTACAAGAAACGCACTCCCAACCAGCTCAGTCTATGTCCCTAAAATATTACAACCATTTCCGCTATGATCATACTACAGGATCGCATGCGTCCGGGGGTGTTGCAACTTTTATCCATGAATCAATACCAGTAATAAACGAGCTCAGAATAAATACGTTAATACAGAACGTTACTGTCAATATGCAATTTTGCAAATCAACTCCTTTCCATCAACTTACTGTTTGTAACATGTATTTGCCTCCTGATTTCACACCATCATTCCAGGAAATAAATAAACTAATATGTCAGTTGCCTAAACCGTTTCTCCTACTTGGCGATATGAACGCACACAGTCCATTATGGGGATCCAATAAAACAAACAGGAAAGGGAAAATATTTGAAAAACTGCTCCATTCAAATTTACACATTTCATTACTTAATAACAAACAGCCGACAAGACTCAACTCCTTTAACGGAACTCTATCGGCTATTGATTTAACGTTATCTACGAATGAAGTTTATTCAAAATTTCTATGGTCAATCCATCCTGACTTATGTCACAGTGATCACTACCCAATTTGCTTACAGATGAATAACATAAACAGGGAATACAAAATAAATAAACCTCAGGGTTGGATTACTAGAAAAGCTAATTGGGATAAGTACCGTGAGCTATGTAATTTACCCTTCAATTCCAGTCTCACAGACATCGATTCCGCGGTTAATAACTTTAATAACCACATAATTGAAGCGGCAGAAAAATCTGTTCCAAAGACGTCCCCATTTATATCAATGCGCAATGTCCCCTGGTGGTGTCATGAAGTAAAAGTGGCTATCCAAACCAGAAACAATGCTTTAAAGAAATTTCGTGCTACAAGACAGAATGCAGATTTAGCTAACTTTCGACTCTGTAGAGCTCGCACACGTCTAATTATAAGGCAAAATAAACGGAAAAGCTGGGCGGAATTCATTTCCGAAACTGATTCAAACTCCAACATTCCACAAATGTGGCATAAAATAAATATCTTAAATAGAACCAGAAGACCATCACCAATAATAACATTGAAAGAATCAACAGGTTTTACTCAAGATCCGGAAGAGGTAGCGAATATCTTTGGAAAATTTTTTGCCGATGTATCATCAAATAAAAATTGTAACAAGTATTTTCTCTCTTACAAAACAAAAGAGGAGCAGAAACCATTACTAATAGACTCAAACAACCATGAAGACTTCAATTCACTTTTCACTGAAAAGGAACTAAATGAAGTGATCAACAGAATAGTTAAAAATTCTGCCCCAGGACCGGATGGAATTTCCCCTCTATTCATTAAAAATCTGCCTCTGGTTATGAAAAAACATCTTCTAAATATTTTTAATAAAATCTGGGCAGATAACTGTTACCCCCGGCTATGGAGCAAAGCAGTCATTATTCCTATTTTGAAAAATAAGAAAGAACATACCGACCCATCGTCATATAGACCAATCTCTCTTACCTGCGCTGCAGGAAAGTTGATGGAAAAACTTGTGGCACGTCGTTTAATGTGGTATTTAGAACGAAATGAATTGATACCGGAAAATCAGACAGGTTTCCGCAGATATGGGAGCACACTCACGCAATTGTATAATCTGCAACAGGAAATATTGAGAGCTTTCCGGCAGAAACATTACCTTATATCAATATTTTTCGATATACATAAAGCATATGATACAGCATGGCGTTACAAAGTAATTCAAATACTGCTGAAGATGGGCTTGAAAGGCCGATTAGTTCAATTTATAAGGAATTTCCTTTCAAATCGTTCGATCAAAGTTCGAATAGGAAATAAAAATTCCCAAGACTTTAATTTAGAAAATGGGGTGCCCCAAGGCAGTGTATTGAGTGTGTACTGTTTTTTGATTTTAGTAAATACGATTGTAGATTATATCCCAGCACCAATTTCAACGAGGTTATTTGCTGACGATGTCAATATAACTCTACTAACAGACGATGTGCTCTACGCTCAAAATCTGTTACAGAAGTGTCTAAATAATTTACACGAATGGAGTAGAACTACTGGTCTAGAGTTCTCCCCCCAAAAGACGAAGTACATGGTTTTCACCAAAAAACGAAGCCAAATTTCATTAAATCTAACCGTTAGTAACTCCATTATACAATGTACAACGACGTATAAATTTCTTGGTCTACATTTAGATCCTAAAATGACTTGGCGTAATCATATAATGACACTTAGACAAAAGTGTCAGCCACTACTCAATATAATGAAAATGATAAGTAATAAGACCTTTGGTCCAAGAAGTTCAACATTACTTCGGATTTACAATGCTCTTATCCTTTCAAGAATAGACTATGGTTCGTTTATATATTCATCCGCCAGCAAACGGCTACTAAAAATACTTGATATGGTACAAAATTCTGGACTTAGGATCGCGTTGAAGGCATTCCCAACCTCACCAACAGCTAGCCTCCAGTATCTTAGCGGTACTCCGCCTCTCTGTTACCGTAGAAAAATACTTGCTATTAAGTATGCAATGAAGGTAGCTAGTCTTCAGCAGCATCCAAATCGAATCCATTTACAAAATCTGCTACTACAGCTCCAAATCCAAAACCCATTAAAGACACTACGCAATACCTTATGTAGAATACCGGTTATTGTACCGCCTTGGAGCCAATTCAGTCCGGATATCTGTTGGGATTTATTTTCAACAGATGTTAAAATGAAACCGATGGTGGAAATCCATGGGAAACTTAGGATTGTCTTGCAACAGCAACCGAACGCAGTCGTTTGCTTCACCGACGCATCAAAATCATCACGATATGTTGGCGGTGCCTTCTCAATCGGCAGCATGATCCATTCTTTCAGTTTACCGACCATGTCATCAGTTCTAGCGGCTGAGATGATAGCCTTGCTCCAGTGTTTGTTACGAATTGCGGAATTACCTGCTGGCCAGTATGTTATACTGACCGACTCAGCCATGGCGTTACAATGCATTGAAGCGAGGAATTCTACTGTGTCCATGGTAGACCAAATATGGTACAGTGCTTACAAATTAAGTGAACTTAATACCGTCATCACTTTTGTCTGGGTTCCAAGTCATCGAGGGATAATAGGCCACGATGAGGTACACCGTGCTGCACAACGGCCTACCCAAGCCTACCTGCCGACAGTACTGGAAGAAGACAATGCAAAATATTATTGCCAGAAAATTCTGGACGCATGGAATCGGTCATTCCATTCTCGACCGAGTAAACTTGGATATATAAAGAAGGATTTAACAACCTGGCCATCAAAGATTGGTAAAATTTGTTCACCGAGGTTGGAAACAGCCGTCAACCGAGTGTATATTGGTCACACGCTGAGTACGCACTCCTATCTACTGAGTGCCCAACCACCACCAATATGCGAATTGTGCTGTACTTCATTAACAGTCTACCATATCGTGGTTATCTGCCCGAAATTTGGTCAATATCGGTGCAATCAGCTGAAGAAAAATATACCGAATGTAAACAACCTCCTCCTTCTCACCAACTTCATAATAAATTCGAAACTGTGTAATAATATATAATTAATTCATATTTCGAGTAATAGCCTTATAGGCAATAACTACTCGTTAAAAAAAAAAAAAAAAAAAAAAAAAAAAAAAAATTGAAATACACGTTGGTTGTGTGATTCTTCTCGACAAGATCGATCATTGTTAAATTTAAAATGCATTTCCACAAGCAAAGAAATTTATTTTAATTCTATTTGTTACATATGAGATTTAGTTAATAATTCAACTGAAATGGCGCATTATTTAATTGATTTGAGAATTTATCAACAATGGACTGTAGAAATAATTTTATGTAAACTATGTTGCATTATACGGAAAAGTTATAAAAACAAACCTTCACTTAGTTGTTCAATAGAACAATGGATGCATGCTAAAGCGATAAATCCATCATCACAAATTTTGTTTTCTGTTGAAAAGACATTATTATACAGACAAATTATAACTAATCGACTCTGCATCAATTATTTAGCTGATCATATTATTAATGATCGTATTCCATTTATTATCGATACAGGAAACAATTATGACACAATAAGTTTGTATGAACAATTACTACATGATGTTCATTTAACTGAAAACAATATTGCTAATATCCCACCTGCTAATAGTTTTATTTGGTGTTTGTGTGAAAATGAATTAGAAGAAGATGAACTTGAAGAAATAAGCAAGGATCAAATTAGCTCCAGCAGTAGTAGTAATAATGAAATCGATTTATAAATAAATAACTTTGATATGATTAAAGTAAACAATTTTATTATTTATTCTATATGTTCAATATTTTTTTTTTTTCATAAGCGAATTTTTGGTAAATTATTTATAGTTAAAGCATTAATTACAATAATATATGCGATTTATTTGTAGAATATAATTTTAAATAAATTTTCAATTTTTTAAAAAACAAATCATACGTTTAAACTCTTATATTTTTTAAATTACATCTTGATTAATACCCCGTGCCATATTTTTTAATTGTAAGTCGCTTACAATGATTTGAATTTTCTCGAATTTGCTATTCAAATTAAATATTTGTTTGATACTGTCCTCATTTTTCATTTTGAAAACTGTAAGTTCATTTAAATACTGATCAAATTCGTTTTGAAATTTATTTAATTTATGCATCATAACAGTTTTTAATGAATTAACTGAAGACTCAATATCTTTGTTCAATTGAGTAGATGTTTTTTCAAGTAACTGCCCTAAATAAATCATTGCGGTATCTAGTTGCGATTTTATAATACAGTCATTATTGTCAATTGCTGAAGCTGCATTAGCTACACGTTTTCTCGCCATATTGGTTAACAATTCTTTAAATGAAATATATTCTCAAAGATGAAATAATAAAAATTGTTTAAATTCACCTGAAGTAATATATCGCTTTATATATTTTTTGCAGTGAAATAAAGATATCACATCCGATTTATTTTTGGGAATTTCTTTTTCTATATTGAGATTTTTAATTCGTTTCGCGTTTAAATTAAATGCACCATCACTATCTAAATAAAGAATATTTTTCAAACAGTTATACGAATGAATTTTACTACTAGTTTCATTTCAAATAAATGATCCATCTTTATGTACTGACATCTTTTTTTAAGACCCAACTATTTTCTGATGGTGGAAATCCTAACCACTTTACAAATACTTTGTCACCTTTATTTCACAAAACACGTTCTATTAAAAAAAAGTTTGGAAATGAAGTAGGTGATATTTCTTCGCGATAGAAAGCGCCTTTAATGATATTACCTTTCTGATCTTTTAACGAGTAAGTGATGGGATTTGTTAAATGAAATTTATGTATTAGAAAAACTTCACTACTCCAATTAGCGGTATATCCTTTGTCAAAAACTGTTTTAACTTTACTGATTCTAACTGTATCATTTTCTTTATATATATGTTTTTTTTTTTAAATTTACATTAACTTTCTACATCCTCTTAGCTAAATTTTGAGCTACAAGATTTTCTACTTGTTTTGTAACATCAACTGGACGAAAATGTGTGGAATGATGAACTGATGAATTGTATTCTTTTTCAACTTTATTTAATACACCACTGTTTCCTATCCATTTAAATTTTGCCATAAATACCAAATTGTTTCCACAATGTTGTTTTTAAAGTTCGATTTAATCTTTCCACAATACTCGCTTTTAACGAGTAAGTACTGTAATGATTTACATTACACTTTTTCATTAATGTTTTCATATTTTCATTAAAAAATTCTTTTCCATCATCAGTTTGTAAATGGGTGGGGATACGATGACCAACATTAATGGCACGTTTAAAAATTAATTCTACAGCTCGTTTCATTTCTATTCCATTTTTATTTTTTATTGGTTTGCACCACACAAATTTACTGAAACAACCTATCACTACTAAAATGTATCTATAACCTTGATTGAAACGTGCATATTTAATCATATCAATTAAATCAGCCTGCCATAAGTCATCAATACCGTACAATTTTACAGGACAACGCGAATAATGTACTCTAGCAGGTTTATACAATTCTTCAATTAATCATATTTTATCACTACGTAGCGGCATCATTCGGTTTTGCTATGCAACCGTTTTCTATTAATTCTTCTTCAATCGCTAAAATTTCGTTATCTACACTATTATTACCCGCTGATTTAGAAGCGTGTAAAAGAGCTAGCCTTTCTACTAATTCGTTCGGATCATTCCAATATTCATCACTTATACTTCTGTTCTTTAGTACTCGCATAAAACTTCCTTTTACAGTTTTAGTAAACATCGGTTTTATTACAGTGTAATATTTATGCGAATCGCTAGACTATAATCTTAAATTGCTTCTTAAATGGGCACCTGTAGCAGTTAGTAATTTATTGTAGAAATAACGTAATGATATAATGTAAGATACAAACGATATAAAGGTTAATTAAAAAAATATTGATTTAAATAATAAAACAAATAATTTAACTTCCCTGCCTTTGACTTCCCATTGTTTAAACATTCAGTAATGTAAGAAATATGATCGAAGCCATACTGATTCGCACTGAAGTAGTTGTTCTGACGCAAATAATTCAACAATATTTTTCTTCAGACGCTTCTAAACAATTTTTGAGATCGCTGGTAATATACAAAATTGATCTATAGTTTGAGTCGTTTGATTTAATTCCAGATTTAAAGGTTAACGACAGTATACCTAATTTTAAAACTTCCAGAAATACACCAGATTTTATCGATTCATTAAACAAGTATGTTAGGAGTTCCATAAAGAAATTATTATTATATTTAATCAATGTTATCGATAAACCGTCAGAACCAAATAAAGGTTTATTAGCTAATGATGAAATAGCCGACCCAATATCCTCATCTATAAAATCTATAAATGCAAATGAACTTATAGTCATTTTACCTGAAAAATTAATAATAAACTACGTAGGATCTGAAAATAAGTATCCTTAATTAATTCTAAATAAAGGCGTAAAGAACTGCCGCGTTATATTTTATTTAGAGAATTTAGATCCGAAGTAAATTCGTAATTCCAACGAAAGTCTGTTTTCTTATCTGAACCTAGAACGTTACTTCGTTTAATAAAATAGTATAATTTCGTACACAGGGTATAAACTCCATATTCCGATTTAAATCAACACGGCTACGTATAGACAGTTCCCTTAATTACAAAAATTCTTCTAGATAGGCGAGTTTTGATGTGTGTATAAACGCATATTCGCTTCAACATGTATTTAAGATTATATAGATGTTATTTTTAATGATTTTTATACGTGACTTTCTCCATTTCAGAAGCCCAAAAACAAATATTACAGTCTAAATTAAAAAATGAGGAATAAAACAAATAATTGCGATATTAAAATCGATTTATTTCGAGAACGAATACGGTAACATGGTTAATATTTGCGATAAAACGTGCGAAGATTAGTGATGTCCCCTTTTTTTAGGAGGTGCTATTATCGGTCCACGAGGATCAGCGACCACGCATCCGTTTCCGATTAACGCTACCTAAAAACGAAATTACGCCTATAAATTAGATTTCCCCTTAATTATAAAGTGCATTACGGTTTTTTTTCTTATTTTTATTAATATATAACTAGCCAAATATATTCCAAACGGGTTCGGAGTATAAAATGGGTGTGAAAGTTTAATTGAGAGTTCTAAATGTGAAAATATAAAGTAATATTTGTGTTAAATATCGCTTATTAAATTATTCTAAATAATTTTTAACGTGTTCGGAAAATAAATATTTTTAGAGCTGAAACATAAAAATTGTCCTTATTTATTTTATTTTTTTTATATGGTTCCCCATTTACTAAGTGGAGGCAAGTTTGTTGATAAAATTGAGATTAAAAAGGTGCAGTGAGCATGTGCTTATAAATTAAAATGGGAAAGTAAAACTGAAACTGAAAAGAAACTGAACTCATAGAAACGATAAAGAAAAAGCGGTATATGCATGTACCTGCAATGTGTAAATTAAATATAAAACGGAAAAGTGATTAGTAATATATAGTCCATTTACACATCAGGAGTGGGTGTAAAATGAGTTTGTGTAACTTAACATAAAATAAACGGAAATAAAATAATGACGTAAAACTCAAAAATATAAACAAAATACAATATATAATTAATTATCCATATGTAAATAAAAGGAAATAAATATAAATAAAGCAAAATGTGTACACTTTATAAAAAAAAGAGGTGATGACACTGAAAAATGAGAATTAACGTTTAAATTAATACTTCATAAAAATTTTTAAAAAGTTATAAAATACAAATTGGATACATTTCTGAACTTCCAGCGCATATCCGCCTCCATTTATGGGAGTAGTTTGTGAAAATTATTTTTATTAAGAATTTAAGACCGATTAACACGTAAATTGGAAAACACGAAATGTTCAACGTCATCTACAACACCTATAGAGGACATTTACGACTAAAACGGTTAAAAATTACCGTGTGCTATAGGGAACGCCGTAATTGAAACAATTGTTAACAAACATTTTGCCTTCGAAAGGAAAATTAATCAAAAATCCGAATCATATGCAAAACACAATATACATTATGAAGAAAAAAAATATATAATACAATAGTGGAATGTGAAAAATTATAAACCTAGAAATATAGCGAATTACCGCGCGCATTGAACGGAGTTCCTTAACCGGTAGAATTTAATATTATGGAGCCTCGACGGTGTAATATTCCCAATTTATAATAGATTTTTTTTTCTTCATTATTTCTAGAACTATACTCCCACGAACTTTCAATTTCGAACGCTTTTCACACGTGTCAATTATCGACTTTTCTTATGTGTAAATACATACAAGCAAAAAATAAATATATATATATATTTTTTTTTTTTTGTAAAGTTGGTGGAGGTAGTGATTTCAAAAATATAGGTAAACATTAAAGATTAGTTAAAATCACTAAATTCTGATATGAAAAGTCAGCAAAACTTTTCGGCTATTAATAGAAATAAAGTAAATAAAGAGAATGGAACATAAAACAAATAGCATTCAAATGTTAATAAAAATATAGAAAAGGATAAAAAGAATTATTTATGTTCGATAAATTATATTAGAAGTCATATCTAAAAAATAATAAAAATGTTTAACAAATATAACGTAGATTTAGCAATAAAAATTGATAACACATTATTGAAATCAATTAGTAATAACAAAATAATAGATAGAAATATATTAAAAAATTCGGTAGTATAATAATCAATGCGAAAAAGGAGAAATAAGCGGACAATTCGCCGTAAGATTTAAAGAACATTTAAAGTCGTATATGAACGATGATAGAAAATCGTTGTTTGGAAAACGCTATAAAGAATTAAAACACAAAATCGATAATATTAAGCGTAGTAATAAAATTTCACATACAGAAAAACATTATTAAAACAACAGCGAGAAAACTATTAGAAAAAATTAGAAGTAATAAAAGAAAGAGATAAAAATATTTTATCGAATTCTACTCGATAAAGCCTTAACGACCGAAAAGCTTTGCGGTAATTTTATATAAAAATTTAATTCTTTTAAATGAATTTTTTTGTCGTTATTTATTTATATATAATTTTAATTAATTTACTTACCAAGCATAAAGCGATGAAACTGTAGATTACCGAAGTACGCATGATGATTGTAGGTATTTGAATAATAAATAAACGATAATAGGTTGAAATAGTATGTACTTTTAGTCGGCGTATTCGATATTTATACATTTGCCATTATTTACATAATCCGGATTTTTGTCGATGGAAAATTTGTTAAATAATAGATATGTGTAAACAAATATAAATTTTTACCATGATTAAATATTTATTTAAAAAAACAAATATATTAAATAAATGGAAAACCGCATTTTGTAAAATATCAATTTGTTTATTCAGTTTGCTCGAAAAATTAAAAAAAAAAATAATAATAATAATCCACGCTATTACGCGTAATGTAAAACGCAATTAGCGAATATAGATCTTCATCCGTTTAAAAGGTTGCATCGTGTAATAAATTTAAATGACGTGAAAATATTGCATAAATCCATGGAATAATTTTAATGACGAACTGATGGACACAAATTTTTTAAAATAACCACCACTAGACACTCCTGTCGAAAATTCCTAAGACGCGGGTATTTTGAAAAATTTATTTCAGTTCAAAATTCAGCATCGAAAAACTAGCTTCAAAATTTTTTACTAACTATCGGATGCTTCTGACGTGTCGAAAATGTCCTTTCGATAATTGTAGGTCTTTTTTTGTTTTATCGAATTACAGTTTTTGTCGACTCTTCCAAAGGTATCAGGGTTTTTTTTAATAATCTTGTTATATATAAAAAATAATTAAATATTTCAGATACTTAGGTGAAGAATTGGTAGTTTCCTGTTTTAGAATTATATCGAATTCCATAAATTTCATCTGAAAACGTGTTATTCTCATTTAAATCAGCATTTTTTTCTTCTTTTTTTAATTTTTTTTTCTTTATAACTGATTCAATCTCTCGCAATGGTTCTAAAATAGGATTAAATAAGAGAGAATTTTCACGATCCTGCATAAATTTCGATTCAACAAGTTCCTTTTGTTTTTGTTTAGTGTCTTCTCTGAGTTTAGTCAATGTTTGTTTTACAGCAATTTCACGATTTATTTTATCATTCATTTTTAAAATCATTCAAAACAATGAATTTATCATTTCCCTTTCTAAATCGACCGCTATTTATACCATTTTCTTTCGAAATTACTAAAAAATTATGCGAATTATCATTCCAACATTTACGTGAAATATCTTTAAATGATAAGTATGAACACGCGTCCGAAGCATGTTCGTCGTATATATGTCGTAAATTCACATCATCTTGAGCAGACACAAGAATAAAATTAGAATTATCCCGAATCATGTGTTTTGCTATTTTAACATACGTTTGACATAAATAAAAACAGTCAACATTTTTATGTCTGCTTGTTGCGAAATAATCTCTTATTATATTACCCGTTTCGTTGATATTGCAAGAAATATCATAAAAAATAAACACTGAAACGGTTATTACATTATTAGGAAGAGGGATGTCTTTTTCATCGCTATAAGCATAATATCCAATATCCGGTGCGAGAGGACTAAAAATTTGATCTAATAGCTTATATTTAGGTTGGAAAACAGATGTAGCAAAGATATAGACATTATTAAATTTTGAACCATTTCTGTGTAATAACAAACTAATCATCGCGTTTTGTTTTACCACTCCCGCTCGGTCCAACAATTAAAGCACGAACATATGACGGAAATAAAGGACCATGTTTAAGAAATTTATTGTTTTCACTCGTTAATAAAGTTGATAAGGCATCTTCGATTGGTAAAGTAGGTTTTTGTTCAATAATTTTCATTACTTCATATAATCGTATTTAAATAATAATCAACTTATTTCGAAGTAATGTAATATATATATATATATATATATATATATATGAGTGTGTGTAGATTAATATGAAAAAGTGTATTGAACGAGTTAACAATTGTCAGTGTGCAGGTGGTAATTTAGTGAATAAATTAATTGATAAACTACTAATAGTGTACTTCACATACCGGGATATCAGTTTTGCGGGCCAGGTACTAAATTAGAAGATAGGATAAGCAGAGGTGAACAAGGTATTAATCCTTTAGATCACGCTTGTAAACAACACGATATAGCTTATAATCAATTTCACGATAATAATAATCGAAGAAAAGCTGATTATATACTTGAAACTGCTGCAAAAAAACGCATTTTAGCTAAAGATTCATCGTTGAATGAGCGAGCGGCTGCGATATTAACTACGGGAGCAATGATAATGAAAAGAAAATTAGGTGCAAGTGTTCGCCGAAGGCGAAATACAACTTTTAGGCAAATACTGCAAACAGCTCGTAAAGCTGGAGCTGGTGAAAAATCAATTCGCGGTAAAATTAGGAAAATGTTAGCCGCTATTAAACATATAAAACCGCAAAAGAAAACAAGATTTCGAGTAATAGCTGTGAATAAAACAGGTGGAGTTTTACCTTTAGTCTCCATATTGACTGCTATGTCCCTATTAGGCGCGCTCGGATCAACATAATTAGCAATAGCGACAGCTGTTAAAAATGTAAATGACTAGACGAAGTTTTAAAAATGGGGGCGGGAATTAATCAACGAATTGATAAAGGTCTTTACTTACGACCGTATAAAAATGGACTGGGTTTGTTTATAAATTCTCAATCCTCGAAAAAACAAACAAACAAAAAAAAGTCAGATATTTGAAAAATTAAAAATACCAGTCAATCGACCGTTATCCGGATATGATTTATATAAATATGTGAAACAGTTAAATATTCCTCAATTTATAGGAGTTTTTGATAGAGACACATTACTTCAAAACCAAATAAATATGAACGTGCAATTGTTAATCTGGATAATCATACAGGAACTGGTTCACATTGGGTGGCCTATATAAAGCGCGATTGTTCAATTTGCTACTTTGATAGTTTTGGTAATTTACTCCCTCTGAAAGAATTAATAAAATATTTTCAACAGGATTCTACAAATATTTATTATAATAGAACTGCTTATCAACAATTTAATCAAGTTAATTGTGGCGAACTTTGTTTGAGATTTCTATCACATTGTTTACCATGACGAGCAAATCCTATTTATTTCAACTTACTGGTAAAGGGGGTTATGTATTATCGCAAGATATTTTTCCACCAATAAGCTTACATTCTGAAAAATCACACAGCGTTGCTCTAGTTTCTTTTACAACATATAATTCGATTTTCAATATAACCGATAATTGTAATAAATTAAAATATTTTGAAGCTGATGATAATTCTTATGCTACTCCGCTAGAAATAAAAATTGAACCAGCTAATTACGAAGTAGCAGATTTAGAAGAATATTTGAAACAAAAACTTGATCCCACCCTTTCATTAAAGCAGATCATAAAACTCTTCGCACGTGAATTTCATGCGGTAAACACATAAATTTTAATTCACCTAATAGTGTTGGTGATTTATTAGGATTTACTCCTACAACGGGCGTATTAAAAGGTGGTCAAGAACATATTTCGCCGTTGACAGTTCAAATTTCTAATATTGATGTGATTAATATTTAACGTGTAATTTAATATCGAATACCTATAAAAATGGAACTGAGGCGCATATTCTTCATTCGTTACCTCTAAGCGTTCCAAGTGGATATAAAACTATCGAACGACCGCAGAATATTATTTATTTACCAGTTTTAGTGAAGTGTATTAGTAATATAACAGTAACTACGGAAGATCAGAATAGTAATCCAATCGATTTTAAACAAGAAGTGTTAACTGTTAGTATTCATTTGAAAGAAAATTCATAATGATTATTAAATACAATCAAAGTAGCCTTAGAAAAATTATAAATAGAGATCGTATTAGTAAAAATGATATTGTATCTAAAGTGAAAGTTGGTTATTTTAAAAGATTAAATAAATTTAATAAACAAATATTAAAACAATTAGGTTATATTTTATTGTATCAAATAAATATGATGGATAGCAGCATATTACAGTTATCTCAATCGGATATAGTAGAAGATGATGGATTATCATCTATAGAATATCATTTACACAAAACTCATACAGCTAATTTCAACCCAAATGATGATATAAGAATTCCGATTTATCATAAAGATTCGCACGTATTAATATCAGAAAGTTGTTTAATATTGGAAGGATATGTAAAAAAAAAGTTGCGATTTCGTTTTTGGAGGACCGTTATTTCTCATCTCAGAAATCCGATATGAAATTAAATGGAATTGAAATAGACAGAAATCGTAATCCTGGCATCACTTCATTAATTAAAGCTTGTCTTTATATGCGCCGCAAGAATGAAGAAAATGTGTATTCTACATCATTTTTAAATCCTAATATGGATGCTAATAAAAAATCTTTATTCGACTCTACTAGTGAACCAGATAAAAAGTATTTTTCATTCGCGATCCCATTAAAATTTATTTTAGGCGTTTGCGAAGATTTTAAAAAAATCGCGATTCAAGTGAGACATGAACTTATACTATTACGTGGAACTCAAGATATTAACGCATTGTACTCTTCCTCATTAAATACGAGTGATGTGACTGTTACATTAGAAAATGTGGCTTGGTGTGCCCCTTTCATTCGTTTAAGTGATGTTGCACGTATAAGTCTTTTAAATTATTTAAAAAGTTTAAAAATGTTACCAGTACGATTCAGAAGATGGAAACTTCACGAATATCCTGATTTAGCGCAAAGCACCCATCATAGTTGGCTTTTAAAAACATCCTCAAATGTAAATAGACCACGATGCGCAGTCGTTTTCTTTTCAGAAAGTAAAAAAATCAGTTAAATAAAAACTGTAGTAAATTCGATCATTGCAACATTACTGATTTGAAACTATATCTAAATTCAATTTATTATCCTTATAAACCTTTGAATTTAGATTTTAAAAAGAAAAAAGTTATGTTGTTATATTTAATGTATAGCAGACTTTGCAGTTTATATTATGGAGATAAAGAATGCGCACCTTTTTGGAATGTAGAAGAATTTATTAATCCATTATTTGTGATAGATTGTTCTTATCAAAATGTAAATACCGCTAGTAGTTGTCCTGTAGACATCAGAAAGCAAATACAAGCTGTTATGTTTTATTATTTCACGACGCAAATTTTGCTTACAACCCAAATAATGATATTGTAAAACGAATTATCGAGTAATGAATAAATCAAATTTGATTTTGTGAGGTTTTTATTATTTATTTTCATAAAAATTTTTTTAAGTACGATATTAAATTATTCGTCGCAATTCTTAAACATAATATTAAACTATTCATCGTAATTATTAAATATTAATTTGTGTGAAAGAAGTTCTTTTAGTATAATTTGCAATTTTAGATTGTGAGAAGTTATCCAAATATGACCGTGTGCGAGTGTGTGAACATTATCTGATAAAATATAACGTTTATCATTTTTACAACTTAACGTTAATTTCGTTTGCTTAACGTTATACATTTTATGCTTAAAACTACATATATTAGTGAACGATCTATAATAAAAACTTAACGGTATCGAGTAATTTTCTAAACAAGATACATAATTCTCAAACAATGTTTCCGATTTAATAACAGCTTTTGAAATGCCTTTACATTTTTTAATCGGTGTGTCTAAATTAAAAATTTTAAATGAATACATTTTACTTCATGATCCAACAAAGTGAGTAATTGGTGATCCATTTGTTTCGTCCTTAAATTTACCAAGTACCTTTTTATTTATTAAGTTAAAACATTTATGATTCGGATCATAATGAGATGTGTCAAAATGAACTTGTAAATGGTGATTTAAATCATCATAAAAATCACGTGTACGTATATTATAAATAAAACTATCCGTATCCATATAGATTAATAGGCGATCCTAAAAACATCATCGCCGGTTCACGCATAAGTGCTAACAGAGTCTTGATTTTCTTGAAAACATCCAACATTACGAACAGTTTTTTTTAAAAACGGTGGAACCATTCAAGTTAATAATCAAATCTTAAAAGCCCGCCGCCTATCTTCTCCAACAAAGAAAATAATATTATCGAATGTTTCTGCTATACTACTAAATATGATCCTACAGCAACATCTCACATATGTTCTCGGCTTAAAACTAGTATCACCTATCTCAATTCTTCGAGTTGACCCCTCAGATTCTGATTTTGGTCACATTATAAGCTGGAGAAGAAAATTTTATATAACGCACTTTGAAGAAGTTACTCTACCTCCCTATTTCAATATATCATACAGAAATCACGATTATAGAATCTTTATATCCACCGATGATTCGCTTTGCGCTATTTGCAAAGAAAAAAATCATAAAGCAGCAGACTGTCCGAATTTCATCAACCATGCAGCTGATGTTCAGAAACTCAATGTTATACCAACTTATAACTCTGTCCCTCAAACACAAACTAATAATAATCCCTCTCATATCGATGTTTCAAATATATTGCATGATCAACCGAGTGAAATGATAAACATTTCGAGTAGAGTATCTGCTGAAAACGTTCATACAATCATTGTTTTGCCAGAAACATCGGTCAATACAGAATCTACTCCTGTTGATGATCAAGAAAATTCCTCTCCATCTATTTCTAATAACCCACGTTCAATGATAACAATCAACTCACTTGACACTGCTCACCAATGCAATATTAAACAAAGCATGCAAGATACTTTTAAAAGACAAATTTCTGACTCCCGCCCCGGCTTCAATTGAAGACATAAACAAAGAACCTGTAGAAAATTCTAAATTTACCCTTCCTCATGATCGGCCAAAAAAGAAAAAGAAAACACCAACACCTAAAAAAAACTCGAACGATCAATCTCAGAAACACTCTCCTGAGATGAGTGAAAATACAAGTGAATCACATGTATTCCAACTAAATCTTCAATCAAGCAGCTTCTACAACCAATCGAGCAAATAATTACTACAAAATTCCAGGCCAAAGAATACCCATTGAACTTTACTAATTGTTGTCTTCTAATGGACATGGTTAGTGGTGTAAGTGACTCGCTACCAACAGTCACAGAATTTACAACAGACACTGAAGGTATCATTCGGATGTTGAATCAGAACTATTATAAACTGACAAATAAGTCAATGAAGGTTAGATTCACAAAGTTGAAGAAACGCTTACATCTTGCTTTGTCACCTAATAATGGTTCCAATGCACCATCTTCAGCCGAATCCTCAGACTCTATTGATATTTGTTAAAATGATGAATCCAATTTCCTGGAACTGCGCAAGTGTCTTCTCCCACTTTGAGGATTTACAGCTGCTTATTTCTGCATATAGCCCCTTAGCTATAGCTTTACAAGAAACCCACTTAAAAGTTCTCAAAATCTACAACTTAATTCGGCCTTATCTCAATCATAATTAACTTTAAATCGCCGTTTTAACATATCAACTTACTTTAAGTAAAATTATATACCGGAAATTGATGACGACATATTTTTCTCTTGGAATTGTAATGGTATTTTTGCACATTACGAAGATTTCAAAGTTCTCTTATCAGAATATAATCCATCTGTAATTTGTTTACAAGAAACGCACTTAAAAGCTGATCAGAAATTTAATACCCCTGGTTACGAACCAGTGGCGTGCATTCCAGGTAAGCGAGGTAAGCGCCGCTTACCCTGAAAAATACCGAAAAAATATTTTTTTATCCTAACTTATAAAGGTATAGAATATGAAAACAGAAAGCGATTATATTGGCGCTTGTTACTTTAACAACCGCATGTGATACTTGGCTACGCACGTAAGTGTTATACTTAGTGTGTGAACTGTGTTATACAGGCGCGTCGTATTAGCTGGTCACATAGAAAAGAATTCGTTCTATTAGGATACGTGCGCAGAGATGAAGGTTGACAAGAACACGCTAGACGGGCAAAGTGCCTGTAAGATCGCTTTCAGCTGGCTATACGGATAATTCACTAACCCAAAGACCCACTACACCCATAAACATGAAGGCGACACTGGTAATGGTAAGCGCAACGTGGTTTAATCCATGATTTCTGCAGGCTGTATGGTCGATTTTTTTTTGTAAACAAAATGTCTGTTCGAGAATTCATTGAAAACCCGTTTTCATTTAATTTTAATGAACAGCTAGAAATTATAAATTGTGGTAAGCCAAAATCAGAATTACCATCTTTAAAAGCTGAACGTACAACTTTTACTAGACATTTTAAAGCATCTCAATATGAAAACATTTTGTAGTTAACTGTTTGTGAAGACAGTGGAAAACGTTGGCCGTGTTTACTATTTGGCAGTGAAAAAAATAAATGTGTATGGAATGATCTTACTCAGGGATATGATAACTTGAATAATTTGATCGATGCGATTAAAAATCATGAACGTTCTGAGTCATATTTTTTCCTCCACAAAACTGAAGAAATTTGGTAAGTCGTGCATAGATTTACAATTAAATGATCAAGTACAAATTGAAGTCTTGGAACATAATGTGATTGTACTACAAAATAGAAACATTTTAAAAAGATTAATTGATGCAGTATGCAATTTCGGTGTTCATGAGCTTGCCTTATGTGGCCACTCTGAAAAGCCTGATTCCGATAATTCTACAATTACTTTCAAAATAAACGCACATAGAGACTTCTATAACGTTCTGCGGTACTTCAAATCGCATTCAGAATGATTTAATTTCTTTGGCACACGCTGTTGTTCAATCTAAGATAAAAGAAGAAATAAAAAATGCGAAATCGTTGCTATATTATTGGACGAAACGTCGAACATTTTAAATAATGTTTGTAGTTTTACATTACATATGCAGTCACATTACAAAAACTCAAGAGAAATTTAATAAATTTATTGATGTGGATCGATCTGTTGATGGTATACTTGAGTATGTCAAAAGTATTATCGAAGAATATGATTTAGCTCAAAATCATATCA
Organism: Coronaproctus castanopsis; assembly: GCA_032883995.1. Taxonomy (NCBI): domain Eukaryota; kingdom Metazoa; phylum Arthropoda; class Insecta; order Hemiptera; family Monophlebidae; genus Coronaproctus; species Coronaproctus castanopsis. Next base: position 115,391,581 of record CM065052.1, read on the forward strand.
GAGGTCGACACAGGGACAAAACCGATTAAGTGGTTTATCTTTAATATCCATTGAAAAGGCGTTGTTAAATCAGCTGTAAAATGAACCGATGGGTACGTTTTATGATCTCGTTATAACTGACTTTATTAAAGTAGATCGTCCTAAGGATGTTGTATTTATATTAAATAAATGTATCATCACGTGTTTTTTGTAAATAAATTTTCGTTTGGTATAGTATTACACTTTATATGGTTATCGTTTACCCTGTAGAAAAATTCACCGCACGCCACTGTTACGAACTAATTTATACGACAATTGCTGAGTATGCGCATAGCAGTATATTGTTAGCAGTTAAATCAAAATTTCATCATGAACAGGTTACCCTAAATACCGATTTACTAGCATTGGCAACAAAAGTTTATTTCAATCAACCAGTTATCATATGCACTGTATATTTCTCGGAAAAAATCACTGTGGACCGGTTCTTTTCTCTGTTACAAGATCTACCAAAACCATTTATTATCTTAGGCGATTTCAATGCGCACAGTCCTCTATGGTCAAGCAACAATTACAACACAAGTGGAAAAGTTATTGAAAGTGCGATAAATATATTTAACCTCTAACTATTAAATCTCACACAGCCAACCCATTATAATTTTTCGTATCGAACGTGGTCTAATATTGATTTGGCATTATGCTCACCTCAGGCAAATTACAATTCTTTTTACATCATGATCTTGGAGAAAGTGACCATTTTCCAGTTATCATAAAACATCGATTAACCCCAGAGAAAATACAAGTGACTCTATATCCAAAAGTCTTAATATATAATTATAAAAAAGTGGACTGGACAAAATATAATACTGTGTGCAAGTTAAATTCGAACATTAATATAGCGAATAACGTGGACACTGTAATACAATCTTTCACAAACACGTTAATAACGTATGTCAAAATATGTTTTCTCCTCCTACAAAAGTAAACTTGAACAAAAACAATAAACCCATGGTGGTCTAAAGAGTGCTTAGATGCAATCAGAAATAGGTGAAGAGCTTTAAAAAAATTAAAAGCAGAACCAACTATGGAAAATCATTTATTATTTTAAAAAATGCGTGCAAAAGTCAGATATACTCTCAAACAAGCTAAACAACAATGCTGGAAAAAATATATTTCGACTTTGACACCAAGTACTCCAACCAAAGTTACATGGAATAAGATAAAAAGTATCGAAAAAACAACATTATCATATATACCAGCGTGCATCCGATCTAATGGCGTCATGTATAACAACCTACAGGAAATAAACACAATATTCGCGAATTATTTTGCATTATCTTCAAACGGAAGCGATTATTCTTCAGAATGTAGTATGTCAACAAGCAGAAATATCACTTATTTTAACTTCGAAAGCGATAACAGTGAACCATACAATCAACCAATAACCATAGATGAACTTCAAACAGCCATAAAGCATACAAAACCAAAAGCTGTTTGTCCGGATTCTTTTCATATTAATCTTTTAAAACACGCACCAGAAAACGTTTTGGACACATTGCTTCTAATCTACAATAAAGTATGGTTCACTGGAGCTATTCCATCGTACTGGAAAACAGCATTCATAGTACCGATACTAAAACCTAATGAAAATCCCACATTATTGGACAGCTACCGACCAATATCTCTTACGTCTATTTTATGTAAAATACTCGAAAAGATTGTAAACCAACGACTGTTATGGGAAATCGAAAAACAAAAACTACTTGCTAAAAACCAATATGGTTTTCGATCAGGACGTAGTACTATTAATCCGATCTTATGTATAAAGCAATGCATATCAAAAGCTTTCTTTAATAAACATCATCTGCTAGCTTTTTTCTCGATTTTAATAAAGCTTTTAATACTATATGGAAAAATAAAATATTGTCGACACTACTCTCGTGGAAGTTAAAAGGACGTCTCTGCACATTTATCGCGAACTTCTTGTCGAATCGAAGTTTTCAAGGAAGGTTAGGGCCTTCTTTGTCTGAACCTCAGAAGCTAGAAAATGGAGTACCTCAAGGATCAGTACTCAGCCCCACACTATTCAATATTGGAATAAATGATATTATACATACGGTCCAGAAACCAATACAATTATTTCTATACGCGGATGACTTCTTTTGCTTCCGTGCACAGACATTGAACTGGGAGAGTCAATTCTGAAAGACACAATTATCAATCTACAACGCTGGTCTCAAAATAACGGTCTATATTTCTCAACATCAAAAACAACAGCAATACACTTTTGTCGACGAAATAAATGCGAACATAAAATACGTTTGAACCTTTACAACAACCAAATACCATCAGCAAAAAAAGTGCGATATTTAGGAATGATGTTTAACAGTAAACTTACATGGAAAACACACATTAAATTACTAAAGACCAGCTGTCAAAAGAAATTAAATCTAATGCGAAAACTATCACATACAACATATGGTGCCAGCAGAAATAGCTTATTAACGATATATCGCACTCTAATAAGGCCGAAATTGGATTATGGAATCCCTGCTTATACTACAGCGAGTTCGACATTATTAAAGTCTCTAAACACGATCCAAAATACAGCTCTAAGATTGGCAACTGGAGCCTTCCGAACATCACCAATAATAAGTATTTTATGCGAAGCTTCTGAATTGCCCTTGCAATTAAGAAGACAATACTTGACCATACTGGCGCTGGCTACTCAAGGAGATACCGATCTTCCCAGTTTGTATAAACTCATTCAAGCATATAACGTCGAACTCCCAATATTATCTCGCGAAAACCTCGATGTTATTCCGCCTTGGGCACAGTTGCACACACAAGTGAATCTAACGTTCTGTAACATAAATAGAAAAAATGTTAACAAGATCAGAGAAACTTTAAAGGAGATTAAAGAAAACCATGCAGAATATGAATTTATATACACAGATGGATCGAAATCTTCAGCAGGGGTAGGTTGCTCGGTAGTTGTTAATGATAACGTAGTTCTTCAAATTGCTCTTCCAGTTACGTTTTCAGTCTTATCAGCAGAACTATACGCCATTAGATCCGCAGTGAATTACGCAGATTCCAACAGAAATAAAAATTTCATTTTATGTACTGACTGACTTCAAAGAATACTTTTTTTTTTTTTTTTTTTTTTTTTTAATGTGCACCTGTATAATTTAACAATAAGCACATGAGTTCAGTTAAATAAATAAATAAATTATATACAAATACATTAACATACAGCCGCTGTTACAATAAACAGCCGGCCAGTTTAAAATTTTGCTTCAGCAGCAATGTCTTGATCTATATGACATCATTTTTCAATAGTTGAAAGTACGTCCCGGAGCATTTGTCGTTTTAGCCTTCGAACAGGATTATCTGGAAGTGTTGGCATGTAGATTCGCCGAATTTGGGGGTTTGAGTGACTGGAACATTTACCGAAAAATTTTTGATATTTATATTGATAAATTTGTGTAACTGTAGGCACTTGCAGGTCGTGATGTAGAGTATCATTGCTGACATAATAAGGAGCGTCACATATTGCTCTTAGAGCTTTCGACTGAAATTGTTGTATACGTTTGACGTTACTACTTGTTGCCGAGCCCCATAGTTCAATTCTATACTTCCATTTCGCCGCTAGAAGTGCGTTGTAGATCAGCAATTTATTATTTAATGAAGTTTTGGCTTTTCTTCCTATAATACAATATAATAGCCGAAATGAGATATCTAAGTTTTTTCTAAGCTGCAATATATGCGGAGTCCAGGTAAGTTTTTTATCCATAATAAGGCCGAGGTACTTTACAGTATCAGTCTGAGTAATTTGTTGCTGTTCATAGTAAACTGGAGGACAGGAACCTCTCCGTAATGTAAAAGTTACATTTGCCGATTTATCGGTATTTATCTTGATTTTCCATTTAGTGCACCACTTTCCCATTTCTTGTAGGTGAAGTTGAATAGAACGGGATGCAACTACCGGGCTTTCATCGGCAGCTATAATCAAGGTGTCATCAGCGAAGGTGAATATCGATGTGTAAGACGTTGTAGGCATATCGGCTGTGAATATCGTATATAAAGTAGGTCCCAGAATACTTCCTTGCGGCACAGATGCTTGAACTGGATACCAAACAGAGTATTCAGAGTTGTATCGTACACGAAATGTCCTGTTTTCCAAGTAGGATTTGATCAACAAGTAATAATCCGCTGGTAAGAACTTTTTAAGTTTATATAGCAGGCCCTGATGCCACACTCTATCAAAGGCCTGCGATACATCTAAGAAGACAGCAGGACAGTATCGCCCTGTTTGGAAACAGGAGGAAATAGCATCGACAACCCGGTGACATTGGTGTATAGTAGAATGAGTTTTACGGAAACCAAACTGGTGGGCAGGGATCAAATCTACTTTTTCTAGAGTTGCAGAAATTCTACGCAGTACTAATTTTTCGAAAACTTTTGATAATGTACACAGAAGACTGATTGGCCTATATGATGTTACAACAGAAGTAGGTTTATTCGGTTTAGGAACCATGATTATGGTGGATTTCTTCCATGCCTCGGGGAAATAAGAGAGACGAACAATGGCATTAAATAGGTACGTAAGTTGTAAAATTGTATTCCGTGGAATATGTTTTAATATATCTCCTGTGATCAAATCATGACCTGGAGCTTTGCGAGTAGGCAGTCGTTTTAACTCCTGCTCTACTTCTGCTGGTGAAAAGGAACGTGTAGGAAGAGAAAGCTGTAGTGGGGTGTTCAAGTAATTATACACGTGTTCAGTAAATTGTTTATCCTCAATGTCTGTGTTCGGTGAAAAAACTTTAACTAGGTGTTCAGCAAAATACTGAGCCTTGTCAGCGTCACTTTTTATCTATGCTCCAGATTGATTTCGTAAAGGTGAAGTCACAGTATGCTCCTTTAGGATGTGTTTGGTAGTTCTCCAAAGAGAATTATCCGTTGTATTTAGATTTTGTAAAAATACTTGAAATGCATTGTCTTTGTACAACCTTATTTCTGCTTTCATCTTGTTCCTGATACGATCATATTCTGCACGAAAGCAAAGATATTTGTGGCGCTGCCATAATTTACGCGCTCTACGTGTAGAAGTTATTAGTTCTCTAATCCTTAATGGAAGGTAATTTTGTTTCCTTTCGCAATGGGAATAGGATGTAGTGTTGGTAGCGCAATTTTTTAGCATTGTTGTTAGATTTTCGATATGTGCGTCTACATCAGTAGGGGATTTTAACCGAGTTTTGAACTCAGAACACTTCTGCAGGAGATTATGAAATAAATTCCAATTTGTTGTTTTGTTGGTCAGCTGTATGTTTTTAACGTACTGTAGTGGGACTGTATCCAACAGAAGGACAACTGGATCGTGGTCAGACGTCAAATCCGGCATCGTTTTGCAAACATTATATAATTTTTCAGTTCCTTTTGTGATGAAAAGGTCAAGTAAGTCCGGGTGTCTGTTATTATGAGAAGGCCAATATGTTGGTTCGTTCGGGGCTATAAATTTATAGTTTTCTGACAGTATAACTTTTTTTAGTATTTTGCCCCTAGGATTTACTTGTTTTGAACCCCATAGGGTATGCTTAGCGTTAAAGTCCCCTCCGCATATGAAGTTACGACCTAGATTCAGAAAATGATATTTAAAATTATACTCATGAACAGCATAACGTGGTAGGCAATACATAGCAGCTAGTGTTAAATCAAAAATTGTATTTTGGACTGTTATTGATGCGATCTGTATTGCTGCAGAAGAGTTATTGTAAGCTACATAGTGTTTGATGTCATTTCGTATTAATACTGCAGCACCGCCATGCGCAGTTCCATCAGGATGATGACTACTATGTATCGTGTAGCCAGAAATCGAAAACGAGCTGTTTACTGTGAGATGCGTTTCTGTGATGAGTGCTACATCAATACGTTTTCGTTTAAGAAAAAGTTGAAGCTCTAGCTTTTTTTACTGGATTCCATTTGCGTTCCATAACATAATTACTAGGGATGATTGATTGAGATTAGTGGTAGCAGTCATTTAGATTGGGTTAATACTACGTCTATGACTTTGGTTAGTAAGTTAATTAAAGGGTTAATTATAGTTTTAAATTCGTTTAGAAAAGTGGATAAACATTCCGTTAGTGTGGTCGAAGGATTCTCAAATAAACTGGGTGTATTTTGATGTACGATATTAGCGTAACTAATATGTTTCCTTTGCGAGGTTTTGTTGATATTATTGCTATTATTTTCGCTGTTGTCATTGGCAACGTTATTAATTTGGTTATTAATGTTATTGTTGTTGTTGTTATCAGTATTAATAATATTATTAACTAACGGAGGAAAGTTTGTGTGGTTCATGAAGTTATACTCGTGATTTCTACTTTTTCTTAGAACTGGGTTCAGAAACGTTAGTTCTTCTTGGTAAGCAAGACAGCCCCGATAGTTTGAAGTATGAGGACCATTGCACAGGGCACATCTCGCAGGTAAATTAACTGTCTTGTTGCAATTTGCCGTGTCGTGTTTTTCACCACATTTTACACATTGAAAAGGAAGATTACAATACCGCTTAGTATGCCCATAATTTTGACATCTTGTGCACTGAGGAAGTTGTCTGAGTTTCCTTGGTTCCTCTACAGAAATTGCCGAATATAATAATGAAGTTATTTTGAATATTTCCGAATTAATAGGTAATTGATTTAAGTCTACAAAAAACATTGGAAGTGGGTATTTATTTTTTTTATGTAAGATATTTGTTACCGATTTGACCGAGTATCCTAGTTTTTCTAATTCTATTTTAATTTCGTTAGGAGGCGTTGTGTGATGAAGATGACGTATTACGACACGAAATGATCGATCTTCTGGTAACTGGTAGGTGAAAAAGGAGGCATTTTTTATTTTCAATTTTTGGACTAGACATCTATAACATTCAGCATTACTGGGTTTAATCGTAATCCCACCTTTAGTAGCTTTACATTCAAAAGAGTAGTTCGAGACTTCGGTTTTTAGTTCACTAACAAATTTCAAATAATTGACAATATTTTTGACCAAAATAGGGGTGGATTCTTTTGCAATGTTACATTTTTTCTTTGCGGAAGCGCCCCTTGTGAGTTATCTACCATGGGAGCTTCATTGACAAGCTCTGTTGTGGATTCCTCTGTTTGCTCATCACTGAGGTATTGAAAACGATTGTATGTCGAAGGTTTAGGGTAAGAAAGATTCCTTGTATTTTTTGTCCTGTTTGCTGTGTGACTTTTCGAATGTTTTAATGCTGGGATCCAAGAATCCTCATCACTGGTGCCACTCGAAAGGGGACGTTTATTTACAACAGTAAAATCACCACCAACACGCTGTATCGATAAGGGAGGAACCGATACATTTTCCAACGATCTAGAGTCTACTACAGCCGATTTCGAATGTATTTCTACATTACTTTTATCATTATTATTTAACGTAACATTGTTATTACCTGAATAAAAGGTTTCATTTACATAACTGGTTTTCAAAGTTGACCGAGAATTATCAGAAACGTTGAGCGTATGATTAGCCGCGATAACTGCCGGCCGCGAGGGGGAGTGGTGTAGAACCATGTGAACGCACACACGGTTACACTATATACACGTAACGAATAGCGCTTACGATTTGTTTAACAACAGAGGTAAACGTATGAAGATAACAATTCGACAAAACCACCGAACAATACACACACACACGACCGCACTCTATTCACGTAACGAATAGCGGTTACGACCACCGAACAATACACACACACGACCACACTATAAACGCGAAGGAATAGCGATTACGGTTTATTTATCAACAAAGATAGACGTTTAAAGATAATAACACAACCAAACACAACCGAACAACATATTCAATTCAAATAAAGCATAATTTCGAATCGACATGGAATAGTAACTGGCAGAGAATATCTACGGTGAATAAACTACGATCGATAAAATTATCTTCAAAACAGTGGCACTCAGCACATCATAGTAGCAGAATGGAAGAGGTAGTATTATGTCGATTACGGATAGGACACACAAAATTAACACATATTCATCTATTAGAAAAAAGTACGCCGCCAACGTGCCAACAATGTTGTTGTCAGTTGACCGTCGAGCATCTATTTGTAGACTGTCCAATTTACGACAAAACAGTAAGGGATCGCATCGCTCGACTTGCAAAGTTTGCTGAGGGATAATATGGATATCATTAATAGAGTTTTCGAATTTTTAAAATGTATCAAATTAACGCATTTGTTATAATTATCTTAATACCTTTGTTGTAAACAGTTAATATCTTCGTTATAATTATCTAATACCTTAATTATTTAATACCTTTGTTGTAATTATTTTAGTTCCATGCCTCTAGCTATAATTGCGGTACACGGCACGTAAATTTAAATTAAAAAAAAAGTTAAGATTACGAGTGCTATAGTGATGTAACATAATATTATAATGAAAATCGTACATTATTGTTTTACTTATATCTAATATAGCCAAACCTAAATACAATGGTTTGTTAAAATAAATAGTTGTTTTTCTTAAATTTTCTTAAGGTCTAGATCTACTACAACTAATCTTATTACATATACAAAATTAATTACAGACTGGTTGGAGCAGCGTCTTCAAGTTGATTGTATTTACATGGACTTTAGTAAGACTTGACAAAGTCAGCCATAGATTTTGCTTCCGGTTAAGTTACATAATTATGGACTTTCTCACGATTACATACAGTTATTTAGATCATATTACACTTCGCGTTTGTGCTACGTATTATTTAACGGATACCAGTCCAAGCGATATACTCCTACTTCCGGAGTACCACAGGGGTCTCATTTGGGTGCGCTATTAATTAATATTTTCGTAAATGATATAGGAATTAACTTATGTTCAAAATTTCAATTATTTTCTAGTCGCAAGGGAATTGTACTCAATAATAGATTTCGATTTGGACATCATTTGTTGCCTGACCGTCCTTTCCGTATGCAGCTTAGAGAAGTTCTTTCTGTCCCCTCCATTCTGAACAGGCAGTCATGCTCTTCGGTGGCGCCGTTGCGTTCGGAGCTTTATCTTGTCAAGCTATGTTCTTCGGCACATTACACCTCCATATAATGTATCGTTCTTTCTCCATCTAGATAATTTACAATTATTCCCTCATACAGCGACGTTTCTAGAGAAGTCAGCATCGTTGATTAAGATGTAGATAGTCTTCAGAGTATCACGTTGGGTAACTTTTTACAGCGGCATTTCTCCTGCAGTTTTAAAAGAATTTTCTCGTAAAGCTGTTCTGCTTTTAATGTATATATTTAATGTCTGTCTACGCGTTGAATATGTTCCGAATTGTTTCAAAATTGCACAGATAATTATGCTACATAAAAAAGATAAACCAGCGAAACAAGTTACATCATACCGCTCTATTTCATTACTTCCTATAATGTAGAAACTCTTTGAAAAACTTTTACTTAAACTGATAAAACCGTCAGTCGATCTACCTGATCATCAGTTTGGTTTCAGAAACCAACATTCGACCATAGACAAACTTCACAGGGTTACATCAGTTACCAAAAAAGCGTTCGAAGAAAGAAAGTACTGTTCCACAGTCTTTCTCGACATATTATCACAAGCTTTTGATTGTGCGATTGTGCTTGGCACGAAGGCCTCATATTCAAAATTTCTATCCTTCTTCCAAGAAAATATTGTAGACTCAATTTCGGGTAGCACACGAAGATACTAAATCTACATTCTACCATATACAAACGGGAGTGGCCCAAGCTAGTGCCCTTGGACCTATATTTTACCTCTTGTATATGCAGGATTTACCCACAAACAGTGATACAGTAACAGTGACATTTGTCGACGATACCGCAATAATTTCCATTAGCGATAACCCGGTGGAAGCTACCGCGATACCTCAACGTGCGCTTAACCGTATCCGAAGATGGACAACGAATAGATGATTAAACTTAGTGAAGCGAAATCAGTCCACGTAATTTACACCTAACGTAGAATCAATGTACTTGGGTGATCTAATTGTACCTGAAGGTGAGACAGCTAGATACCTAGGAATGCGTTTGGATAAACGCCTTACTTGTCAAATCCACATCAGAATGAAAGTTAAACAAATCAAGGCAAAAACGCGTGAATTATACTGGCTCATCTGTAGAAATTCTGCATTATTTCTATCGTGTAGGCGGATTTTATACCAACATTGACTACGTTTACCGGTTTTCACGTAATGATGACATTCACCCGAAAATGTTCGTCGACGATGTCATCAGAGATTTTGCCAAGCAGCACGAGAAGCGTCTGTTTCAACATCAATATGGAAGCCGTTAAACTTCTACTCATTAAGTTAGATATTAGACACCTTAAGCGTAATAAACCGCGAGATTTAGTCTTATAATCAATAATTAGATTTAAGGAAGTTTTAACCATTGGGTTAATTTCTTCACATTCGTTTATATCACTTCACAAGATACTTGTAAACACTTTATTAATAGAGTTATTTATTTAACATTAAGTTAAGATTGTTACGGAAAAAAAGGGACAAGAAAATATATATAAATAAAAAATAATAATAATATAATAATATTTCATTTTAATCATATATAAATACCTAAAAACAATTACAACGGTACACATACTAACATACCGATACTCACAAACATGTATACACACACATACAGACACATATACACATATCTACATATTTTTATATATACGTAGCACATGCAGGCAGACATACCAACGCATATGTTAACCACAATCTCTTACTAATGATGTAACGTATTAAGGGCTTTCGACGTCGTTTATAGTTTTTTAGATCAATCTTCAACAGGGGTGGCAAAAGATTAAACAATATTAACCCCATATATGACGACTGTATCCGGCAAATAGGCTTTGTAAATTTGGGCACTATAGCGAAATCAACTGAGCACATCCAATGTTTCGACATCAATAGAAAACCTAGAACGATACTGGAAAACAAAATCCCTGCACTTCATACAGTTCTCGAACATTGAATATTGTTAAATTTCGAGGAAGTTTATTATAACCTCGGGGTATTCATTTAAATATAGAATTTTGTAGCACCGACGACGAACGCGTAAATAATAAGCCAGTATTCCTTAATATATAATTCCATAAGTAATAACGTAATGATTGTAAAATACAAACGATATAAAGGTTAATTAGAAAAATATTGATTTAAATAATAAAACAAATAATTTAACTTCCCTGTCTTTGACTTCCCATTGTTTAAACATTCAGTAATGTAAGAAATATGATCGAAGCCATACTGATTCGCACTGAAGTAGTTGTTCTGACGCAAATAATTCAACAATATTTTCTTTAGACACTTCTAAACAATTTTTGAGATCGCTGGTAATATACAAAATTGATCTATAGTTTGAGTCGTTTGATTTAATTCCAGATTTAAAGGTTAACGACAGTATACTTAATTTTAAAACTTCCAGAAATACACCAGATTTTATCGATTCATTAAACAAGTATGTTAGGAGTTCCATAAAGAAATTATTATTATATTTAATCAATGTTATCGATAAACCGTCAGAACCAAATAAAGGTTTATTAGCTAATGATGAAATAGCCGACCCAATATTCTCATCTATAAAATCTATAAATGCAAATGAACTTATAGTCATTTTACCTGAAAAATTAATAATAAACTACGAAGGATCTGAAAATAAGTATCCTTAATTAATTCTAAATAAAGGCGTAAAGAACTGACGCGTTATATTTTATTTAGAGAATTTAGATCCGAAGTAAATTCGTAATTCCAACGAAAGTCTGTTTTCTTATCTGAACCTAGGACGTTACTTCGTTTAATAAAATAGTATAATTTCGTACACAGGGTATAAACTCCATATTCCGATTTAAATCAACACGGCTACGTATAGACGGTTCCCTTAATTACAAAAATTCTTCTAGATAGGCGAGTCTTGATGTGTGTGTATAAACGCTTATTTGCTTCAACATGTATTTAAGATTATATAGATGTTATTTTCATTCAGCGTAACTCTTTAATTTTTAATCGTGTAGTTCGCAGCTAAATATACGAACAGAAATTAATGATTTTTATTCGTGACTTTTTCCGTTTCAGAAGCCCAAAAACAATATTACAGTCTAAATTCTATTTTAAAAAATGAGGAATAAAACAAATAATTGCGATATTAAAATCGATTTATTTCGAGAACGAATACAGTAACATGGTTAATATTTGCGATAAAACGCGCGAAGATTAGTGATGACCCCTTTTTTTAGGAGGTGCTATTATCGGTCCACGAGGATCAGCGACCACGCATCCGTTTCCGATTAACGCTACCTAAAAACGAAATTACGCCTATAAATTAGATTTCCCCTTAATTATAAAGTGCATTACGGTTTTTTTTCTTATTTTTATTAATATATAACTAGCCAAATATATTCCAAACGGGTTCGGAGTATAAAATGGGTGTGAAAGTTTAATTGAGAGGTTTATTACGTTTCAAAAATGCGTCTAAAACGGTGTAGTGCAACACATTATAATTCTAAATGTGAAAATATAAAGTAATATTTGTGTTAAATATCGCTTATTAAATTATTCTAAATAATTTTTAACGTGTTTGGAAAATAAATATTTTTAGAGCTGAAACATAAAAATTGTCCTTATTTATTTTATTTTATTTTTATATGGTTCCCCATTTACTAAGTGGAGGCAAGTTTGTTGATAAAATTGAGATTAAAAAGGTGCAGTGAGCATGTGCTTATAAATTAAAATGGGAAAGTAAAACTGAAACTGGAAAGAAACTGAACTCATAGAAACGATAAAGAAAAAGCGGTATATGCATGTAGCAACTGCCTGCAATGTGTAAATTAAATATAAAACGGAAAAGTGATTAGTAATATATAGTCCATTTACACATCAGAAGTGGGTGTAAAACGAGTTTGTGTGACTTAACATAAAATAAACGGAAATAAAATAATGACGTAAAACTCAAAAATATAAACAAAATACAATATATAATTAATTATCTATATGTAAATAAAAGGAAATAAATATAACATTATGCGAATATATATATATATATATATATATATATGTGTGTGTGTGTGTGTGTGTGTGTGTAAAAAATGAAATAAAGCAAAATGTGTACATTTTATAAAAAAGAAAGGTGATGACACTGAAAAATGAGAATTAACGTTTAAATTAATACTTCATAAAAATTTTTAAAAAGTTATAAAATATAAATTTGATACATTTCTGAACTTCCAGCACATATCCGCCCCCATTTATGAGAGTAGTTTGTGAAAATTATTTTTATTAAGAATTTAAGACCGATTAACACGTAAGTTGGAAAACACGAAATGTTCAACGTCATCTACAACACCTATAGAGGACATTTACGACTAAAACGGTTAAAAATTACCGTGTCCTAAAGGGAACGCCCTAATTGAAACAATTGTTAACAAACATTTAGCCTTCGAAAGCGAAAATTAATCAAAAATTCGAATCATATGCAAAACACAATATACATTATGAAGAAAAAAAATATATAATACAATAGTGGAAGGTGAAAAATTATAAACCTAGAAATATAGCGAATTACCGCACGCATTGAACGGAGTTCCTTAACCGGTAGAATTTAATATTATGGAGCCTCGACGGTATAATATTCCCAATTTATAATAGATTTTTTTTTCTTCATTATTTCTAGAACTATACTCCCACGAACTTTCAATTTCGAACGCTTTTCACACGTGTCAATTATCGACTTTTCTTATGTGTAAATACATACAAGCAAAAAATAACTATATATATATATTTTTTTTTTGTAAAGTTGGCGGAGGTAGTGATTTCAAAAATATAGGTAAACATTAAAGATTAGTTAAAATCACTAAATTCTGATATGAAAAGTCAGCAAAACTTTTCGGCTATTAATAGAAGTAAAGTAAATAAAGAGAACGGAACATAAAACAAATAATAATCAAATGTTAATAAAAATATAGAAAAGGATAAAAAGAATTATTTATGTTCGATAAATTATATTAGAAGTCATATCTAAAAAATAATAAAAATATTTAACAAATATAACGTAGATTTAGCAATAAAAAATGATAACACATTATCGAAATCAATTAGTAATAACAAAATAGTAGATAGAAATATATTAAAAAATTCGGTAGTATAATAATCAATGCGAAAAAGGAGAAATAAGCGGACAATTCGCCGTAAGATTTAAAGAACATTTAAAGTCGTATATGAACGATGATAGAAAATCGTTGTTTGGAAAACGCTATAAAGAATTAAAACACAAAATCGATAATATTAAGCGTAGTAATAAAATTTCACATACGGAAAAACATTATTAAAACAACAGCGAGAAAACTATTAGAAAAAATTAGAAGTAATAAAAGAAAGAGATAAAAATATTTTATCGAATTCTACTCGATAAAGCCTTAACGACCGAAAAGCTTTGCGGTAATTTTATATAAAAATTTAATTCTTTTAAATGCATTTTTTTGTCGTTATTTATTTATATATAATTTTAATTAATTTACTTACCAAGCATAAAGCGATGAAACTGTAGATTACTGAAGTACGCATGATGATTATAGGTATTTTTAATAATAAATAAACGATAATATAGATTCAAATAGTATGTACTTTTAGTCGGCGTATTCGGTATTTATACATTTGCCTTTATTTACATAGTCCGGATTTTTGTCGATGGAAAATTTGTTAAATAATAAATATGTGTAAACAAATATAAATTTTTATCGCGATTAAATATTTATTTAAACAAAAAAATATGAAAAAGAACGTCAAAATGGAAAACCGCATTTTGTAAAATATCAATTTGTTTATTCAGTTTTGCTCGAAAAATTAAAAATAATAATAATAATAATAATCCACACTATTACGCGTATGGTAAAACGCAATTAGCGAATATAGATCTTCATCCGTTTAAAAGGTTGCATCGTGTAATAAATTTAAATGACGTGAAAATATTGCATAAATCCATGGAATAATTTTTATGACGAACTGATGGACACAATTTTTTTAAAATAACCACCACTAGACACTCCTGTCGAAAATTCCTAAGACGCGGGTATTTTGAAAAATTTATTTCAGTTCAAAATTCAGCATCGAAAAACTAGCTTCAAAATTTTTTACTAACTATCGGATGCTTCTGACGTGTCGAAAATGGCCTTTCGATAATTGTAGGTCTTTTTTTGTTTTATCGAATTACAGTTTTTGTCGACTCTTCTAAAAGTATCAGGGGTTTTTTTAATAATCTTGTTATATATAAAAAATAATAAAATATTTCAGATACTTAGGTGAAGAATTGGTAGTTTCCTGTTTTAGAGTTATATCGAATTCCATAAATTTCATCTGAAAACGTGTTATTCTCATTTAAATCAGCATTTTTTTCTTCTTTTTTTAATATTTTTTTCTTTATAACTGATTCAATCTCTCGCAATGGTTCTAAAATAGGATTAAATAAGAGAGAATTTTCACGATCCTGCATAAATTTCGCTTCTACAAGTTCCTTTTGTTTTTGTTTAATGTCTTCTCTGAGTTTAGTCAATGTTTGTTTTACAGCAATTTCACGATTTATTTTATCATTCATTTTTAAAATCATTCAAAACAATGAATTTATCAATTCCTTTTCTAAATCGACCGCTATTCATACCATTTTCTTTCAAAATTACTAAAAAGTTATGCGAATTATCATTCCAACATTTACGTGAAATTTCTTTAAATGATAAGTATGAACATACGTCCGAAACATGTTCATCGTATATATGTCGTAAATTCACATCATCTTGAGGAAAAACAAGAATAAATTTAGAATTATCCCGAATCATGTGTTTTGGTATTTTAACATATGTTTGAAATAAATAAAAACAGTCAACATTTCTATATCTGCTTGTTGCGAAATAATCTCTTATTATATTACCCGTTTCGTTGCTATTGCAAGAAATATCATCAAAAATAAACACTGAATCGGTTATTACATTATTAGGAAGAGGGATGTATTTTTCATCGGAATAAGCATAGTATCTAATATCCGGTGAGAGAACTTAAATTTGATCTAATAGCTTATATTTAGGTTGGAAAACAGATGTAGCAAAGATATAGACATTATTAAATTTTGAACCATTTCTGTGTAATAACAAACTAATCATCGCGTTTGTTTTACCACTCCCGCTCGGTCCAACAATTAAAGCACGAACATGTGACGGAAATAAAGGACCATGTTTAAGAAATTTATTGTTTTCACTCGTTAATAAAGTCGATAAGGCATCTTCGATTGGTAAAGTAGGTTTTTGTTCAATAATTTTCATTACTTCATATAATCGTATTTAAATAATAATCAACTTATTTCGAAGTAATGTAATATATATATATATATATATATATATATATATATATGAGTGTGTGTAGATTAATATGAAAAAGTGTATTGAACGAGTTAACAATTGTCAGTGTGCAGGTGGTAATTTAGTGAATAAATTAATTGATAAACTACTAATAGTGTACTTCACATACCGGGATATCAGTTTTGCGGGCCAGGTACTAAATTAGAAGATAGGATAAGCAGAGGTGAACAAGGTATTAATCCTTTAGATCACGCTTGTAAACAACACGATATAGCTTATAATCAATTTCACGATAATAATAATCGAAGAAAAGCTGATTATATACTTGAAACTGCTGCAAAAAAACGCATTTTAGCTAAAGATTCATCGTTGAATGAGCGAGCGGCTGCGATATTAACTACGGGAGCAATGATAATGAAAAGAAAATTAGGTGCAAGTGTTCGCCGAAGGCGAAATACAACTTTTAGGCAAATACTGCAAACAGCT
Organism: Coronaproctus castanopsis; assembly: GCA_032883995.1. Lineage (NCBI taxonomy): Eukaryota > Metazoa > Arthropoda > Insecta > Hemiptera > Monophlebidae > Coronaproctus > Coronaproctus castanopsis. The sequence continues at coordinate 115,408,437 of CM065052.1, forward strand.
CGTAAAGCTGGAGCTGGTGAAAAATCAATTCGCGGTAAAATTAGGAAAATGATAGCCGCTATTAAACATATAAAACCGCAAAAGAAAACAAGATTTCGAGTAATAGCTGTGAATAAAACAGGTGGAGTTTTACCTTTAGTCGCCATATTGACTGCTATGTCCCTATTAGGCGCGCTCGGATCAACATAATTAGCAATAGCGACAGCTGTTAAAAATGTAAATGACTAGACGAAGTTTTAAAAATGGGGGCGGGAATTAATAAACGAATTGGTAAAGGTCTTTACTTACGACCGTATAAAAATGGACTGGGTTTGTTTATAAATTCTCAATACTCGAAAAAACAAACAAACAAAAAAAAGTCAGATATTTGAAAAATTAAAAATACCAGTCAATCGACCTATCCGGATATGATTTATATAAATATGTGAAACAGTTAAATATTCCTCAATTTATAGGAGTTTTTGATAGAGACACATTACCTTCAAAACCAAATAAATATGAACGTGCAATTGTTAATCTGGATAATCATACAGGAACTGGTTCACATTGGGTGGCCTATATAAAGCGCGATTGTTCAATTTGCTACTTTGATAGTTTTGGTAATTTACTCCCTCTGAAAGAATTAATAAAATATTTTCAACAGGATTCTACAAATATTTATTATAATAGAACTGCTTATCAACAATTTAATCAAGTTAATTGTGGCGAACTTTGTTTGATATTTTTATCACATTGTTTACCATGACGAGCAAATCCTATTTATTTCAACTTACTGGTAAAGGGGGTTATGTATTATCGCAAGATATTTTTCCACCAATAAGCTTACATTCTGAAAAATCACACAGCGTTGCTCTAGTTTCTTTTACAACATATAATTCGATTTTCAATATAACCGATAATTGTAATAAATTAAAATATTTTGAAGCTGATGATAATTCTTATGCTACTCCGCTAGAAATAAAAATTGAAAATTTTAATTCACCTAATAGTGTTGGTGATTTATTAGGATTTACTCCTACAACGGGCGTATTAAAAGGTGGTCAAGAACATATTTCGCCGTTGACAGTTCAAATTTCTAATATTGATGTGATTAATATTTAACGTGTAATTTAATATCGAATACCTATAAAAATGGAACTGAGGCGCATATTCTTCATTCGTTTCCTCTAAGCGTTCCAAGTGGATATAAAACTATCGAACGACCGCAGAATATTATTTATTTACCAGTTTTAGTGAAGTGTATTAGTAATATAACAGTAACTACGGAAGATCAGAATAGTAATCCAATCGATTTTAAACAAGAAGTGTTAACTGTTAGTATTCATTTGAAAGAAAATTCATAATGATTATTAAATACAATCAAAGTAGCCTTAGAAAAATTATAAATAGAGATCGTATTAGTAAAAATGATATTGTATCTAAAACGAAAGTTGGTTATTTTAAAAGACTAAATAAATCTAATAAACAAATATTAAAACAATTAGGTTATATTTTGTTGTAACAAATATGGATAGCAGCATATTACAGTTATCTCAATCGGATATAGTAGAAGATGATGGATTATCATCTATAGAATATCATTTACACAAAACTCATACAGCTAATTTCAACCCAAATGATGATATAAGAATTCCGATTTATCATAAAGATTCGCACGTATTAATATCAGAAAGTTGTTTAATATTGGAAGGATATGTAAAAAAAAGTTGCGATTTCGTTTTTGGAGGACCGTTATTTCTCATCTCAGAAATCCGATATGAAATTAAATGGAATTGAAATAGACAGAAATCGTAATCCTGGCATCACTTCATTAATTAAAGCTTGTCTTTATATGCGCCGCAAGAATGAAGAAAATGTGTATTCTACATCATTTTTAAATCCTAATATGGATGCTAATAAAAAATCTTTATTCGACTCTACTAGTGAACCAGATAAAAAGTATTTTTCATTCGCGATCCCATTAAAATTTATTTTAGGCGTTTGCGAAGATTTAAAAAAAATCGCGATTCAAGTGAGACATGAACTTATACTATATGTGGAACTCAAGATATTAACGCATTGTACTCTTCCTCATTAAATACGAGTGATGTGACTGTTACATTAGAAAATGTGGCTTGGTGTGCCCTTTTCATTCGTGTAAGTGATGTTGCACGTATAAGTCTTTTAAATTATTTAAAAAGTTTAAAAATGTTACCAGTACGATTCAGAAGATGGAAACTTCACGAATATCCTGATTTAGCGCAAAGCACCCATCATAGTTGGCTTTTAAAAACATCCTCAAATGTAAATAGACCACGATGCGCAGTCGTTTTCTTTTCAGAAAGTAAAAAAATCAGTTAAATAAAAACTGTAGTAAATTCGATCATTGCAACATTACTGATTTGAAACTATATCTAAATTCAATTTATTATCCTTATAAACCTTTGAATTTAGATTTTAAAAAGAAAAAAGTTATGTTGTTATATTTAATGTATAGCAGACTTTGCAGTTTATATTATGGAAATAAAGAATGCGCACCTTTTTGGAATGTAGAAGAATTTATTAATCCATTATTTGTGATAGATTGTTCTTATCAAAATGTAAATACCGCTAGTAGTTGTCCTGTAGACATCAGATTAGAATTTAAAACTGAAACTAATGTAAAAGCAAATACAAGCTGTTATGTTTTATTATTTCACGACGCAAATTTTGCTTACAACCTAAATAATGATATTGTAAAACGAATTATCGAGTAATGAATAAATCAAATTTGATTTTGTGAGGTTTTTATTATTTATTTTCATAAAAAATTTTTTAAGTACGATATTAAATTATTCGTCGCAATTCTTAAACATAATATTAAACTATTCATCGTAATTCTTAAATATTAATTTGTGTGAAAGAAGTTCTTTTAGTACAATTTGCAATTTTAGATTGTGAGAAGTTATCCAAATATGACCGTGTGCGAGTGTGTGAACATTATCTGATAAAATATAACGTTTATCATTTTTACAACTTAACGTTAATTTCGTTTGCTTAACGTTATACATTTTATGCTTAAAACTACGTATATTAGTGAACGATCTATAATAAAAACTTAATGGTATCGAGTAATTTTCTAAACAAGATACATAATTCTCAAACAATATTTCCGATTTAATAACAGCTTTTGAAATGCCTTTACATTTTTTAATCGGTGTGTCTAAATTAAAAATTTTAAATGAATACATTTTACTTCATGATCCAACAAAGTGAGTAATTGGTGATCCATTTGTTTCGTCCTTAAATTTACCAAGTACCTTTTTATTTATTAAGTTAAAACATTTATGAATCGGATCATAATCAGATGTGTCAAAATGAACTTGTAAATGGTGATTTAAATCATCATAAAAATCACGTGTACGTATATTATAAATAAAACTATCCGTATCCATATAGATTAATAGGCGATCCTAAAAACATCATCGCCGGTTCACGCATAAGTGCTAACAGAGTCTTGATTTTCTTGAAAACATCCAACATTACGACCAGTTTTTTTTAAAAACGGTGGAACCATTCAAGTTAATAATCAAATCTTAAAAGCCCGCCGCCTATCTTCTCCAACAAAGAAAATAATATTATCGAATGTTTCTGCTATACTACCAAATATGATCCTACAGCAACATCTCACATATGTTCTCGGCTTAAAACTAGTATCACCTATCTCAATTCTTCGAGTTGACCCCTCAGATTCTGATTTTGGTCACATTATAAGCTGGAGAAGACAATTTTATATAACGCACTTTGAAGAAGTTACTCTACCTCCCTATTTCAATATATCATACAGAAATCACGATTATAGAATCTTTATATCCACCGATGATTCGCTTTGCGCTATTTGCAAAGAAAAAAATCATAAAGCAGCAGACTGTCCGAATTTCATCAACCATGCAGCTGATGTTCAGAAACTCAATGTTATACCAACTTATAACTCTGTCCCTCAAACACAAACTAATAATAATCCCTCTCATATCGATGTTTCAAATATATTGCATGATCAACCCAGTGAAATGATAAACATTTCGAACGTTCATACAATCATTGCTTTGCCAGAAACATCGGTCAATACAGAATCTACTCCTGTTGATGATCAAGAAAATTCCTCTCCATATATTTCTAATAACCCATGTTCAATGATAACAATCAACCTGCTCACCAATGCAATATTAAACAAAGCATGCAAGATACTTTTAAAAGACAAATTTCTGACTCCCGCCCCGGCTTCAATTGAAGACATAAACAAAGAACCTGTAGAAAATTCTAAATTTACCATTCCTCATGATCGGCCAAAAAAGAAAAAGAAAACACCAACACCTAAAAAAAACTCGAACGATCAATCTCAGAAACACTCTCCTGAGATGAGTGAAAATACAAGTGAAATTAACACATGTGTTCCAACTAAATCTTCAATCAAGCAGCTTCTACAACCAATCGAGCAAAATAATTACTACAAAATTCCAGGCCAAAGAATACCCATTGAACTTTACTAATTTTTGTCTTCTAATGGACATGGTTAGTGGTGTAAGTGACTCGCTACCAACAGTCACAGAATTTACAACAGACACTGAAGGTATCATTCGGATGTTGAATCAGAACTACCATAAACTGACAAATAGGTCAATGAAGGTTAGATTCACAAAGTTGAAGAAACGCTTACATCTTGCTTTGTCACCTAATAATGGTTCCAATGCACCATCTTCAGCCGAATCCTCAGACTCTATTGATATTTGTTAAAATGATGAATCCAATTTCCTGGAACTGCGCAAGTGTCTTCTCCCACTTTGAGGATTTACAGCTGCTTATTTCTGCATATAGCCCCTTAGCTATAGCTTTACAAGAAACCCACTTAAAAGTTCTCAAAATCTACAACTTAATTCGGCCTTATCTCAATCATAATTAACTTTAAATCGCCGTTTTAACATATCAACTTACTTTAAGTAAAATTATATACCGGAAATTGATGACGACATATTTTTCTCTTGGAATTGTAATGGTATTTTTGCACATTACGAAGATTTCAAAGTTCTCTTAGAATATAATCCATCTGTAATTTGTTTACAAGAAACGCACTTAAAAGCTGATCAGAAATTTAATACCCCTGGTTACGAACCAGTGGCGTGCATTCTAGGTAAGCGAGGTAAGCGCCGCTTACCCTGAAAAATACCGAAAAAATATTTTTTTATCCTAACTTATAAAGGTATAGAATATGAAAACAGAAAGCGATTATATTGGCGCTTGTTACTTTAACAACCGCATGTGATACTTGGCTATGCACGTAAGTGTTATACTTAGTGTGTGAACTGTGTTATACAGGCGCGTCGTATTAGCTGGTCACATAGAAAAGAATTCGTTCTATTAGGATACGTGCGCAGAGATGAAGGTTGACAAGAACACGCTAGACGGGCAAAGTGCCTGTAAGATCGCTTTCAGCTGGCTATACGGATAATTCACTAACCCAAAGACCCACTACACCCATAAACATGAAGGCGACACTGGTAATGGTAAGCGCAACGTGGTTTAATCCATGATTTCTGCAGGCTGTATGGTCGATTTTTTTTTGTAAACAAAATGTCTGTTCGAGAATTCATTGAAAATCCGTTTTCATTTAATTTTAATGAACAGCTAGAAATTATAAATTGTGGTAAGCCAAAATCAGAATTACCATCTTTAAAAGCTGAACGTACAACTTTTACTAGACATTTTAAAGCATCTCAATATGAAAACATTTTGTAGTTAACTGTTTGTGAAGACAGTGGAAAACGTTGGCCGTGTTTACTATTTGGCAGTGAAAAAAATAAATGTGTATGGAATGATCTTACTCGGGGATATGATAACTTGAATAATTTGATCGATGCGATTAAAAATCATGAACGTTCTGAGTCATATTTTTTCCTCCACAAAACTGAAGAAATTTGGTAAGTCGTGCATGGATTTACAATTAAATGATCAAGTACAAATTGAAGTCTTGGAACATAATGTGATTGTACTACAAAATAGAAACATTTTAAAAAGATTAATTGATGCAGTATGCAATTTCGGTGTTCATGAGCTTGCCTTATGTGGCCACTCTGAAAAGCCTGATTCCGATAATTCTACAATTACTTTCAAAATAAACGCACATAGAGACTTCTATAACGTTCTGTGGTACTTCAAATCGTATTCAGAATGATTTAATTTCTTTGGCACACGCTGTTGTTCAATCTAAGATAAAAGAAGAAATAAAAAATGCGAAATCGTTGCTATATTATTGGACGAAACGTCGAACATTTTAAATAATGTTTGTAGTTTTACATTACATATGCAGTCACATTACAAAAACTCAAGAGGAATTTAATAAATTTATTGATGTGGATCGATCTGTTGATGGTATACTTGAGTATGTCAAAAGTATTATCGAAGAATATGATTTAGCTCAAAATCATATCAGAGGTCGACACAGGGACAAAACCGATTAAGTGGTTTATCTTTAATATCCATTGAAAAGGCGTTGTTAAATCAGCTGTAAAATGAACCGATGGGTACGTTTTATGATCTCGTTATAACTGACTTTATTAAAGTAGATCGTCCTAAGGATGTTGTATTTATATTAAATAAATGTATCATCACGTGTTTTTTGTAAATAAATTTTCGTTTGGTATAGTATTACACTTTATATGGTTATCGTTTACCCTGTAGAAAAATTCACCGCACGCCACTGTTGCGAACTAATTTATACGACAATTGCTGAGTATGCGCATAGCGGTATATTGTTAGCAGTTAAATCAAAATTTCATCATGAACAGGTTACCCTAAATACCGATTTACTAGCATTGGCAACAAAAGTTTATTTCAATCAACCAGTTATCATATGCACTGTATATTTCTCGGAAAAAATCACTGTGGACCGGTTCTTTTCTCTGTTACAAGATCTACCAAAACCATTTATTATCTTAGGCGATTTCAATGCGCACAGTCCTCTATGGTCAAGCAACAATTACAACACAAGTGGAAAAGTTATTGAAAGTGCGATAAATATATTTAACCTCTAACTATTAAATCTCACACAGCCAACCCATTATAATTTTTCGTATCGAACGTGGTCTAATATTGATTTGGCATTATGCTCACCTCAGGCAAATTACAATTCTTTTTACATCATGATCTTGGAGAAAGTGACCATTTTCCAGTTATCATAAAACATCGATTAACCCCAGAGAAAATACAAGTGACTCTATATCCAAAAGTCTTAATATATAATTATAAAAAAGTGGACTGGACAAAATATAATACTGTGTGCAAGTTAAATTCGAACATTAATATAGCGAATAACGTGGACACTGTAATACAATCTTTCACAAACACATTAATAACGTATGTCAAAATATGTTTTCTCCTCCTACAAAAGTAAACTTGAACAAAAACAATAAAAAGGTCCCGTGGTGGTCTAAAGAGTGCTTAGATGCAATCAGAAATAGGCGAAGAGCTTTAAAAAAATTAAAAGCAGAACCAACTATGGAAAATCATTTATTATTTAGAAAAATGCGTGCAAAAGTCAGATATACTCTCAAACAAGCTAAACAACAATGCTGGAAAAAATATATTTCGACTTTGACACCAAGTACTCCAACCAAAGTTATATGGAATAAGATAAAAAGTATCGAAAAAACAACATCATCCTATATACCGGCGTGCATCCGATCTAATGGCGTCATGTATAACAACCTACAGGAAATAAACACAATATTCGCGAATTATTTTGCATTATCTTCAAACGGAAGCGATTATTCTTCAGAATGTAGTATGTCAACAAGCAGAAATATCACTTATTTTAACTTCGAAAGCGATAACAGTGAACCATACAATCAACCAATAACCATAGATGAACTTCGAACAGCCATAAAGCATACAAAACCAAAAGCTGTTGGTCCGGATTCTTTTCATATTAATCTTTTAAAACACGCACCAGAAAACGTTTTAGACACATTGCTTCTAATCTACAATAAAGTATGGTTCACTGCGGCTATTCCATCATACTGGAAAACAGCATTCATAGTACCGATACTAAAACCTAATGAAAATCCCACATTATTGGACAGCTACCGACCAATATCTCTTACGTCTATTTTATGTAAAATACTCGAAAAGATTGTAAACCAACGACTGTTATGGGAAATTGAAAAACAAAAACTACTTGCTAAAAACCAATATGGTTTTCGATCAGGACGTAGTACTATTAATCCGATCCTATGTATAAAGCAATGCATATCAAAAGCTTTCTTTAATAAACATCATCTGCTAGCTTTTTTCTCGATTTTAATAAAGCTTTTAATACTATATGGAAAAATAAAATATTGTCGACACTACTCTCGTGGAAGTTAAAAGGACGTCTCTGCACATTTATCGCGAACTTCTTGTCGAATCGAAGTTTTCAAGGAAGGTTAGGGCCTTCTTTGTCTGAACCTCAGAAGCTAGAAAATGGAGTACCTCAAGGATCAGTACTCAGCCCCACACTATTCAATATTGGAATAAATGATATTATACATACGGTCCAGAAACCAATACAATTATTTCTATACGCGGATGACTTCTTTTACTTCCGTGCACAGACATTGAACTGGGAGAGTCAATTCTGAAAGACACAATTATCAAACTACAACGCTGGTCTCAAAATAACGGTCTATATTTCTCAACATCAAAAACAACAGCAATACACTTTTGTCGACGAAATAAATGCGAACATAAAATACGTTTGAACCTTTACAACAACCAAATACCATCAGCAAAAAAAGTGCGATATTTAGGAATGATGTTTAACAGTAAACTTACATGGAAAACACACATTAAATTACTAAAGACCAGCTGTCAAAAGAAATTAAATCTAATGCGAAAACTATCACATACAACATATGGTGCCAGCAGAAATAGCTTATTAACGATATATCGCACTCTAATAAGGCCGAAATTGGATTATGGAATCCCTGCTTATACTACAGCGAGTTCGACATTATTAAAGTCTCTAAACACGATCCAAAATACAGCTCTAAGATTGGCAACTGGAGCCTTCCGAACATCACCAATAATAAGTATTTTATGCGAAGCTTCTGAATTGCCCTTGCAATTAAGAAGACAATACTTGACCATACTGGCGCTGGCTACTCAAGGAGATACCGATCTTCCCAGTTTGTATAAACTCATTCAAGCATATAACGTCGAACTCCCAATATTATCTCGCGAAAACCTCGATGTTATTCCGCCTTGGGCACAGTTGCACACACAAGTGAATCTAACATTCTGTAACATAAATAGAAAAAATGTTAACAAGATCAGAGAAACTTTAAAGGAGATTAAAGAAAACCATGCAGAATATGAATTTATATACACAGATGGATCGAAATCTTCAGCAGGGGTAGGTTGCTCGGTAGTTGTTAATGATAACGTAGTTCTTCAAATTGCTCTTCCAGTTACGTTTTCAGTCTTATCAGCAGAACTATACGCCATTAGATCCGCAGTGAATTACGCAGATTCCAACAGAAATAAAAATTTCATTTTATGTACTAACTGACTTCAAAGAATACTTTTTTTTTTTTTTTTTTTTTTTTTTTAATGTGCACCTGTATAATTTAACAATAAGCACATGAGTTCAGTTAAATAAATAAATAAATTATATACAAATACATTAACATACAGCCGCTGTTACAATAAACAGCCGGCCAGTTTAAAATTTTGCTTCAGCAGCAATGTCTTGATCTATATGACATCATTTTTCAATAGTTGAAAGTACGTCCCGGAGCATTTGTCGTTTTAGCCTTCGAACAGGATTATCTGGAAGTGTTGGCATGTAGATTCGCCGAATTTGGGGGTTTGAGTGACTGGAACATTTACCGAAAAATTTTTGATATTTATATTGATAAATTTGTGTAACTGTAGGCACTTGCAGGTCGTGATGTAGAGTATCATTGCTGACATAATAAGGAGCGTCACATATTGCTCTTAGAGCTTTCGACTGAAATTGTTGTATACGTTTGACGTTACTACTTGTTGCCGAGCCCCATAGTTCAATTCCATACTTCCACTTCGCCGCTAGAAGTGCGTTGTAGATCAGCAATTTATTATTTAATGAAGTTTTGGCTTTTCTTCCTATAATACAATATAATAGCCGAAATGAGATATCTAAGTTTTTTCTAAGCTGCAATATATGCGGAGTCCAGGTAAGTTTTTTATCCATAATAAGGCCGAGGTCCTTTACAGTATCAGTCTGAGTAATTTGTTGCTGTTCATAGTAAACTGGAGGACAGGAACCTCTCCGTAATGTAAAAGTTACATTTGCCGATTTATCGGTATTTATCTTGATTTTCCATTTAGTGCACCACTTTCCCATTTCTTGTAGGTGAAGTTGAATAGAACGGGATGCAACTACCGGGCTTTCATCGGCGGCTATAATCAAGGTGTCATCAGCGAAGGTGAATATCGATGTGTAAGACGTTGTAGGCATATCGGCTGTGAATATCGTATATAAAGTAGGTCCCAGAATACTTCCTTGCGGCACAGATGCTTGAACTGGATACCAAACAGAGTATTCAGAGTTGTATCGTACACGAAATGTCCTGTTTTCCAAGTAGGATTTGATCAACAAGTAATAATCCGCTGGTAAGAACTTTTTAAGTTTATATAGCAGGCCCTGATGCCACACTCTATCAAAGGCCTGCGATACATCTAAGAAGACAGCAGGACAGTATCGCCCTGTTTGGAAACAGGAGGAAATAGCATCGACAACCCGGTGACATTGGTGTATAGTAGAATGAGTTTTACGGAAACCAAACTGGTGGGCAGGGATCAAATCTACTTTTTCTAGAGTTGCAGAAATTCTACGCAGTACTAATTTTTCGAAAACTTTTGATAATGTACACAGAAGACTGATTGGCCTATATGATGTTACAACAGAAGTAGGTTTATTCGGTTTAGGAACCATGATTATGGTGGATTTCTTCCATGCCTCGGGGAAATAAGAGAGACGAACAATGGCATTAAATAGGTACGTAAGTTGTAAAATTGTATTCCGTGGAATATGTTTTAATATATCTCCTGTGATCAAATCATGACCTGGAGCTTTGCGAGTAGGCAGTCGTTTTAACTCCTGCTCTACTTCTGCTGGTGAAAAGGAACGTGTAGGAAGAGAAAGCTGTAGTGGGGTGTTCAAGTAATTATACACGTGTTCAGTAAATTGTTTATCCTCAATGTCTGTGTTCGGTGAAAAAACTTTAACTAGGTGTTCAGCAAAATACTGAGCCTTGTCAGCGTCACTTTTTATCCATGCTCCAGATTGATTTCGTAAAGGTGAAGTCACAGTATGCTCCTTTAGGATGTGTTTGGTAGTTCTCCAAAGGGAATTATCCGTTGTATTTAGATTTTGTAAAAATACTTGAAATGCATTGTCTTTGTACAACCTTATTTCTGCTTTCATCTTGTTCCTGATACGATCATATTCTGCACGAAAGCAAAGATATTTGTGGCGCTGCCATAATTTACGCGCTCTATGTGTAGAAGTTATTAGTTCTCTAATCCTTAATGAAAGGTAATTTTGTTTCCTTTCGCAATGGGAATAGGATGTAGTGTTGGTAGCGCAATTTTTTAGCATTGTTGTTAGATTTTCGATATGTGCGTCTACATCAGTAGGGGATTTTAACCGAGTTTTGAACTCAGAACACTTCTGCAGGAGATTATGAAATAAATTCCAATTTGTTGTTTTGTTGGTCAGCTGTATGTTTTTAACGTACTGTAGTGGGACTGTATCCAACAGAAGGACAACTGGATCGTGGTCAGACGTCAAATCCGGCATCGTTTTGCAAACATTATATAATTTTTCAGTTCCTTTTGTGATGAAAAGGTCAAGTAAGTCCGGGTGTCTGTTATTATGAGAAGGCCAATATGTTGGTTCGTTCGGGGCTATAAATTTATAGTTTTCTGACAGTATAACTTTTTTTAGTATTTTGCCCCTAGGATTTACTTGTTTTGAACCCCATAGGATATGCTTAGCGTTAAAGTCCCCTCCGCATGTGAAGTTACGACCTAGATTCAGAAAATGATATTTAAAATTATACTCATGAACAGCATAACGTGGTAGGCAATACATAGCAGCTAGTGTTAAATCAAAAATTGTATTTTGGACTGTTATTGATGCGATCTGTATTGCTGCAGAAGAGTTATTGTAAGCTACATAGTGTTTGATGTCATTTCGTATTAATACTGCAGCACCGCCATGCGCAGTTCCATCAGGATGATGACTACTATGTATCGTGTAGCCAGAAATCGAAAACGAGCTGTTTACTGTGAGATGCGTTTCTGTGATGAGTGCTACATCAATACGTTTTCGTTTAAGAAAAAGTTGAAGCTCTAGCTTTTTTTGCTGGATTCCATTTGCGTTCCATAACATAATTACTAGGGATGATTGAGTGAGATTAGTGGTAGCAGTCATTTAGATTGGGTTAATACTACATCTATGACTTTGGTTAGTAAGTTAATTAAAGGGTTAATTATAGTTTTAAATTCGTTTAGAAAAGTGGATAAACATTCCGTTAGTGTGGTCGAAGGATTCTCAAATAAACTGGGTGTATTTTGATGTACGATATTAGCGTAACTAATATGTTTCCTTTGCGAGGTTTTGTTGATATTATTGCTATTATTTTCGCTGTTGTCATTGGCAACGTTATTAATTTGGTTATTAATGTTATTGTTGTTGTTGTTATCAGTATTAATAATATTATTAACTAACGGAGGAAAGTTTGTGTGGTTCATGAAGTTATACTCGTGATTTCTACTTTTTCTTAGAACTGGGTTCAGAAACGTTAGTTCTTCTTGGTAAGCAGGACAGCCCCGATAGTTTGAAGTATGAGGACCATTACACAGGGCACATCTCGCAGGTAAATTAACTGTCTTGTTACAATTTGCCGTGTCGTGTTTTTCACCACATTTTACGCATCGAAAAGGAAGATTACAATAACGCTTAGTATGCCCATAATTTTGACATCTTGTGCACTGAGGAAGTTGTCTGAGTTTCCTTGGTTCCTCTACGGAAATTGCCGAATATAATAATGAAGTTATTTTGAATATTTCCGAATTAATAGGTAATTGATTTAAGTCTACAAAAAACATTGGAAGTGGGTATTTATTTTTTTTTATGTAAGATATTTGTTACCGATTTGACCGAGTATCCTAGTTTTTCTAATTCTATTTTAATTTCGTTAGGAGGCGTTGTGTGATGAAGATGACGTATTACGACACGAAATGATCGATCTTCTGGTAACTGGTAGGTGAAAAGGAGGCATTTTTTATTTTCAATTTTTGGACTAGACATCTATAACATTCAGCATTACTGGGTTTAATCGTAATCCCACCTTTAGTAGCTTTACATTCAAAAGAGTAGTTCGAGACTTCGGTTTTTAGTTCACTAACAAATTTCAAATAATTGACAATATTTTTGACCAAAATAGGGGGTGGATTCTTTTGCAATGTTACATTTTTTCTTTGCGGAAGCGCCCCTTGTGAGTTATCTACCATGGGAGCTTCATTGACAAGCTCTGTTGTGGATTCCTCTGTTTATCACTGATGTATTGAAAACGATTGTATGTCGAAGGTTTAGGGTAAGAAAGATTCCTTGTATTTTTTGTCCTGTTTGCTGTGTGACTTTTCGAATGTTTTAATGCTGGGATCCAAGAATCCTCATCACTGGTGCCACTCGAAAGGGGACGTTTATTTACAACAGTAAAATCACCACCAACACGCTGTATCGATAAGGGAGGAACCGATACATTTTCCAACGATCTAGAGTCTACTACAGCCGATTTCGAATGTATTTCTACATTACTTTTATCATTATTATTTAACGTAACATTGTTATTACCTGAATAAAAGGTTTCATTTACATAACTGGTTTTCAAAGTTGACCGAGAATTATCAGAAACGTTGAGCGTATGATTAGCCGCGATAACTGCCGGCCGCGAGGGGGAGTGGTGTAGAACCATGTGAACGCACACACGGTTACACTATATACACGTAACGAATAGCGCTTACGATTTGTTTAACAACAGAGGTAAACGTATGAAGATAACAATTCGACAAAACCACCGAACAATACACACACACACGACCGCACTCTATTCACGTAACGAATAGCGGTTACGACCACCGAACAATACACACACACGACCACACTATAAACGCGAAGGAATAGCGATTACGGTTTATTTATCAACAAAGATAGACGTTTAAAGATAATAACACAACCAAACACAACCGAACAACATATTCAATTCAAATAAAGCATAATTTCGAATCGACATGGAATAGTAACTGGCAGAGAATATCTACGGTGAATAAACTACGATCGATAAAATTATCTTCAAAACAGTGGCACTCAGCACATCGTAGTAGCAGAATGGAAGAGGTAGTATTATGTCGATTACGGATAGGACACACAAAATTAACACATATTCATCTATTAGAAAAAAGTACGCCGCCAACGTGCCAACAATGTTGTTGTCAGTTGACCGTCGAGCATCTATTTGTAGACTGTCCAATTTACGACAAAACAGTAAGGGATCGCATCGCTCGACTTGCAAAGTTTGCTGAGGGATAATATGGATATCATTAATAGAGTTTTCGAATTTTTAAAATGTATCAAATTAACGCATTTGTTATAATTATCTTAATACCTTTGTTGTAAACAGTTAATATCTTCGTTATAATTATCTAATACCTTAATTATTTAATACCTTTGTTGTAATTATTTTAGTTCCATGCCTCTAGCTATAATTGCGGTACACGGCACGTAAATTTAAATTAAAAAAAAAGTTAAGATTACGAGTGCTATAGTGATGTAACATAATATTATAATGAAAATCGTACATTATTGTTTTACTTATATCTAATATAGCCAAACCTAAATACAATGGTTTGTTAAAATAAATAGTTGTTTTTCTTAAATTTTCTTAAGGTCTAGATCTACTACAACTAATCTTATTACATATACAAAATTAATTACAGACTGGTTGGAGCAGCGTCTTCAAGTTGATTGTATTTACATGGACTTTAGTAAGACTTGACAAAGTCAGCCATAGATTTTGCTTCCGGTTAAGTTACATAATTATGGACTTTCTCACGATTACATACAGTTATTTAGATCATATTACACTTCGCGTTTGTGCTACGTATTATTTAACGGATACCAGTCCAAGCGATATACTCCTACTTCCGGAGTACCACAGGGGTCTCATTTGGGTGCGCTATTAATTAATATTTTCGTAAATGATATAGGAATTAACTTATGTTCAAAATTTCAATTATTTTCTAGTCGCAAGGGAATTGTACTCAATAATAGATTTCGATTTGGACATCATTTGTTGCCTGACCGTCCTTTCCGTATGCAGCTTAGAGAAGTTCTTTCTGTCCCCTCCATTCTGAACAGGCAGTCATGCTCTTCGGTGGCGCCGTTGCGTTCGGAGCTTTATCTTGTCAAGCTATGTTCTTCGGCACATTACACCTCCATATAATGTATCGTTCTTTCTCCATCTAGATAATTTACAATTATTCCCTCATACAGCGACGTTTCTAGAGAAGTCAGCATCGTTGATTAAGATGTAGATAGTCTTCAGAGTATCACGTTGGGTAACTTTTTACAGCGGCATTTCTCCTGCAGTTTTAAAAGAATTTTCTCGTAAAGCTGGTCTGCTTTTAATGTATATATTTAATGTCTGTCTACGCGTTGAATATGTTCCGAATTGTTTCAAAATTGCACAGATAATTATGCTACATAAAAAAGATAAACCAGCGAAACAAGTTACATCATACCGCTCTATTTCATTACTTCCTATAATGTCGAAACTCTTTGAAAAACTTTTACTTAAACTGATAAAACCGTCAGTCGATCTACCTGATCATCAGTTTGGTTTCAGAAACCAACATTCGACCATAGACAAACTTCACAGGGTTACATCAGTTACCAAAAAAGCGTTCGAAGAAAGAAAGTACTGTTCCACAGTCTTTCTCGACATATTATTACACGCTTTTGATTGTGCTTGGCACGAAGGCCTCATATTTAAAATGTCTATCCTTCTTCCAAGAAAATATTGTAGACTCAATTTCGGGTAGCACACGAAGATACTAAATCTACATTCTACCATATACAAACGGGAGTGGCCCAAGCTAGTGCCCTTGGACCTATATTTTACCTCTTGTTTATGCAGGATTTACCCACAAACAGTGATACAGTAACAGTGACATTTGTCGACGATACCGCAATAATTTCCATTAGCGATAACCCGGTGGAAGCTACCGCGAAACCTCAACGTGCGCTTAACCGTATCCGAAGATGGACACCGATCCGAAGATGGACACCGAATAGATGATTAAACTTAGTGAAGCGAAATCAGTCCACGTAATTTACACCTAACGTAGAATCAATGTACTTGGGTGATCTAATTGTACCTGAAGGTGAGACAGCTAGATACCTAGGAATGCGTTTGGATAAACGCCTTACTTGTCAAATCCACATCAGAATGAAAGTTAAACAAATCAAGGCAAAAACACGTGAATTATACTGGCTCATCTGTAGAAATTCTGCATTATTTCTATCGTGTAAGCGGATTTTATACCAACATTGACTACGTTTACCGGTTTTCACGTAATGATGACATTCACCCGAAAATGTTCGTCGACGATGTCATCAGAGATTTTGCCAAGCAGCACGAGAAGCGTCTGTTTCAACATCAATATGGAAGCCGTTAAACTTCTACTCATTAAGTTAGATATTAGACACCTTAAGCGTAATAAACCGCGAGATTTAGTCTTATAATCAATAATTAGATTTAAGGAAGTTTTAACCATTGGGTTAATTTCTTCACATTCGTTTATATCACTTCACAAGATACTTGTAAACACTTTATTAATAGAGTTATTTATTTAACATTAAGTTAAGATTGTTACGGAAAAAAAGGGACAAGAAAATATATATAAATAAAAAATAATAATAATATAATAATATTTCATTTTAATCATATATAAATACCTACAAACAATTACAACGGTACACATACTAACATACCGATACTCACAAACATGTATACACACACATACAGACACATATACACATATCTACATATTTTTATATATACGTAGCACATGCAGGCAGACATACCAACGCATATGTTAACCACAATCTCTTACTAATGATGTAACGTATTAAGGGCTTTCGACGTCGTTTATAGTTTTTTAGATCAATCTTCAACAGGGGTGGCAAAAGATTAAACAATATTAACCCCATATATGACGACTGTATCCGGCAAATAGGCTTTGTAAATTTGGGCACTATAGCGAAATCAACTGAGCACATCCAATGTTTCGACATCAATAGAAAACCTAGAACGATACTGGAAAACAAAATCCCTGCACTTCATACAGTTCTCGAACATTGAATATTGTTAAATTTCGAGGAAGTTTATTATAACCTCGGGGTATTCATTTAAATATAGAATTTTGTAGCACCGACGACGAACGCGTAAATAATAAGCCAGTATTCCTTAATATATAATTCCATAAGTAATAACGTAATGATTGTAAAATACAAACGATATAAAGGTTAATTAGAAAAATATTGATTTAAATAATAAAACAAATAATTTAACTTCCCTGTCTTTGACTTCCCATTGTTTAAACATTCAGTAATGTAAGAAATATGATCGAAGCCATACTGATTCGCACTGAAGTAGTTGTTCTGACGCAAATAATTCAACAATATTTTCTTTAGACACTTCTAAACAATTTTTGAGATCGCTGGTAATATACAAAATTGATCTATAGTTTGAGTCGTTTGATTTAATTCCAGATTTAAAGGTTAACGACAGTATACCTAATTTTAAAACTTCCAGAAATACACCAGATTTTATCGATTCATTAAACAAGTATGTTAGGAGTTCCATAAAGAAATTATTATTATATTTAATCAATGTTATCGATAAACCGTCAGAACCAAATAAAGGTTTATTAGCTAATGATGAAATAGCCGACCCAATATCCTCATCTATAAAATCTATAATTGCAAATGAACTTATAGTCATTTTACCTGAAAAATTAATAATAAACTACGAAGGATCTGAAAATAAGTATCCTTAATTAATTCTAAATAAAGGCCTAAAGAACTGCCGCGTTATATTTTATTTAGAGAATTTAGATCCGAAGTAAATTCGTAATTCCAACGAAAGTCTGTTTTCTTATCTGAACCTAGAACGTTACTTCGTTTAATAAAATAGTATAATTTCGTACACAGGGTATAAACTCCATATTCCGATTGAAATCAACACGGCTACGTATAGACGGTTCCCTTAATTACAAAAATTCTTCTAGATAGGCAAGTTTTGATGTGTGTATAAACGCATATTCGCTTCAACATATATTTAAGATTATATAGATGTTACTTTCATTCAGCGTAACTCTTTAATTTTTAATCGTGTAGTTCGCAGCTAAATATACGAACAGAAATTAATGATTTTTATTCGTGACTTTTTCCGTTTCAGAAGCCCAAAAACAATATTACAGTCTAAATTCTATTTTAAAAAATGAGGAATAAAACAAATAATTGCGATATTAAAATCGATTTATTTCGAGAACGAATACAGTAACATGGTTAATATTTGCGATAAAACGCGCGAAGATTAGTGATGACCCCTTTTTTTAGGAGGTGCTATTATCGGTCCACGAGGATCAGCGACCACGCATCCGTTTCCGATTAACGCTACCTAAAAACGAAATTACGCCTATAAATTAGATTTCCCCTTAATTATAAAGTGCATTACGGTTTTTTTTCTTATTTTTATTAATATATAACTAGCCAAATATATTCCAAACGGGTTCGGAGTATAAAATGGGTGTGAAAGTTTAATTGAGAGGTTTATTACGTTTCAAAAATGCGTCTAAAACGGTGTAGTGCAACACATTATAATTCTAAATGTGAAAATATAGAGTAATATTTGTGTTAAATATCGCTTATTAAATTATTCTAAATAATTTTTAACGTGTTTGGAAAATAAATATTTTTAGAGCTGAAACATAAAAATTGTCCTTATTTATTTTATTTTATTTTTATATGGTTCCCCATTTACTAAGTGGAGGCAAGTTTGTTGATAAAATTGAGATTAAAAAGGTGCAGTGAGCATGTGCTTATAAATTAAAATGGGAAAGTAAAACTGAAACTGGAAAGAAACTGAACTCATAGAAACGATAAAGAAAAAGCGGTATATGCATGTAGCAACTGCCTGCAATGTGTAAATTAAATATAAAACGGAAAAGTGATTAGTAATATATAGTCCATTTACACATCAGAAGTGGGTGTAAAACGAGTTTGTGTGACTTAACATAAAATAAACGGAAATAAAATAATGACGTAAAACTCAAAAATATAAACAAAATACAATATATAATTAATTATCTATATGTAAATAAAAGGAAATAAATATAACATTATGCGAATATATATATATATATATATATATATGTGTGTGTGTGTGTGTGTGTGTGTGTAAAAAATGAAATAAAGCAAAATGTGTACATTTTATAAAAAAGAAAGGTGATGACACTGAAAAATGAGAATTAACGTTTAAATTAATACTTCATAAAAATTTTTAAAAAGTTATAAAATATAAATTTGATACATTTCTGAACTTCCAGCGCATATCCGCCCCCATTTATGAGAGTAGTTTGTGAAAATTATTTTTATTAAGAATTTAAGACCGATTAACACGTAAGTTGGAAAACACGAAATGTTCAACGTCATCTACAACACCTATAGAGGACATTTACGACTAAAACGGTTAAAAATTACCGTGTCCTAAAGGGAACGCCCTAATTGAAACAATTGTTAACAAACATTTAGCCTTCGAAAGCGAAAATTAATCAAAAATTCGAATCATATGCAAAACACAATATACATTATGAAGAAAAAAATATATAATACAATAGTGGAAGGTGAAAAATTATAAACCTAGAAATATAGCGAATTACCGCACGCATTGAACGGAGTTCCTTAACCGGTAGAATTTAATATTATGGAGCCTCGACGGTATAATATTCCCAATTTATAATAGATTTTTTTTTCTTCATTATTTCTAGAACTATACTCCCACGAACTTTCAATTTCGAACGCTTTTCACACGTGTCAATTATCGACTTTTCTTATGTGTAAATACATACAAGCAAAAAATAACTATATATATATATTTTTTTTTTTGTAAAGTTGGCGGAGGTAGTGATTTCAAAAATATAGGTAAACATTAAAGATTAGTTAAAATCACTAAATTCTGATATGAAAAGTCAGCAAAACTTTTCGGCTATTAATAGAAGTAAAGTAAATAAAGAGAACGGAACATAAAACAAATAATAATCAAATGTTAATAAAAATATAGAAAAGGATAAAAAGAATTATTTATGTTCGATAAATTATATTAGAAGTCATATCTAAAAAATAATAAAAATATTTAACAAATATAACGTAGATTTAGCAATAAAAAATGATAACACATTATCGAAATCAATTAGTAATAACAAAATAGTAGATAGAAATATATTAAAAAATTCGGTAGTATAATAATCAATGCGAAAAAGGAGAAATAAGCGGACAATTCGCCGTAAGATTTAAAGAACATTTAAAGTCGTATATGAACGATGATAGAAAATCGTTGTTTGGAAAACGCTATAAAGAATTAAAACACAAAATCGATAATATTAAGCGTAGTAATAAAATTTCACATACGGAAAAACATTATTAAAACAACAGCGAGAAAACTATTAGAAAAAATTAGAAGTAATAAAAGAAAGAGATAAAAATATTTTATCGAATTCTACTCGATAAAGCCTTAACGACCGAAAAGCTTTGCGGTAATTTTATATAAAAATTTAATTCTTTTAAATGCATTTTTTTGTCGTTATTTATTTATATATAATTTTAATTAATTTACTTACCAAGCATAAAGCGATGAAACTGTAGATTACTGAAGTACGCATGATGATTATAGGTATTTGAATAATAAATAAACGATAATATAGATTCAAATAGTATGTACTTTTAGTCGGCGTATTCGGTATTTATACATTTGCCTTTATTTACATAGTCCGGATTTTTGTCGATGGAAAATTTGTTAAATAATAAATATGTGTAAACAAATATAAATTTTTATCGCGATTAAATATTTATTTAAACAAAAAAATATGAAAAAGAACGTCAAAATGGAAAACCGCATTTTGTAAAATATCAATTTGTTTATTCAGTTTTGCTCGAAAAATTAAAAATAATAATAATAATAATAATCCACACTATTACGCGTATGGTAAAACGCAATTAGCGAATATAGATCTTCATCCGTTTAAAAGGTTGCATCGTGTAATAAATTTAAATGACGTGAAAATATTGCATAAATCCATGGAATAATTTTAATGACGAACTGATGGACACAATTTTTTTAAAATAACCACCACTAGACACTCCTGTCGAAAATTCCTAAGACGCGGGTATTTTGAAAAATTTATTTCAGTTCAAAATTCAGCATCGAAAAACTAGCTTCAAAATTTTTTACTAACTATCGGATGCTTCTGACGTGTCGAAAATGGCCTTTCGATAATTGTAGGTCTTTTTTTGTTTTATCGAATTACAGTTTTTGTCGACTCTTCTAAAAGTATCAGGGGTTTTTTTAATAATCTTGTTATATATAAAAAATAATAAAATATTTCAGATACTTAGGTGAAGAATTGGTAGTTTCCTGTTTTAGAGTTATATCGAATTCCATAAATTTCATCTGAAAACGTGTTATTCTCATTTAAATCAGCATTTTTTTCTTCTTTTTTTAATATTTTTTTCTTTATAACTGATTCAATCTCTCGCAATGGTTCTAAAATAGGATTAAATAAGAGAGAATTTTCACGATCCTGCATAAATTTCGCTTCTACAAGTTCCTTTTGTTTTTGTTTAATGTCTTCTCTGAGTTTAGTCAATGTTTGTTTTACAGCAATTTCACGATTTATTTTATCATTCATTTTTAAAATCATTCAAAACAATGAATTTATCAATTCCTTTTCTAAATCGACCGCTATTCATACCATTTTCTTTCAAAATTACTAAAAAGTTATGCGAATTATCATTCCAACATTTACGTGAAATTTCTTTAAATGATAAGTATGAACATACGTCCGAAACATGTTCATCGTATATATGTCGTAAATTCACATCATCTTGAGGAAAAACAAGAATAAATTTAGAATTATCCCGAATCATGTGTTTTGGTATTTTAACATATGTTTGAAATAAATAAAAACAGTCAACATTTCTATATCTGCTTGTTGCGAAATAATCTCTTATTATATTACCCGTTTCGTTGCTATTGCAAGAAATATCATCAAAAATAAACACTGAATCGGTTATTACATTATTAGGAAGAGGGATGTATTTTTCATCGGAATAAGCATAGTATCTAATATCCGGTGAGAGAACTTAAATTTGATCTAATAGCTTATATTTAGGTTGGAAAACAGATGTAGCAAAGATATAGACATTATTAAATTTTGAACCATTTCTGTGTAATAACAAACTAATCATCGCGTTTGTTTTACCACTCCCGCTCGGTCCAACAATTAAAGCACGAACATGTGACGGAAATAAAGGACCATGTTTAAGAAATTTATTGTTTTCACTCGTTAATAAAGTCGATAAGGCATCTTCGATTGGTAAAGTAGGTTTTTGTTCAATAATTTTCATTACTTCATATAATCGTATTTAAATAATAATCAACTTATTTCGAAGTAATGTAATATATATATATATATATATATATATATATATATATATATATATATATGAGTGTGTGTAGATTAATATGAAAAAGTGTATTGAACGAGTTAACAATTGTCAGTGTGCAGGTGGTAATTTAGTGAATAAATTAATTGATAAACTACTAATAGTGTACTTCACATACCGGGATATCAGTTTTGCGGGCCAGGTACTAAATTAGAAGATAGGATAAGCAGAGGTGAACAAGGTATTAATCCTTTAGATCACGCTTGTAAACAACACGATATAGCTTATAATCAATTTCACGATAATAATAATCGAAGAAAAGCTGATTATATACTTGAAACTGCTGCAAAAAAACGCATTTTAGCTAAAGATTCATCGTTGAATGAGCGAGCGGCTGCGATATTAACTACGGGAGCAATGATAATGAAAAGAAAATTAGGTGCAAGTGTTCGCCGAAGGAGAAATACAACTTTTAGGCAAATACTGCAAACAGCTCGTAAAGCTGGAGCTGGTGAAAAATCAATTCGCGGTAAAATTAGGAAAATGATAGCCGCTATTAAACATATAAAACCGCAAAAGAAAACAAGATTTCGAGTAATAGCTGTGAATAAAACAGGTGGAGTTTTACCTTTAGTCGCCATATTGACTGCTATGTCCCTATTAGGCGCGCTCGGATCAACATAATTAGCAATAGCGACAGCTGTTAAAAATGTAAATGACTAGACGAAGTTTTAAAAATGGGGGCGGGAATTAATAAACGAATTGGTAAAGGTCTTTACTTACGACCGTATAAAAATGGACTGGGTTTGTTTATAAATTCTCAATCCTCGAAAAAACAAACAAACAAAAAAAAGTCAGATATTTGAAAAATTAAAAATACCAGTCAATCGACCTATCCGGATATGATTTATATAAATATGTGAAACAGTTAAATATTCCTCAATTTATAGGAGTTTTTGATAGAGACACATTACCTTCAAAACCAAATAAATATGAACGTGCAATTGTTAATCTGGATAATCATACAGGAACTGGTTCACATTGGGTGGCCTATATAAAGCGCGATTGTTCAATTTGCTACTTTGATAGTTTTGGTAATTTACTCCCTCTGAAAGAATTAATAAAATATTTTCAACAGGATTCTACAAATATTTATTATAATAGAACTGCTTATCAACAATTTAATCAAGTTAATTGTGGCGAACTTTGTTTGAGATTTCTATCACATTGTTTACCATGACGAGCAAATCCTATTTATTTCAACTTACTGGTAAAGGGGGTTATGTATTATCGCAAGATATTTTTCCACCAATAAGCTTACATTCTGAAAAATCACACAGCGTTGCTCTAGTTTCTTTTACAACATATAATTCGATTTTCAATATAACCGATAATTGTAATAAATTAAAATATTTTGAAGCTGATGATAATTCTTATGCTACTCCGCTAGAAATAAAAATTGAACCAGCTAATTACGAAGTAGCAGATTTAGAAGAATATTTGAAACAAAAACTTGATCCCACCCTTTCATTAAAGCAGATCATAAAACTCTTCGCACGTGAATTTCATGCGGTAAACACATAAATTTTAATTCACCTAATAGTGTTGGTGATTTATTAGGATTTACTCCTACAACGGGCGTATTAAAAGGTGGTCAAGAACATATTTCGCCGTTGACAGTTCAAATTTCTAATATTGATGTGATTAATATTTAACGTGTAATTTAATATCGAATACCTATAAAAATGGAACTGAGGCGCATATTCTTCATTCGTTACCTCTAAGCGTTCCAAGTGGATATAAAACTATCGAACGACCGCAGAATATTATTTATTTACCAGTTTTAGTGAAGTGTATTAGTAATATAACAGTAACTACGGAAGATCAGAATAGTAATCCAATCGATTTTAAACAAGAAGTGTTAACTGTTAGTATTCATTTGAAAGAAAATTCATAATGATTATTAAATACAATCAAAGTAGCCTTAGAAAAATTATAAATAGAGATCGTATTAGTAAAAATGATATTGTATCTAAAGCGAAAGTTGGTTATTTTAAAAGACTAAATAAATCTAATAAACAAATATTAAAACAATTAGGTTATATTTTGTTGTAACAAATATGGATAGCAGCATATTACAGTTATCTCAATCGGATATAGTAGAAGATGATGGATTATCATCTATAGAATATCATTTACACAAAACTCATACAGCTAATTTCAACCCAAATGATGATATAAGAATTCCGATTTATCATAAAGATTCGCACGTATTAATATCAGAAAGTTGTTTAATATTGGAAGGATATGTAAAAAAAAAGTTGCGATTTCGTTTTTGGAGGACCGTTATTTCTCATCTCAGAAATCCGATATGAAATTAAATGGAATTGAAATAGACAGAAATCGTAATCCTGGCATCACTTCATTAATTAAAGCTTGTCTTTATATGCGCCGCAAGAATGAAGAAAATGTGTATTCTACATCATTTTTAAATCCTAATATGGATGCTAATAAAAAATCTTTATTCGACTCTACTAGTGAACCAGATAAAAAGTATTTTTCATTCGCGATCCCATTAAAATTTATTTTAGGCGTTTGCGAAGATTTTAAAAAAATCGCGATTCAAGTAAGACATGAACTTGTACTATTACGTGTAACTCAAGATATTAACGCGTTGTACTCTTCCTCATTATATACGAGTGATGTGACTGTTACATTAGAAAATGTAGCTTGGTATGCCCCTTTCATTCGTGTAAGTGATGTTGCACGTATAAGTCTTTTAAATTATTTAAAAAGTTTAAAAATGTTACCAGTACGATTCAGAAGATGGAAACTTCACGAATATCCTGATTTAGCGCAAAGCACCCATCATAGTTGGCTTTTAAAAACATCCTCAAATGTAAATAGACCACGATGCGCAGTCGTTTTCTTTTCAGAAAGTAAAAAAATCAGTTAAATAAAAACTGTAGTAAATTCGATCATTGCAACATTACTGATTTGAAACTATATCTAAATTCAATTTATTATCCTTATAAACCTTTGAATTTAGATTTTAAAAAGAAAAAAGTTATGTTGTTATATTTAATGTATAGCAGACTTTGCAGTTTATATTATGGAGATAAAGAATGCGCACCTTTTTGGAATGTAGAAGAATTTATTAATCCATTATTTGTGATAGATTGTTCTTATCAAAATGTAAATACCGCTAGTAGTTGTCCTGTAGACATCAGATTAGAATTTAAAACTGAAACTAATGTAAAAGCAAATACAAGCTGTTATGTTTTATTATTTCACGACGCAAATTTTGCTTACAACCTAAATAATGATATTGTAAAACGAATTATCGAGTAATGAATAAATCAAATTTGATTTTGTGAGGTTTTTATTATTTATTTTCATAAAAAATTTTTTAAGTACGATATTAAATTATTCGTCGCAATTCTTAAACATAATATTAAACTATTCATCGTAATTCTTAAATATTAATTTGTGTGAAAGAAGTTCTTTTAGTACAATTTGCAATTTTAGATTGTGAGAAGTTATCCAAATATGACCGTGTGTGAGTGTGTGAACATTATCTGATAAAATGTAACGTTTATCATTTTTACAACTTAACGTTAATTTCGTTTGCTTAACGTTATACATTTTATGCTTAAAACTACGTATATTAGTGAACGATCTATAATAAAAATTTAACGGTATCGAGTAATTTTCTAAACAAGATACATAATTCTCAAACAATATTTCCGATTTAATAACAGCTTTTGAAATGCCTTTACATTTTTTAATCGGTGTGTCTAAATTAAAAATTTTAAATGAATACATTTTACTTCATGATCCAACAAAGTGAGTAATTGGTGATCCATTTGTTTCGTCCTTAAATTTACCAAGTACCTTTTTATTTATTAAGTTAAAACATTTATGAATCGGATCATAATCAGATGTGTCAAAATGAACTTGTAAATGGTGATTTAAATCATCATAAAAATCACGTGTACGTATATTATAAATAAAACTATCCGTATCCATATAGATTAATAGGCGATCCTAAAAACATCATCGCCGGTTCACGCATAAGTGCTAACAGAGTCTTGATTTTCTTGAAAACATCCAACATTACAACCAGTTTTTTTTAAAAACGGTGGAACCATTCAAGTTAATAATCAAATCTTAAAAGCCCGCCGCCTATCTTCTCCAACAAAGAAAATAATATTATCGAATGTTTCTGCTATACTACCAAATATGATCCTACAGCAACATTTCACATATGTTCTCGGCTTAAAACTAGTATCACCTATCTCAATTCTTCGAGTTGACCCCTCAGATTCTGATTTTGGTCACATTATAAGCTGGAGAAGACAATTTTATATAACGCACTTTGAAGAAGTTACTCTACCTCCCTATTTCAATATATCATACAGAAATCACGATTATAGAATCTTTATATCCACCGATGATTCGCTTTGCGCTATTTGCAAAGAAAAAAATCATAAAGCAGCAGACTGTCCGAATTTCATCAACCATGCAGCTGATGTTCAGAAACTCAATGTTATACCAACTTATAACTCCGTCCCTCAAACACAAACTAATAATAATCCCTCTCATATCGATGTTTCAAATATATCGCATGATCAACCCAGTGAAATGATAAACATTTCGAGTAGAGTATCTGCTGAAAACGTTCATACAATCATTGCTTTGCCAGAAACATCGGTCAATACAGAATCTACTCCTGTTGATGATCAAGAAAATTCCTCTCCATCTATTTCTAATAACCCACGTTCAATGATAACAATCAACTCGCTTGACACTGCTCACCAATGCAATATTAAACAAAGCATGCAAGATACTTTTAAAAGACAAATTTCTGACTCCCGCCCCGGCTTCAATTGAAGACATAAACAAAGAACCTGTAGAAAATTCTAAATTTACCATTCCTCATGATCGGCCAAAAAAGAAAAAGAAAACACCAACACCTAAAAAAAACTCGAACGATCAATCTCAGAAACACTCTCCTGAGATGAGTGAAAATACAAGTGAAATTAACACATGTGTTCCAACTAAATCTTCAATCAAGCAGCTTCTACAACCAATCGAGCAAAATAATTACTACAAAATTCCAGGCCAAAGAATACCCATTGAACTTTACTAATTTTTGTCTTCTAATGGACATGGTTAGTGGTGTAAGTGACTCGCTACCAACAGTCACAGAATTTACAACAGACACTGAAGGTATCATTCGGATGTTGAATCAGAACTACCATAAACCGACAAATAGGTCAATGAAGGTTAGATTCACAAAGTTGAAGAAACGCTTACATCTTGCTTTGTCACCTAATAATGGTTCCAATGCACCATCTTCAGCCGAATCCTCAGACTCTATTGATATTTGTTAAAATGATGAATCCAATTTCCTGGAACTGCGCAAGTGTCTTCTTCCACTTTGAGGATTTACAGCTGCTTATTTCTGCATATAGCCCCTTAGCTATAGCTTTACAAGAAACCCACTTAAAAGTTCTCAAAATCTACAACTTAATTCGGCCTTATCTCAATCATAATTAACTTTAAATCGCCGTTTTAACATATCAACTTACTTTAAGTAAAATTATATACCGGAAATTGATGACGACATATTTTTCTCTTGGAATTGTAATGGTATTTTTGCACATTACGAAGATTTCAAAGTTCTCTTATCAGAATATAATCCATCTGTAATTTGTTTACAAGAAACGCACTTAAAAGCTGATCAGAAATTTAATACCCCTGGTTACGAACCAGTGGCGTGCATTCCAGGTAAGCGAGGTAAGCGCCGCTTACCCTGAAAAATACCGAAAAAATATTTTTTTATCCTAACTTATAAAGGTATAGAATATGAAAACAGAAAGCGATTATATTGGCGCTTGTTACTTTAACAACCGCATGTGATACTTGGCTACGCACGTAAGTGTTATACTTAGTGTGTGAACTGTGTTATACAGGCGCGTCGTATTAGCTGGTCACATAGAAAAGAATTCGTTCTATTAGGATACGTGCGCAGAGATGAAGGTTGACAAGAACACGCTAGACGGGCAAAGTGCCTGTAAGATCGCTTTCAGCTGGCTATACGGATAATTCACTAACCCAAAGACCCACTACACCCATAAACATGAAGGCGACACTGGTAATGGTAAGCGCAATGTGGTTTAATCCATGATTTCTGCAGGCTGTATGGTCGATTTTTTTTTGTAAACAAAATGTCTGTTCGAGAATTCATTGAAAACCCGTTTTCATTTAATTTTAATGAACAGCTAGAAATTATAAATTGTGGTAAGCCAAAATCAGAATTACCATCTTTAAAAGCTGAACGTACAACTTTTACTAGACATTTTAAAGCATCTCAATATGAAAACATTTTGTAGTTAACTGTTTGTGAAGACAGTGGAAAACGTTGGCCGTGTTTACTATTTGGCAGTGAAAAAAATAAATGTGTATGGAATGATCTTACTCGGGGATATGATAACTTGAATAATTTGATCGATGCGATTAAAAATCATGAACGTTCTGAGTCATATTTTTTCCTCCACAAAACTGAAGAAATTTGGTAAGTCGTGCATAGATTTACAATTAAATGATCAAGTACAAATTGAAGTCTTGGAACATAATGTGATTGTACTACAAAATAGAAACATTTTAAAAAGATTAATTGATGCAGTATGCAATTTCGGTGTTCATGAGCTTGCCTTATGTGGCCACTCTGAAAAGCCTGATTCCGATAATTCTACAATTACTTTCAAAATAAACGCACATAGAGACTTCTATAACGTTCTGCGGTACTTCAAATCGCATTCAGAATGATTTAATTTCTTTGGCACACGCTGTTGTTCAATCTAAGATAAAAGAAGAAATAAAAAATGCGAAATCGTTGCTATATTATTGGACGAAACGTCGAACATTTTAAATAATGTTTGTAGTTTTACATTACATATGCAGTCACATTACAAAAACTCAAGAGAAATTTAATAAATTTATTGATGTGGATCGATCTGTTGATGGTATACTTGAGTATGTCAAAAGTATTATCGAAGAATATGATTTAGCTCAAAATCATATCAGAGGTCGACACAGGGACAAAACCGATTAAGTGGTTTATCTTTAATATCCATTGAAAAGGCGTTGTTAAATCAGCTGTAAAATGAACCGATGGGTACGTTTTATGATCTCGTTATAACTGACTTTATTAAAGTAGATCGTCCTAAGGATGTTGTATTTATATTAAATAAATGTATCATCACGTGTTTTTTGTAAATAAATTTTCGTTTGGTATAGTATTACACTTTATATGGTTATCGTTTACCCTGTAGAAAAATTCACCGCACGCCACTGTTGCGAACTAATTTATACGACAATTGCTGAGTATGCGCATAGCGGTATATTGTTAGCAGTTAAATCAAAATTTCATCATGAACAGGTTACCCTAAATACCGATTTACTAGCATTGGCAACAAAAGTTTATTTCAATCAACCAGTTATCATATGCACTGTATATTTCTCGGAAAAAATCACTGTGGACCGGTTCTTTTCTCTGTTACAAGATCTACCAAAACCATTTATTATCTTAGGCGATTTCAATGCGCACAGTCCTCTATGGTCAAGCAACAATTACAACACAAGTGGAAAAGTTATTGAAAGTGCGATAAATATATTTAACCTCTCACTATTAAATCTCACACAGCCAACCCATTATAATTTTTCGTATCGAACGTGGTCTAATATTGATTTGGCATTATGCTCACCTCAGGCAAATTACAATTCTTTTTACATCATGATCTTGGAGAAAGTGACCATTTTCCAGTTATCATAAAACATCGATTAACCCCAGAGAAAATACAAGTGACTCTATATCCAAAAGTCTTAATATATAATTATAAAAAAGTGGACTGGACAAAATATAATACTGTGTGCAAGTTAAATTCGAACATTAATATAGCGAATAACGTGGACACTGTAATACAATCTTTCACAAACACATTAATAACGTATGTCAAAATATGTTTTCTCCTCCTACAAAAGTAAACTTGAACAAAAACAATAAAAAGGTCCCGTGGTGGTCTAAAGAGTGCTTAGATGCAATCAGAAATAGGCGAAGAGCTTTAAAAAAATTAAAAGCAGAACCAACTATGGAAAATCATTTATTATTTAGAAAAATGCGTGCAAAAGTCAGATATACTCTCAAACAAGCTAAACAACAATGCTGGAAAAAATATATTTCGACTTTGACACCAAGTACTCCAACCAAAGTTATATGGAATAAGATAAAAAGTATCGAAAAAACAACATCATCCTATATACCGGCGTGCATCCGATCTAATGGCGTCATGTATAACAACCTACAGGAAATAAACACAATATTCGCGAATTATTTTGCATTATCTTCAAACGGAAGCGATTATTCTTCAGAATGTAGTATGTCAACAAGCAGAAATATCACTTATTTTAACTTCGAAAGCGATAACAGTGAACCATACAATCAACCAATAACCATAGATGAACTTCGAACAGCCATAAAGCATACAAAACCAAAAGCTGTTTGTCCGGATTCTTTTCATATTAATCTTTTAAAACACGCACCAGAAAACGTTTTGGACACATTGCTTCTAATCTACAATAAAGTATGGTTCACTGGAGCTATTCCATCGTACTGGAAAACAGCATTCATAGTACCGATACTAAAACCTAATGAAAATCCCACATTATTGGACAGCTACCGACCAATATCTCTTACGTCTATTTTATGTAAAATACTCGAAAAGATTGTAAACCAACGACTGTTATGGGAAATTGAAAAACAAAAACTACTTGCTAAAAACCAATATGGTTTTCGATCAGGACGTAGTACTATTAATCCGATCTTATGTATAAAGCAATGCATATCAAAAGCTTTCTTTAATAAACATCATCTGCTAGCTTTTTTCTCGATTTTAATAAAGCTTTTAATACTATATGGAAAAATAAAATATTGTCGACACTACTCTCGTGGAAGTTAAAAGGACGTCTCTGCACATTTATCGCGAACTTCTTGTCGAATCGAAGTTTTCAAGGAAGGTTAGGGCCTTCTTTGTCTGAACCTCAGAAGCTAGAAAATGGAGTACCTCAAGGATCAGTACTCAGCCCCACACTATTCAATATTGGAATAAATGATATTATACATACGGTCCAGAAACCAATACAATTATTTCTATACGCGGATGACTTCTTTTGCTTCCGTGCACAGACATTGAACTGGGAGAGTCAATTCTGAAAGACACAATTATCAATCTACAACGCTGGTCTCAAAATAACGGTCTATATTTCTCAACATCAAAAACAACAGCAATACACTTTTGTCGACGAAATAAATGCGAACATAAAATACGTTTGAACCTTTACAACAACCAAATACCATCAGCAAAAAAAGTGCGATATTTAGGAATGATGTTTAACAGTAAACTTACATGGAAAACACACATTAAATTACTAAAGACCAGCTGTCAAAAGAAATTAAATCTAATGCGAAAACTATCACATACAACATATGGTGCCAGCAGAAATAGCTTATTAACGATATATCGCACTCTAATAAGGCCGAAATTGGATTATGGAATCCCTGCTTATACTACAGCGAGTTCGACATTATTAAAGTCTCTAAACACGATCCAAAATACAGCTCTAAGATTGGCAACTGGAGCCTTCCGAACATCACCAATAATAAGTATTTTATGCGAAGCTTCTGAATTGCCCTTGCAATTAAGAAGACAATACTTGACCATACTGGCGCTGGCTACTCAAGGAGATACCGATCTTCCCAGTTTGTATAAACTCATTCAAGCATATAACGTCGAACTCCCAATATTATCTCGCGAAAACCTCGATGTTATTCCGCCTTGGGCACAGTTGCACACACAAGTGAATCTAACGTTCTGTAACATAAATAGAAAAAATGTTAACAAGATCAGAGAAACTTTAAAGGAGATTAAAGAAAACCATGCAGAATATGAATTTATATACACAGATGGATCGAAATCTTCAGCAGGGGTAGGTTGCTCGGTAGTTGTTAATGATAACGTAGTTCTTCAAATTGCTCTTCCAGTTACGTTTTCAGTCTTATCAGCAGAACTATACGCCATTAGATCCGCAGTGAATTACGCAGATTCCAACAGAAATAAAAATTTCATTTTATGTACTGACTGACTTCAAAGAATACTTTTTTTTTTTTTTTTTTTTTTTTTTTTAATGTGCACCTGTATAATTTAACAATAAGCACATGAGTTCAGTTAAATAAATAAATAAATTATATACAAATACATTAACATACAGCCGCTGTTACAATAAACAGCCGGCCAGTTTAAAATTTTGCTTCAGCAGCAATGTCTTGATCTATATGACATCATTTTTCAATAGTTGAAAGTACGTCCCGGAGCATTTGTCGTTTTAGCCTTCGAACAGGATTATCTGGAAGTGTTGGCATGTAGATTCGCCGAATTTGGGGGTTTGAGTGACTGGAACATTTACCGAAAAATTTTTGATATTTATATTGATAAATTTGTGTAACTGTAGGCACTTGCAGGTCGTGATGTAGAGTATCATTGCTGACATAATAAGGAGCGTCACATATTGCTCTTAGAGCTTTCGACTGAAATTGTTGTATACGTTTGACGTTACTACTTGTTGCCGAGCCCCATAGTTCAATTCTATACTTCCATTTCGCCGCTAGAAGTGCGTTGTAGATCAGCAATTTATTATTTAATGAAGTTTTGGCTTTTCTTCCTATAATACAATATAATAGCCGAAATGAGATATCTAAGTTTTTTCTAAGCTGCAATATATGCGGAGTCCAGGTAAGTTTTTTATCCATAATAAGGCCGAGGTCCTTTACAGTATCAGTCTGAGTAATTTGTTGCTGTTCATAGTAAACTGGAGGACAGGAACCTCTCCGTAATGTAAAAGTTACATTTGCCGATTTATCGGTATTTATCTTGATTTTCCATTTAGTGCACCACTTTCCCATTTCTTGTAGGTGAAGTTGAATAGAACGGGATGCAACTACCGGGCTTTCATCGGCGGCTATAATCAAGGTGTCATCAGCGAAGGTGAATATCGATGTGTAAGACGTTGTAGGCATATCGGCTGTGAATATCGTATATAAAGTAGGTCCCAGAATACTTCCTTGCGGCACAGATGCTTGAACTGGATACCAAACAGAGTATTCAGAGTTGTATCGTACACGAAATGTCCTGTTTTCCAAGTAGGATTTGATCAACAAGTAATAATCCGCTGGTAAGAACTTTTTAAGTTTATATAGCAGGCCCTGATGCCACACTCTATCAAAGGCCTGCGATACATCTAAGAAGACAGCAGGACAGTATCGCCCTGTTTGGAAACAGGAGGAAATAGCATCGACAACCCGGTGACATTGGTGTATAGTAGAATGAGTTTTACGGAAACCAAACTGGTGGGCAGGGATCAAATCTACTTTTTCTAGAGTTGCAGAAATTCTACGCAGTACTAATTTTTCGAAAACTTTTGATAATGTACACAGAAGACTGATTGGCCTATATGATGTTACAACAGAAGTAGGTTTATTCGGTTTAGGAACCATGATTATGGTGGATTTCTTCCATGCCTCGGGGAAATAAGAGAGACGAACAATGGCATTAAATAGGTACGTAAGTTGTAAAATTGTATTCCGTGGAATATGTTTTAATATATCTCCTGTGATCAAATCATGACCTGGAGCTTTGCGAGTAGGCAGTCGTTTTAACTCCTGCTCTACTTCTGCTGGTGAAAAGGAACGTGTAGGAAGAGAAAGCTGTAGTGGGGTGTTCAAGTAATTATACACGTGTTCAGTAAATTGTTTATCCTCAATGTCTGTGTTCGGTGAAAAAACTTTAACTAGGTGTTCAGCAAAATACTGAGCCTTGTCAGCGTCACTTTTTATCCATGCTCCAGATTGATTTCGTAAAGGTGAAGTCACAGTATGCTCCTTTAGGATGTGTTTGGTAGTTCTCCAAAGGGAATTATCCGTTGTATTTAGATTTTGTAAAAATACTTGAAATGCATTGTCTTTGTACAACCTTATTTCTGCTTTCATCTTGTTCCTGATACGATCATATTCTGCACGAAAGCAAAGATATTTGTGGCGCTGCCATAATTTACGCGCTCTATGTGTAGAAGTTATTAGTTCTCTAATCCTTAATGAAAGGTAATTTTGTTTCCTTTCGCAATGGGAATAGGATGTAGTGTTGGTAGCGCAATTTTTTAGCATTGTTGTTAGATTTTCGATATGTGCGTCTACATCAGTAGGGGATTTTAACCGAGTTTTGAACTCAGAACACTTCTGCAGGAGATTATGAAATAAATTCCAATTTGTTGTTTTGTTGGTCAGCTGTATGTTTTTAACGTACTGTAGTGGGACTGTATCCAACAGAAGGACAACTGGATCGTGGTCAGACGTCAAATCCGGCATCGTTTTGCAAACATTATATAATTTTTCAGTTCCTTTTGTGATGAAAAGGTCAAGTAAGTCCGGGTGTCTGTTATTATGAGAAGGCCAATATGTTGGTTCGTTCGGGGCTATAAATTTATAGTTTTCTGACAGTATAACTTTTTTTAGTATTTTGCCCCTAGGATTTACTTGTTTTGAACCCCATAGGATATGCTTAGCGTTAAAGTCCCCTCCGCATGTGAAGTTACGACCTAGATTCAGAAAATGATATTTAAAATTATACTCATGAACAGCATAACGTGGTAGGCAATACATAGCAGCTAGTGTTAAATCAAAAATTGTATTTTGGACTGTTATTGATGCGATCTGTATTGCTGCAGAAGAGTTATTGTAAGCTACATAGTGTTTGATGTCATTTCGTATTAATACTGCAGCACCGCCATGCGCAGTTCCATCAGGATGATGACTACTATGTATCGTGTAGCCAGAAATCGAAAACGAGCTGTTTACTGTGAGATGCGTTTCTGTGATGAGTGCTACATCAATACGTTTTCGTTTAAGAAAAAGTTGAAGCTCTAGCTTTTTTTGCTGGATTCCATTTGCGTTCCATAACATAATTACTAGGGATGATTGAGTGAGATTAGTGGTAGCAGTCATTTAGATTGGGTTAATACTACATCTATGACTTTGGTTAGTAAGTTAATTAAAGGGTTAATTATAGTTTTAAATTCGTTTAGAAAAGTGGATAAACATTCCGTTAGTGTGGTCGAAGGATTCTCAAATAAACTGGGTGTATTTTGATGTACGATATTAGCGTAACTAATATGTTTCCTTTGCGAGGTTTTGTTGATATTATTGCTATTATTTTCGCTGTTGTCATTGGCAACGTTATTAATTTGGTTATTAATGTTATTGTTGTTGTTGTTATCAGTATTAATAATATTATTAACTAACGGAGGAAAGTTTGTGTGGTTCATGAAGTTATACTCGTGATTTCTACTTTTTCTTAGAACTGGGTTCAGAAACGTTAGTTCTTCTTGGTAAGCAAGACAGCCCCGATAGTTTGAAGTATGAGGACCATTGCACAGGGCACATCTCGCAGGTAAATTAACTGTCTTGTTGCAATTTGCCGTGTCGTGTTTTTCACCACATTTTACGCATTGAAAAGGAAGATTACAATAACGCTTAGTATGCCCATAATTTTGACATCTTGTGCACTGAGGAAGTTGTCTGAGTTTCCTTGGTTCCTCTACAGAAATTGCCGAATATAATAATGAAGTTATTTTGAATATTTCCGAATTAATAGGTAATTGATTTAAGTCTACAAAAAACATTGGAAGTGGGTATTTATTTTTTTTATGTAAGATATTTGTTACCGATTTGACCGAGTATCCTAGTTTTTCTAATTCTATTTTAATTTCGTTAGGAGGCGTTGTGTGATGAAGATGACGTATTACGACACGAAATGATCGATCTTCTGGTAACTGGTAGGTGAAAAAGGAGGCATTTTTTATTTTCAATTTTTGGACTAGACATCTATAACATTCAGCATTACTGGGTTTAATCGTAATCCCACCTTTAGTAGCTTTACATTCAAAAGAGTAGTTCGAGACTTCGGTTTTTAGTTCACTAACAAATTTCAAATAATTGACAATATTTTTGACCAAAATAGGGGGTGGATTCTTTTGCAATGTTACATTTTTTCTTTGCGGAAGCGCCCCTTGTGAGTTATCTACCATGGGAGCTTCATTGACAAGCTCTGTTGTGGATTCCTCTGTTTGCTCATCACTGAGGTATTGAAAACGATTGTATGTCGAAGGTTTAGGGTAAGAAAGATTCCTTGTATTTTTTGTCCTGTTTGCTGTGTGACTTTTCGAATGTTTTAATGCTGGGATCCAAGAATCCTCATCACTGGTGCCACTCGAAAGGGGACGTTTATTTACAACAGTAAAATCACCACCAACACGCTGTATCGATAAGGGAGGAACCGATACATTTTCCAACAATCTAGAGTCTACTACAGCCGATTTCGAATGTATTTCTACATTACTTTTATCATTATTATTTAACGTAACATTGTTATTACCTGAATAAAAGGTTTCATTTACATAACTGGTTTTCAAAGTTGACCGAGAATTATCAGAAACGTTGAGCGTATGATTAGCCGCGATAACTGCCGGCCGCGAGGGGGAGTGGTGTAGAACCATGTGAACGCACACACGGTTACACTATATACACGTAACGAATAGCGCTTACGATTTGTTTAACAACAGAGGTAAACGTATGAAGATAACAATTCGACAAAACCACCGAACAATACACACACACACGACCGCACTCTATTCACGTAACGAATAGCGGTTACGACCACCGAACAATACACACACACGACCACACTATAAACGCGAAGGAATAGCGATTACGGTTTATTTATCAACAAAGATAGACGTTTAAAGATAATAACACAACCAAACACAACCGAACAACATATTCAATTCAAATAAAGCATAATTTCGAATCGACATGGAATAGTAACTGGCAGAGAATATCTACGGTGAATAAACTACGATCGATAAAATTATCTTCAAAACAGTGGCACTCAGCACATCATAGTAGCAGAATGGAAGAGGTAGTATTATGTCGATTACGGATAGGACACACAAAATTAACACATATTCATCTATTAGAAAAAAGTACGCCGCCAACGTGCCAACAATGTTGTTGTCAGTTGACCGTCGAGCATCTATTTGTAGACTGTCCAATTTACGACAAAACAGTAAGGGATCGCATCGCTCGACTTGCAAAGTTTGCTGAGGGATAATATGGATATCATTAATAGAGTTTTCGAATTTTTAAAATGTATCAAATTAACGCATTTGTTATAATTATCTTAATACCTTTGTTGTAAACAGTTAATATCTTCGTTATAATTATCTAATACCTTAATTATTTAATACCTTTGTTGTAATTATTTTAGTTCCATGCCTCTAGCTATAATTGCGGTACACGGCACGTAAATTTAAATTAAAAAAAAAGTTAAGATTACGAGTGCTATAGTGATGTAACATAATATTATAATGAAAATCGTACATTATTGTTTTACTTATATCTAATATAGCCAAACCTAAATACAATGGTTTGTTAAAATAAATAGTTGTTTTTCTTAAATTTTCTTAAGGTCTAGATCTACTACAACTAATCTTATTACATATACAAAATTAATTACAGACTGGTTGGAGCAGCGTCTTCAAGTTGATTGTATTTACATGGACTTTAGTAAGACTTGACAAAGTCAGCCATAGATTTTGCTTCCGGTTAAGTTACATAATTATGGACTTTCTCACGATTACATACAGTTATTTAGATCATATTACACTTCGCGTTTGTGCTACGTATTATTTAACGGATACCAGTCCAAGCGATATACTCCTACTTCCGGAGTACCACAGGGGTCTCATTTGGGTGCGCTATTAATTAATATTTTCGTAAATGATATAGGAATTAACTTATGTTCAAAATTTCAATTATTTTCTAGTCGCAAGGGAATTGTACTCAATAATAGATTTCGATTTGGACATCATTTGTTGCCTGACCGTCCTTTCCGTATGCAGCTTAGAGAAGTTCTTTCTGTCCCCTCCATTCTGAACAGGCAGTCATGCTCTTCGGTGGCGCCGTTGCGTTCGGAGCTTTATCTTGTCAAGCTATGTTCTTCGGCACATTACACCTCCATATAATGTATCGTTCTTTCTCCATCTAGATAATTTACAATTATTCCCTCATACAGCGACGTTTCTAGAGAAGTCAGCATCGTTGATTAAGATGTAGATAGTCTTCAGAGTATCACGTTGGGTAACTTTTTACAGCGGCATTTCTCCTGCAGTTTTAAAAGAATTTTCTCGTAAAGCTGTTCTGCTTTTAATGTATATATTTAATGTCTGTCTACGCGTTGAATATGTTCCGAATTGTTTCAAAATTGCACAGATAATTATGCTACATAAAAAAGATAAACCAGCGAAACAAGTTACATCATACCGCTCTATTTCATTACTTCCTATAATGTAGAAACTCTTTGAAAAACTTTTACTTAAACTGATAAAACCGTCAGTCGATCTACCTGATCATCAGTTTGGTTTCAGAAACCAACATTCGACCATAGACAAACTTCACAGGGTTACATCAGTTACCAAAAAAGCGTTCGAAGAAAGAAAGTACTGTTCCACAGTCTTTCTCGACATATTATCACAAGCTTTTGATTGTGCGATTGTGCTTGGCACGAAGGCCTCATATTCAAAATGTCTATCCTTCTTCCAAGAAAATATTGTAGACTCAATTTCGGGTAGCACACGAAGATACTAAATCTACATTCTACCATATACAAACGGGAGTGGCCCAAGCTAGTGCCCTTGGACCTATATTTTACCTCTTGTATATGCAGGATTTACCCACAAACAGTGATACAGTAACAGTGACATTTGTCGACGATACCGCAATAATTTCCATTAGCGATAACCCGGTGGAAGCTACCGCGATACCTCAACGTGCGCTTAACCGTATCCGAAGATGGACAACGAATAGATGATTAAACTTAGTGAAGCGAAATCAGTCCACGTAATTTACACCTATCGTAGAATCAATGTACTTGGGTGATCTAATTGTACCTGAAGGTGAGACAGCTAGATACCTAGGAATGCGTTTGGATAAACGCCTTACTTGTCAAATCCACATCAGAATGAAAGTTAAACAAATCAAGGCAAAAACGCGTGAATTATACTGGCTCATCTGTAGAAATTCTGCATTATTTCTATCGTGTAGGCGGATTTTATACCAACATTGACTACGTTTACCGGTTTTCACGTAATGATGACATTCACCCGAAAATGTTCGTCGACGATGTCATCAGAGATTTTGCCAAGCAGCACGAGAAGCGTCTGTTTCAACATCAATATGGAAGCCGTTAAACTTCTACTCATTAAGTTAGATATTAGACACCTTAAGCGTAATAAACCGCGAGATTTAGTCTTATAATCAATAATTAGATTTAAGGAAGTTTTAACCATTGGGTTAATTTCTTCACATTCGTTTATATCACTTCACAAGATACTTGTAAACACTTTATTAATAGAGTTATTTATTTAACATTAAGTTAAGATTGTTACGGAAAAAAGGGACAAGAAAATATATATAAATAAAAAATAATAATAATATAATAATATTTCATTTTAATCATATATAAATACCTACAAACAATTACAACGGTACACATACTAACATACCGATACTCACAAACATGTATACACACACATACAGACACATATACACATATCTACATATTTTTATATATACGTAGCACATGCAGGCAGACATACCAACGCATATGTTAACCACAATCTCTTACTAATGATGTAACGTATTAAGGGCTTTCGACGTCGTTTATAGTTTTTTAGATCAATCTTCAACAGGGGTGGCAAAAGATTAAACAATATTAACCCCATATATGACGACTGTATCCGGCAAATAGGCTTTGTAAATTTGGGCACTATAGCGAAATCAACTGAGCACATCCAATGTTTCGACATCAATAGAAAACCTAGAACGATACTGGAAAACAAAATCCCTGCACTTCATACAGTTCTCGAACATTGAATATTGTTAAATTTCGAGGAAGTTTATTATAACCTCGGGGTATTCATTTAAATATAGAATTTTGTAGCACCGACGACGAACGCGTAAATAATAAGCCAGTATTCCTTAATATATAATTCCATAAGTAATAACGTAATGATTGTAAAATACAAACGATATAAAGGTTAATTAGAAAAATATTGATTTAAATAATAAAACAAATAATTTAACTTCCCTGTCTTTGACTTCCCATTGTTTAAACATTCAGTAATGTAAGAAATATGATCGAAGCCATACTGATTCGCACTGAAGTAGTTGTTCTGACGCAAATAATTCAACAATATTTTCTTTAGACACTTCTAAACAATTTTTGAAATCGCTGGTAATATACAAAATTGATCTATAGTTTGAGTCGTTTGATTTAATTCCAGATTTAAAGGTTAACGACAGTATACCTAATTTTAAAACTTCCAGAAATACACCAGATTTTATCGATTCATTAAACAAGTATGTTAGGAGTTCCATAAAGAAATTATTATTATATTTAATCAATGTTATCGATAAACCGTCAGAACCAAATAAAGGTTTATTAGCTAATGATGAAATAGCCGACCCAATATCCTCATCTATAAAATCTATAATTGCAAATGAACTTATAGTCATTTTACCTGAAAAATTAATAATAAACTACGAAGGATCTGAAAATAAGTATCCTTAATTAATTCTAAATAAAGGCCTAAAGAACTGCCGCGTTATATTTTATTTAGAGAATTTAGATCCGAAGTAAATTCGTAATTCCAACGAAAGTCTGTTTTCTTATCTGAACCTAGAACGTTACTTCGTTTAATAAAATAGTATAATTTCGTACACAGGGTATAAACTCCATATTCCGATTGAAATCAACACGGCTACGTATAGACGGTTCCCTTAATTACAAAAATTCTTCTAGATAGGCAAGTTTTGATGTGTGTATAAACGCATATTCGCTTCAACATATATTTAAGATTATATAGATGTTACTTTCATTCAGCGTAACTCTTTAATTTTTAATCGTGTAGTTCGCAGCTAAATATACGAACAGAAATTAATGATTTTTATTCGTGACTTTTTCCGTTTCAGAAGCCCAAAAACAATATTACAGTCTAAATTCTATTTTAAAAAATGAGGAATAAAACAAATAATTGCGATATTAAAATCGATTTATTTCGAGAACGAATACAGTAACATGGTTAATATTTGCGATAAAACGCGCGAAGATTAGTGATGACCCCTTTTTTTAGGAGGTGCTATTATCGGTCCACGAGGATCAGCGACCACGCATCCGTTTCCGATTAACGCTACCTAAAAACGAAATTACGCCTATAAATTAGATTTCCCCTTAATTATAAAGTGCATTACGGTTTTTTTTCTTATTTTTATTAATATATAACTAGCCAAATATATTCCAAACGGGTTCGGAGTATAAAATGGGTGTGAAAGTTTAATTGAGAGGTTTATTACGTTTCAAAAATGCGTCTAAAACGGTGTAGTGCAACACATTATAATTCTAAATGTGAAAATATAAAGTAATATTTGTGTTAAATATCGCTTATTAAATTATTCTAAATAATTTTTAACGTGTTTGGAAAATAAATATTTTTAGAGCTGAAACATAAAAATTGTCCTTATTTATTTTATTTTATTTTTATATGGTTCCCCATTTACTAAGTGGAGGCAAGTTTGTTGATAAAATTGAGATTAAAAAGGTGCAGTGAGCATGTGCTTATAAATTAAAATGGGAAAGTAAAACTGAAACTGGAAAGAAACTGAACTCATAGAAACGATAAAGAAAAAGCGGTATATGCATGTAGCAACTGCCTGCAATGTGTAAATTAAATATAAAACGGAAAAGTGATTAGTAATATATAGTCCATTTACACATCAGAAGTGGGTGTAAAACGAGTTTGTGTGACTTAACATAAAATAAACGGAAATAAAATAATGACGTAAAACTCAAAAATATAAACAAAATACAATATATAATTAATTATCTATATGTAAATAAAAGGAAATAAATATAACATTATGCGAATATATATATATATATATATATATATATATGTGTGTGTGTGTGTGTGTGTGTGTGTAAAAAATGAAATAAAGCAAAATGTGTACATTTTATAAAAAAGAAAGGTGATGACACTGAAAAATGAGAATTAACGTTTAAATTAATACTTCATAAAAATTTTTAAAAAGTTATAAAATATAAATTTGATACATTTCTGAACTTCCAGCGCATATCCGCCCCCATTTATGAGAGTAGTTTGTGAAAATTATTTTTATTAAGAATTTAAGACCGATTAACACGTAAATTGGAAAACACGAAATATTCAACGTCATCTACAACACCTATAGAGGACATTTACGACTAAAACGGTTAAAAATTACCGTGTGCTATAGGGAACGCCGTAATTGAAACAATTGTTAACAAACATTTGGCCTTCGAAAGGAAAATTAATCAAAAATCCGAATCATATGCAAAACACAATATACATTATGAAGAAAAAAAATATATAATACAATAGTGGAATGTGAAAAATTATAAACCTAGAAATATAGCGAATTACCGCACGCATTGAACGGAGTTCCTTAACCGGTAGAATTTAATATTATGTAGCCTCGACGGTATAATATTCCCAATTTATAATAGAATTTTTTTTCTTCATTATTTCTGGAACTATACTCCCACGAACTTTCAATTTCGAACGCTTTTCACACGTGTCAATTATCGACTTTTCTTATGTGTAAATACATACAAGCAAAAAATAACTATATATATATATTTTTTTTTTTTTTTGTAAAGTTGGCGGAGGTAGTAATTTCAAAAGTATAGGTAAACATTAAAGATTAGTAAAAATCACTAAATTCTGATATGAAAAGTCAGCAAAACTTTTCGGCTATTAATAGAAATTAAGTAAATAAAGAGAACGGAATATAAAACAAATAGCAATCAAATGTTAATAAAAATATGGAAAAATCTTACAATAAAAATATAGAAAAGTATAAAAAGAATTATTTAGGTTCGATAAATTATATAAGAAGTCATATCTAAAAAATAATAAAAATATTTAACAAATATGACGTAGATTTAGCAATAAAAAATGATAACACATTATCGAAATCAATTAATAATAAAATAGTAGATAGAAATATATTAAAAAATTCGGTAGTATAATAATCAATGCGAAAAAGGAGAAATGAGCCGACAATTCGCCGTAAGATTTAAAGAACATTTAAAGTCGTATATGAATAAGGATAAAAAATCGTTGTTTGAAAACGTTATGAAGAATTAAAACACAAAATTGATAATATTAATCGAAGTGATAAAATTTCACATACGGAAAAACATTATTAAAACAAGAGAGAGAAAACTATTAGAAAAAATTAGAAGTAATAAAAGAAAGAGATAAAAA
The DNA here is from genome assembly GCA_032883995.1 of Coronaproctus castanopsis. Lineage (NCBI taxonomy): Eukaryota > Metazoa > Arthropoda > Insecta > Hemiptera > Monophlebidae > Coronaproctus > Coronaproctus castanopsis. The sequence continues at coordinate 115,452,796 of CM065052.1, forward strand.
TAATTTATCGAATTGGACGATAACTTTTGACGAAGAATTAGTTTTATTAAGAAATATATTATAAATTCAATCAATTTTTATATTAGACAGAAAGTTTTTATCTTCCGACTATTCAGTGTAATTGTTTATGTATAAATTTTATATCGCCGATTTGTCGATTGTTCACCATATCCACTATCAGATTATTTTATAAATGTTTTTCCACCGTGTTATATTTTTTTGGTGATAATTGTACGTGTAAATTGTGTATTTTCTTACGATTTATTTTATTTTTGTTTTTCCTTTTTTTTTTCATAAATTTTGTATATGTTTATATTTGATTTTTTACGACTACTCGATAATGCCTTAACGACCGAAAAGCTTTGCGGTATTTTTATATAAAAATTTAATTCTTTTAATTGCATTTTTTTGTCGTTATTGCTGAATTTATAAAAACAATGGGAAAACGATTTATTATAGGAGGAGATTATAATTCGAAACATACCCATTGGGCTTCTCGTTTGATAACTACTAGAGGCAGAAATTTGAAGATGGCTATTGACACGGAAAAATGTGATACAGTCTCAGGAGGCTTACCCACCTACTGGCCATCTGATCAAAACAAAACACCAGACCTGTTGGACTTTTATATTATAAAAGGTATAGCAAAAAATTATATCAAAGTTACCAACGACTTAACTTCCCTGTCTTCTGATCACTCAATCGTTACATTATCAATAAATGAACAGGTATGGCTGAAGGGGCATAAAGCAGCACTGAGCATCAGAAACACAAAATGGGACACATTCAGAAACCTACTAGATGAAAATATAAATCTATCAGTCAGATTGAAAACAGAGACAGAACTGGACGATAGTGTTAACCTATTCTCTACTCAAGTTGTACAAGCAGTCTGCAGAAGTACTCCATCACCAACTCAAAAACCATTACAAACCCAGGTTTTTCCTGATTATATAAAAAAACAAGTGGCAATCAAAAGACGGTTGAGAAAACGCTGGATGCAGTCAAGAAGTCCAGCTGACAAGACGGTATTAAACAGACAAACTAGAAAACTCAAAGATCTTCTACAAAAATTCAAGAACACATCCTTCAATGAATTTGTTTCTAATTTAACAACATCAAAGGAAAGTAATTATTCATTATGGAAAGCGGTTCGCTACTGTAACAAGCCAGAACCTAGAAATAACCCACTAAAAAGTGAAAATGGAGATTGGGTTACAGATGATGCTACCAAAGCAGAGTTGTTTGGAGTACATCTGTCCAACACTTTTCAAACAGAAAGAACTAAATCTGCCATTGAGGATGATATCCAAAATTATTTAAAACAGGAACCAAGTAAATCTGATACTAAAATAAAGATGTTTTCACCGAAGGAAATAAAAGAGGAAATAATGAAGTTGAATAAAAATAAAGCGCCAGGATATGATCTTATAACGGGCCAAATTCTGAAAGAACTTCCGCAAAAAGCATTAATGAATCTAACTTATATCGTCAATGCAATTATGCGAATACAATACGTTCCTTTATTATGGAAGTTTGCAAATGTGATTATGATACAAAAACCAGGAAAGCCCCCTGAAAAACTGTCGTCCTATCGGCCTATATCGCTCTTATCAATTTTGGCTAAACTATTTGAAAAACTCTTAAAGAAAAGAATTCAAAAATTAATTGATGAAAACAAAATAATCCCCAACCACCAATTTGGATTTAGAACTGGCCACTCAACAGTCCAGCAAGTCCACAGGCTCGTTAATCAAATCGAAACAGCTTTTGAGGAGAAGGAGGTCTGCTCAGCGGCCTTCCTAGATATTCAACAAGCGTTCGATAAAGTCTGGCACACTGGTCTACTATACAAATGTAAAAGGGTCCTGCCAGTACAATATTATAATATTATAAAATCCTATCTAGACGAAAGATACTTTCGAGTCATAGTAAATAATGAACAATCTCAAATTCAAAAAATTAAATCGGGCGTACCCCAAGGAAGCGCGCTTGGTCCCTTGTTGTACTCGATATTCACTTATGACATACCGGTACCAAGGAATGCGAGTGTAGCAACATTTGCTGATGACACGGCAATAATGGCTTCACATAAGCTTCCGCAAACATCAAATAAAATATTGCAAAGTGCAGTCAATGAAATTGAAAAATGGTCGAGCAAATGGAAATTGACAATAAACGAGTCCAAGAGTACCCACATTATATTTACTAAAAGGAGAATTGTTCGCAACAGATATAAAATCTTTATCAAAGGTAGGAAAATTGAACAAAGTCGAGCGGTAAAATATCTAGGAGTTCACCTAGACCAAACTTTAACATGGGCTCAGCATATTAGAGCGAAGAAAACGGAGTTGAACATAAAAACTAAACAGCTGTACTGGTTGCTTGGTCCACATTCACAACTTCATACTTTAAACAAATTACTACTGTACAACGTAGTATTAAAACCTGTATGGCTATACGCAGTGGAGCTGTGGGGCTGTGCGTCCAAAAGCAAAGTAAACAAAATTCAGACGTATCAAAACAGGGTATTACGTGCAATTGTAGGAGCACCGTGGTACGTCTCAAACCATACGCTACATGTAGATCTAAATATAAAGTACATAAACGAGGTAATTCAAGAAGCGATTCAAAAACATATATAGAGACTAGAGTACCACACAAACCCACTAGCAGATAGTTTGTTGAAGAAACCAACAAAGGCCAAAAGATTGAAAAGAAGAACGATGATGGATTGGATATAGCCTATAGCCATTTCAAAATAAATTGAGACCTTGCTAATGGGCATATTCTCAAGAAATCAAGTGCGTTCTCAAGAGACAACATCCGGTTGATGACATAAAATTGTCAGTACCTGATAAGAAGAGGATTAAAAAAAAAAAAAAAATTTATTTATATATAATTTTAATTAATTTACTTACCAAGCATAAAGCGATGAAACTGTAGATTACCGAAGTACGCATGATGATTGTAGGTATTTGAATAATAAATAAACGATAATAGATTCAAATAGTATGTACTTTTAGTCGGCGTATTCGATATTTATACATTTGCCGTTATTTACATAATCCGGATTTTTGTCGATGGAAAATTTGTTAAATAATAAATATATGTAAACAAATATAAATTTTTATCGCGATTAAATATTTATTTAAAAAAACGGCAAAACGAAAAACCGCATTTTGTAAAATATCAATTTGTTTATTCAGTTTGCTCGAAAAATTAAAAATAATAATAATAATAATCCACGCTATTACGCGTATGGTAAAACGCAATTAGCGAATATAGATCTTCATCCGTTTAAAAGGTTGCATCGTGTAATAAATTTAAATGACGTGAAAATATTTCATAAATCCATGAAATAATTTTAATGACGAACTGATGGACACAAATTTTTTAAAATAACCACCACTAGACACTCGTGTCGAAAATTCCTAAGACGCGGGTATTTTGAGAAATTTATTTCAGTTCAAAATTCAGCATCGAAAAACTATCTTCAAAATTTCTTACTAACTATCGGATGTTTCTGACGTGTCGAAAATGTCCTTTCGATAATTGTAGGTCTTTTTTTGGTTTATCGAATTACAGTTTTTGTCGACTCTTCCAAAGGTATCGTTTTTTTTTATAATCTTCATATATATATATATATATATATATATATATATATATATATATATATATATATAAAATATTTCAGATATTTAAGAGAGGGGTTATTCGACAGAATGGATTGGATGGAGAAGCATTGAAAATGCCAACAAGAAAATTCTAAACGGCGTTCCAAAACGCGCGATATATAAAAAAAAATTAATATCAATAAATGATAAGATCGGGGATATGATAATACAATTAATAAATCAGAGTGTTTATATAAAACCGAATGCTTAGAAGTAAATGGCATTGGAAAAATTTAAATATCGGGGAAAAAAAAGAAAGTCGTTATTAAAAAATCTCTATCCGAGAGAACGAGATTTTCAGAGAAACAGACCCAATAAAGAATAAAATAAGAAAATAGAAAAGCTATCTGACGTTATGAGGAACAGAAGACCGGCATATTCGATGCGCATATTCGAAGAATGAGTAATAACGGATTAACAAAACGAATCTCAGCATTTTGATAAGTTGAAAAACAGGTCGAAATGGTTAATGAACGAAGGATCTCGAAGAGGTACAAATAGATAACAACGATTAATAACAGGATAGAATTTAGAAATCAAATTTCTAAAATTCGATATATCTGAAAAGTAATTTGAACCGGACGGACGTAGGAAGAAAAATCAGAACTAAGAAGAGAAATGAAGGAAAAAGAAAAAGGTTGTCACGTAAATGGCCAAATTCGAAGTGAATAAGAACGCCGAAGAATAAAAAGAAATTATAATTATTAAACTTATAAGTTAAAATACGTAAATGAAATTTATAATTTTAGTTTTTTTGATCCGGTACATTCGAATTGTTACATTTATGGTAAAATGTTTTTTTTTTTATGATCACCAATTCGTAAATACCAGACGGTGGATGTTGCGAATATATTCGTAAATAAATACAAATAATGGCGCACCATTCTGTATAATATTTTATGCGCGCGCGTCTGCGTAGTGTCTTATTATGATGAAAATTATAACACAAATAATCTTTATTAAATATACAAGCATGTCAAAAACAACTTCAGCGTAATCGACATTTGTAATCTAACATCGACTCTTGAATGAATGTTTTCGCCTTCTACCGTTTTATAATTATCGTATTTGTACTTATCTAATAATACGAATATTTTAACTCTTTAAGTTATTCTTCTTCTACTTCCATACGTTCTCGACGTATTGGCTGATTTTAGTGTTCCTTTTCATGCTGCTTCCATCAACTTTCCGATTTCTTTTATTCCCGTCCAGCGCTTTTATGTTCATTATCCGTCCTAACTTCCTTCTGCCTCTTGGTCCTTCCATTCTACCTTGTAATATAGTTTACAGCGGTATTCTTCTCCACGAATTATCTGACCGAAATATACAATTTTTCTTTTCTGTACGATATTCCACAGTTCTCTTCTAACTGATACTCTTTTCAAGACATCCGCATTTTTATTACTTTTCTCGTCCAAGGTATATTCAACATACGTCTCAGTAACTACATTTTCATTGCCATTAACCGCTTTTCAGATATCTTTTTTATCGACCATGTCTGCACACCGTATAGTAGTACCAATTAACGATCTTTAACCTTACATAGGTAAAGGAAACTTTATTGGCAGAAATGCAGTAAATTGAAATGAAAACTATAGAAACTTGGCAGCAAGTAAGGAAGTGATAGAGAAGCAGTATGCGTTGTAAAACTGCATCGTGTTCGTATCAAAGTTCTGAAGAGATTTTAAAACATCGAGTGAATCAGAAAGGAGAAGGAATTTAGACGCGGTCGCGGAGAAGAATACAAGGCACACGAAAATAGCGAAAGATTCAGTTGAGAATATGGAGCAGGACTTAAGAAGTCAAAAACGATAAGCGACAAGAGTTATAAAGAAGGCAGATCTCACACATACTCCAAATGTCAGTTCTTTAAACGTAAAAGATAAAATACATTAATCGTTGACGAAACATTAACGATTACCGACACCTATTAATCGCTACTGATAGAAATGTCGGAAAGAAACGCCTACGTTGCTAAATAAAAGTCCACGTAGACAATAAAAAAAAGGTAATAATCATATGGCGGGAAAAATGATCGTTTTTTTGATTGTCGGAAAATATGAAACGCATTAGCTCGTTCAGTTGTAAATTTAATCTTCCTATCCGATTCAAAATAGTTTCTTCTCTAAGTCTCCGGCCAAAGAAAGCAATTTTCTATATTCCACGAAAAAATTGTATTCACATTTTTATTATAACACGGCGCCTACTCTAAACTTAAGAATATATATCACACACATTTAAATATATATTTGTATATATATATGTGTGTGCACAACATTCGAGAAGTCGCTTTGCATATAGAAACAAACCACGACGTTTGTTATACCACGAATTTCCATCGCTTTAAGAAACGTGAAATTTAAAATTTCACGCAACAACGATCGCAATAGTTTCCTGTTATATAAGGTTCGAAATTGAGTGTAGAAAAATTATATAAGAAAAAAAAACGAATTTAAAATACAAAATAACATGGCAAAATGTACCAAATTTATACTTACATATAGTACGAGTGTATATATATATAAAGAAAGGGACAGAATGTAAGAGAGGTTAATTTTCCTATACTTCATCGAAATCTTGAATTTATTGAAAAAATGAAGGATAATATATACATATATATATATATATATACATATAAGCAGAATAATCGTGTTTTTACAATAGGATCAAACTGAAAACGATAAAGCAATTGGCGTGTTAAAGTTTCTTTTTTTAAATAAAATACGTAAGAATATAAATTGGTTATTATTACAGGAAACTACGACATGCTAAATCTAGTCACCATTTACGTAGACATATATCGTAGAATTTATGTATAGGTTATTTTTATAAGGTTAACTTATGTTTGGTTGTGTTAATATTGCTCTGTATTAAATGTAGTTTTATGCAATTGTGAAGGAGAATTAAAATTCGAAATTACTTACAGTCATTCTGTTGGTCTTCGTGTATGAAGATTGCGAACTGGGTTTCAATCTTGATTATTGGTTCGTTAATTATAATAGTAGTTAAATATACTTTAAATAGTAGATTTATTTAGATCACGCAATTCAGTCGTTATCTTTAATCGTTATCTACAACGTAAATGCATCGCGTGATATGCGTAGCGTTAGTGTTAGTAATTATATAGATAAGAATAATAACTATCCGATGTTTTTCTAAATCAGTGTTGTAGCCACATGTGATTTTACCTCGGCGATAATTCTAAATATTTTTAGAATTATTCTGCCATAATTATTAAAAATCATTCGTATACTAATTCGTTCCTCGTATTAGCCTACGCGTGTTATGTCTAATGACAATACACACCTAACATGGAACAGCACACTAACGCGGTGTCTTCTTTTAACATTACTGTTCAGCAGTATCACCAGTGGCAAGAAGAAGCGACAGCTTCAAATGCCGAATTACAAGCGCAAAACTAACTGAAACGAATCAAAAACTATTAGCAACACTTCAACAATACGAAGAGAGAACCACGTGCTAATAGTCTTACTATAGCAACAGTTGTAACCGAAACATCTGAAACTGAAATGCCGAATTATAAGCATGTATTAAATAATAATAATAAATTCCTGTTACTAAAGAACGGCCAAAGTCCTCAAAAAAGAATATGCACCCAAAAGTGCTCGTAAGCGGTGTAAAAAATTTTACTTTATTTCGTAAAATAATCGGTGAAAAGATCGGGGATAATAATTTTGTCTATAAAACTATAAATAACGGTGATATAGTTGTCTCGTCTAAAACTGCTGATGCATTTCGCAACATCTCTTATTAAGGGAATGAATAAAGAATTTGAACAAAACGAAAAACACCCGCTAAATGGAGTCTGTTATTTACAAAATGAAAGCTGACAAAACATTTCTCGTGTTGTCATTCGTGGGCTTCGCCCTACTTCTGATATACAAGAGCTAATAACGGAATTAGCAAATACGGGACATAATGTTGTCAATATCGTAAATATTACTAAGACAATAAAACTACGGGATAGTGATAATATTAATAGAACCAAGAAGACGTATCCTTTATTCTATGCCGACTTGGAACCAAAAGATAATAATAAAAATATATATGAAATTACTCATCTTTCGTATACCTCTGTTAAAATTGAAGAACCGTATAAAAACTCAGAGATTCCTCAATGCAAAAAGTGCCAAAGATGGAATCATACTAGGCAGGGATGTTTTCGTCCGATCAGGTATTTTAAATGTGCACAAAACCACGAATCGGCAACTTGTTTTTGCTTAAAGATCCCACAAAGTTCAAATGCGTCAATTGTAGTCTTAGCCACACAGCAAATTATAGAGGTTGTCAAGCTCATCGTGACACTGAAAAATTGTTAAAGAAGCCCGCAACCACAATTGTACAAAGAGTACAAAAGAAAAGTGTAAATCAGGAAGTAACAAGTGATGTATCATTTGCCTAAGTAGCAAAGGTCAATACTAAACAACAAAGTCCGCGGCACCAGCACCAAAAAAAAAAAAAAAAAAACAGAAAATATAAATAATACTCAACAAAGAGAGCCATCACTTGCGGATATTATGGCAGCTTTAGATAACATAAAAAAAGAAATGGCGTCAATTTCACGGCGCCTCAGCAAGCTTGAAGGAAAGCAACGTCAAAAAACGCCTATTAAGCGTAAAAGAAGATTGTGAAATGTCTAAAAAATCAATACGAATACTCGCGTGGAACGCAAATGGACTGAAAAATCGACTGGACGAGTTAGAGACGTTTCTCAATCTACACAAGATTGATATCGCATTAATATCAGAAACGCATTACACAAGTAGAAATTATCCGAAGATAAGAAGCTATTCTATTTATCATACTCCCCACCCTGATGGCGGTGCGCATGGAGGATCTGCAGTAATAATAAAACGTAATATACAGCATGTTCTTGAAAAAGAATATATTGTACAGAATATGTACCAGCCACAGCTGTTGCAGTAAATCATAACCGCGCAATAGTAAATATTGTGTCAGTTTATTTTCCACCTAAACATAACGTGAAAAATGACTCATACAAACACCTCTTTAACTATTATGGTCCACGATATATAATTGAAGGTGATTATAATGCTAAGCACGAAACTTGGGGATCAAGAAAAGTACCTAATAAAAGCAAGAGCCTAGCACATAGTAAAGGAAGAGAACTATTGGAAGCGATACATAACACTCATAGTAATTATGTCTCAGGAGGCAAGCCTACTTATTGGCCTACCGACAAAAGGAAAAAACCTGACTTGCTAGATTTTTACGTAGTAAAAGGCATTGCTACTAATTATATTCAGGTAGAAAATATCGAAGATCTAACTTCAGATCATTCTCCTATACTGCTCACGGTCAGTTCTACTGTAATACAAAAAGTTAAAAAAAAGTACGCTTACAAACAAATTTACCGATTGGGAGAAATTCCGTGAAAACCTCGATCAGGCAATTGATCTGAAAGTGAAGCTTAAAACTACAGAAGATATAGAAATGCGATCTAGTGGTTTGAACGAAGCAATTCGTGCAGCTGATAAACTTGCAACCCCGGAGCCAAGAATTAACACTTGCCAAGAAGTAACGTATCCTCATCAAGTGCGGAAGTTAATTATGGAACGTAGATGAGCCAGACGAATATGGCATAAATCGCACTATCCGCAAGATAAAAATATTTTTAATAGAATAAACAATAAACTAAATAAATTAATAAAAGAAATAAAAAGAAAAACTTTTAAATTATACATTGAAGGGCTTAGTCCACTGGCAGATAGAGAATATTCATTATGGAAAGCCGCAAAAAAAAGAATAAAGAGACCTATGGTACAGATTCAAGGACCAATTTGGTAACTGGATTAGATTTAATGATGATAAAACGGAATTGTTTGCAAAACACTTATCAAACATATTCCAGCCGCATGATATTCAATCGAACGTCAATACTGCAGTAGTATATAAAAACAATGTGACATTTAAGTATATTACACCTATAGAAATAGCAAAAGAAATTTTGACAAATATTAATCAAAAAAAAAAAAAGCTCCAGGATTCGATGAGATACATCCAATCATTTTAAAAGAATTGTCGCGTAAAGCTATTGTATTTTTAACATACATATTTTAACGCATGTTTACGACTGGAATATGTACCAAATTGTTTCAAAACAGCACAGATTATTATGTTGCTTAAAAAAGACAAGCCTGCAGAAGAAGTGACCTCGTATCGTCCAATATAACTGCTTCCTGCAATGTCGAAACTGTACGAAAAATTGCTACTAAAACGATTAAAACCAGTCGTCGATTTGCCATACCATCAATTTGGGTTTAGAAATAAGCATTCGACTATAGATCAAATCCATACATCTGTAATAGAAAAGGCTTTTGAAAGAAAACAGTATTGTACTACTGTATTTCTCGACATATCGCCAGCGTTCGATCGTGTATGGCACGAAGGTCTTATACTTGAAATGAGTAATCTACTTCCAGGTTATTACTGTAGACTTATGGAGTCATATTTGACTAATCGCCAATTTCGGGTAGCACACGAAGATGCCGTATCGACATTTTACAATATAAAGGCAGGAGTTCCTCAAGGTAGTGTCCTCGGACCAATATTGTATCTCTGGTACACACTGGATCTACCTACGAACAAAGAAACAATAACCGCGACTTTTGCAGACGATACTGCCATACTTTCGATTAGTGATAGTCAAGCTGAAGCCACAGAAAAACTCCAAAGCGCACTCAATCATGTCAAAAGATGGACAACCGACTGGAAAATTAAGTTAAATGAAACTAAATCTGTCCACGTCACTTATGCTTATCGCAAAGTTGATGTGCGACATAAAGTTTACATAGGTGATCTATCAGTTCCTCAAGCTGAATCTGCATTTAGATAAAAGATTAACTTTGGAAATTCATATTAGAACAAAAGTTAAACAAATAAAAACAGTAACACGTAGATTGTACTGGCTTCTCGGTCGAAACTCTACATTGGACGTATCCTGTAAACGTTTATTATATCTACAGATAATAGAACCGATTTGGACCTATGGCATTCAACTGTGGGCATGTGCCAAGGCTTCAAATCGTAACAAGATCCAGCCGAGACAAAACGTCATCCTACGTGCCGTAGTTGACGCATACTGCTACTCACGTAACGACGATATTCATCGTGATTTGCACATAAAATTTGTTGATGATGTCATCAAAGATTTCGCAAAAAAAACACGAGAAGCGGCTATTACATCATGTCAATGCAGAAGCAACTAAACTTCTGGATATCGAATCAATCCGACGCCTTAAACGCAATAAGCCTGAAGACTTATTTTCTAAATAGTATTTTTTAAGGAAGGTTTTTTAGCCGATGGGTTAAATTCCTAAATACGTTATTTCTTTTGTCGCCTAACAAGACAAGTTCTGTATTAGACGATAAACTTATTAATATAGAGTTATTTATTTAACGTAAGTTAAGATTGTAACAATAATAAATAGTAAAAAAAAAAAGAGAGAAAAGGTTATTTTTATAATAAGTAGAGTCTATTTTAGTTTTTATTTACATGTATATACACGCGCATATGAACAAGGCTTTCGCAATAACTGATACCGATTTTAACGGCTAAGTACACGATAATTTACGATAGCAGAGTTAATATTGTAAAATATGAGAGTAATTATATATATATATCTTCTTCTTCTTCTTCGCGTGCCACCCGATTCGGATATTGCTTAATCATCATGTATATCATCATGATTGTGGTCACGTATCTTGAGGCAAGAGATTTCGTACTTCCGAACTCTGACATATATTATAATATCTTTCAGATTTTTGCATTTCGAGTTGCCTGGCATGTTGGTGGTTGTTAGTTCCAATTTTTTTCTTCCTTTGATCGGGTTTGATTGTATTTTACCCTGTATTACCAGCGTGAACATTCCGTTTTCTCGTATTTTATACGCCGTGTAATTTAATGTTTTTCTTTTAACATTTTCAATTAAAACTTTTTCTTTTTCCCTTATTCTAACAAGTACCGTCACATCCGGTACATGATTGCTCCATGATATTTTTAGAAATTTTTGATAACACCGCATTTCAAATACGGATTTTTCTTTCACACTCGACGCTCATGGTCCATGACTCGCGTGAATATTTCAGCACGGTCCATACAAAGTACCGCATTATACATTTTCGCAGATTTAAGGTCATCTTTTGATTAACGAACACCCTGCTCGGATTCATAAATGCGTTCTTTATCATGACAATTCTTGTTCATATTTCGTTTATATCTCTACCATTGTTACTTATTAGAACTCCTAAGTATTTATATTCATTTACTTCTTCCAGTTTCTATGTTCCCATATTTATATTTACATTTTTTTTTTATCACGTCTTGTAAACTTCATCACATTTGTTTTATCAGTATTAATTTTCGCATTATATTTTAATTCGGCGCTATTTATTTGGTTCACAATTTTTTGCATCTGTGTTTCACTTTCCGCGATTATCACTTCGTCACCTGCATAGTTTATTTCATTTATTATTTTGCCATTCATAATGTCCACTGCATAGATGTTGTATAATCTTGGTGTAAGGATGCATCCTTGCCTCACCCCTCTACTAATTATGCATTTATCTTTAGAATATTCAATATTGAGTTTTATATTCGCACGTTAGTTACCGTACAAATTCTTAATTATTCTAATATGTTTATCGTCTTTATTATATTTCTTTAGAATTTCGATCATTTTTGAAGTGAAACTTTTATTGGCGCCTTATATATGGAGGTTAACCCACAAAACGAGCGAGGGAGCCGAATTAACGATCGGAATATATGTATATATACAAACATATATGTATATATGTATACATATACACATATATGTATATATATATACATATATATAACCTCATTTTGTTGCGTTAGGTATGTCGACGAAATAACAATATATACACATATATATGTATACAAATATATATGTTCGTGTGTATGTGTATATATATATCCTATTTGCATGAATCGCACTACCAACACTCGCCTATCAAACGACGGTTTGTTGCGTTAGATAACGGATATGTATATATGTGTGTGTGTTGTGTGTGTCCCGTTCGCATGTACCGAACTACCAACATCCGTTTTTCAAACCACATTTTGTAGTGTTAAGCGCATCGCCTTATACACATACATAGGTTTATTCTTTTATATATATATATATATATATATATATGTGTGTGTATGCGTGTTTATATACACCTGCAAAAAAATTTAAAAAACTCTGCATCGAGTTTAGTTTTTACTTCTTCCCTTCACTCCGAGACACAAATGTTTTTTTTTATGATTAACACTATCGAACGCTTTCTCGTAGTCGATGAAGCATGCGATTATATCCCTATTGGAATTTAATGTTCTTTGAATGATGACTTTTTATAATGTTCTTTTTTTCGCTACAAACCAATACTGATTTTCGTTTAGGTTTTTGTCTAACTTACGTTCGATTCTGGTATTAATTATTGTCAGCAATAATTTAAACGCATGACTCATAAGAGCAATGGTCATGTATTCAGAACATATTTGTGAACGGGTGTTCTTTGGTTTTGGCACAAAATTTACAGTTATAAAATCTTCAGGCAACGTACCTTCATCGTTAATTTTGTTGATAATACTCAGTAGCTCTTGTTCACATTTCAGTGTAATATGTTTGATCAAATCTGATGATGTCAACTGTTCACCTGTCGCTTTGTGATTTCTGTCTCTTTTTATAGTATTTATTAGTTCCCAACGTTCTATTTTTGGCGCCATTTCAGATGTTGTAATATCAATTTGATCAGGACGAGTACCATCTTTAATATAATCTAGCAAGACTTCTTCTATTTCTCGGTTATTTATGCAATATTTTTTATCTTTTCTCTTCATACACGCTGTACTGCAGCGTTTCTCCATCATTTGTTTTATTCTGATATGTAACTCTCTGTAACTATGTTTGGCTTCCAGTTGTTCAATATCCTTACATTTTTCATCATACCAGTTACTTTTAGCTTATGTGCATTTCTTCGAAATGTCATTTTTTTAGTCTGCGATATTCAATACTAGATCTTTGTTTAGTTATTCTTAGGTTCATCATATGTGTTATCCATGGTTTTTGTGTCCTCGTTTTCCTTTCATTGGTATTGTTTTCTTTACTGCTTTTATGACTTTACGCTTCCATGTGGTCCACACCTCTATTATTTTTATCTGAATTACTGTTGTATTGTTCTTCCAGTCTTTTTTGAAATTCCTGTTGTGTTTCCTGATTTAATTTTGTCTGTATCCAGCTATTGAAATTGTTCTGTTTTCTTTTTTAAACTCTTCAAGACTATTTGACATCTTGCACCTAGTAGCTTATGGTCTGTGTTACAATCAGCCCTTGGATATGTATGATAATTTTTTACTGCATTCATAAACCGCTTATTTACAAAAACGTAATCAATGTGATTTCTAGTTCGATCTCCAGGAATCCATGTATACAGTTTGCTTTTATGTTGTGTGAACCAAGTATTGCATATCTTCATACCATATCCCTCACCGAATTCTACGAGCATTTCGCTCCTCTCACTCTGTTCTCTACAATCATACTTTCCAAATACTTAGCTACCATGGTTGTCAACTTTTGAATTAAAGTCTCCCATTAAGAACACTATATCATGTTTTTTCATACAAGCTTGCATTTCTTCCAGCTCGTGGTAGAAAAGTTCTATTTGTTCAAATTCGCTTTCCACAATCGGTGCTTATACTTGTAATATTACAATTGGTTTAGGATTGGTCTCTAGTCTGACTAACAACACCGTGTGTGATTTTTGGATTACTATGATGATCTTATCACTTGTTCTGGCGCGTATTATTAAACGTTCATGTTTATCTCCCCCATAGTATATCACTCCAGGCCATCTTATTTTGCCCATTCCTAATATGTCTATGTTTAGCCTTTTCGCTTCCGTTATTACATTTGTTAGTTTTACAATTTAGTATGAGGATCTTACATTCCAAGCTGCAATGTTGATATAATTTTTTGTTTTTCCGCCTTGTTTTGACTCCGCAGATTCTCCGCACCCTATCCAACTGTTCTCGCAGATAAGAAGCAGCTTGACGGAGACTTAAGGTCATTGTACTATCGATATTCATAGATGTAATTCTAAGAAGGATAATAGTGGCGGTGGTTTGCCGATGCCTTCCGCCATAATTTTCTGTTAGGATTTACTCCCTTAGCCTTTGGATAGACATCCTAACCGCAAGGCAGCGGGTTGTTGCTGAGGAGGTAACGATTTAAGGCTTTTAGGGTGACCTAAAACCGCCGAGGCAGAGACAGTCGTCGGATTTTTGCAGACTTTTAATAGACAAGTCCTCAAGCTGTCCGTCTGCATCCTCGTATATCCTTGCCCTGTCACTACTGGAATCGTCTACCAGAGACTTTCCACCAGTAGCCGCTCTTTGTTCGCGACTGCTTATTGGTTATTCGCAGCTGGCCAGTAATATCTACTGGTCGTTCCACTATCCACCACCTGTGGACGCGCCCCGTTCCGGTTAGAGCTCCGGATCCCAGGAGGTACATAGTACCCCCTGGGGGGATATATATGTATATATAATGATGTTATAATCGAATACTTAAATAACTACAGGAAAACGCGTTATACGTCAATACTCCAATAATTGCAGGAAAATTTGAAAAAAATTAAACTGCATCAACGTGCACATGTGCTTTTATATGTTTATATGTACCGGCTACATACGTGTTTTACTTGTTGACGTGTTTTCTGTTGCCTGTACCAACGTTATGTATCGCTAACAATTACTACTAGTATCGCCGTTGATGTCGCTGTCGTCATTATCGTTCGGTGTATGTGTGTGTGATTTCACGCTTATGCTTCCTCATTGCGACGTGTTATCGACGGCACGTGGTTCGTCGTCGTATTTTCTTTTTCGTTCGTCTATATAATATTAAGTGGAATAATGTCTACTTATCGTTCTCCGCCGAAATCCCCGGCAAATAATCGAGCGGGCAACCTGTTTCAATTCCCCGATAATGATAATAATAATAACAGCCCGAAAAATGAGGGCAATTATAACATATTGGAAACTGCAAGTGTTCAAAATTCTACCTTCTATCGATAACAACGTTATTAAACCGGTTATTTCAGCAGACACGATACAAATAATTTTGTAATGAAACGCCATTCTTCTTTTAAAAATAATATTAACAGCGGCATTCAACAGAGCAATACTAAGAATTTGCAAATTAAAACTGAGAACAAAGCTATTGTCAAACAGCGGCACTATCCACTAGTGCTCAACAATAACTTGATATTTAAAAAAATCGAACCATAAAAGGATTTACAATTCTAGTACACCAAATGATGGAGTGACTTGCAAATTAAAACTCAAACCAAGGCTATTGTCAAACAGAGGCACTATCCACAAGTGTTCAACAATCACTTTATATTAAAAAAAATCGAACTATAAAAGAATTTACAATTCCAGTACACCAAATGATGAGGAATGACAATCGCAAAATCATAAACATTTAGCTAAATATCAAAAACTCTACAACGCTAGAACGGAAACAATATTATGCAGCTGTTTTCTTGATGTTGCACAGCCTTCAGCCTCCTTTTAAAAATGAGGGATATCATTCATCCATCATACTATTTAACTATAAAATCATATGTACAACACAGATTTTTCTGTACCAAGTATGGCGAAACTAGCGCGCAAATCTATACTATTCAAGCAGGAGTTACACAAAGAAGTGTTATGTGTCCTTCCTTGTATAGTGTTTTATACTGCAGATATATCGGTTAATAAAAATAGTGTTATGCATTTTTGCTGACGACACATGCATTCTCTCATCCGATTCTGATCCGGTTATTGTGTCTAATAAACTTCAGAACCATTTAGCTCTGATTCATCTTCGGTTAACCATATGGAGAATCAAGATTAATCGAACTAAAAGCAGCCACATTACTTTTACTCTGCGTAAAGTGCTAAATCCACCCTCAAGTTAACATGTTAAATATCTTGGTATGTGTCTTGATAAAAAATTTATCTGGAGTCAACGCATTTTGAATTAAGGATGTGCGGAATATGGTCTGTTCAATTGCCTTTTTATAAAACAATCAAAGCTATCGATTAAGGAAAAACTGTTATTGAAGTCATAAAACCGATTTGGACTTACGGCATTAAACTATATGGCACTGCTAAGTCAGCTAACCATCCGGCGCTTACAGTCGATTGAATTAAAAATCTTACGTCAAATTATAGACGCTCCTTGGTTCGTGTCAAATCAGTCGATACATTCCGAGATACCAACTGTTTCAGAATTAGCCAAGAAAAAAAAACTCTTTTTCAGCAAACTAAGGAATGCCGCTAATTCAGCTATTCTACAACTGACAAATCGTGATATGCCACTCGATTCATCGCGTCGATTGAACAGAAACTGACCAAGAGACAGTCTTAAAACTTCTTCCTCCCCTTTTTCACCTCATTTCTCCTAGATATGTCCCAAGTTGTGGTCAATGGATCATTCTTTCCTGTTCCTTCATCACATGTACTTTTTGCACTATGTGCAAATTGTAAATAATAATAAAAAAAAAAAACTATTTTCAGACTGTAGTTTCTTTACTTTCCTCGTGGGTTTTTTATTTGCCTTTTCTATATATCGGAATATTTATTAAATTTCGATCATTATTATTATTATTAAATTGAAATTAAATATAGATAGTAAGTTAAATTGGAATATCTGTGCGGTTCACATAGTTAATTTTAAAAAATTGAGTTAACAATTACTTGTTTTATTGCTTCAAACAATTTTTCTCGATGAACCATTTGAAACGTTTATACCGGTAGTCTATTGCAGTGAGTTAGTTAATCTATCGAATGTTTACAAAAGTCTATTTTAAAAATTACGGTTAATAAATTGTCATTAAATCCAGAGTTATGTAAGTTACAAATCTTAAATTTTGTATTCGAGAGTCGGTTTAAATTCAACATAACCAGTGGCGGCTCGTGCATAAGGGCTGCAGGGCTGCAGCCCACCTACAAAATTACCAGTATAATTTTTTTTCATATTAAAAAATCAATTAAAATTATCCAAAATTTTGAAATTTCGTTTAAAAAAGTAATTTTTTCTCTTGTTGGTGAGGGCTACGTATGATGCAGCTCTTGTTGGCACGTTTAGTTAACATAAAAAGCGTGGTTCCGCGAGAAAACGATGTTAAAGGCGCATGCGCAGTGGTTTCTTTTTAACCGCGTTCGGGCTGCACAAAAACCAGCCCAATACAGCTCTCGTTCACGTGTTTAGAAAACATAAAGTGCGTGGAAACGGAACCGGACGATGGTAAAGGCGCATGCGCAATAGTTCTTTTTTTGCCCACGTTAGGGCTGTACGAAGCCCAGCCAGTAGACTTGTATTTCAAGATTAATATTCCAACTGCAGAATTAAATGTTGACGCGCGCGTTCTTCTATTATTGTTGCTCATTTACTTATGTTTTATTGATTGAATAAATATATTTATTTATAAGGATTTTATTACTTTGATTGTTTTGGTAGAAAGGCTAACTTTAATTATGGTTGGAAATAGCGATTTTCGTGAAAGTGAATTGAATTCGGTTTCGTGTTTGCTGAATAACAAATGTTCACGGTTATCGTCTGCAGAAAAGTGTAACGTTAAGGCTCGTGGGAGGCCGACTCTGCAATTGAATATTATACAAACGTCATCTAGCCGAAACAATACTTTTGAAAGAAAATTTAAAGCGGATATTTATTCAAAATGTGACTGGCTTTGCGGTTGTGAAATTAAAAACGCTTTCTTTTGTTTTCCTTGAATACTTTTTGGCGGTGAAATTTCTTGGACTCAAACTGGTGTGGTAGACTTGAAATATTTGAATGAAAAAATGAAGAAACACGAAAATTCAGCACAACATATAAAAAATTCGATAGATTTTGGTATGCTGGGAAAAATTAATATCGCGACACAGGTAAGCGTGTAAATTAAATATCAGAAAGTTCAATGAAAACGTCAAAAAGAATAGGGATATCTTATCAAAAATCATCGACTGCCTGATATTTTGCGGTAAATTTGAACTTCCGCTACGAGGACATAATGAAAAAGCGGATTCCGATAATCCTGGTATTTTTCGAGGACTGTTAAATTTTGCAGGGAAATTGGATGAAAATTTGAAAGTGCATTTTGAAAATTCTACAGTGTTTAAAGCTAACTCAAAAACAATTCAAAATGAATTGTTGGATTGTATGTTAGACATTTGTCGAACTGAAATTTCTAATGAAATCAATATTTGGCTGTTATGTCCGATGTTACGACTGATATCTCTGAGAAAACACAGGAGGTAATTGTTTTTCGTTACGAATTCAATGGAACCATATACGAAAGATTCTGGGGATTTTATAACCCTGAGTCACAAGATG
Organism: Coronaproctus castanopsis; assembly: GCA_032883995.1. NCBI lineage: Eukaryota > Metazoa > Arthropoda > Insecta > Hemiptera > Monophlebidae > Coronaproctus > Coronaproctus castanopsis. Next base: position 115,471,901 of record CM065052.1, read on the forward strand.
CAGAAGGATTATCGAATTTGGAGCAGTTGAAAATTGTTTTAAAAGATAATACTTTTATCGCGCAATTTCTTTAATCAGAGAAACGAATTTCGAAAACTTGGTGTCCACAAATACTGATTCTATGCCCATATCTCGTAAGAGGAAATGTGATGAAAATCGAAACGCCGCTGTCAAAGAAGTTTGTGACACAATATGTATGCAAGCTAGGGTTAGATTCGAATTTACTGGTCATCTATCTGCAGGAAAGTTGCTGTTACAAGAGAAATTTGAAACGCACTGCAGGCAATTTCCTTCTCAAGAATTTAACGAAACTTGCCAGGCATATCCCATGCTAAATAAAAATCGTTTGCAAACTGAACTTTCTGTTCTATATGAAAGAAATTCAGAATTTTCCTTTGCATCGGGAGTTGCGCAACTCCACCAATTGTTTCGAAACACCGGTATTTACAAAACACTCGGCGAAGTATATGTTTTGATGAAAATTTTGTTAACGTCTCCTATGACAACTGCTGAAGCGGAAAGGTGTTTTTCTTCCTTGAAAAGAATTAAAACATATTTACGGAGTACAATGCTGGAAGACAGAGTTTCTGCGCTTGCCATGATAAGTATTGAGAAAACTCTTATCGATACAATTCCTAACTTCCACAGCAAGGTAACTGACCGGTTCGTGAAAATGCAAAACCGTCGTATGGACTTCATATACAAATAAATTTTGAAGTCAGTGCTTTGAAATTACACATTTTTTTAAATTTTCTTAGAATGGCCGATTCTAAATTTTATTTTTGTTTGGAAAATTTAAAATTTTAAGTTTTTATGAAATGGTAGCCTAGCTGTATGTTTTTTATTAAAAAAAAAATTTCAACTAGGTAAAACTTTCAGCCCCTCCGCTTCGAAAACTCACGAGCCGCCACTGAACATAACGTTTAATAAATAAAAAGCTAGATCAAGAGGAATACTCAAAGCAGAATTTCCGTTCTTCAATAAAACTCGTATCAGAATGCACAAGCAATATATATATGAGAGCCCAAATATCAAACAGTTTACCTAAGGAACTAAAAATTCATTTATTAAACTATAAACTTCTTGATATAATTTATCCGATCTGAATCCACAGCCTTAAAGCTTCAATCATAACGGATTGTTGCGAATTTTTAAGCTATATTAATAAGGAACATGTATTATGTATTTAATTTCTATGAAAAATAAATGAAGCACGTGGTCTATATTCCCTTAATTGCGCGATGTAGATTACATGATTTTATGTATGTAGGAAAATATGTTTACTAGAAAACAACGTGTGTATATTCGTAACACTATGTAAGATGTAACGAAAGTGGTCGAACTGTTGTACAGTAAGACATTCTCAAATTGTTTGTGCTAAGTCGCTTTTTAACGCGCTTGTATTGTTCCGCATTGTTCGAGCTTTATTGGATGTGTAAACATGGTCGATCAAGAAGATATCTGAAAACTGGCTAATGGCAATGGAAATGTGGTTCCTGAGACGTATGTTGAAGATACCGTGGACGGGAGAACAGTAATAAATGCGGAAGTCTGAAAGAGAGTATCAGTTAGGAGAGAACTGTGAAATATCATACGGGAAAAGAAAAATTGTATATTTATTCGTGGAGAAGAATACCGCATGTTATAAACAATATATTCTATCTATACTGCCGACTTACCAACTGATGAACATGTACAAGTAGCAACATTTGCAGATGACACGATGTTAATTGCATCAGATGAAGATGCTAATAAGGCTGTTGCCATTTTACAGGCAAACTTAAATACCATACTTAAATGGACACAAAAGTGGGACCTCCAAATAAATCCTGAAAAATGTACACACGTCTCATTCTCCAATAGAAAGGTTCATAATAAACAATTAATGTTAAATAATATACTGGTACCGAGAAGCAAAGGGACGAAATACCTCGGTGTACATTTGGATTCCACTCTAAATTGGAAGATTCATATACAGAAGAAGAGGAAGGAATTGGACTTAAAGCTGAGAAACCTATACTGGCTTATAGGATATCAGTCGCAGCTGTCACTACGAAACAAGCTGTTAATATATAATACCATGCTGAAACCAATATGGACCTACGCTGCACCGCTGTGGGGATGCGCGAAACCATCGAATCGGATGATCATCCAACGGTTCCAGAACAAAGCCCTCAGATTGATATACCGTATGCCTTGGTACGTTACCAATGAACTGATCCATCGAGATTTAGGGATTCATACCATTGACGAGGTCATTAATAGACGAACTCAAAGTCACATGGTGCGTCTGTATGGACACCCCAATCAGCTAGCGGCAGCGATCCCGAACAAACCAGTGACAAGACGTCTCAAGAGGATCAAAATTCAAGATAGTGTAAACAAATAGGGTAGAACACACCAATGGGTGTGCTCCCCATACACGAGTCTCTTTTCAAACATTTGTTGATAGCTTTATCAAGCTAGGTACAAATTGGCAATAAAAAAGAAGAAAAAAAAAAAAAATTACAAGGTAGAATGGAAGGACCGATTACAGCATATCGCGCGCAAACTAAAGACAAGTGATGGCTATTTTATTTATTTATAATATTTTATATTGTTATTGCTTTTGATCGTGATTATATATATTTCAACAAAGTAGTAATGTGTAAGTATTATACGTACATATATTTTGTGTACTTTCATTATATGAAGGCTTGAGCGCAAGTTAGTTTATCACATTATTTTTACTTATATATTTAATTTCTTTATATTGTTTATCGCTTAGAATGTTGTTTTCGATCGCGTAATTTAAAAACGGTATATTTCATTAGATTAAGCTGATATTTATTTTAACGAAGTGGTAATACATTTTTATTCGCTCCTTCGTTTATTATATAGACGCTCGTGCAGGCATATACATATTATTTATTATGTGAATTTTTCCATATAAAAGTGTAATTTTAAAATAAATTTGAAATTTGAAATTAAATGTATTTTAGTTTAGTTTTATTATTTGCACATGCAAGATCGTTTAAGATAGTATTACCTTTTTGCTTTTTTGAAATCACTGAGTAGTCCATCTAATATTTCATTATAAATAGTAATAATGAATTCTCTCAGATTCTTCATAAATTCTGGATAGATTTCGTCTAGGCCAGCAGCCTTACCACTCTTGGTGGACTTTAATGCCGATTCTAACTCATTCATTTTAATATTTGTTTATAAGATATTATGAAATGATAAAGTTACATTAAATATATATATATATGCCCCCCAGGGGGTACTACATACCTTCTGGGGTCCGGAGCTCTAACCGGAACGGGGCGCGTCCACACGTGATGGATAGTGGAACGACCAGTAGATATATTGGCAAGCTGCGAATAACCAATAAGCAGTCGCAACCCAAGAGCGGCTACTGGTGGAAAGCCTCAGGAAGGTGATTCCAGTAGTGACAGGGTAAGAGACACGAGGATGCAGATGGTCAGCTTGAGGAACTGGCCATAAAAGACTGCATAAATCTTATGACTGTCTCTCCCTTGGCGGGTTTAGGTCGCCGTAAAAACCTTACACCGTTATCTCCTCATTTACCCAAAGGCAAAGGGAGACAACCTTAAAAATAAACAAACCGCTGCCTTGCGGTTAGGGTTTTTACCCAACGGCTAAGGGAGTAAACCCTGACAGAAAATCATGGCGAAAGGCAACGGGATACCATCGCCATTAATTATCCCTGGAATTACATCCATGAACGTCAATATTACAAAGGATCTAAATCTCCGTCCGACTGCATCTTATCCGCCGAGACAGTTGAACAGGGTGCGAAGAATCTAGGGAGTTAAAACCAGGCGGAACAATATTAACATCGCAACCTGGAACGTAAGGTCGCTATATCAGGTAGGAAAACTAGCCAACGTAGTCATGGAAATTAAGAGATTACATGTTGACATATTAGGGGTAAGCGAGACCCGATGGACTGGAAACGGAAGATTTCGAACAAATAAAGACTATGAATATGCCGGAGAAAATAGACACGAACACGGAGTGGGTATAATAATTCATACTCGACTTAGTCAGAAAATCAGCACGATAATCCCAAAAATCAAACAGTGTCATTTTTGTTCAAATAGAAAACAAACCTAAGCCAATTGTGATAATAAAAACATATGCACCAACAACAGAAAGCAGCGTGAAGGAAATTGATCGGTACTATAAGGATCTGGAAGAAGTTAAAAGATGCACGAAAAATAATGATGTTGTATTTGTAATGGATGATTTTAATGCGAAAGTAGGGTGTGATCATGGTAGTCAAGTAGCTGGGAAGCATGCTCTTGGAAAACAAAATGAAAGCGGCCAAATGCTCGTGGAATTTGCGGAAAGACATGATCTCATTATATGTAATACTTGGTTCGAACAACATAAGAGAAAATTATACACGTGGGTTAGCCCTGGAGATCAGTTTAGAGATCAGTTTAGAAAATACTTATAAATAAAAGATATAAAAACGCGGTCAAGAATTGCCATACATATCCTGGTTCTGACTGCAATACCGATCACAAGCTGCTTGTGGCAAAATGCAAAATAGTTTTAAAGAACCAGAAGAAAACAAAAGAACGGTACCAACAACTCGATATTACAAAAATAAAATTAAAAAAAGTACAGGAAACATTTCAAAATTAGTTGGAAAAACAAAGTAACACGAAGCAGAATGAGGACCAAAGCATTGAAACGATGTGGCAAACATGGAAGCGAAAGATTAAAACAGCAGCAGAAAATACGATCCCACTCAAAGGGAAGAAAATTCACAAAGTGTGGATGAACCAAGACATATTAGATATGATGGAGAAAAGAAGAAAAGTAAACCGAACTAGTACTGAATACACGATAATAAACAAAGATATCAAGAAAATGTGCACGAAGGCAAAAAGTGAACGGTACGCTGAGAAATGTCAAGAAATTGAAGAACTTGAAAAGAAACACAATGACTGAGAAATGCATACCAAAATAAAACAAATGATGGACACACACAAAAAAAGAATAAGTGGGGTATGCGACGAGCAGATGGAAAGTATAGTGTCAATAATCAAGAAAAAGAAGATATTTGGATAAAACACATAGATGAACTGTACAGGGACGATACACGGCCTGTTCAAATTAAAACTTCAACTGTAGAAAAATCATCACGAATTGAAATGTGGGAGCTGAGAAACGCTGAAACCATAAAGCTGTAGATTTAATCAAACACATAACACCGACGTATGAAAAAAGGGATTTTGCAGATACTGAACAAAATATATGATGAACTCGTGCCATTACCAAAGAAAAATAATGCGCAAAAATGCTCAGAATATAGAACCATCGCGCCAATGAGTCATGTGCTTAAATTGTTACTGTCAATCATTAATGCCAGAATTGGAAGAAAGTTAGATGAAAATCTAAGTGAAACCCAGTACGGATTCGTAGCAAAAAAAAGGAACGAGAGATGTAATAGCCTTTCTGAAAGTAATCATTCAACGGACATTAAATGATAATAGGGAACTCATTGTGTGCTTCATTGATTATGAAAAAGCATTTGATCGTGTCAATCACGAGAAATTGATGAGAATCCTAAAGAAATATAATATCGATAATAAGGACCTAAAAATTATCAATAATCTGTACTGGAGTCAAAGCGCTAATATAAAGATCAGAACGGAGTACTCAAAGAATAAATGCGATATACAGAAAGGAGTCAGGCAAAACTGTCCTCTCTCGCCAAGGCTGTTCAACATATATGCAGACGAAATGATTAAAGAAGCGCGAATTGGAAAAATGCGATTGAAGATCAATGGGGAACGAATAAATGAAATTAGTTAGGCAGACGATAAGGTAATAATTGCTGAAACAGAAACGCAAGCGCATTAGATGATCGACCGAATAAATAGCGCTGGCTTAAGATACGGAATGAAAATCCATGTAGGTAAAAAAAAAGTGATGAAATTTACAAAGAATGACAAGGTTATAATCAAAATTGGAACACATGAAATTGAAAATGTAAATAAATTCAGATATCTTGGCACGCTGATAAATAACGATGGTCGAGACCACAAGGAAATAAAAACACGAATTGGTATGGCGAAAAAGGCCTTCAATAACCTAAGCAAAGTCCTTGGAAATCGAACGATAAACCTCACCCTACGAAAGCGAATAATGAAATGTTATCTATGGTCCGTTTTAAAATATGCCTGTGAAATGTGGACTATGAGCGCGAAGTGCGAAGAGCAAACTTACTGCTTTTGAGATGTGGTGTTACCGAAGACTGCTCCGTATTTCATGGAAAGATTACATAACCAATGTGACAGTTTTATCAAAAATAGGAGAAAAACGGTGGTAGATGATGTTAAGAACAGAAAAAGGAAATACATAGCGCATAAAATCCGTGAAGGTGGAGTCTTTCTGCTGGCAGTACAAGTAAAAATACAGGGAAAGCCAGCAAGAGGAAGAAAGCGGATGGAGTTGATGACGGCAAATCCACCGGATGACTCACCAAGCAGAACCCTGACGGAGATCATTAAAGACGCCCGAAATCGCAGCATATAAGAAAGGATGTACGTAATCTCCTGTAAAGGGGAAGCGACTACGGTGATGATGATATATATATATATATATATATGTAAAATACTGTGAATCACATTAACCTAGTTTGTAATGCTGTAATCTCAGCTATCTGCCGTCTTAATGCAGTTGCTGACTTCTTTTTTACACTTTAACACAATCGCGATAGTCATTTACTAGCATACCATTTGCACAGCCCGGAAAGTTGATTATTTTGTAAGTTCTGATTATTCAGAATACCGGCACATCTCTCTTGTGGGTCTTCAAGGCAGAGCGTAAGTGTGAAAGCTCTGTAATTCTTACGGTAAGTACAGGTGAAATAAAAAATAAAAGCCCTCCCAACAACCCGCATAGTAAATACACCAATTGGAATGAATTTCGGGAAACTGTAGATAGCCATCTAAAATTAAAACTAGTTAAAAAAAAAGAAACATTCGCAAAAAATGGCACATAACTACAAATCCGATCTACAAGTCAAAAAAAAAAATCAAAAGAACTTAATTAATTAATTAGGGAAATTCTAAATTAATCTCTACAGCGCTATTTACAAGAATTTCCCCTTGAAAACTTCCGACTACAGCCTGTGGAATTCAAATTCGTAATAGGCCAATATAACCTTTTCCACACATTACAAGGCCCGATGGTACATGAGCTAGGGATGATCGAGAGAAGGCTGAACTGTTTGCCAAAAATTTTTCTGAAGTTTTTAAACCGAATTCTGAAACTGATCATTCCAAAAATATAATGACATTTTTAATTGTTCCTTTCCAAATGAGTCTCCCTATTGCGCCGACGTCCCCAGGAGAAATAAAATGTATACTCAAAAAATTAAATAATAAGAAAAGCCCGGGCTTCGACTTGGAAAATTATTATCAGTATTAATATATAACGATACTATATATTAATAATATTTTTAACGCAGTGGTTCGCCTACAATATTTTCGTGGAAACTGGCGCATAGTTCTAGTACGTAAATCGGATTAGAGCACCGGACGTGGTTATACCCTTGTCAACAGTGCTTGAAAAAATCATATTAAGGTGATTAAATCGTCTCTTAGAATCGGTGAATATTATTCCCGATCATCAATTTGAATTTCGCAAGAAGCACTCGACTATCGAACAGGTGCACCCAATTGTGCACAAAGTATGTCTGGTTGTGTCAGACAAGTCTTTGTCAATCATGGCCTATTATATAAAGTTAAAAAATCCGTACTTCCTTCTCCTTAAAACGTACCTTGAGAAAATTGAATCAACTGTATTGGCTTCTTTTACTGTCCTTCTCTTGAAAATAAGCTTTTAATTCATAAAATAATGTTAAAGCCTGTATGGACATACGTATAATCATATAAATAAGATTCGTCGGTTTCGAAATAAGGTTATTAGGCTAAACTACACATTATATCGTGACCTTCTTATTCCTTATGTTAAAGACGAAGTCAAACGCACCGTTAAGCAGTATAAAAAGCGCTTGGACTCTCATACAAAAATACGCTGGCCATACACTTGATTTATCCTTATTTCTACTGGGATTTACTAGCGGAGCGCTTTAACCCCTTCGCATTTCGTAACAATTGCTAGATGACATCTCGGCCAGTTGTAATTATGTTATTAAAATTATAAAAAAAAAAAAAAACATAAAACATTATTATTGTTGCGCGATAATAGCTCGCTTATCTCAAACCCCGGTTTTGCGGATAATAATTATAAAAATAACCGTAAATGTACACAACGTTTGTAACTACTACGATAGCGAGCGTCGAATTAAACGTCGGGCCTATTCAAATGGACCTAAATAAATAAACGAATTAAATATTTTATTTTCCGTTTAATCGAAATTAATATTCAACATCATTCCCTATTTCGTATATTGTGCTAATTCACTTATATAATGTTCGTATCGAGCTATCTTTCTGAAATTATTTTTCAGCCGAGCGAGAAATCGGAAGATGGGATCACTAGCAAAAATTAGTCATAAAAAATGATATTTTAATTTATACGCTATAAGTAATGACTATTCAAATATATAAATTATATATCCTAAATTTATCGATATTTTTATAATCGTTATATATTTATATAAATATATATATATATATATATATATATATATATATATATATATATATATATATATATATATGTATATATTGTCCGTATTTTTATTTAGGTATATATGTACTTTCGCGTTATCGTCAATGAGCATAATAACATGCGAACGACTAGAATAGGTTCTGTATTATATAGTAGATGATACCATTTACGAATAAACAGTTTTATGTAAATTAGATAGGCCGACTTTCCAATTTAACACCCAACGAAAATATTCGTAACCCTCCTATTAAAAAAAAGAGAAAAAAAACGGGAAAACATCCGTTCGGAAAATATGCAAATTGATATAATAGGACTCTTTTTAGGGTTTTTTTCAACTGTAAGCGTAAAAAATTAATTCAATCGGAATAAGGGAAAAATTGATTCGAATTGAACGCATTTACGAAAACTGGACGATTTCGGTCGAATAAAAATATCCGGGTGGAAAATATCGAGTAAAAATGGCCCATCGCGTCAACAAATAGAAATTACACCGAAAACGAAATAATAAAGGCCGCCGATACAATAGGCCAAAAAGAAATAACTGCGAAACGGACAGAAAATAAACCAGACAAAGACGGAAAATAAGTGATAGAAAGAGAAAACGAGTGAGAAAGTGTAAAAAGCCGGATATTTGTCAACTGATCTTATTACACCGTCGTTCGGATGCCTCATTTAAATAAAACGAACCTATCAACGACCCTATTTAGGATTCCTCCGGGGAATAGAAAGTAAATGAAAGAACCGTATGCAAAAGATATAAACGTACACGTCCTTCTTTACATAGACATATTACGCACGTTTACACATATACGTGGAATACGTGCACACACACATATATATATATATATATATATATATATATATATATATATATATATATATATATATATATATGTAATCGTATATGTTATAGAGGGGTTTAAAAAATAAACAAAAATTACGTATATCGATAATGATAATAATGATAATGATGATGGCGGTAATAGTAATAATATAATACTGAACTAATAATAATAATAATTTAATTTAATTTAATTAAACTTATTTATGTTTCATTAAAGACCTTGAACACTATACGAGTGCCGATAAATAAGTAGGAAGAAGAAATTTTACCAACGTATTAATACAAACCAAAATTAGAGAGTGACGGTCAAAGATGATTGTTTAGAACGAAAACGAACTTCGAACGAATAATTTCGTAAACATAATAACAAAATAGATTAAATACGAACAAATTAATAATAATAATGCAATAGCAATAATAATCAAATCCGGTTAAATCATTTTTCTCTAGTAGCAGTGATTTAACCATAATTTGGCGCTAGTCCCACCAATGGAGAAACGAAACGACAAACATGTGAGTGTAAATCTACGTCAGAGTGGTAATTTCCTACTTCGACGTACTTGGCGCGGATTAGAAAAGCTAAATCGAAGCTCACTCTACACTGATAGAAAATTACATGCGCGGAGGTATTACTTTCATCAAACGATAAGCTTTATAACTACATGCTGTATGGGCCTCAGTAATCCGGACTTGTGAGAATACCAGTCTAGAAGGAATAGGTTTTCGGCTACGAGAGTAAACACTAATAGAAACACCAATGAAAGGCCCATGAATGTTGTATTAATGGTACATACTAGAAACAGTATGTCAGGCGATGATCCGTCACCTACAAGCTTGAATAGTCTCTGCGCCCAAGATGGTACATAAATCTTCTGCATATGGGAATTCAATACACTGTTAAAAATTTCTACCCGAAATGTTCACCGCCTATTGCTAACAGGAAAAGTAGCAAATGTAATAAAAGAAATGAAAAGATTAAAGACTGATAGTTTACATCCGAGTGAAATAAGGTGACCTGGTAGTGAATCTCTTAAATAATAATACGAAATTGTTAAATCTTAGTATACTTCCTGCCGATAGGAGCAAGCAAATTAACCACATATTGTAGGTTCGACATAATTTATAACTATCGAATGAGGAAATTAAAAGATTTTACGACACTCCTAAAAATTATAAAAGCTACAATAACCGATGAATTGACAATTGTAATGGGAAACTTCAATTCCGAACTACAGAAAAACAACATATGATAAAGGACGCATTTTTAAAGCATCACTCGCAACGTTTATATATATATATACATATATGGAAATCGCCCGCAGAGAGTTCTAAGGATATCATTCGTAATCGAATAGATTTTATCATCCATAAAAATCAGGGGAAACATGTAAAATTAACAAAAACATACTCTCAAGTGGATATCGATTCTGAGATTTATTCCTGCGGTATTTGAGAATACCATTGTTTCAAAAGAATTAAAAATAACCGTGAAAAATCAAAATTTAAAGGTTAAAAATATGTTGAAATTTAAAATTTTAAACATATTGTCAAAGTAATTGCAACGATCAGAAGTGAACCGAGAACGTACATGGAACCGACTAAAAAATATAACTACCGACTCTTAAAAAATACATACAGGTGCTGTAAATGTTGTAAAATCGACATCTTACGGAAGGAAGAAACCAGATTGAGTGCTAACATTGAAAAGCGCATTGAAACTTTTTAGATGTACCTATATAGAAGGATATTAAAAATCCCTCGGATATAGTCAGCAATGAAGAAGTTATCGATAAAGTAAAATTTAAAAAATCCAAAAATATCGAATTGTATTCAAGAAAGGAAGTCTCGATATACTTAGAACACATCCCGAGAGAACCTATATACAAAATATTGTGAAATACTACAAAGCAATTTCCAAACTTTATGAGAAGTTAATACTAAAACGGCTGTTGCCACTAGTTGCAGATGAGATACCGATCCACCAGTTTGGATTTAGGAGACGGCACACTACAGTCGAACAAATACATCGCATCGTATCGATTATTAACAAATCGTTTGAAAATAAGAAATATTGCGCCGCTGTATTTCTTGACGTTGCCCAAGCCTTTGACAAAGTGTGTGGCATCAGGGGCTCAAATATATAAGCTGAGTAGATTATTTCCAGGTAATATATGTCAATTGTTAGAATCGTATCTGGATGAACGGCAATTTCGTGCCATTCATCAGAATGCTGTATAAAGTCTTTATTGTATACTGGTAGGTGTACCGCAGGGGAGTGTCCTCGGACCTCTGCTCTATCTGCTGTATACTAAAGATTTGCCAGTCGATGAAACAGCAACAATTGCAAACATTTGCTGATGATACAGCGATACTTTCAGTTAGTGATAGCCAGCTTGAAGCAACGGCTAAACTGCAGTCTGCTATCAATCGTACACAGAAATGGGCATTAACCTGGAAGATTAAGCTTCATGAACAAAAATCTGTTCACGTTATGTTTACACATCGTCACACCAATTTGAAGCACCGTGTATACCTAAAGAATCAGCTCATTCCGCATGCGGAATCTGCTAAATACCTCGGTATGCACTTGGACAAACGACTAACATGGGAAGTGCATGTGAGGACAAAAATTAAACAGATGAAGATCAAAACAAAAGAATTATACTGGCTTATTGGACGAAATTCAAAGCTCAGCACCATCCATAAGCGACTATTGTATCAGCAAATTATTAAACCGATATGGACGTATGGTATTCAATTATGGGCATGTGTCAGCAAAACAAATATCAACAGGATACAGGCTAGGCAAAGCGTGATCTTGCGAGCCATAGTTGATGCATATCGTTATTCTCGCAACGATGATATTCATCGAGATCTTGGCGTATCTTTCGTACAGGAAGTCATCAATGATTTCGCAAATAAACATGAACAGCGGCTGCAGCAGCATGTAAATGCTGAGGCTGTTAAACTGTTGCATACCAACGATGACATCAGACGATTATAAATTAAAATTCAAACAACTGTGATTGTAGCTATTGAGCTACAGGATCGCTCACGTTTGCATTTAGTATATAAGTCTGTGTATTAAATGAGCACTATGTAAATAAGAATACTTATTTAATCTGTATGATTAAGATCGTATTGTAAATATATATATATATAAAAAGGGGGGGAATTTCTACCAAGAGATTTTTTTTTTTCTTTCTTCACATCTAAAACTGACTAATAATAGTCATTTACTAGATAGTAGTGATGACAGGATCATGATTATCAAGATCAGCCCATCAGCACGATCTCGATTTTATTAACTGAATCATTTACACCAGATCTACAACGTTTCTCCTTTTCAATCTCTTGCGTCCTACTGGTTGATGTAAAAGGTTTAGTGCAAGAACGTTTTCATGTCCTTCCAGTCTCGACAAATGATTGGCGGCAGCTAATTTTATTTCTTCTGTAACGTACTTGATTTGTAAATCTTGATGTAACGTATAATTGGATACATACCAAGTTGCTCCCACCAGCGACCTCAGCGTCTTGTTTTGGTAGCGTTGAATTCTACTAATATTACTTTTGGACGCACATCCCCATAGTTCGGCTGCGTACAACCATATTGGTTTTAGTACCATGCGATATACCAACACTTTGTAAGCTGTAATTGAGAGCGCGGTCCAAGCAGCCAATGGAGTTGCTTTGTTTTTAGATTGAGTTCTGTTAATTTGATTTTAATATGCTGCAGCCATGTAAGTGTTTCATCTAGGTGTACTCCAAGATATTTAACAGATGAACATGTGTTTATTTGTTTGCTATTTATAGTTATATGGTAATTTTCAATTTTCTTCTTTGTGAAAATGATGTGACTGCTTTTATTTTCATTTATTGAAATTTTCCACTTATTCAACCATGTCAGGATATTATTTAAATTATTTTGTAGATTTTCTGTGGATTTTTGTGGGTTCGCATGTGTTGACATAATTGCCATATCATCAGCAAACGTTGCTGTTAGTGCATCATCAGCATCTGGCATATCATAGACAGTAGATACAATAGTGGACCGAGTACACTTCCCTGCGGTACACCGGCCTCGATTTTTTGTATTTGTGATTCAGTTCCGTTTACTACCACTCGGAAATACCTGTCTGTTAAATAAGATTTCAAGATATTGAAATACTGAGTCGGCAATAGTTTTTTACACTTGTAGAGTATTCCTGGATGCCAAACTTTGTCAAAAGCCTGATGCACATCAAGGAAGGCAGCTGAGGTTACTGTTTTATTTTGAAACGTTTCTTCAATCTTGTTAACCAGTCGGTGCACTTGTTCCACGGTTGAGTGGCCAGCTCGAAAACCAAATTGATGATTCGGAATTATATCTTTCCTGCTTAAGCACGTATGTATTCTTTTTTCCAGAAGTTTTTCAAGTACTTTAGCTAAAATTGATACGAGTGAAATCGGCCGATAAGAGGAGACATTTTGTGAAGGTTTACCCGGTTTTAGGACCATTGTTACATTAGCAAATTTCCACAATATTGGGACATATTGAATTCGTAAAATAGCATTAAAAATATAGGTTAGCATAACTAACGCTTTTCTTGGTAATTCTTTTAAAAAACGTACGAAAGACAACAAGACGCCCGCAAAATGTGCAAATTGTGGAGACAATCACCCTGCCAATTGCAAAGGTTGTGCATTATACAAACAATTGCAACAGCTTCGTGTAAATCCGATCAACTCACTTAGTAGATCATTGAGTAAGCAACGGATTACTCAACCTAATGACCTTTATAAACAACAAGCAGTAAATCAATCCAAAATGCAAACTGTAAATACAATAGGGCAACAAATGGAAGTCATGTCAAGGATGCCGACGTACGCTCAGGTAATCTCGAACAATGAAAACACTATCTCTGCTAGCACTGGCATTGAGCAAATTTTAAACTCTTTCCTACCAAGAGATTAGCGGGACATCGTCAAAATTCACGCATGGGATACTTATAACGCTGAACTGCTCATTCATTCACCTACTATGGGCTGAGACTATAGCTATAAGTTCGAATGAAGAATAACCATTATAAATCTAAAAATGTACATACGTATACTTATTAATGGATACATTACTAGCACTGCGCTAAGTTATAAGTATGGTAAAAATAAATTTAGTTGGCCATTCGCTTTAATAAGTTTGTTTTTTTTTCAAAATAACAAAAGGAAATAAAGTTCTTCCCACAATTATAATCGCAATTACTTTTTTTTTTTAATTATACAAAAGTACTTAACATATTAATTAAGACTATAAATAGAAAACTTTACCTAATTATGTATATTGAAATACTCTATTTTTACTAATTATTAGCATTACTTTTCATACGCAGTTACATTACATTTTGCAGGGAACTAAATCAACACGCTACCATTTAAAGATTGATAGTACTATCCTCACATATTAAAACCAACCTGTTCATTCTAAGCTACTGATATATTTATAAATTACAGTCTCTCGATTAAAGTTATTTAATTAATACTTTTTTTCGGTGTCGTTGATAATTTCAAAAGTTCCTTAGGTAGCGAGTTATAAATTACGGACTCAGTATAGAAGTTTGTATCCTCATTCTACTTTTATTAAGTAGGGAAACATCTATACTCGTTATACGTTCGTTTTTATTAAATAGGTCTCAACTTTTTAACAATAATAAAAGTATTATTCGAAAATATTCTAACACATCTATACAACTTCTATGGGTTTCATTTAGCCATACCGCCTCAATCAGTAATTAAAACGGGCAGATATTTATCGCTAAATACGATCGTCTCACCGAAGAAAACTGATGACTTAAATAATAAAATAGATAATTCTATTAAGTTAATTTTTTTTAAACAGATATAAGGATCGACTGTTCCGATTTAAAATCAATTTAAATACCAATCATTTAGCGTAATTCATTTTGCATCGTTCAGGAAATGAACATCTTTATATCACTTGAGAAATCGTCTTGATTCCGCATGCAACATAAATTAATAACTTATTTTTATTTATCAGAAGATTTATACAAATTTAAATAATATTTGCGGATATCTGGAATCGATAATTTTTAAATTTCCATAAATCACTTTTAAGTATGTATTACGAAGCTTTGAGAAGTGTTCGTTACAATACTATTACATAAGTTCATCGTCAGATTTCGGCGATTTGATCATAATTCTAGAGATGTACGCGAGTTAAAACTGAACCTATATGACGATTATTGCAATACTACTAGAGAAACGGTACATATATTTTAGTTCAGCCGCATCTTCTTAGTTATCCTTCCAACTTTGCAAAAAATTTTCGAAATATAGGTAATCGGAGAAAATGTACAAATTTTCTCGAAGAATTTTTTTGCCTAGACAAAAAACAAAATTATTATATAACGACGAATGGATTTCGCGTCGAAATTTAATGAGAAAATTTTTAAAAATAAATAAAAAATTTCTAACGAAATTCACGAAGGAAAAAAGTCCTTTTTTTTTCGAATATTATTTTTTATATTTCTCTCGTAATACGCTAATTATCGACTTTAAAAATTTCACGATAATTATCGATTCAGAAATGAAATTTCCCAGGATGCCTTCGGTGCCGGTAGGTGAATCGGTAAACATCGTACTAGTATATCCTCGTACTTACGCGTATTATCGATTGTCGAACAATTCCATACGATCGATTTGATTTGATCGGCCGTCGTAACGGCGTTCTTAAAATGCGTCTGTAATTTCGAAGCGCGATCTATGTCGCCTAATCGAACTGTAACCGAACATATCGATCGAACTTGATCGGTCGATCGGTACAATTCTTCCAGATTCGAACGTAAACTTTTGTACAAAGCCAATTCCTCCCTCGGATTACCTTCTTTCAAGTTCCACAAGCGTCTTTCTAATTTTTTCTTGGACGAACAGGTCGCGGTCGATACCGACGAACCTACTATAGACGGTTCTCGACTAAATAGTTCGTCTTCGGTCGAATTTAATTCTAATTCGCATTCCGTTCGTTTCTTAAACGCGGCTCTGTCTTCTTTGATGATTTTTAATCTGGTCGCGTGTCCGACGATCGTGTCGATCGATTTAGCGATCGATTTCCATAGTCGCGAATAAGCGGTCGTTAACGACGGTCTAAAACGTTCCGCTATATCGGCGCCGGTTAGTCGTCGACAATCGAACAAAGCCACGTTCAAAGCTTCCTCGAAATGTTCCGCTTCTAAATACAATTCTACGCAGGCGTCGGAATCGTTCAAATAGTGACGAGTTAATTCGGCCGCCTTCAATCGATTCCCTCGCGTACGACACGATTCGACGATCGTTCGTACGGCTCGATCGAACGAAACCGATTGTCGATTAGCCAACGCTAGACATTCGTCCCATTTTTCGGCCGCTAAAAACGCGTCGAACGCTTTTCCGTATTCGCCGGCGTTATCGTAAATTAAAGCGGCTTCTTCGTACGATTTCTTCGTGCCGGACAGATAATCGGCGTACATCAGCCGAATCGTTTCGTATTTATCGGTTCCGATCGAAAGTTGTAAAGCGTTCGAATATAAATTATGACGACGAATAAAATCGCGATAATCGGCCTCGGACGGATCATCGACTAATAAAACGTATCGTAAAGCCTCCGTATGATTGCCGGCCATTTCGAGTATGGTGAATTTTCTCATATGTTCCGTCATGTTTTTCAATCGATCTAACGTTAGTCGATAATCTTCCGCTTCTAATTGAGCCATTTTCGCGACGATCAACGCCGAATCTAAATCGAAACCGGCCAAAGCAGCTTGGAATAAATTTCGTCCGTTCGTTAATTTTAACAGAAACGATAGCGAATTACGATTTTTAGCGAATTTTAAAGCTTCTTCCAATCGATCTAATCTAGTTAAACAGGTTAAAATAATGCGCGAACTAGCTTCGTCGGTTGAATCGTCTGGCAGATTATCGGATATGGAATTTACTAAAGCGTTTAAAATCGAAACGAATTTATCTGTCGGTTCTACGATCGGATAATGACGATAGTAATCGTTGAAAACGGTTAAAGCGTACGATTTCGGTTGTAAATCGTCTACGAACGCTTTTAATAAATCCGAACCGCTGCTCGTCGGTCCGTTAACTACACGGACGAAACGATCGATATCGTTTAGAAACGCCGATGGATTCGCGTCTACTAGCATATTATAACCGAGACGAAGATTTCGCGCGAAGTAAAAAGCTTCGGTATATCGTCGACGATTTAACAAACGATGTAAATAGGACAAAACAAACGGACGCGGAATTATCGTCTCTAAATTACCGCGAGAATGTTGCAGTATTAAAGTACAACCGATTAACGATACTAGACGATCGGTTCGTTCCAAGTGTCGACGATCGGTTAGGCGAACGTTAACGGTTATCGTCCGGTCTAAATGGCAACAAATTAAAATAAAATCCTCGGTAGTATATAACAAATACGGAGACGACCAAACGAATTCGGTCACTTTCGAATCGATTACCGTACGATCGACTAATAATAATCGATCGTCGCCGTCCGATAGTAAACCGATTAAACCGAATTCGGTTAATTCCATTTTCCAGTACGTATAAGAAGAAGAAGAAGAAGAACGTTCGACGATAACGTTATCGCGACGATCGTCGTAGTAGACGAATAACGAACCGTCCGTCAAACCGATTAATAATCCGGCCTCGTCTTTCGACGAACAATCGGTCATCGCGGATATAGACGCCGTTAAAGGAATCTTCTCTACTATCGGCAGATCTATAAATTCGTCCGTATTATTAACGGCGGACGGTGTTCGAATTTTACAGAAAAATATCGCACCAGTACGGTCGACGTATTGAAAAAATATTAAAGACGTTCGACACCAACGCCAATGAGACGTTAGTAGGTCGTTTAAATTTAAACGATATTTAAACGTATTGGCGAATTCGCCGTCGTTATAGGAAAACGTATATAGTAAATTTCGGCAAACTAGCGCGAACGACGGTAGACAATTACGCGTAGCGTAACAAGAATTTTCCGGGAACACTATCTCGTCCGCGTAATCCGGTAATCGTATTTTATGCGCCGATAACGGCGGCGGAATTATCGCCTTCATCGGCGTCATCACTTCGCACGATGAACCGTTTATCGAAACGATTAACGAAGTATATCGCTCGCAGTAGCACCGGTACGATACGTCGTATTTCAAATTCCATTCGTAATTTCGATACTCGGACGAACAGACTACGTGCAGTTTATACGGTTCTCGCGAATCCCACGTCATGTTCGATACGGTTTCGTTAAAGTATAAACATCTTTTTAAATACCATTCGCAATTGCTGCTAACCCACAGAAATATTACGTAGTTTTTCGCTTTTTCGATTTCATTATGATTATCATCATCATCCGACGTGTCCGATTTATAGGAACACACGGCTAATAGGTCGGAATTAAAATTCCAACTTAATCGCGTAACGCGATAGAATCGAGGCAATTCGAAACTACAACGATACAAAGCGTTCTGTTCGAGCAGACAAATTTGCTCGGTATCGTCGGCGATCAGTTGAACGGCACCTATTAAACCGAACGACGGTTTCCACGTTATCGGACTTGCCAGCGTACCGTTATCGTCTTCGCTGACGAATTTCAAAACGCCCTCTCCGGTGAATACTTTTATCCTCCTTCTATTGGTATTATTATTATTAGTCCGATAATTTATCGCGAACATAGCGCCGTCTTTCCTCCAAGCTACGTAAACGTTACCGTCATCGTCGTTATTATTAGCGTTATCGTTATTTAGTTTTTCGTCGGTAATCGTTTTTTTTCGATATCCTTTAAATTGCGTAGCTTTCTGACCCCAACCGACGTTAGGACGCGTTATCGTTTGTTCGATCGATAAATCGATCGCGTACAAAACGTCAAAATACGACGTAGCCGTGAAAACGATCCGAGGATCGGACGTAGAAATAATTACGCGATCGCGAGCGTAATTCCACCAGAGACGAACGATTTTTAAATCGCCATCGTAATTATCGGCCGTCGGTAATTCGACGGTTTCTCTCGAAACTATCGGATGATCGTTGTTATCGAAAAACGACTCGATTCGAAGGACGACGTTACAATCGGCCAACGGCAGTAGTAAACTGTCGTCTACGTAAGCTAATTCCGGAATAACGATTATTAATCGATCGTCGTTCCGATCGATAAGCGATAATTGTTCTTCGGCCGCTTTATCGCCAGTGGAAAACCAACCTAAATAACCTAGGTCGTTATTTACGTAAAAAACGTACGTAACGTCTAAACGCGTCGTTATTAAAATCGGACTTTCGTCGACGACCGAACACGTACGCCGTTCGCTACGATAAATCTTCAGATTTTTCATCGTACAGAAAAAGAATTATTAAACCGATTTTTATAATTTTAAAACTAAACAAATAAATAAATAATAGTACTTACGACTATAATAAAAACAGCTTCAACAAGTAATATCCTCCTCGAAACTGAAAATGTAAAAAAATAAAAAAAAATAAATATAAATCAGAAACGATTTCTCTTATAAAATATATCTTTCTCATTTTCGGTATACGCGGTTTTTCAATGGCATCTAAAACAGGATTATTGACGTATCGAAATATGTAATATATAGTACATATATATCACAGTCATTCAGTGCACAACTAACCTGTAGATATTTTTTTGTACAGTGTAAGTAGCCTAAAAAGCGATCATAATATGACGCTGACACAGATAGATACACGCGTACGGGAGAACTAATTGTAATCGCTTCGTTGTCACGACACAATGCAGCTTCGCGTGTTTTGATATCATTACTAGCGTGTTGTGCATGGTGGTTTGCCACTGACTTCCACGCGATAATATTACGATTATTTATATTTTGATTTTCTGATGATAATTTTTGCGTTGCCGATTCTATTTGAACTCGGTACCTTACTTATAAAAGCCCGTGTTTTACCCACTAACCTATTCCGACAACTTATATATATATATATATATATACAAATAAAATGTTATCTTATTAACCGAGCAATTATTTGTTATATATATATATATATATACTAGGTTATTTCGGAAACGGATCTAACGATATTAATGAAATTTTGCAATGTAATTTATTAAGTAATTGAAAATGACCTGTATCGAAATTACAAAATTTTGCAATTTTGGGTCCAGACCCCGGGTATAACCTTCCAATAAAATTTTGGAAATTTTGATGTTTTTTTTTCTCATTGTCTTTTTCTCGATACTTATCTGAATTTACGATAAAAATTTCAGCTTGATCGCACTAAATGTCAAAGCGCAAAAATTAGATTTTTACCGCATATGCCGGTAAATATAATTAAAATGTTATTTTATATATATATATATATATTTTTTTTAATGTTCCAGTTATAACACTCTTTGAGCAGTTCTATTTTATATTTCGGATACCGTTTCCATTTAAAAAATCCGATCTTCCTGAAATATTTTGAAATGAAACTTTATATCAACAACCGCCTAATAAAACCACGTTTTGTTGCGTGAGGATGGTCAACAACGTTACGGGCTGATATATACATATATACATACATTATATATATAATTTATATATATACATGTATACATACATTATATATATAATTTATATATATATATATATATATATATATATCGTTTGCATGTACCGCACTACCAACACCCGTCGTCAAAGCACGTTTATACACATAAGTAGGCTTGTTCTTTTCCGAGGCACAGATGTTATTTTTTAATCTATGAAAGAATTAAAAATCATCCAACAGCCAAAGAAATTATTCGCGCTCTTTATAATATAAATGAACGTGTTTCGTTCGCGTGGATTCCATCACATGTTGGAATCCAGTGTAAGACGCTCGCGGACATTGCAGCAAAAGAAGGCTCGCTGTTTTTTTTCCAATACCAAACATCAAAATACCACCAAGGGATCTTCAGTAATGAAGAAGTTACTACAGATATGGCAACA
The DNA here is from genome assembly GCA_032883995.1 of Coronaproctus castanopsis. Classification (NCBI taxonomy): domain Eukaryota; kingdom Metazoa; phylum Arthropoda; class Insecta; order Hemiptera; family Monophlebidae; genus Coronaproctus; species Coronaproctus castanopsis. The sequence continues at coordinate 115,493,387 of CM065052.1, forward strand.
ACAGTGGACCAGTACTCCAAACACGAATAAACTACGCCAAATTCGAGATACCATCGAACCATGGGACACATCATTATTGACCAACAGAAGAAATGAAATCGTTATCACCAGACTCCGCCTAGGCCACTCCAAACTCACACATAGCCACCTCCTATCAAATCAACCTCTCCCACTCTGTTCCAATTGCAATTCTCATGTTACAATCCAACACTTACTCGTTAGCTGTCCAATTTATAATTCCCACCGAACACAAATTCTTCAATCGTCCACCCTCTCTGAAATCCTATCTGATCATCAAATTAAATTTGAACGTCTTCTTCATTTTCTCAAAATTACCAACTTATTTCAATATATTTAACTCCTATATTCCCATGCCTCTGGCCTAGGCGGCAGTACACGGCATGACAACAAAGAAGAAAAAGAAAAATCCAAACGAAAAATTCATTTACAAGAAAACAGTAGTGGGGGTCACTTATTCAGATATTTGTCAAAATTAAAATTTTTGGTTTTAACTCCGGAAGTTTATAAAATGAAATTTTACACGATTAAAGTAGTTATAGGTATATATGTGAAGGTTTTTGTTGGCATGTGATTCGATTTAAATATATTTTTCGGAAAAAAAGTACGATTTTCCCAAAAAAAACTTAAAAAAAAAACACAGAGTAAACTCTGTCACCCAGGTACCATATATATATAATATAAAACAACTCAATGCGTTACATAATCGATAATGATCATTTATCGATAGTTAAAAAAATAACATTAAAAAGAAATTCCTATAAATAATAAATAATTTTAAACGGTCAAATCGTATTAGGTTGTTGCAATACGTTTCATCGGATAATATGAATATAGTCCCAACATAGATCGGTAAATAGATAAATAATTAAATATAAATTACACAAATATATATATATATATATATATATATATATATATGTAAATGTACATATATATATAATATATGTATGTATTATAAGTATAAATACTAATCTATAAAACAATTACAAAATTAACCAACAACTGTGAATCTCAGTTTAAAAACAAAAGGCCAAGCAATACAAATAAAATATATAGTTTAATGACGAATACGCTCCATGATTCGAAAAAACGATGATCTGTGCAATGATCTAAATGTTGCTACTGCGATCGCAAAAAGAAATATATCATCTACCGCTGGTCATACGCTAAACAATGTTTTTTCCTTCAGCAAAAAAAGTTCTAATAACGCTGTAACTTTATTCGACCGTTGAAAGTTTATTACATAAAAAGATTAAATCAAATTTTAAATAATAATAATAATAATACTATTTAAGGATGTCAAAGACGAATCAATTCTAAAGGAGCTCCTCGAAATTTAAGCTAACGAACGACTATTAACATGTACTAAGAAGCGCCTGCTAAACATGTAGTAAGAGGAAATAGGCTACAGAAAAGGTCGATCAATAAATTGCCGTATCGACCAAATTAACATTTTACTCTGGCGTAGTTCCTTATATGGTATACGAAAGTTAAATATTAACGAATTTAAATATATTTTTGATCGACTTGAAACGTCTCAATATAAAAAAATATTTATAAATACATTGATAATTGTCTAGAGTGATGTAAAAAGAAGGATATTGTATAATAAAAACCCCGTATAAAATTTATAATCTTGTATCTAAATTTGATGTGTGAGTGAAACGGTTAAGAAACGAGACAAGCAACAATTTAGAAATTTAGCACTGATCGATATAAATGACGACGCGATGTAACTTACGTCCAATGAGGGTCGGGTCACGACCCCAACTCGAATAACGGAATAAAGGACAATAATTATAATATTTTCAAACTCCAAAATATGCTAGGGACATACATATATATATATATATCTTCTTCTTCTTCAACGGCAATTTCCCGCTGCTGCGAGGTCTGCCATATAAATAGACCGTTTCCACTCAATTCGGTTGTACGCTAGTTCTGCTGATATATCCGCATCTTTGAGATCTCTTGCTATGACATCGTGCCATCTTTGCTTTGGTCTTCCAACTGGCCTTTTTCCAGGAACTTGAAGCGTACGCGCTGCCGATATCAGTGCGCCATCCCCCACGTTCTGGGCTCGTACTACGTGGCCATACCACCTTAGCCGACTTTCACGTAGTTTACCTACGATAGGCGCGACTCCCATTGCTGCGCGGATCCGTTCATTTCTGATTCTATCTGATAGACTAATACCCATTGACCATCTTAACATACGCATCTCCATAGCATGCAGCGATTTTTCTTCATGCCTTGTTACCGGCCAGCACTCACCGCCATACAATGCGACTGGTCTAATAACTGTTCTGTAAATTTTTGATTTCAATCGAATGGGCATGCGTTTGTCGCATAATACACCGGTCACAGATTTCCATTTCAGTCATGTCGTGCTTATTCGATTACGCACTGCTCCGGATGAGCCACTATCACTCTGCACACAGGAACCAAGATATTTAAAGCTGTTTGTCCGAGGTAGTTGTTCACCAGATAATTGTATAGACCCAATTGTATTGTTGTCAGTAGTCATATATTCTGTTTTCTTCATATTTACTTTGAGGCCGAACTTTTCCAAACGATCAACCCATATTTGAACACCATTTTGGAGAGCATCCTTTGAGTTTTCAATTAAAACAACATCGTCTGCATACAGAAGAGTCCAGGGTATAGGCATCTGTATATCGCGCGTGATTGTATCTAAAATCGCATTAAACAATAATGGTGAGAGCACTGAACCTTGGTGCACACCTATTCGGACAGGATAGTCATCACAATCGCCTACAGCACATCTGACCCTGGTTGTTACATCTTTATAGAGCAATTGTACCCATTTTATCAGTGCTTCTGGAACTCCATGCTCTCTCAGCGAAAACCAAATTAAGTTATGAGGGATGCGGTCAAATGCTTTTTCCATGTCTATAAAAATGAAATACACATTCCTACCCTTTTCTCTGTGCTTCTCCATGAGCATGCGCAGTGTGAAAATTGCATCAGTAGTGCCGCGTCCCTTACGAATCCACACTGATTGGTAGTTAAATTTATGATATTTCGAAGGCGATCGTTTATTACTCTTTCCAGTATTTTTAAAGAGTGTGATAGTAATCGTATTGGACGATAGTTACTACAGTCCGATGGGTCCCCTTTGTTTTTGAATATTGGTATGGTGACGCTAGTTTTCCAACTGTTAGGAAGTACACCTGCCTGAACCACTGTATTGAGATACTCTGTTAACCATGCCGTAGCTTTGTCCTTTAATTGCGGAATCTTCCAAATATCAATGGGGATGTCATCTGGCCCGGGGGCCTTTGAGTTTTTCATTTTACTAATTGCTCTGGAGACTTCATCCGTTGAGATATTAGTAATCGGTCCAAAAGTCGGATTCCCAACTGGGATCTCCACACGCTGCATCAAAGCATTCGACTGGTCCAAGAAATAATGCTTCCAACGCTGCAAAATTTGTTTATTATCATGAAGTCGAATTCCCATTGCATCTTTTATGTACTTGTAATGTTCGATATCCTGAGCGTTCTTAGCGCGTGTTTTGACCAACCGATATATACACTTATCGCCGTCTGCATCATCTAGTTTTTTGTATATCTCATTATAATGCTGGTGTTTTGCCGCTGCAACTGCTCTTTTTGCTTCCTTTTTTGCGGATTTATATATATATATATATATATATATATATATATATATATATATATAAATTAGTCGCAATATTCTGACTCATATTAGATGTCTCGATTTTTGGTTTTTCTTACAATTTCGTTCAAATCATAGGACCATTATCATCTCCGGATTAATCTTTTCACTAAATTACCCGCTATTATTTTACTCTTCAACGCTATTACGAACAACGAACCCTCTCAAATATTGTGAACACTAAATCTCGGTTTCTTTGTTCTTTTAATATTTATTATTATTATATTTGCTTTTTCTTCATTTCTTTTTCATCATCGTTTTATGTATAATATGTTGTGTCCACTTTACATATATACAAACATATTATATGCATATACAATATTAATTTTGTACACGTCCTATAATTATTATTTTTTAAATTACTGGCTATATATATATATATATATATATATATATATATATATATATATATATATATATATAACATATATCTTTCTTCAACCAACTTGTGTACTATTATTTGAAAAAACTCCCCCAGGGTTTCCATTTAAGTTTACTTTCTTGTTGTTCTTTTTTTTAACAAAAAGGAATTTTTCGTGTCGAATACGAATCTATATTTCCGAAAAAATAACCTCGACCCTAACAAAGTAAGCAAAAGTAAAATATCGAATCATCGTAGACGAGATGTACTGGAGTAATACGTTGCAGAAAATTTGTTGTTTCCTGTTTCTGTCGGGGCAAAAAGTGAAAATGACTTTTCCATCAATGAAAAAAGGCCGTTGTCTCAAAGTCATTTCTGTTTGGTTTGGACTTTTTATCTGCCGGAAATACATATATATGTATACACACATTGTATATATATATATAAAACAATCTATCTATCTCCGTCATGATGTAGGCTAACTCCTGCCAAGGAGATTCCACTAGAAGAAGAAGAATATGTATATATATATATAGATAGATTTGTTCCGTTATCACATTGGGAAATGTGGAATGTCAACAATTTAACCGTATGCCGGATTTTTTGTAACGCCTTACACTTGCTATTTACTTTTCACCGACGTAAAACACTATTCGGTTGGCGTCTACTTCCGTAATAAAGAAAACTCCTTTATCAATTTTTTGATAATAGTAACAATAATAATGACGTCATTTGCTTTTTGAGGAGAAATTCTTCTTCGCGTGGTCGAATTATGGAGAGTGATTTGCCGTAATTTTATTTACCCGGAATTGAAGAGAATTTTCATATATATAATATATATTTTGATTATTTCGAATTGAGATTTAATTACTGGTTGTCTAGGAAACAATTTAAATAAAAAATAAATTATCGATATCCGTTTTAAAATATATTTATCGGCAGCGATATTGTAATGTCGATTATCGCTTAACGATATCGATACTACTCGAAATCTTACTTGTAGATAAAGAACAGAAATAATATTTTTCTTCTAAATTAACGTATTCCGCGATAAGTTGGAATTGCTCTATATTTTGACCCGGAATGGTATATTTAAATGGTACAAAATTCCTAATAACGAGCTTGACGAGATGTGAACGTGTAAAGAGAATACTACATACTCTGCATTTGGAACACATTATTAAGTAAATTCCCGCCAACCGGAAAGTTTGTAGCGATACAGGCACCCGAAGACTGATGGTGGACGAGGCAAGACGTATCGTGGGAAAAGTGCAATACGATTTCCGAGCTTCTTTACTTTCCAGAAAAAACTGGCATTATTTACATTAAATGGATAAATGAATTGGTTAGAGTCCTTTTTCATCCGTGAAAATTCTCGTCTCCCGGTGAAGTTCGAACTAAGGTCGTGCGAGCAGAATGCTCGAGTTTTGTTTTATTTGAAAATGTTTCGATTTATAACGTCACGTGTATAAATTCGGTTACATTGAACGGATATTTTCATCATAAACGCCACTCAAAATCGGGATAAAGTGTCCCTTTTAAAATTAGCTTAATTATACAAATATAAAATACGCATTTTTTTTCTTTAACATTTATATCGAATTGTATATATTCAGCGTTTACACATAACAAGAGCCATATTGTTACAGTATATTCGAAACTTCATTTTCAATTAACTAATCGTTTTTTTTGTTGTTTTTTTTTTGTATTCGCGGAAACAACTTAGACTGAAAGAATTTATTATTTATCGACGATGAAAAGTCGAGAAAAATGTAAATAAAAAGTCAAACAAATTGAGAGCACAAACACGCTTCGCTATGGGAGAAGCGGTTATATGTAATAAATTTTGGAATCGTTTTTGGGAGGAAATAAATACTCGAAATGGGACGAAAAAATAATTTTTACTATTCCTCTTTTTTCATTTTCGTAGGTGACGATGGAAATACCCAGTGTGTAAATCTTTCCGCCGATTATACAAATAACATACAGCACTCACACATACGCATACATATATATAATATCTTTTTATTTTATGGCTTCTTCTTGTTCGAGTAACTATTTTCGGATAATGCGTACACGACGTATTATACGGGATGAGTAGGAAAATATTCGTGACGACTGTACCGTATTGTGATATATACTCAGTCCGATATAATATATATTCCGAAATACTGGCAAAAGGGTGTAAAATAAGCAATATATATATATATATATATATATATATATATATGTATGTATGTATATGTGTGCGTACAGCAAGCCTCTATATATTATATGTCTAAGAGGAGGAAGAAATGCAGGGGACAACCTATTACCGATTCTACATTTGGTATGTCGGGGGAATTAAGTTGTAAAAAGGGATTCCAAAGGATCGTATATTTTTCCTTTTATTCATCTTTATATTATTACACACGTTTTGACTTTTTTCTATTTCTCGACTATTTTCTTTTTTCTTTTTTTTACTTTACCTATGACTCGAATTGGAAACACAATTGGATATGCTGTGTGTATTTTATGTTTTATATACTTACATCTGTGTTTGCATGTTATACTGTAAGGTTAGAGCTGTTTTGCGAACGTACGCTCGGAGATGGAACAAATTGCATTTCGTACGTTTAACGACGAGACTTTTAAAAGCTTCTGATTTTTTATTTATCGTTTTTTCCTGCGACGACCCTTTACGTAAATTTGCATATACGGCATATGTCGTCGCGGTACGTTTATATAAATGCCGTACGAGCACTTATCGCGGACCGTAATAAAACTTACTTACGTTTAGGGTCCGTTATTTCATTTTAAAAAGATTTTCAAAAAATAACACAAAAAATAAATGAAATCATTTTTTCATATTAAAAAATAAGCCGTATTTAGTTCGTCCATTTTTAATATATATCTTATAAACAAGTACAATATCCTTTATTTTCTAGTAAGTACTACAAATACTAATTACTTAATGCTAGTTCAATATTACTGAATATGTTCAGCGTGTACATCTAAAATATTAGGAAACCGAAGCCCGTTAACTTCTTTCAATCTACAGACGTTTTTCTAACAGTTGTTCTATATGTTAAAACATTTTTAAAAAAACACACACACAAAAATCATTCTATAAATAAAGAATCCGGCCAAAATCACTTAAATCGGTTGGTTCAATGCAAAGCTGGAGCCTGCTATTTAACCTGAATAAGTACCATCACAATTTACTAATAGAAAATTCAAATGTCCAGCTCTGAAAATCAACAATGAAAAAACTGCACGAGCGGATTCAGTACGTTACCACGGCACGATTATGGACAAGATGCTTACATGAAGATTACACGTGACATAGACTAAAATTTTAGAAACAGTCGAAGAGCTCTGAAAGACTTAAAGCTTAGAGAACTCAAAACGCTAATAATGTAACGGAATCTCTAATAGAAAACGATTTAAATTTTACTTTATGGCGCACCTTAAACAGAATAAGAAGTGGAACGGCACGAACCGCGGACAACTTAAACGAATGGAAAGTGGCGGATAAAAATTGATGCAAGTATTGGTAGAGAATAAGGAACATTTTATTCAAGGACGACCTATTTGGCACCTTTGATATAGATAAATGATATGGATCAAGAAACTTTAACATTTCAGGTTGTATATTGGTTTTGCTGAAAGGCTTATGACCGGATACGATATGATAATAACTGTTTCGAGATTAACTACCTGTTTATTTTATCTTTATCATAATTTTCTTTCTCTGTATTTTGGTTAGTCGTGTTTTTTTTTATATAAATCTTCCTCTTCTTCCTTTGGGCCCTCGGAAGGAGTGTAGTGATATATTATGAGACCGCCGCATATGCTATTCTTCTCCAAACCGATCTGTCTTGAGCAGCCGACAATGCTTCATGTGGATTTAATCCAGTTAGTGATTTTATCTGGTCAACCCAGCCCGGTAATCATCAGATTTTACAGAGAGTCCGTATCTCTCCCTATATGTCCGAAAAACTTCAAGAATCTCTTCTTTATTCTACATGATATATGTATGTTTAGTTTTGGAAGACGGAAATTCGTTAGTTTTCCGGTCCATCCGCGATATTCTTAGTGTAACCTCCTGTAGGCCCAACTTTCGAACCTTTATATATATATATATATATATATATATATATATATATATATATATATATATATATATATATATATATATTATATATATATAATTTCAAAAGACAAATTACTACATTCTGTCGAAAAAGTTGGCACCTTTGTCGTAGAGTAAGTTTCCCGCAGTAAGTAACCGTTTCTACAGCAAGACGTTGAAAATCAGCCAGTTCAAATTCAATTGTTTTATATTCCGTTTTTCAAACACTTACAAACTAATTGCATCCTTTAACACTACGTTCATTGTATTTTTCGCTTCGCCCATTTCGTCATCGTTAAATTATCCATTCCGATCCGAATAAACGCATACATACATATTGTGCTAAAATTTTCCAGCTTTATAATAATAATTAAAAAAAAAAAACTATTACCAAAGCTAATCTCCTTTCAAAATGTTCGCTATTATATTAACGGTTGTGCTTTTGTCTACTAATCGTCCGAAGAGTCTTACAAAATTGTTAAGGCGTACTTTTAGATTTTTGAGTTACGATGGTCCACATATTTCCTACAACTTACTTTTAAGTATTTTCTATAGCAGTCTACATTTTTCTTCTATTTTCATTATACGGTTCGAATATTTCAGTTTTATCGAAGCTAACGGAGTCGAAATTATTTCTCGAAGAATTAATAATATACTCCATCTGTATCATAATAAAACAATCGCATCAGTTAAGGAATTCAGATATTTAGGTTCGCTGTCATTGACGGCGGATGATCGAAATGTAAAGGAAATCAGGTCTAAGCGTATTACAATGGTGACACAATCGTTTCATTAAGAATAGCTACCAAGATCGAAGTAAATCGATACTACGTGATGTCAGTTATAAAGTACGCATCGGATAAACATTGAAAACATTGAACGGCTAAACGCATTCGAAATGTGGATATTACGAAGAGTGTGGCGAAAACCGCGAACAACGAAAATAACGAATACGGATATACTTCAACAAAGAGGTATCAAAATGACATATACAGCGAGCAGTAAAAGAAACTCTGCAGGACGCAAGATCCGGGAAGAAGGAATATGCTTTCTTAGAAAAATTTAAGGAAAATACCGCCAACGGGACGAATAAGAATGGAAATGATAACAACAGGATTGATTCGGGAAAGTACAACTGTATAGACGCTGCCGTAACATCATATGGGCGCTAGTAATAATATCGAAAAAAACATCCGCATTGTGTCGTGACAGCAAAGCGATTACAATCAGTCCTCCTCAGTGTGTATGTGTGCCTATCTACGCTAACGCCATATTATGATTGGCTTGCACGCTCACTGTACAACAAACTATATATATAGGTAAGTAGTCGCCTACCTCCGATACGGAGACACGTATCATCGAAAATGTCATTATCGACGATAAATGAAACTTTCTGCACAGGAAAAGATATCCCATAGCACAGCCCTTAACGATAAAAATGAAAGCAGAAAAATAAATCGCCGTAATAAATAGAATCCGGTCTAATGGAAAATGAAAGAAAAGCCAAAGATAGGAGGGGGCGAAGATTCATATACCGTTTCCGGTTACAAATTACTTACGTAGTAATTTCGTCGACCAAATAACATAAAAAAAGGAACAAAAATCCGAAAGAATTTGATGACAACGAAATCTATAGTCGAAATATATAAATTCGATTTCATCGTCTCAATCAAGAACATTTAGCAGCAACCAACCTAAAACCTCGAACCGCAATTTCCGAAAAAAACACAACTTACAAATCCCGGATCGCGTTATTATTTCGTAACGCTTTAAAATGATTTTTCTTTTTTTGCAACGGGGCGAGGAAAACAAAATAAAAACAGAGAAGTGAAATATCGAACTACTTCGTTCAATTTTTTCTAGTCGAGTCTGACTCCATTAAAGTTTCAATTCTTCCTTCGTGGAATACTTTTTCCACGTCTTAAAAACAATATGAAACGTAATGAACCACTTCTGCCGGTAATAAATCTGTACTAGACGATGTTATGACCACCCTTATTCGATATTATTTCGCATTACGGTTTTGTGTTTTTTTATTATTATTATTAAAGATTAGCTTTCGGCGAGCAAAATATTTTTATTTTTGTTTAGACTTTTATTACTGGACTTCGGCGGTGGTTTATCGATCGAACGCATCTATTAAATACGTTAACTTACGCTATTTACTATATAGAGAAATTATATATATATATATGTTGAAATATAAACAAAAAGTGATTTTGGTAAAAAAACGAGAAAATATATGACGAGAGGAAACATTAAAAGCTGCTATCGACGGTAAAATAAACGAGAATTCGGGTATTATTTAGAGAAAGTAAGTAGGGTGTATTAAAATAGGAAAAGAAATATGTAAGGAAATCAACCGGTTGTAAAACCTGACAGATTGACGATCGACATCGGCTAACATCGAGTGGATGAAGCAGAATGTAGAAGGAAAAATATTTAAAATAACGAATACGAAAGCCGATTACTACCGTCTAATCTGCGTATTTTTACGATAAACTACGTTTAATCGGAGTATCAAGTTTACAAAACTAAGCTATAAATGATATTTCGGGCTGGATAGATTTAAACTTGCAGGCACACCGTAAGAAACTGAACACAATGCGTCCTAATATTCTTTATGAGCAGTTTTGATAATAGTAAGTAGATCGATACCGAGAGCGTATAAAATGAGTTAAAAATCAAAGAAGAACTGCAGTGGAGTCAGCAAGGGAGTTACGGCCAGAAATAACTCAACCGCTATACATTGTATAACTAAACTAAAATATTATATATATATATATATTCTAATTGGAGGAGAAGGAATATTTGGTTAAAAATAAGACGATAAACAATATACAAAGGGGCTTCGAAATACCAAATCTGTTTTTTTTTTTCATCAATCATTCGATATATTACACCACAAATACATATAAACATCATCATTATAATGCTTACTGATAGAACTCCAAAAAACAAAAAAAAAACCATTATATTTGGTAAATAATTAACGATAACGAGCGAAATAAAAAAAGTGAAAAATAAAAATTGAACACACATCTAAAAAATATAACATAAATAAAAAAAAATGAAAACCTCGAAAAAATACACGCAAAAATATTTTTAAAAAAATGAATCGAAAGACATCAGCAGTTTAATCTTGTCTAGTAGAGTCTTATATGCTATACTTTACCGAATGCATACTGTATGCACAAAAATTATATAGAGCAGAACTATAACTAAGTGTCTATAGGTCAGCTGTTTTGTTGATTTCTTTATATACGTGCTATCCCTTAATAGTAGTTTGTACGTTTTCTTGGTCACAAAGCATATGTTGTAGAAGTTTCTTAGTTTTTTTTACATTTCATTGTATTAACATTCCGTACATTTTTCGTACATTGATATGTATGGTTTGGTATGTCTATATTGTTGTCATTTTGTACGTTAAATTAAGCCAGGTTTTTGTTCAATTAAAATACTTGTATTCGAACAAATATTCGATATTGAAAATATGTATGTTATTTACTTGAAGAGTCAGATTAATTAAATATAGTGGACAAGGCTGTTTAGTCATTACGTGACATGTATTCACCATATACTGTGACCTAGCTCACCAAGGCAGCTTTTATTTCATCTTGGATAATCTAAGCATATATATATTTTTAAGCGCTACCCTGTAATCTCTTTCATTTCTAGGTTGAAATGTGGATGCTAGCAACTTTTCTTTCCTTAGCAATTCAGGGATTTAGTTATAATTCCTACTTGCTGTCCAGTTATTATTTTATAAGCGTAGTATTCCATTTTATTTTCTGTTCAATCGCTGTTAACATTTTAAAGACATTATTAATTCTATACAAGAATCGACTACTTCAACGTTGTTTTATATATTTTGTTTTGCACGATTTGTACCCATAACCTATTTTTGGTTTTTATTTCTGGAGATTGGACAACAACAGTTTTCTATATGTATTTTATGTTTATTTAGCAGGTTTGTCAATCGTGTAACTACCGAACCTCCTTTGGTTATTTCGATGTTATCGTCGTTATTTTTATAGGCGGATAAGTATGAACTTGCATAGATCCTTTTACATTAATTACAACTCTTTCAAAAAAAAAAAAAAAGGAAAAAGTTGATCCGCGATGTAGTATTTACATCGATAACCATCAGATCCTGCACAAGAATTCAACACTCATTATATGTTAATGTCCATTTACTATGAGAGCATGGGGCGAGGTAGAAAGCGGAACAAATCTGACTCTTAAAACCATTCAAATTTGATAGCTGTTGAAGATAAATTTGCAACTCGATCTCTACAGCAAATTACTACTGTCCACTAGTCGATTATTAAAACCAACTGGATACTAACCAAATAATGGTCACTCGGCATAATCGAAACAAAATTACGCATACAATTACAAATAATGGTTGGTATCAGATAAGGATCTGCATACAGATTTGAATCTGAAATTGGCAGACGAGGTCAACTGTGTGACTTCGCCACCAATCACATAACCATATCTGCGTCTGAATATTAGAGCGATCGGTTTTCTTAATACATTTGAATATTAGTTTAAGACTGTATATTTATACTTTTCTTTTTTAAAATTGTATAGACGCATTTCGATCAATTAGTTGCTAGGATTGTCGACAATCGAGGGTTCGGAACCAACTCGCGACATAAAGGTTTTTTATAAATTTTTCGACCATTACATAACTCATAATTATCACGATGAAGATGGTGGCATCCTACTCCCCGTATAACATCATATGGGCGTGCATATGCCTTTTTTTTTGTACGTAAAAGTAATAATGGCTACGCACAACGTTCAAATGGACAATACGACGAGGATGATATATCAAATATTCCAATTTGCAAATTAGTGCAATTCATTAGATGCACACTCGCGCAAGACTATCGGCGTTAAATAAGTCGAATAAACTGTTGGGGGAAAAACTGACGCAAATACCAAAAACGAATACTACATTGGAATAATTGTTACGTATACATCATGTTAATACTTTTGAAATCTTGAAAAAAAAAAAAAACATATACAAAACATAAAAAACGAGCACACACGAGTATCCGCGTTTCTTATTATATAAATTATACGTTCCAGTTTCTTTAAACTTATTCCCCTCTTAATAAGATTTTATTTGCCTATTAAAAGAGCCCTCTTATGTACCTAACAATCGAACAACTTAAACCCAGGAAAAAAATGATATTCTATTTGGATCGTCCTTTGTAATTGTAAGCAAAAACCCGCGACGTCATAATAATGATAATAATCTAACAAAGAAGAAGATGCTCGCTCAATTCTGTAATAATTCCGTCGAAGTTGATTATTACTAACCCTTTCATCGCCGTACCAATTAAATACGCTCGGAGGATTTCCAGAAGGATATAATGCGAACTGCCGTTAATATTATAAAACCCTCCACTTTCAACAGGACGTCGAAGTTCATATATATATATATTAATCTGGAAAAAGATAGACATCGGGACGGCTACTAGAGGAAAAAGAACACGTGTATAACTACAACTGACAACAAGAGACTGAAGATGAATTGTCGCGTTCAGCAATCATCCACATTAATTAGCGCGAGAGATTATTATTGTCGTCCTTACGATCGGACACGGTAGGGCAATATAGAATTCAGGTTCGACATCGTCAGCTAGAAATCTGTCCCGTTAAACAAGCCTTTAACATAATAAAGATGTAGCCAAGCGTCATAATTAAACCGTCATCCCAAGTTTCGTATCCTTTAGTAGGACGATATGACGGTGGTAATCTCTGTCTTCCTTTCGTAACTATAGAAAGCCAATTCTTCGATTACATCGACCGCAGAAATTCCCTTTATCTTCGATAATTAATAATAGGCAGGTAGTATTCGATGTTACGCTACGGACGACTTGCATCAATCCGATTAAAAATCAGTCCTCCTGCATGTAATATGTCAGATTATTACGGTATTTAGCCGTACAAAAGACAAAAAACAACTTTTATCTGTTCGATACGTTTTAAATTAAACACACGCCAGTAACGTTAATAACTATAACGAATAATTTCTAAAATACTATTATAATTCTATTAAAATAAATCTCTTATTTAAATAAGTAAAATAACGTCAATAATCATTAAATATATCTGGTACCGGAACTACCTTAGATAGCTTATAAGATTAATTAATTAATGTGACAAAGGAAAAATGTGTAATTATTGCAACGCAGGAAACCGCAAACAAAATAAGCATAATATTAGATAACGCTAAAACTAACAATTAAATATGAAAATAATTAATATAATATCGTAATAACAATTAAAACAATATTAATAAGCGAATGACCGGCTGTTTAAGATCAACGCCTTTATCAAAATTATAATGAACTTGCTGGCATAGCACCACCAGAAATTAGAAGACACGTGGCAGCGAAGAAGGAAAGATGGAAGACAATTCATGATGAGCGCCACCCATTATACTGTTATACAGGAGTAGCCAACAGCCGATTAAAATTCAGACGCAGCTTCCTTGGAACAGTGGAGGAACTAAAAAATACAGACCACGCAGAAAGACCCCAAATGTGGAAAGCTGACAACAACCAGACAGCAGGTTGTCACCTGAATTATTCATCCTGGAGAACACTAAATAGATTAGTGGTACCGCGCGGACGAAATACAATCTATTTAAATGGGGTTTGGCAGAAGATGATCAATGTCAATGTGGTGAAAGGCAAGATGGGAACCATTTATTCAATTGTAAATTAATTGAAGATCCATCAAAACTTTATAGTGATATCGGAGAAGACACATTAAAATTTATAGATTATTGGAAAAATATTGGTAGATAAATCGACCGGATACGCGAAAAAAAAAACGTGTCACAATAAATTAAGTTTAATACGCCTATGTACTCATATTTTGTTAAACATTAGTTGCCCGTAATCGTAATTACCCATTAATGAAATAAACTCATTATCATGTATACGTCAATCATCCAAAAAATTTAAGCAATATTTTAAGAATGTATTTTTTAATACGAGGTAATTTCGGAATATTAGGCGTTTAATATATTCTAGTGTACACGTCTAAGGCACCTGTTCCAAACGAGCTGCAATTTATCATAATTAACATTCGATATGGAACACCAAACAAGGGAAGCGTAAGTAAATAACAAAAATACTAGTGTTTTATCATTAAGTGTCGTCTCCGTATCAGAGGTAGGCGAGTACTTACCTATACATATTTTGTTGTACAATGTAAGCAACGTGCAAGGCAATCATATGGCGTTAGTACGGACGCACACAGACTCCGGAGAGAACTGATTATAATTGCTTTGTTGTCAGGACACAATCCAGCCCCCGGTCGTGTTTTTGTAGTGTACTACTATATAGTTACTAGCGTGCATGTGGTGTTGGCGTGGTGATTTGCCATTACCTTCCACGTGATAATATTAGGATTATTCATATTTAATTGTTTATATTTTATTATGATAATTTTTGCATCGTCGATTCTATTCGAACTTAATACCTTCCGTATTAAGTTCAGTAAATTGTTACACATGCGGCATGTCGATATATTTGGGAATCTGTAAGTATATAGAAGTCCGTGTTCTAACCGTTAGGCTATTCCGACGATTTAGTGTTTTATAAATAATAAAAATTTACGACTCTTATTAGTTCAGAATCTTCGTATAAAAAGGAATATAAACTTTCTAAATGATAAACCCCGCACACAGAGCTAATTTTTTTCCCCTCAGTTATTATAGCAAGCGGGACTACTCGCAAAAAATCTAAATTGATTTTCCGCTTACTGTCAAAAATGTTCAATATCGCCGTAAAAAGTTGGTATTTGTATCATTTATATAGATCGATATAATCGTCCTAAACAACATTTATAAGTCATCACCATCATTTAAATATGCGATCGAGGCTATTACAATCCATTCTTCGTCCAATACTTCAAGAAAAATTAAATTTCTTCGTTGATTACAATCAAATTGACGTTATTTTTGAATTTCGCTACATTCCCACACTGACCGTTTTGAGTCATCCTATCACCGATGCAAGTTACATATTGTACATGCTATTTCAAGTTTCCATAAGTTATAGTTTAGATTGTTGCCAAGCATAATTATTTTCTTTTTACAGAAATTATATTTTGTATCTAAATACCTTTCATTACAAAGAATCCTTAATTTCCTATACAAAAACAATATAAAATTTCCTATTACATAATTAGTTTTTTAAGATCCCCATCTGGATACTGACATACAATATAACCTTCTCCTACGCCCTACCAACAACGTATTATATTTTCATTACTAGTGTGCTGACTGCATACCAGTGTACACTGATGGTGCAAATTAAACCACGTTATAGGGTATCCGGTATTTATTAGGACACATCTACCTAGCTAAATCCTACCCGAAGAAAGTTCTTGTAATTACAGACGCAATTGCTTCTCTTCATTCCCAGTTCGCAACCCAAAGACCCATTACTTAATGAGAGTCAACAAAGCGTTGTTAATATCATAGGCTATTTGAGAGTGACTTACAGATTCCGAAATATATCGAGATGTTTGGCAAGAAAAAGATGGACATGCCGCACGTGTAACAATTTATGAACAAAAAAAAACTATTTCACTAAAAATCCAAGCCGAATAATGGTCTTCTGAACAATTTTTTTTTTTTAAATCAATAAAATCATCAACTAAGTCACAATACTAGTATGACTCGGAACAATTTTGGGATAACTGTCTAAGAATTGGACACATTTCATTGTCCCATGTTTACGTCTTCCACAGGACTTCACCTTCCCACAACCTGTCTTTTCTGTTTTTCATGTTATCTTTCAGTTCACCATATACTTTTATTATGTATCTAATTTATAACATCCCGCTCGTCTCTCGACATAAATCATTCTTTACAAAAGATTATCGCCAACATCTTTTCAGTAGTTGGCCAAACTCTGCTTTTAAAATCGACAACGAGGAAATCACTCGAGCAGATTCAGTACGTTACCTTGATATAATTACTTCGACTACACATGACACAGACTACAAAGCTATCGCTATTCTTGCAAAATTGCTAGATCCATTATTAGGGTAGAAGTCGGTTTTAAATTTAGCGACTAAATGGACCATGTACATTTTAATGAACAATAGGGCTGTATGGAAGTAGCTGTAAAAGTAATCTTCTCCTCGAAGAAAATGCAACAACAGTCGTACTATCACGTTCGCTCCAGTTTACGCCTCCAATCTGACATTACATGATGATCTCAAGATTCTATATGTCAGTGACATACACACTCCACAGTCCAATAGATTATTTGACAAGTTCGGAAACAGCAACAACCCCATCATCCGCAGGATGCACACAAGTCTTCTACACAATCCGCCAAAGCGCCTGAAAAAAAAAACGATGTCGTGATGCTATTCCGATCACCTAATGGACTCTAGCTTTCCCTTTCTTTCTTCAGACGTTAGCGTGTCTTTTTATTAACTACTGTACTTGATCATTTCTATTTCTATTATCCTTCTCAATTTTATTCCCATCATATTACTTCATTTTCTTTTCTGACAATCTTATACTTCAATGGAGGCTTAGATTAACACATATTCTCTTGTCCGTGATCAGCGCTGTTTGCAGCACTTAATGCTTGTACGATGTAAAATATTACCCCGTCACAAGATATATGACATTGTTTACGAAACCAGCAATACAGAACAATTGTTTTTTAAACAGATATCTGTTAAGTACTGCAAATGTCAGATGTCGACTACTTCATCGAAAATTTAAAAAAAAAAGCAGCTTAAAATAAACGATAAAAAATAGTACACTAGTTCGAGGAAATTGTAAAATTTCATAAATCTGTTATCAACCTTCCGATTGCCGTTATAAATAAACTGATAGCAAAATAAAACAGAAAATAGAAATGGCGTTTTTATCCTGAAAAAAAAATCTGTTTCTCTCGAATAGAAACACTGACCATCTTTTTTAGAAAGCAAACTATAAACGAAGAGAAAATAGTAAATAGCCATAACGGAACGATAAATATGCAAACGAATATATAAAACGACAGAAGAAAGGGTCCCCAATTTCTATTCCACTTCCGTAAAAGAAAACGGAACATTATCGTTATTACTATTATTATTATGTACAGGTGATACCAGTATACCGGATTATGGTCAAGTCCAATATCCGCTACTTAAGTTCAATTGACGAGATGAAATCGTAAAAGCCACACCAGTCAGCCGCAGCTCGCAGCTGTGTACACCAATCGGTTGTAGGCGTATTTTACATTTCCTTTCACGAATAATAAAAGAAAATCCATTCGCAAAGCCCCAAGTAAAATAACCTTCATAATTTACTAATAATAACGCCTAACATCAAATTTCATATCGGACCATTTGCCGCAAAATCGTAAAAGCCAAAAAATTTTGCATTACTTATATGTTTATTCCGAGCACTTTTTTGAATTCTTTCGTAGTAGATATAGTGCTAAACCGTTCTTTTTAGAGATCATATCAAAATCGTTTATTCACTAAGTTGAAAAAACTCTTTTTAATGATTCATTCATTCATTACTCAGTAATACGGACTTGGTTAATTATGTTGCAACGGCTACGAAAAAATTTAACACCATGAAAAATTATTGCATAAAAAATGACACGATACAATTTCGTTGACCAAAATATAAATCAGTTCCAAAGTCGCAAAATTAAAAATAGAAACATACAATAAAAGTATAAAATCAAAAACATGTGTTCATTAAATGTATACATATCACAACACCAACAAATGGCATTTGAATAACATTTAACAAAAAAATTAATAACTTATCAAATTTAAAATTAAAATATATAAGCAGACATATTTCATATATCAAAAATATAAATAGAAACAATTATTATCAATTAATTTAAGACTATTAACAAATCGACCAATTACTGATATATTAGATAAAAGCTTGCAAAGGAAACAAATGAGAAATCAAGGATTTATCGCAAAATGTACTCGAGGCAACGATGATTAACAGAGCAGGAATCAAAAGGACCGGTATTAATAAATGAACGTTGTTCATTGTATGAGAGTGCTCCGAGAGTTGATTTGCATAGATTTAGTGAATAAGTGGACTAACGATTCATTACGTTTATTCTTCAGTTAATCAGGAAAGAATCACCGTTCACATCACTTATTATTTAACCGATCACATTCCTTTGAACTAGTTCTATTTGTCGATTAGAGAACAGATCGACCATCTCTTCTTTATCGATGAAATATATATATATATATATATATATATATATACATATACATATACATATACTACATATATATATACATATACATATTGTTGAAACAAAAAATACTTATGGCAGCAAAAAACGCTACTTCCAGGCAGAGTAAAATTCATATATAAACAGTGGATGACGCAGGAAATCTTAGATATTATGGATATTAGAAGAAATCTAAAAGATCGTTATGGAAAAGAATATAAAAAGTTAACCAAAATTATAACGAGAAAATGTACAGAAGAAAAGACCAGATGGTATGAAGATAAATGTAGAGAGATTGAAAAACTGGATGAAAGGCATAATCAAAGAGAAATGCACGTTAAAATAAAAGAAAAACATTATTTACGAAATAAACAAAGAAATTATTGTAGACAGCAAAGATATAGAACAACCATAGTTAGAGTATATTAAAGGTTTATACGATGATCAAACGAGGTCCCCGATGAATGATAGCATAAAAATTAAAACAACACCAAGTATATAACAATGGGAATTAGAAAACGCGTTACAGAAGGCCAGAAATAATAAATCACCGGGCGAGGATCAATTGCCTGTAGAAATGATAAAACATTTAACATTTGAATATAAGATCCGGTTATTAAACCTGTTTAACAAAATACACAGAAATGGCATAATACCTGAAGATTTTAAGAAAATAAGAATAGCTCGCAAGTAATTTCGAAACATATGATTTGGGATTTAAAATCAACAGGTAAAGAATGAGATAAGTTATGCAGACGATATCCTTGTTAGCGACAACGGAGAAAGAAATGCAGAAAATGGTCATCAAAATAAATACAGCTGGTTTAAAATATGGAATAACCATAAATTCCAGAAAAACTAAAGTAATACAAATGTTCGCATAAACATAAATAATGATGAAGGAGAGTGCGTATCAAAATTCAGTTCTTATAACAAATGATACTAGGGATCAAAAGAAATCAAAACGAGAATTGGAATGGCGAAACAAGCATTTGATAATTTAAGCGCAATATTCAAGAACATAAAAATGAACCTTAACTTGAAGAAAAGAATATTACATTAGGTCTAGTCTCAGTGTTTAAATATGCCTCCTGAACGTGGATAATTAATGCAAATAGCGAAAAAACGCGCTTGAAATGTGGTGCTATCGTAGGATACTGAAAATATCATGGACGGATCATATTACAAACAAAACAATAATGAGAAGAATTGGAGAAGAAAATAAACTATTAAAAAATATTAAAGAAAGGAAAATAAAATATATTGCTCATAAGATCAGAGAAAGCGGATTATTCATGATTTCCATACAAGGAAAAATACCATCGAAACCAGTAAGAAGACGAAGGCTGGAACTGGTCACTTCGAACGTGACGCCACATGACTTGGTTGAAATTATAAGAAAATCCAGAGATCGGGACATATGAAAGATAGTACGATGTATGCAAACTATTGAACAGGAGATGCGACTAATATGATACATACATACATACATACATATACATATATATCCGTCTGTTATTTCCGCTGACTCGTTTTGCGGGTTAACTCCCCATATACAACGCGCCAATAGAAGCTTCACTTCGAAAATAATTTAAAAGGTTAGCACGATAATTTATCAGTGTTATATATCTAACATTTTTGTATCAAAAGATATTTAAAATATAATACATATAACACGTTATAACATCAACATACAGAATCATTGTATGATAAAACATGTTTAAAGAATACGAAAACAAAAATTATAATTCTTGGTTTTTTTTTTTCATTTGCCAAAAGTTATGAGTACCAATCAATACCAAAATGTTATTAGTGCTTAACATAATTTTCACTATAATTACGAATGAAAATACATACAATTATATTACTTTTAAATATATTTAGGTTAGGTGTTTATATGTACTGTTTAGGTTTTAAGTGTAACATCAATCATAATTCAAACTTATCTATTTATATTTATACTGCCTTTCTGACCATCATAACTTTCGGACGATAAAAAATAATTATCTCCAAAACAGTAATTATTTCGAAGATTTCGTTAAATAATTAGTTTATGCAACAAACATTAGGACTTATTTTTATTTAGTTTGACAGAGGTAATAATTTATGTATCACAAACCAAAATTACAAAAAACTATATACTAACTAGAAGCTTTTTGTCTTTTAAGTCAACACCGAAGAATTAAAATTTTAACACCAACCCGATCTGTAGTGAACTAATTTTTAATGTTTGTACTTCATCAAGATAATAAGTTAAAATTTCTCTTCAGTTCTTCCTCAAACGCATCGTAAACTATACAACTGTCACTTCTAGTAATATGTATTGAATGTTTTGCATACAACATTCATGAATTTTCAGTTACTAAAGTAAGGAGAGGGGCAAGAATTAACATGTTTGCATTACGAGCAATTCAGAAAATTTTAGCATCAAACTGAAGTTATGGCAAATAAGGTTACGAAAACGTAAAGGACAAATTAAATCTTAGGTTTAAATGTAAAAATCGTAGAATATTCTTACAATTAAAATATATAATAATAAATTAGATTCAAAAAACAATTACCAAATAATTCACATAACAACCCGATATCAATAATACAATTCTTAAATGCTCGTCGAATTCTATAAAAAAATTAGAATATCAATTCAACGATTAGAAAATCAATTGCATCTGTTAACAACATGCATAAGGGAAACATGAACAAAATTTAAACTGGCACGGAATGTAGTGATTTCGAATTACAAGGAATACAAAATTAGTTCAAATCATTAAATTTTATAAGGTAAAGGGCCACAAAGTTTTATGGTCTTTTAACTCACAAAATGTGATTTTAACATTTTTTTAAAATCATATAAATTTCCACAAACCAACAGTTTATTTTACGCAGATATCAAATATGAATAATAAACTCTCAAAAAACAAATTATACGTTGTACAAATAATTATAAATTACGATGACTTTATAACCATCTTATGAAACCCTCCAACGCGATTTAATTTTATATATATAAACGTGATTAGTTAATTTAAGTAAAAGTAAACAACTAGATTCAAATTAAGCGTTTATTAAAAAACGATTGACAAAATAGACGACTTAATTGAATATTGATGACGTCATTATGCATCAGACGACCCCTCGTTCTTCGCGGTTTTTACAATTTGAGTTTAGTTCGTCTCCAGTGACGACGTTTAGCATTGTATCTGTCACAAACAAATAAAATAGCCCAATGACTCTAAGTGAATAAAATGTAGAATAATGTTTAAAAAATTAGTTCTTTCATTTTAACAAATTTTAAATAATTATTTTGAATTGTCAACTTTAATTTTTAATAAATAACTACACTTTCTACCCAAACAGTTACCATATTAAACACCAATTCGTATCTTAAGTAACAGCTATAGATTAAATCACATATGCGCAATATGTCACTAACAGTTTAAAATACGCAAAATTAAACTGAAAACGAACAAGTACCGCAAACTGTTTAAAATATTTCAAAATACAATGCACCAATAGAAAACTAAGGAAACGTTTATCGTTGTTGCAAAAATACGTATCTTTGAATAAACATTTACAAAGATAATCCTGGCCATTTAACAAAAAAAAAGAGTTTTAGTTCCAGAGAATTCTATTTATAAAATTTTAAGTAAAAGTACATAAATTCCCCACCCTGGCGGGATTGCAATTTATACGACCATAGTGTACTTTATGAAAATTATTAAAAAGTTTAAAGGTAAAAATACTTGAGAGATTTGCAAACAATTGTTTCACTTCGTAAAAATCGATTTTAAAATTAATTACATCCTTTCAAAATTTTATTTATTTACATGTAGCGGTCAGCTTCCGACTTTAACGGTTGGTTCGGTTAAATTACATTCAGTTAGTTTTGTTTCGACTAGTTAGAAGTACGATTACGGGAAAAAACGAGAATAGTTAACCGGGTGATTGATAAATTGAAATTTACATTAAGATCTGGTTTTTAAAAAATTTGGTTTTCTTGAAAAATTGCAGTTTCAGTAAAAAAAATTCACTACTGGTAATTTTTATCAAAATGTGATGTTTGAAAAAAATCGCTAACTTTGAATATGGTCGTCTCAACTGATAGTCTCCCAGCATTTATTATTATAAAGACTACTAGCAATAATCAATAAATTATGATACATCAACGCTTTTAAATACAAAAATTACTGAATTAACATATTTTTAAAAATATATATACTTAATGTCATTCAAAAAATTCTATTTTATACACTGTCCTGTACTAATTTTAAACATGCATATACTACGTTTTGATCACTACTAAAATTATATCTGTAAATCAACAGAATTAATAACTATTTTAATAAACCAAATTAAAATAAACAATTATAGTAAATATAAGTTATAGACATTAGTAACTAAAGTAAAACGATATTCGCATCTAATTAAAATACTCCTTATAATTTAGAGCTACCAAAAATACAACCCAAACTTCATTAAATACGTAAACTCATATCCATAGTTATTAAATAAAAATGGTCACTTACATTATACAAATGAGTATATAATTCAAACAAATATTAAAGTGTTAGAACCACAAAAAACGATATATATTTATAAAACACGTAACATAAGTATATGAACATATGTAGGCTCTTAAATATATATATATTTTTTAAATTTGATGGTTTTCTTTCAAATAGTGTCAAATCATGAAAATAACTTATAAATCTATTACCTGATAGTATTTCCAGTTCTCATCCTTATCCATTGAGGTATTGGCCTATTCTGTTTTAACTTTTTCGCCAACTTTTGCTTTATTTTAAAAGTTTTATGTGATGCCTACAGAAAAATATTCATTGTACAAACATGATAAAGTTATTAAACTTCTAAAACAAACTATACATTAAAATTAAAAATAACCAAAAGACATTTTTATATAATAAATAAAAATGTATGTTATTAACACTTACCATAATGTTCTAAAACGACAAATAACTTATTAAAATATAGAAAATCAAAATATTTTTACACAACGTGTGATAATTAAAATTCTTTAACGTCAATAACTACTAAGTAGGCAGCATTGAAATCGCTACACGTTTGGTTTTCATTAAACCTCAAAAATTTAAATCAAATTTTAAAAAATATATTTTTTAAACTATAAAGTATCTATTTAATAAATTAAAATACTAATTACTTCATATTTTATTTTTTGATAAAGATAAATGCAAAATATAATCCTTCCGATGCACGGGTGCTGTAAAGTTACATAAATAGACGGGTTGAATTTATTGCATTGAAAATACTTATTTCTGTTTGTAAAATTATTATTTTTTGTTTTAATTTTTTCGAAAAATAATTATATAACCTTTTCCTTTTTCATCAATATCAAAAAATTTATAATGAACTATTTTAAATATTTTCATTAGTAAAAAAACATACATACAGCATAATTTATATAAGTCGCAAAATACCAAATAAATATACAGTATTACCTAATTTAAATAAAACCACACGTTGTTTATAAGGCATGTTTATTATGAACCAAAAAAACATTAAAACGTTAAACTTTACTTTAATAACCGCTTAACAGAGACATAAAATTTTAGCCGTTATTTTTTCCACACATTTTTCACACAAATTTATATGACCCATACAAAACCAATTATTTAAATAATCTGCGGTTAATTCATTCTGTTTGTTGATTGACGGTCTATTATATAACAAATGAATTTATAGATGCTACGTTTAAAAGGCCATAAAACACAACAATAGGCCAACGTTTCGTATGTCTTGTAACATCATATAAACTTGAGTGATGATCGACACTCGACAGTATCAACGTCGCCTTTAGTTAAATTATAAAACGTTATATTACCGGTTTTCGTTGATTTCCAGTGGTCTCGTCAACCTTACTATCATTGTGCATAGATGACAACACTAAAACACACTTTCCTTTTCTAGGTATATAAGATGTTAATGTTTGTTAAATACAACAGGCCAATTAATGCCTTTATTTCAGTGGAATCAGTTAATTTTACATCATATTTATTTTTGAAATTTTCAGCCATCATCTGTATGTATATATTAGTGTTCGACACAATCATGTGAATGATATCTTGATTAAAACATAGCTTCCAACAATCGTAGGCTTCAGTTATATTTTTTTTGCCTCCCCTTCAACACCTAGAAAACAGGAAACTAAATTACAAACGTTTAATTTACTAGGTTCTTTATAATAATTATTTGAGTTACCAGTTGGCATATTTTCAACTACGGAATTAACCATATTTTCTTCGTCTTCCTGTTCTGATTCTGTTTCGTGTTCCAAAAGTTCCACAAATTTAGGATCATCATCACTATCTAATTCGCTTAACTCGCCATCTGTAGGTTCTTCTAGTAATTTATGAATTGCAGCAATTCCCTTTTCATAATCATCCATATTTTCTTTCACAATATCACAAAAGAAACCAGTGAAATTGAAAAACAGAAATGATCAATGATACAGGGGAAAAATAAACAAAAAACATAGTGATGAATATATACGAGGAATAAACTTATTAAGGAACGATCAAGGTAAACGCGATATGATTAAAACAGGAGTAGGAAGGTGCGGATATTTAAGGCATAAATGAAAAATAATCGACACAGATATTTATGAATACATAAATCTGAAAGAGACATTAATAACATAACGAAGGACTGTCCTGTACCCCCCACACACACACACACATTGACCTAATAAAATAGATATAAATTATTATTCAAGATCTTAGAAAGAATTATTGTCCGATTTTTTGGTAACAACGTTGATCGCAATATTGTATTGATAACATAAATCGTTGATATTTCTTTACCCTAGAAATGTGAATTAAATTAATGGAGCTGGTAAAGAAACTCAACAATTTAAATGCTTCTATGGGTAATCACGGTCTGCCAATAGGATTGGTCCCCATGGCAGGCTGTAAAGACCAAACCCCACCCTCGATTAGGTGTAATCAGACTCTTAAAGAATTAAAAAAGTTTTCAGCCGGTAATATCTATAAAGCAGAAAAGAACATTTACCTTTGTTGTTTAAATGTAAGAACATTAAAAAGTGAAGAAAAGTTATTGGAATTAGAAAATGCATTAAACGATATAAAATGGCATGTGATTGGTTTAGCTGAAATTAGAAGATCGGAAGAAATTATACTAGAGCGAAATCATGGTAATATTTTGTTTCATTCAAGCAGTATTAACGGGCAAGGAGGAGTAGGTTTTTACGTAAACTATAAGTTGAAAACTGCTATCGAGGAATTTAAAGCAATTAATGAAAGAATAGCGGTGTTAAACTTAAAAATTAATAACAATGCAATCAAGCTAGTCCAGTGTTATGCGCCTACAGCTGCTGCGAGTCAGGAAGAAAAAGACGTCTTTTATAACTTATTACAAATAATTATGGAAGAAAACGATCACGATAAAACAATAGTAGTAATGGGTGATTTCAATGGTAGATTGGGTAACCGGCAACATGGAGAAGAATTGATCATAGGAGATTTCACTGCTGGAGATAGGAATGAGGATGGCCAACGTTTGGTAGAATTTTCGCTAGAAAATAATTTAAGAATATCCAATTCACTCACCAGAATTAAACCAGCTAGAAAATGGACTTGGCGATCTCCTAAAGGTCAAACATTTGAATTAGATTATATTCTAATAAATTATAAAGTTAATTTTTGTAAGTTTGAAATTATTAACAGTTTAAAATTTGATTCAGATCACCGTCTATTGAGAATCAAAATACAGTTACTCAATGGTTTCATTCGAAGAACACCTCCTAAAGCGTTACGACCTGTATTGCATGATTCAAATATAATAATTAAATACAGAGAAATTTTAGACAAAGAATTATTATTGGTTAAAATGAAGGAAGATATTCATGAATGGTATAGTACACTGGTAATTTTAATGACAAATGCTTATAGTAAGGCAATTCAGGGTTATCAAAATAAAACTAAGAGAACCAAACTATCAGGTTCAACAATAAATATATTAGAACGAAGGGAAGAACTGAAAAAACGTTTAAAAATATACAATACGAATATAATCGAGTACTGTGAGATAAAGAAATTAGCCAGAAAACGAATTAGGGAAGATATCAGAACACATTTTGAAAAGGTTTTAGAAGAATTTTTACCATCTTGTGCTATGAAAAAAGTACAAAGGAAATTATTAGACGGGAAAAAGTGGATAATAGGAATACAAGATAAAAAAGAAATAATAGTTAATAGAAGCAAAATTATCGAGTTAGCTGCAGAATATTATGAAGATCTATATAAAGATGATGAATTAGATAGTACCATTTATGATCACGTAGAGGCTGATATGGTTCCTAAAGTTCTTGACAGTGAAATAACTGCGGTAATTAAAGAATGGAAGAAAGGAAAAGCTTGCGGATTCGATCGAATCTACGCTGAACATTTAATGGGAGCGCCGGATTGTTTCATAAGAATTTGTGCAGAATTTTTCGATAAAATATTCGAGTTAGAAAAATTTCCTGGAGAAATGGCTATATCCAGTATTATATTACTGCACAAAAAAGGATCTCGTAGTAATTTAGATAATTATCGACCGATAAGTTTGATTCCTGTTATGTGCAAATTGTTTATGAAGGTCTTAGAAAGACGCGTACATAAAGTACTAGACGAATACCAGCCGCAAGCACAAGCTGGATTTAGAAGCGGGTTCTCAACTATAGATAATATTCATATAGTTAATCAGGTTATAGAAAAATGTCGAGAATATAATTTGAAGCTATATATTGTCCTTATAGATTTCAGTAAAGCTTTCGATAGGATTAAACACAGTGCGTTGTTCGATGCTTTACATCATGCAGGCGTGGAAACAAAGTATATAAATTTAATTAAGGAAATATACAAATTAAGTATGGCTTACATTTCACTAGAAGAAGATAGTAGAATATTTAATCAATCCAGAGGAACAAAACAAGGCGATCCAATTTCTCCGGCACTTTTCAACACGGTACTTGAATTTGCTATAAGGAAATCAAATTTGGAAACTAAAGGAATAAATATAAATGGACAATATTTATCTAATCTTAGATTTGCAGACGACATAATTTTATTTGCGGGATCTGCAAACGAACTTTCCATAATGTTAGAAGAACTCTACCGTAATTGTAGAAATGTAGGTTTAATTATAAACAATAGCAAAACTAAGCTTCTTACTAATAGTACACCAGAAATTATTTGCCTAAATGGAGAAAAACTGGAATACATGCAGGAAGCAATCTATTTGGGTCAGTGTTTATCATTCAATGATTGGATGGATAAAGAACTAACAAGAAGAATTGCCGCAGCATGGAAAAAATTTTGGTGTTTAAAAGGAATTTTAAAAAATAGAAGCTGGAAAATTAACCTACAAGCAAAAGTTAACGTTCTGGAAAAATGCGTCGTACCAGTTTTGTTATACGGTTGTCAAACGTGGTCTATGAAAGCAGCACATATTGACAAAATCAGTCGTGTACAGAGAGCAATGGAGAGATCTATCCTTGGAATTCGAAGATTGGACCGAATTCGTTCGGAAACTATTAGGTATAAAACTAAAATGAAGGACATTGCGAAGTTAGCAGTCAGCCTGAAATGGAACTGGGCCGGTCACATGATACGTCGGGATGGTTTGGCCGCAGATGCAACCAGGTGGATTCCATATTACAACAAACGAAGTGTAGGCAGACAACCGTTACGGTGGGCAGATGACTTCAGACGGCGGATGGGTTCTACTTGGTTGCGATTAAGCTCCGATAGAGCGGAATGGAAGAAAATGTGTCAATTATATGGTGTCCTTAATCATGGTTAATTGTATGGGTATATGGTATTTTTGTTATGTGTTTCATCATTTTATTAATAGTTTCATGGGTGGGAGGCCTTCGGCCAATAATTGGCGAAATATAGGCTTATTTATTTATTTATTTATTTATTTATTTATTTATGGGTAATCAACTAAAACTCAAGAACTTTCCAATTATTTTACGAAATTTCTATATTTTTGTTTGCACCTATTCTGTGAATCTTACGTTTTTTTAAATGATGTGAGTAACCAATATAAGTTTATAGTCTGAACAATCCACTTAAACTGACCAAAGGGTGAAAACTGGGCCAAAAAATAAAAAAAAATAAAAAATAAAGAAAAAATGTCTAATGAAAAGTAAACATGATCATAAAATATCAATTATAACTTAGGTATTTGTTCTTTTCATCATATAAATTGTACTGAATTTAGTTCGTGATATATTCAGAATTCTTTTATTACCACTACGACACACCCTTTTTTAATATTTTCATTATTAACAAACTACATTCAACGATATATATATATTTTTTTTCCAAATAAACCAATTAATTTAATGGTCATATTTAAAATATAAATAATCATACAATCTCAAAACGAATAACATTATCATGAGATAAAAAATTTATTGATAAAGATCAAACATTAAAATTCTTTAATACACTGATATTGATGGTGGGACAGTGATAACTGCGCAGACTCACCTAATTAAAAAATTCATTATTTACAAAATATATTACGGCCATTCAAAAATACACACCCTTTCCGTGTTTTGTTAATTCGATCGTTTATAAATACATCATATCGTTGAATTTATATAAATAGTGTACATCAAACGTATACAGCTGTCACGGTATTTTTGTGTAGTTATTTTTAATCAGACTTTAAAAAATGACATATTTCAAATTATTTATCATCAAAACTTTGCTAATAGCGGATCTCGCATTTTCAATCGGAATTGGTATGAAAATATTTTTTTTCATATAAATTTTTTTATAAACAAATATATGTATAAAGACAAACGTTTAAAAATATAACATTTTAATTAACAACTTACTAATTTACGGTCATAATCAGTGATTTTCCACTTATATGAAAGAACTTTCAATTTCAACAATGCTAACAATATTATTCGTATTTTTTACACAATTTTAAAATGAGAAAATAAACATTCGCATTATTTCTATAATCTTAAATATTCCACATAATAATTAAGAACACAAACTTTATATTATTTAATAAGTCACAAATAAATATATTAATATATTTATATTTATTTCAATACAAAATTTTATAAATCATGAAGAATTTATATGTACAAACACATATGTATAAAGTTGCCTTAGCAGTTAAATACAACCAAATGACTTTACAAAACTAAAGAAATAATAAAGAAAATAACAATAGGAAAAATTAAAGAAAAAACCTATTAGCTGAAAATTCAGCATTAGTGTAATTAAAATTACAATAGTTAAATAAAACTAATAAAACCCTGATAAAAAGCGAATAATTATTCAAATTAAAAATACGAATAAATTTTAAAAAATAATAAATTTTAATTAAGAGCGATTAATAATAATATAACTACGCAGTAAATCACCTATATTTTAAATCGGAAAAGTATACCAACAATAAATTAACTATTTAAATAATTCAGTAGGTAATAAGTAAGACGAAAATATACTATATTTTTTTTTAAATACTGTTAACAATATCAATTCCATAACTCACACCTAATCACATATAATATACGTATATATATATATATATATATATATATATATATATATATATATATATATATATATATATATATATATATATATATATAAAATTGTGATTTCAATTAACTCTGTATTTCAAACGACGTTATATATACGAGGTTACACACTATTTTAATTATTCCCACGTCGTCAATAAAAGATACACGTCATTTAGTTCCAGGATACAACCCACCCAGAAGAAATGCGTTTCAAAAACCTATCATATGTGAAAAATTGAAGGTAAATAACTAATAACGTTTTGTTTTTAAATTTCGTAACTATTATTTTTACTACTATCACTTTTATACATATTTTAAAAAATTCGTCGTTGTTTTAAAGATTTAGTTCAATTCTGAATATAAGTGCAAGTCCATTTGAAACGTTAAAAATTGTACAAAACATGGTATGACTGAAAATAAATTTTTAGGTATTATTATTATTGTTATGCAATGTTTACTAACGTAACTGTCGAAAAGCTTCGCGCTGATAAAGAATTTTAAAGTGATTAACTGTGTTTTTATTTTGTTTTATTAATTCGTAAAATCACCACTCTTCAATTTATACATACATACATTATATATATATAATCCGAACTGGTGATTGGGTATTATACCCTTTTCTTTCAGAAGCAAAATTTTTTCCCAGATTTTTGACAATACTGGAAGCAAACTGATCGGTCTGTACGATGTTACCATGCCGGTTTTCCTTGGTTTATTAATCATAATAACCTGAGCTACTTTCCATTGAGTTGGAAACTTTGATAACCTTAATGTTGCATTATATAATGTAGTTATGAATGCAATAACCTTTTTTTTGGAACGTGCTGTAGGATTTCTGCATTAATTAGGTCATATCCAGGAGCTTTTTTCAAGGGCATTTCTTTAATTGCCTTTCTTACTTCCTGTGAAGTTATGGTCTTTAATATATTCATTTTTAACTAGCACAATGAGTGCTTCTTATTTTGTTTCAGGATGGAGTAGGTGTTTTAAAGAAATTTAGAGATTTCTTTATTGCAGTGGTTATTTCTACAGATTACTATAAATTACTGAAAAAAATCTTAAATATACTTATTTTCTGATTCGTATTATTTATATATATATATATATATATATATATATATATATATATATATATATATATATATATGTTGTTTTCGTTGTTTCGCTTATTTCATTATATGTAATAGCGGTTGGAGTTCACGCTATAATTGGCATATAGCTGATATATAACACTGACCCGTTGAGTGTACATGAATATATATTTTTTTAAATTACGTCTTAACATTTCAAAGCAATCCACGCGTCAAGAAAACTAAATATTAACACCCCAATTTTCGGCTTAAACACTTATAATCTTTAATCCTCATCGGTAGAAAACGTTATTAATCGCGTACATATGTAAATCTGAATTTTGATTAACGCAATTTTAATAATTTTTCAATTCCTCGTAAGAAGTACCCCGGTAAAATGCGTTCACATCGTCCATTTACAGAGTAGTCTCCGCTTAGAAAAATTTCGACTTAAAATTCCTACAACTTCGTGAATAGAATTGGCATAGCAGCAATATGAACACTTTTGCAATTTTAACAGGTTTTTTTCTTTTTTCCTTTCGTAATCGTAGCCGAATTTTTCTCCGTACAACGAATAAATTCGTTGATTATAAATAAATTGCCTTTTTGTCAATTACACCGTTCTAATATTTACAGAAGAACAGTTCGCGTCAGAAAAACCGAATAATAACGACGAATGACTCCACCAATCGTCATCGAGTGTCGCATCTCGCGGGCATTTTATCTCACCGGTCAACGTTTGTCGACAAAACGCTGTTTATCAAAGCTTTCCTAGAAAACGGAAATCGATCGATTCTATTGACGGCTCCTTCAACTTTCGGTAAATCGACTAATTTAAACACTTTAAAGAGATTCCTCGAAATCGAACGACCGTTACCTGAAGAGAAAAAAATCAACGATGATCGACCGACCCATTACCGACGTAATAATAATAATAATAATAATGAAAGATTTAATTACCGATTATTCGTCAACAACAATTTAAAAATTACTCGGCAATCCGAAGTTATGAATCAGCATTTCGGTCGATATCCGGTCGTGTACGTAAATTTACGTCGTAAACCGTCAGCCGTAAACGTTTTTTACGGAGCTGTCGAATTTTATAAACGAGCCGTACGAGATAGTTTTAAACAACACGATTATCTATTAACCGCTAGTAGTAGTAGTAGTAGTAGTAGTAGCAGCAGCATCGATAATAAAACGGATCACCACCTTACGCAAAAATGGATACGGTATCCGTATAGCGGTCGGATAACCGATGTAGACGTTATCGACGGTTTAACGTTATTAAGTCGACGTTTGCGTAACTACCATCAGAAAAAAGTCATCGTACTGATCGATTCGTTCGATTATCCGTTAACCGCGATAATGTTGCAAGATACGGCCGATAAACAACTGTTATCGAAAATGACCGAATTCAGCGCTCGTATGATCGAATCGATTACCAGCGATCGGGATAACGTCGCGCGCACGTTGATAACCGCTACGTCTTATACCGTTTGTTCGCGTTTAACGCGGCTGACGACCGGATTAATGTTTTACCGATTTCTCGAACGTCATCCGTTCGTCGACTATTACGGATTAACGCGATCGGACGTAGACGATCTATTCGATCGGTGTCCGTTATTCGACCGATTGAATAAAACCGTTTCTAAACCGGTCGGCCGTTTGAAAAATCAAATCCGTTCTTGGTGTAGCGGTTATAAAACGATCGACGGTCGCGATATTTACACTTTCGAAGGCGTAACGAAATTTTTCCTAACGACTACTAATAAAAAGGATAATACTAACAAAAATAATAGCAAGCGTAACTATCGAGCCGTTAACAAGATGGTTGTAGCTAATGACGAACCGTCTTCCTCCGATATAGATTGTAATAATCATCATAGCGCCGATTCAACCGATAATAGTAATTCGGAAACCGGTATCGAGATGACCGTTAGCGCTGATGAAAATTTGACCGAAAGCGAAGAATCTGATTGGACCGAAAGCAATTATGATTCGACCGAAAGCAATTATGATTCGACCGAAAGTGATTTTAATTGGACTGATTTGCCCGATGGCGATTCGACGGAAAGCTATGACGATAGTTTGACCGAAAACGACTGGACCGAAAGCGACTGGACCGGAAGTGACGAGACTGAAACTGACGGGAGCGGCAGTGATGATGATAATTGGACTGAAAAAAATGAAAATAACTGTGAACGATCGAATAATGATCGTGAGAATAACAAACATAACAGTGACAATAATGATCAGCTACGCGGTATTACTGATCATCAACGGAGTTATGGTCGCAATGGCTTGCAACGACGTTGGCTATTAACTCCGGAAGATGGTATATCTCCCGTTATCGAAAAGAAATTGACGAGCGTATTAAAAATCGACGATATTCGAAGTAAAATGAAACGTTTACTGAAAAATGAACAAATATCGATTACATATCGACGTAATGCTACTGCTAATATTGTCATATTGAAAAATTTATTGTGTAATCCGTTGAAAACGACCACCAATACCGATTACTATTTCTCCTTCCTACTAGAATTAGGATATTTAACGCGAACCGATCAATCGCCGACGAAATCCTCAAATGATCGGATTTATTTAAAAATACCGAATCGACAAGTTAGCAACTTAGTCGGCAGATACGTGGCAAACTATTATCGTAGACGGAAAGTGTAGCATAATTCCGTGAAAGAAATTTTAATAATAATTTATTTTTTCGATCGATACCAACTACTTGCAAATAGCGAAAGACTACACTCCAGATATTGTTGACCTCGTTTCTTTACTTAAGGACTGTCATCTTTAAGTAAATAATAGAAGCACTGAAATTCAGTTCGCCGGAATAATCAAAGCTCTTCCTTCTCAACAAGTGCAATGAATACTCTAAAATTGCAACTGCGGTAGCTTCTATGGCCGATACAAAGAACTCGTGTTTCTTATCGCCACCTATTAACCAGCTAACATTTATCTACAAGAAACTCGACTAAGACTGAACCAAAATATTATTATTGCTTCCTATAATATCGTTAAATCCAATCCTGTTGCTGGTTAACATGCTCATGGTGTTGTTTTTTTTATTATTATTCAAAGTAACACCTTTTTTCCTTTTTTTTTTTAATTATAACAAAATTTAAAAAAAAAAATTAAGTACATTAATAAATATAATAATGTAAACAATTATAAAAAAAATATTAAAAATTAATATATTGGACACCCAAAGTTTTTTTTGTTTTTTTTTATTTCAGATGTACTCAAGAAACAACCCAAAGGCCATGGCTAAAAACTTTAGTGGCCTTATAACGGGTTTTCTATTATGTTGAGTCTTTCATCATCATTGTACACCCTAACATATATAAATATAAAAATAAAGATAAATATATACACATATATATTTATACACGATAATTTTCTGATAATTATAATAACGTGTGAAATATTTAAAACGAAATAACATAATACCGACATTTATCTGTAATTACACAAATATCATAACAATCCAGAAACCCAAATACTTTCATAATCCATCACCTCTTGCAGTTGAATTTGGAATTGATTTTTTTTTCTTTAATGTATCATTAACAAGTCGAACAAAATCTTCCCATTTATTAATATCCATTTTGTTGGTAATTCTTTTATTATATTTTTGACAGCGGCGCAATATATGTTCCATATTTCCAACTACTTTACATTGATCACATGTATCCACTTCTGATATTTTAAATCTATTTAGATAATAATTGCAATCGCCATGTTGAGTCGCTTGCGTTATAAAGTAGTTTAAATATGTTTTCTTGTTTTTATTATATCGATTTATATTAGGTATTATTTTATAAGTATATCTTCCATTTTCTACGTTGTCCCATCTCTGTCCTGCCACTTCTTGCATATTTCCAATCTAAATGTTTTTTTTTTTACAAACTTTCTTCATTCTCTTTCCAATTGATGATAACATGACCTTCCTGTATTGTTTTATTTAACAGCCGCATTTTTTCTTCTATCATTAAATCGATTGGTATTATTTTTGTTTTAATCTGTAATGCGCTATTTGATGTTGTTCTGTATCCAGCAGAGATATTAAGTAAAAATTTTCTCCGATGTGATATTATACTTCTACATGCAGTTTTACTTATATAATTACCACATAGCATACAAATATATATTTTGAACTGTAGCTAGATACAGTATTTTTTTCCCCCATAACTTTGAAACTAAGCGGCATATATTAGCATATATTGTTTTTATGATTTTTCATTTCAATATTTAATATGTTGTTTAAATTTTAGTTTATTGTCAAAAAATGAAGATAAGTTTGACATTTTATTAGAATCCTTCTATCCCAAGGTAAATGAAAATATAAATGTCGTACCAAATCCAGAATCAAATGTGATAGAGATATTAAAATAGTTGATACAATTATTAGTAATTTAAAAAATAAAAAAGCCATAATTTTATCATTAAAAAAATATACAAAGCTAATTCTTCACTTATTATTGAGATTATTAAAAAAATATTGGAATTGGAACACTTCCCGAAAGTTTGGAAAATGGGTAATGTGAAATTATTAAATAAATCAAATAAATTGCCAAACGATGTAACAGGCTATCGTCCAATTAACAAATTGTCTAAGTAGTGGAAAATTATATAAACCGACTAATTGTACATTTTCTTGAAACTAAAAAAATACTAGACAAAATTCAATTTGGATTCCGGAAAACAGCATCAACAGAAATAGGATGATTTTATACTTACGTTCCCATTTAAGAACAAACATGTAATAAAGAGAGCAAATGATACATTAATAGAATTTAATAGAGTAACAAATAAATTAGGCTTACAATTATCAAAAGAAAAATGTATTGCAATGATGATCAATATCAAACAAATATTACAAAAATCAATAATCGGAAAAATTAAAATTTGAAATGAAAAATTGAAGATGATTGTATTAAATACCTTTTTTTCCTCCCTTAGTTTCTTCAAATACGATGCACTCGCATTCAAACAGAACAGCATTTCTCACTTTTTTCCTTCTATCTCCCCCTCAACTGCTGTTGCATTGTATAATTGTTTATAAATGAGTACAAATGTGGACGGAAATTAATTGCGCAGACTTGCGACGAAGTTCTTGTTATGGCTGGACAATACAATGAATTGCAAAAACTTGTGACTGATAAATGGGAAGATACTTAATTTGTACGTTGCTACGCGCATCAACTGAATTCGGTGTTAAAGCAGCATAGATGCATCGTTATTTGATTAACGAACCATTCCGCGAAATTCAAATAACGCATTACTAAATGGTCGTTTGTTGTACGAAGTAATAAACAAAAAAACGAAGAATGAACACGGGCTCGTCACTTCTGCCGTCTTTTTTATTTTATAGTACGAAGTTGTGTGGAATGACGGAAGCGAACAAAAGTGACCTAATTCAGACGAATGTATCTATCGTCAGTCACGTTACTCTGACTAGATTTTATTAAAAATGGTAATTTTCTATAACGTTATTTCGTGTAAACCGTCGTTATAGATCATTTGCGTAATTAATGTTTATTATTACGACAATTTATTTTATTTATTCGTACGTTTTCGAGTATAAGTAGAAGTTCCTACATAATTATCTTATAAATTTAAAAATATAAAAACACTACTATATTATAAATTAATTAAATTTTTAATCCATTCTTTTGCTGATTCTGTCAGCTTTGCCATCTCCTTCCAGCCACCGATTAATGCGCGCGTTGGACAATTCTGTAAGTGATTATTACGATAATACCACTTGCTAGTTGTTAAAACGATATTTATTTGTTTATTATACACACGCGTGATACATACCAACAATGTAGTTAGTAAAGTTCCGTAGAAATAAGTTATTACTATCTCTTTAAAGCAAAGCGTCAACTGTGGGTTTTTTTCTCGTTAAATGGATTCTCGATGTTTCTTTCAAATTCATCGAAACGTTGTCATTTTTTATTGTTAGATAGAATTCTAATAGTAAGTTGAAATGGTTTCTATAATAAAGCAAGACTTAGTCAAATTGCCCGAAATTAAGATGAATGATTCGGATGTGTAAGATAGCGAAACCGATTTACTCGAAGTTTCCGGTATAATTTTGAAGATTTTGAATTTAAATTTGCGCTCAAAAATTTTTGAACAGATATTTTCACACGCCACAGAACTAATTTTTGATAATTTGCAGGACATGAATAAATACAGACATTGAAAACTTTTCTTTTTTTTCGAGATGAATTTCAGATAATTTATGATCAAACTTGTCTCTTAACAACCAGTGTGAATGGAGGTCCAACTGAAAATCGTTCGAATAATGAAGGTCTGGCTATAGAATACCGACGAATTTTTTATGCAATCATCGGCAATATTACAATGAAAATTATGGAAAGGTTTCAAAGATTAAAAAACTGGAATTTTTAGCGTTGTTCCGATCAAGATACGTTTATTTAATATGAAGCTTAGTAATTTATTAAAAGCATTCATGAGACATCCCCATGACGAGTTAAAATCCGAATTGTACAGCACTTTCGAGTTTCGCTATAATCCAGTTTACGAATTGTATAAACATTGATAAATTTCTTTTTTTTTATCAAAGATTATGTGCTCTGATTTAACACTATACTAGTGACAACTGCAACGACTGCCCTTTTTCTGATTTAAAAATAATTAATACGTATACACGATGAGCCTAAAGACTTTCTGAACTGGCTGTTCTTTCATTGAAAAGAATGCCCCGAGTAAACAGACAGGACGCTGCCGCATATAAATTGAGGAGTAACATTTTTGTTCGATAAATTATAATTAAACGATTTTTTGTGTAGTGTATAACGTAATCTGTTTCAGATACGCACACATTGTACGAATAATTAGTTTTTATTTATCACGAATAGCGAGATTAACAAAATTATTATTTTTCTTTTTAATAATTTTATTTTAAATCGATAGATATCGTGTACGAAATAAATGTTACAATAGTCTTCACTTATTTCTTCGTTATTAATATATAAACATTAGAACAAATTATTATTTTCTTTTCA
This sequence comes from Coronaproctus castanopsis, assembly GCA_032883995.1. Taxonomy (NCBI): domain Eukaryota; kingdom Metazoa; phylum Arthropoda; class Insecta; order Hemiptera; family Monophlebidae; genus Coronaproctus; species Coronaproctus castanopsis. The sequence continues at coordinate 115,532,558 of CM065052.1, forward strand.
TTTTAATCGGTAAAGCGATGTCTAGGATGCAGAAACAAATTGACGGTGTGAGAAAAGTGAAATCTATTCTAATTACATAATGCGATGCAATAACTATTTGAAATAGTACTATTCTTATGTATGGCTTATAGTGAGATATGTTTCAGTTTTTAGTTTTACAAAAATCTATTAATTTATATGTTAAAAAGATAACATCGATGAATTATTAATTATTATTTAATACACCGATATGTGTTATATATATATATATTCAGCAAGATATAAGCATCACAAAACATAAACGAACTTACTATATAATACGAATATCGAGAAAAAGATGAAGTTAAACTAAAAAAAAAAATTAATCCATACGGTAATGTGTAAAAATAAACGAACGGATATAATAAAATTAAATTTAACCAATCACAAGGGCAACAACTTTATCACTTTAACGTAATAAATTAATATTAGTTTTTCCGTTAACATTCTTAATAGCATATAGAGAAACCTAAACCGTTAGATGATATGCTTCGAATAATATTAAGTCTTTTATATCTCTCCGACATTGGCAAAGATGAGATTATTTTCAATCGTATTTTGACCAAATATCGGAACATTTTTCGTTAAATACATCCTGGAATTGTTCTTCCGTCTTAAACGACAAACCATTCTCAAATATACTTTGTATAAACATTTTCAAAAGTCTTGCGTCTTCTAAAAAAAAAAAAAAAAAAAGGCATTTTGATGCAAAAAAAAAAAAAAGAAAAATTATATCTTTTTTATTTCCTTATTTATCGGAGTTTAAAAAATAAAATACTTTTATTATCGCAAATAAGAGTAACAACAACGTATAAATTATCAAATTATACGAAAATATAAGGGCGTAATAAATATGGCGCACATCAAACGAAAATATTCCTAGGACAATTCTTAATAATCGCATATATGCTGAATGGTATTTTTTGAAAAAATATGCTGAAATAGAGATCGCAATTTTCCAATTTCAATTCCGAAAATTCGAATTCAAAAATAAGATAAATTGATAGTACTTAACACAATCGAAACACTGAAACAATAATACTAACTCACAATGGTTCAGTCCGGAAATTTTAGAGAATCGACCAAACACACTGTAGTCACATGTTTGAAACGTGTGAATCTACCTTCATTTTTTTACACGCAATCATCAGATACGGCATTTGATCGCATACTACGTTATGTGGGTATAGATTAACCACAGTAGAACTAAAACTATTATTTTTCCTCTCGTATAGATATAAACCCTGGTAGAACAAACCGTATTATTTTTATGCGTCAAACAGTGAAATTTCGTACAGCGGGTAAAAGTATTAATCGGTACACTCGTGCACACTTTTATTCATCCTAATTTATCTAACCACGTAAAATACATTAATGCTAAAGCTAGCAAAATACTCGTCGCTAGGCAAAAATCTTTTCTCAGATTAAATAATAAATCAATTATTTACAAAATGTTCGTACGAACTCTGATAACATATACATGTTCGATAATTTACCGACAATTTTAAAAAAAATAATATTTAGTATAGTATTAGTAGCGACTATTACAATTACGAAGAAAATGTTTAATAAAATTTCGGTAAACATCGAAAACATATTCTTAAAACCCTAATTTAGATTCATATATCCGTTACTCGGATTCGCCCACTAAAAGATAACACCGACGAATAGGTACACAATGATGTAGATAAAACAGAATTGTCTGCTAAATATTTAGTTTTGATATTCGATCCAGTACACAAACAAGAATTATTTATAGCAAAATAAATGACAAACTCTAAACTAGTGTAACCGTTATCTAGATAAACTGATATTATTACTAAAAAAGCAGTTCGCATAAATGAAATTACACCTGAAAAGAATTTAGAAATAATATTCAGCGATATTTCTATATGTTGTCCAAACATTCGACATAGTGTGCCATGAAGAGTAATCAAAAAAATTAGTCAACAGCTACTAGTTAGCTATTTGCTGGAATCATATCTTCGTGACAAAAAAAATTCAAAGTCTTACGTAAAGGAGAGCAGTTAACTGTTCATCCTGTACAACGGGTCTCTTCTGTACGACTGACATTCTAATAATACCATCACAACAATGTTTGCTAACGGTAATGCAATACTGTCTGTGATTGAAAACTACTGATAAATACTTTAAATAAACTGTTCGGGTAGACGAAGAAATGAAGAACAAAACTTGTTTTAAAAAAAGTTAATTCAGGATATAATATTTGCGGTAATGACCAGCAGATCCGCCGAATTCAACTAAATGTTTCGCATTGTATCTCTTCTTCTTCTTCTTTGTTGGTATGCCGTGTACTGCCGCCTAAGATGATCGTGTTTAACACGGAAACATCACGTTAGGAAGAAAGCATAATACTACTTCAAACTCTTAAAATAAAGTGGCTGTTAGGAAATTGATAAACCGATTTTAAACCGCTCTTTTATAAGTCGATCGACGAAATTATCCGGATCGGTAGGATTTAACTTTGACGATGCGCGAATTAACCGAATGGTTCTTCAGCGTAGTCGGAAAAAAATTATTCGTGCAATTACCAATGTACGTCGATATCGAGAGGAACAAAGATATGCATGCAGCTTAAAATTTTAAATGGATAAAAAAACCAAGCACAAAAAGCATCTCTGTCAACCTCCGCATATTTAGGCGGTCCGTTTTGCTAGACACGTTAGCAAATGTTATTGGACATCTTCAAAACCGAACGATCTAGTTGTGTAAATAATATTTAATAAGTAATATAAATTATTTAATGAAATTCAGCACGCGTTTAATTATTAATTAGCCCGTGTGTATTGATTAAAAACTAATTTAAGTTTGAGGATACATTTTTAAAAAATGATCGATTAATCGAATGGTTAGAGAAAGAGACCTTCTTATTATAAAAAACTCCTGTCAGTGACGAAATTCCAATTCAATTGTCGAGACGTCAGCGCAACATAGTAGTAGTAGTAGTAGTAGTATACGATATTAATAATTAAAACTTCGCTTTTTAAAACCTACATACCTTTTATTCGGTTAAAACCACCTTTTTCCACTTTATGAACTATCATCCGAGCGATAAATTTAAACAACGGTCTGCTGGCGATTTTTTTATCGCGAAAATAAGGAATCAAACAGCGAATAACCGCGCTCGAAGATTCGTATTTATTTCGCCTGTCGCGCGAGACATCAGCTTCGTCGAGGTGTTCATTATCGACCGCATTATTCGTCGCAATTCCGTCGCTCGTCTCGCTACGACAGTCGTTAGATCGTTTCCGATATATCGACTTTTTCGTGTTTAATTCGATACTCGAACGAGTACTGACTCTATTTTCGACAGCGAATCCGTCGTCAATTCTGCCCTCTACATTATTCGTTTGTGCCGCAAACTCGGCTTTATCTTTACCGCTCGAATCGCGAACCGAATCAATTTCGTTTTTATAAATTGAACCGTTCGATCCTAAATTATTGCTTCGTTCGGACGTATCTTTAGTACTATTAACGTCAATTTTGTCATCGTCGTTAAGATCATTATCGAACAAATTATTCGTTTTATCATTGTTATTATTATTATTATTATTATTCGAATCGAACGTAATATTATCACGATATAGTTTTTTATCTTCATCGTCGGAATCGTTAACGCCTCTCGTCCTACTATCGTAATTACGTTCCATCATTTCATCTGCATCTTCTTCGGAAGACTTCGAAACGTCGACGATTTCTTCACATTTAACTAACGGAGCGAAAAACGAATTCATAGATTTCTGTTTTAACGATTCGCGTTTCAAACTTTTTCGTTTGATACGTAGTAAACCGCCGGCGGAAATTTTCTGCTGGTCGTTCATTTTAAGTAGACTAGATGCCGGTACTATTTCCGTCCTAGCGCTGGATTCGATGTTAGGCGCCTTAATTAATCGTTTAGGCTGGAAATCTTTAAGTTTTTCCGATAAATTTAACGAATTCGTCAATTTTCTCACTTTTGCAGCCTAACAAAAAAAAAAAAAAAAAAAAAAAATTGACCAGCGATTAAAAATATTTAATTTCTTTCTGAGAAAGTTCAAGATTTAACGTGTAAAATTAAAATTCTCTAAAAATATACAAAGACGAACTGGCGACCGAGGAAAAATAATCTATATTTCGTTATTAAATATATGTCAAAATCTCGAACATTATTCTATATGAGTATTATATACGGTTGATGCTAAATATTAAAATATATATCATATGTAAATCAACTAGGGGGGAGTATAAATATAAAAATGCAAAGGACTATTAATAATTCAAAAATAAAAGTATCCTACAGACGAGTGAAAAATATCAGTAAATATGTATCTTATCGCTTTTCTATTCATATACATGTAAATAAGCATTTCAATCTTGCGTGTAACATACCGATTAATATATTTAAAAAACACATTTCTCAATTATTAAAATTAGAGTGGCAGAGAAGACGGGACTCTGAGACCACAGCCAGTTTTCCCCAAGTATCGTTGGAACAATGACGATCAAAAAGCTAAATATCGACTTCTATAGCTCACAGATCTTGTCAGGTCATGACAAATTTTCAGCCTACTTATATAGGTTTTATACTGCGAGTATTTTAACCTGCACTTGTTGTACTAATAACAGAATAGAAAACTTAGCAACACTTTTTGCTTGAATGTCCAGCATTTTCTTTCCAGCGTGCTAAATATAAGATCGATAAGATGAATTACCTCCATCTGAATAATACAAACGTTAGTTTTTATATATATATATATATATATATATATATATATATATATATATATATATATATATTAGAATTTAATATTAATTTGTACTATGTATACACGTATATGTCGCGGCAATATAAAATGTTATAGCGCTTGACTATCCAGTCGATGATCAAGAGTTCGATCACAGCTCGCAACATAAAATTCAAAAAATTATATATGACGCAGATGCACGCGCATATGATGTTATACGGAGTAGGGTGCCACTATTTTCTTCGTGATAATTAACTAAATGAAAATAAAAAGAAAAATATCAAAAACTAATACGCGATTTAATCTTCAACGAGACAAATAAGACGATTATTAATACTTTTAAAACTCATAAACTCGGCGCAAGATTTCCTATATCTAGATAAAGACGATTATTAATACTTTTAAAACTCACAAACTCGGCGCAAGATTTCCGATATATAGATAAAGATGTGCACGATTGGAATATCTCGTACTCGATTTCAACAGCGGCTTCAATTACGTCATCTTCAGACGATACGTACTTCGGTCGGTCGTACGTCAAACAAGCTTCGTAATTCTTCTTTAAAATATCACCGAAATGTGATACGTATTGATGCCTAATCTGATCAAAAAAAAAAAAATGTTTTATAAAAGTTGAATTCCCGAAAGATAAATTAAATTAAGGTCCGACGCGAATGCAATAATTAAATTTATCATAAAATTATGAACACGAAATAGCTACGTCATAAATAAACGTAAGCGCGAAAAAGAAAAAAGAAGTAAAAACTAATAATGAACAAAACTAAGAAAAATTATAATCGATCCACACGATCACCATGCGCTTATATTTATCCACTGTCTGACGTAAGCTGTCCTGCGTCTTTCTCAAACTGTATCGATCGCGCAGGTCTTTAAGACTTTTGCACGTCATCCTACAACCTATTGTACGATCGACCGCGATTCCTCGTCGTATAGTCCTACTATATTGTATGTAGGTGAAATTTTAACGTTAACAAAATTTATTATTTTCTGATTGACGTGAAATTATCTACAGTTCACCTAAGAAACAGTATTATATAAAAACGGCCGTATAAAATTTATAATTTTATCTCAACATTTTGATAATGTATAACTGAAAGGGTGAACCTGAACACTACAATTACCTCCTGAAAATAATCAAAAGTAATTCATCGACGACGATGATAATTAAATTCGTTGCTTTCAAACCGCTTCGACATACTTCATAACGTTGTTTTTAAATTGCGAGATAACATGCAGAAGTTAGTACGGGCAATAAGATTCACGATCGATACAACTAGAAAAAACGGAAGACTGTAACGCAAATCATAAAATTTAACTTTAAAATATTTAATAACGCGAGCTCATTTAAAAATAAATTTAAATAGTTTAGAAGATAAAAGAAAACTTAGAACAATATTCACGGGGGGGGGGGAAATTATATATTAAATCTGTCGTATACACGAAAATATATATTTTAAAATCTATATATATCTCAGATTGTAAGGAAACCGCTTAAATATACATCAAAGCATTGCATAGTAATATATATATATATGTGTGTGTGTGTATATATCTTATCTTATTAAGTGAATATACGTGTAATTCAAGAAGTAATTGAAAATGACCTGTATGGAAATGACGAATTTTGAAATGTTAGACGCCAAGCACACCCCCATAAATTTTGGAAATTTCGATTTTTTTTTTCGTCATCTTTTTCATAATCCTTACATAAAATGTTCGTTGAAAATTTCAGCATGATCGGATTAACCGTTCGGATGTTTTAAACTTAGAAACTTTCTTCTTCTTGCGTATGTGTTATTAAATATAATTAAAATTTTATATTTCAGTTAAATGTATCGCCGGAAATATTTCTTAATATATGAAAGAATTATTTCAAGGGAAAAATACCACAGAAAAATTAAAAAATTAATTTAAAAAAACATTAAGTGCCCCTCCTGATATTTGACAAAGCTGTAATAAAATGAAATTCAACATTATTAAAATAGTTATCTAATAATTATGTAATGATTTTTAATGATACGCGATTCGTATCTGAATATATTTTTCGAAAAATACGATTAAAAAAACACATACACAAAAAAAGAGTAACGCTCAGTCACTAAGGTATTCTCTTGAAATTGAGGCAGTGAAACAAGCAAAGCTATAGAAATGTGGTTCCATAGAAGGATGTAGAAGATATCATCACGGGTAACGAAAATATTAAATCAAACAATTTTAGAAGTGACCAAAACAAATGAAATCAATTATACATAAGAAAATAAAGTATTCTGTTCATATAATTGGAGAAGATAAATACCATGCAACTAATTCTCCAACCAGCAGACAGAAAAAGAAATTGCGGGAGACCGAAAAAGTGCTGGTTGAACATCAAGGAACATGGTCAATACAGAAATTAATGCAAGATGCCAGATATAGCAAGTTTTAATTGACAATATACATGATCGTCAACGTTTTTCGTAAAATAGTGCTTTTTTTTCTAAAGGGGGTTGTCTTTACAGCTTACCCAACGTGTTACTATAAGTACGAACTAACCCATATTTCTATAAATATGGAAACATCGCTATGTCCCGAAACAGATGTAAATTCTCAAAATGAATAAGGAACAATACATTATATGGAGGACCGTTATATGATAATAATTTAAAATATAGTTCAGAACGTAACGTTACTAACAGAAGCACATTCGAAGAACATCTGGATTGCAAATTGCACGTCCAATATGGATAGAGCAATTAAGTTGTATAAGGAGTAGGCGATCCGGTAACAGGTAATGCTCGAATCGCAATTTGCTGATAAGTACAATTCCTTTACACTTAATGTTTTTTAAAAAGTAAAACCATAGAAATTTATGAAAAAACTGTTGTAATTTATGGTATCGAGTGAGGGGTGATTGCTGTACATTGTCCAAATATGTCTGTTCCCAAAATTTCCTGTGTTCGACTGTATGAACCTATAACACCATGTGCAAAAATTAAAGATAATGTCACACCATTAGAAACCTCGTTTTGGCCAATGAATCTTTCTGCGATGTCGCGGTACTCATACAAAAGACACAAATATACCCAAGCATTCCAGATAACTAAGTTTTAACATGAATGAAATCAATGTATCTGACGCGTACCATTTTTTTTCCATAGCCTTCAAAATACTTTGTGAGTCAGTGATAATGAGGTAACTACCCGGAAGATTCAAATCAATTAAGGACGATAACGCTTTTAACACCGCTACACATTTATCAGTAAATGTAGATCAAAGATCGGATAATTTGTAGGAATTGCTAATACTAAGAAATAGAATGAACATTTCTGCTCCCGTTCTCTGAGCCGACTCTGATCCATCTGTATAAATAAGTGCGTGCGAAAATTCTCAAGGATAATATTACTGAATGTAGCACGGATCAGTAGAGGAGCATGAAAGGGGTAGTTCTCAGGAAGTAAGGATGGTTTTTTTATTAGAATAATTGTATGAATCCAATGATATAAATTGGAAAGGGATATAAATTCACATAATTTGTGCCCGAAATTCAATCTAGGTATAACACAAGGCAGCGTTATCTGAAAACCGCCGGTTGAAATAAATTTGATGGAATAAATTATAAGCGAAAAACGATCTATGTTCATTGTACTAATCAAAAGTTTTAGTGTTAAGTAACTCCGTCTCCATTGTAAGGGAGAAGTATTGTATAGATTACATAAAATATTAACTGTGCGATTAATAGTAGTAAATTATCGATATGTGGCCGCTATGTTAAACACGCATCCAAAGTAATACCTAAATATCGAACTGATGAGCAAAAGGAAATATCATCATTTTCCGTTGTAATTAGACAAAATAATTAACGCTGTAATGCCTGTACGTAAAAGCTACCGCCATACACACTGAGAGTTAACGCTATCTTTAAAGTACTCGTTCAATTAATCCTATATCAATAAGAATGTAATTGGAAATAGACACCACAAAATCATTCACGTAGAAGAGAATGTTAGAATACAACAGCACTTTGTTAATTCTGAAATACAATTAAAAAGGATCGCGACTAAGAGAAGAACCCTGAGGTAAACCTGTGTATACCACTCGTTGGTAAGTAGCCGACAATGTACTTATCACAATATAACGTTGCAAAAATAGTCTTCCTATAAAGTGGCAACAATGCTCTGGAATGTCTAGAGACAATAATTTATATTGCAAAATGGGCAAATCTGCCTTATTATAGGAGTCCATAATATCAAGAAAAACAGTAATATTAAATTGTTTACTAATGAAACTATTATATATATTACCCAGTTAATCACCCACGCAATCAAATGTGCCTGAGTTATTACGAAAACCATACATATAAGGTATAAATGTTTTCTTCTGATAGGTGTCTCACTTGGTTATATGTAGAACATCTGAATGATTTATATAATTCCAACATCTTACGAGATTGGAATTTGTCGTTTGAATTAAATTTAGTTTAAATTCACGTTTAATGCGTTAGTTTTCCTCCGGTGTAGATAATTTTCAACGGTGTTATTTTCCTTGTATTATAGAAAGGCTCTTCTTAAAGTTGCACCCCGACTGGAATCTGACCACCAAAGTCATGGGTTACTTTTCCGCCCATAATTAAATTTACGTTCATTCACTGTTGATGTAGAATTTGATAGAGCTTCGCTGATAGCTTCATATAACAACTGGAACTATAGATTCAATCTCATTGTATACATTTAGACATGCTTCTGAAAGAGAATAATTGCAAGTTGATACGCTCATAATTCCATTTTTTTTTTAGAACACTTAGATTAATATGGTGCAGTGGTTACTCCTTACAATGTCGGGCATAGTTTTCCAGCTAGCTATTAAATCCAATGTAGGCGAACAAAATGTTAAATTTAACGGATTAGCAACAATTCCAGATCTACCGAAATTCAAGATACAGCGGTCTGCGTCCAAAAATGCTTAATATACCACGTTCCCGAAATAATTATTTGTATGACTATCCTAGGCTACGTTATGAGCATTCCAATCGCCACCGATGATAAATGGGGTTTCCAGTAAACTAAAAATATATATAATTGATATTTTCTGTCAGTAGAAACATATTAGCTTCAACTACCGAATTCACAACTAGTCTTAGTTTCATCCACTCCTTGTCACGCGTTTTAGGCCCTTAACTTTATTATAAAATAATTTAGCCAATGAAATAGGATGCAGAATTATTTTTCCTTCTATCAGAACTATAGCAAGTCTTTGAAAATCGTTTGGAAGAATACTTACCGATGGAGGGGCTATCGTGACTTGCACTGGGGATTTTGTATATTCTCTATTAATATTGCATAACATATCTGAAACAATTTCGGGGATCCGGTTCTACACGGATATTTAACTTAGTAACTTCGTTCATAACGATATCCGTTACGATAGCATCTTTAGAAATATTCAGATTAGACTGCTTATCGATATTACTACGATTATTATCCTCATTACCACTATACCGCCGTTATCATTATCATTATTATCACTACCATTAATGTAGTCGATAAGTTCTGTTACACACAAAGACCTCCTTGACTCCACAACAATTGTATAAACAACGAAATTGAAAACAGTACCGGACGCGAGAAATAAACATATTTCAAGCCAAGGAAATAGAGATTAATGAGCGTGCTAACTTACGCGTAATTTAAGTCCACGAACTTTACGTTTAGTAGCTGCAGGAAATTTCACTTTAGTGTTTGCAGCAAGTTCTTCATCTGAGCTATCGTCGTCGTCGTTCGAATCTACCTCATTGTAGTTTGAATTGTTAGATCGCGGTTTTCTGATTGAAAATTGTTTTTTTATTGCGTTTCCTAAACCTTCATTAATCTTCGGAGATCTATATCCATTTTCATCGTAGTAATAAGCTGCCTCACTGAAATTCCAACAAAACTTATTAACCATTTTATATATCCATATATATCGCGTACAAATTCTACGATCAGAATTTGTACGACCTAGAATAAAATAATCCTAATAACGATCTTTTAGTTAAATTTTACGAAGCCGGACGCCAAACATATGTTTCAAGAATAGCATGTAACACTAACAACGTCACAGATATGTAACAAAAATAAAATTAAAAACAAGCAAAGCACATCGTACATATACTAACTACGTATGTAACATCCTAACCTTGATTGAAAATAGCATTGAAATGAAAAAATAAAAAATAAAGAGAGAAATATTTTTAAATGTCCGAATTTGAATGTCGACGTCAGAATATGTATTTTCCGAAATTTTATGTCCATATCTGAAACACGAACATATGTAATGATGTTGAAAATTTTAGCTAGACATCAAAAGTGAAAAATTCTATAATTTTAATGCGATCGAATAAGAAAGAAAAAAATTAGCATTATTAAAAAAAGAAAAACCGAAATATTTAAACATAATTTTGAAAAATTCAAAAAAATCTAAATGTACTAATTCAAAGTAAAATGTGTCTTTCAATATGCAAGATCATGTTTCCCATCACGTGGAATTTACAATGCTACCATTACCAAAATTAGATAATCATCATTTTCAATTAGCTAAACTATAAGGATCATCACCCTTACAAAATAGTTCGGTAGTAGTAGTTCCGATATTGACGCGTATTCCGTGTTGCTCTATTCGTTTAAGAGGGCATTTAAAACGAAGATCAGTTTTGTAGTAGTAAGTGTTACACGATATATGATATTATTAGTATTTAACATATCTTGTTACGCGTCATAATCGCGCGATATGTCTAACTTGTGTCATGAATGCGACGGTGAATGGGCGCGCATCTGCGTCGCATATAAATAGAGCCTCGAATGCTAGCTAATTTTGTACGTAAAAATAAACGTACAATAGCTAGTCACGACGTTCGGCAACGAGACGACGATGATGATGATGATACTAAATTTAACGCTTACGTTCTGCGAGATGACTGCTTAGTCCGCGATAATCATTTAATTTCTACCGTCGGTAATTACAATTCTAAGCAACTTCAATTTAATACATAAGAGACTTAAACATACATTCTTGTAACGTTATATGAGAACTCTTTTTTTTTTATAATTTATTATTTCTTCTATATTTACTTATATCGTGCTTTTATTATTCTTATTATAACTTTTTCTTCTACAGTTTTTTTTATAATTTTTTGCTGAAATTACATTATAGGTATACATTTTCTTTTATTATTTTACACGTATTTATATTAATTCTTTTATACGGTGAACCATTATGGGTGTTACGTAATTATTAGCTAAAATTGGTTATTTTTGTAATTTATGTGAAATATACGTTTTTCTTTCTTTCTTTCATGTTATAACAATGTAATATGACTATGTAAACTTCGAAAGTTAAAAAAAAATAAAAATGACGCCGTAAATAGAAATAATACGTTGTTTCGTCGGATATTTTGTTTAAATAATTAACAAAATGCACAGGATGCAACTAAACAGGAAGAAGAAATCCTCATTATGAGAATGCATTCTAATGCCCCGCAGATCTTCTTCATCGATGGAAGTCTATGTAAAAGACGGCTTAACTTTTATAAATCTATCCAACCTAATCTCCCTACCGCATCCATTCTCGCACTTACGCCTCCTAAAAAAAACCTCCCAGCTTTTCTTTTCAATCCAAGTCAGACTTCGTTCCAACCACAATTGTCTTCCTAGCCATTTGTACACTGTATACTGTCCTGTGTATACGGGACCTATAATCATATGATTTTTTATGATTTTTGCTTGCGATTTGATTAGCAGAGGATACCTTTGTTAATAAAATTTTAAATTTAAATATTTACCCCCTTCTCGGTTGCCTACTTACTGAATAACAACATTATTTTCGCAGCCTCGCCACCTTAGCGTTCTATTTTTTTTTTGTTTTTATTTTATTTTTCCCCTTTTTCCACTGTTCTTTTGTTATCTCATATGTATGATATATTTATATGAAAATAGTGTTTACAATAGGTAATTTTGGTTATCATACCTAAGCCCAATTATTGTAAAAATGCACAGAACGTTACCTTTGTTGACCTCGCCTTCCTTGTTCGTACAAATCGGACGAATTCAATCGGCTATCGGTAATCGTTAAAAAACTAGACGACGTCGTGATGGTTTTAAAAGTTTCCACTTCCGTTTCAACAAATTTTCTATTCACGCAAACGTCGCATTTCGTCACGCAATTTATATTTTTATCGCCGAAGAATTTCGAGAAAACAGAATGCCGGCATCTTAAAAAAAATATATATATACAAGTTTATAAATTAGTCGAGAATACGATATTAAATCGGCAATTAATTTAATTATTAATTTTTTGAAAATAAAAAATCAATTCTTAAAAAGAATCAAATTTAGCTATCAACCAAAGCGTTACGAACGGATACATAAATGATAAACATGATGCGTTCAATACTCAGAAATCTACAAAGTCGTTGGTCTCGGTATCGAATAGAGAGAAAGATAAAGAACCGTGAAAACGTAAACGACCACAATAATTTTACAATTCATATGTTTCTAGAAAGAGCAAATAAATTATTTCAGAAAGACACGAATACGAAAATTGAAAATAAACAAAATTAAAATCGAAATATGAAAAATAGAAGAAGAAAAAAAAACGGAAATAAATCCGCCATATAGGAATATGAAAATTTCGATATATAGATAAAGCATATACACAGACAAATATACTCTTAAAAAATTAAATAATAATAATTTAAAAATGTGTATCGCTTAGTACATATTTTTTACAATTTATGTGTTCAAAAGCACGTACTTTACTCCTTCGCAATATTCTATCATATCCATAAACAATTTATACGCAGCTTTTGCTTGAGCTGCCTTCCACGAACTTTTAGCTTTCGACGAGTCAGATCTTAATATATAATCTAACGAATTTCTCGACTGCTTCGAATAATAAATACGACAATAAGCCAATTTACCATCCCTTCCAGCGCGGCCGGATTCTTGATAATATGCCGGTATACTGGACGGTATTCCCCAATGAATTACAAACCTATAATAAAGTATATTAACGATAACATTCACGCGATTATATATTGTTTATAAATATATAACCAAAACCAAACATTTGGTAGAATTAACAAATCGTTATTTCACGATCCTATTCGTAATCAACCGCAATTAAATTTTTAAGAATCAATAAAAATATATAAAATCAGTATAAACGTATACATTATTTATAAGTCGAGCCACGCAAGCGAATGCTAGAAACTAATAACCGATTACAGAAAAACAATATAGAATTTTTTTTTTTTAAATTTGAATTTTTAATTAATACATATATCGAAATAAGCGTAAATAGTATATTAACACATATACTCAAATGTGTACTTACATGGTGATTAGAACGTTCAACACAATGACAAAGTCATTACGCTTTCATTAATCATGATTCGAGAAATATGTATTTCAATCATTTCGTTGCATTAAAATCCGACAACTCGATTAACTTTAGTATAAACGTTTAAATCGTATAGAACGAAAAGAACATAACATCATAACCGATACCAGGGTATGAATTAAGTGACTTAATTTTCTCCCTTGGAAAAAACAAAAACTGATGTGTTTTTTTTTCATAGCTGCATATTTTCTTCTTAGATCGCTATTATTACTAGTGGATTACAGACTAAACCAGATACGAACGTGTAAAATTATGTGAAAAATTTGTTGATTATTTCTCTCTTCTCAAAGTCTGAATGAACGAACTTACGTATAATTACGCAATTTAAATTTATATTTTCATTGCATTCGACTGACTAAAAAAGATTACAAATCGTTACATTATATATTCGTAATTTAAAAAAATACCTAGGATAATACATATGCTGACTAACCTAACAGTAGATTTATCCACACCCATGCCGAAACTAACGGTTGCCGCAATCACACTGAACTCTCCATCCATCCACGACTCTTGTACTTCAATTCTTTCTCTATCCTTCAAGCCTAACAATAACATCACGTATATATTGCGCATTGATTTTAAAATGTAATTCTCTAATTTTATAAATCATATTCTTTGTTCTATTTGGCGTGTGTGAAAAAATATAGATAAAGACTTAACGAATTATGAAAATAATTTCAATGTAAACTTCGCTAACGTTTTTTTTTTATTTATTTTTTATTCGGTTAATAGGGGTAATACGCTTAGAAATCGATTGGAGAAGTTTGATCATTTCTTCTTTATCTCCTCGAGGGCAACATGGCTGTCATCTAGTAACTTTCGGTCGTAGACCAATTTTTTTGATTTCATTATATTTTCTTTTTTTTTTTTTAGTGTACTTTCCATAAATTTAGTTCTACGCTTTTCCTTTCGGCTGTTTTCTCTTTATCTTCAATTAAGTTTGTCATGCGGAAAGAATTTCTTAATAAGTGGTCATACTGTTTCTTCGATTTTTTATTACTAACATTAATCTCGTCTCTTCTTCCACTCTTTGAAGTACGTCTTTGTTTTTGATTTTCTCCATCCAAGATATTTTCAACATTTTTCTGTAGCATCACAATTCAAAAAACTACCGTCATTTTCACTCCTCTTTTTCCAAGACAGTCTCGCAGCCATAAAATGCCACACTCCAAACGTAGTTTTAATAGCTTTCTTCTGTAAAATGAAATATTTTTGGAAGTAAGGTCTTCTTTTTTTTTTTTAAATATTCTTGGCCTGTACTATTCTTTTTCTAACTTTCTTTTCGCTCCTTCCATCCGTTGCAAATAAACTTCGTAAGTAGTAAAATTCCTGTACATGTGGCAATCTTCGTTTGTCTAGAAATATATTTGTATCTTTTTTTTTTTTTTTTTTTTTTTTTTTTACGAGTAGTTATTGCCTATAAGGCTATTACTCGAAATATGAATTAATTATATATTATTACACAGTTTCGAATTTATTATGAAGTTGGTGAGGAGGAGGTTGTTTACATTCGGTATATTTTTCTTCAGCTGATTGCACCGATATTGAGCAAATTTCGGGCAGATAACCACGATATAGTAGACTGTTAATGAAGTACAGCACAATTCGCATATTGGTGGTGGTTGGGCACTCAGTAAATAGGAGTGCGTACTCAGCATGTGACCAATATACACTCGGTTGACGGCTGTTTCCAACCTCGGTGAACAAATTTTACCAATCTTTGATGGCCAGGTTGTTAAATCCTTCTTTATATTTCCAAGTATACTCGGTCGAGAATGGAACGACCGATTCCACGCGTCCAGAATTTTCTGGCAATAATATTTTGCATTGTCTTCTTCCAGTACTGTCGGCAGGTAAGCTTGGGTAGGCCCTTGTGCAGCACGGTGTACCTCATCGTGGCCTATTATCCCTCGATGGCTTGGAACCCAGACAAAAGTGATGCCGGTATTAAGTTCACTTAATTTGTAAGCACTGTACCATATTTGGTCTACCATGGACACAGTAGAATTCCTCGCTTCAATGCATTGTAACGCCATAGCTGAGTCGGTCAGTATAACATACTGGTCAGCAGGTAATTCCGCAATTCGTAACAAACACTGGAGCAAGGCTATCATCTCAGCCGCTAGAACTGATGACATGGTTGGTAAACTGAAGGAATGGATTATGCTGCCGATTGAGAAGGCACCACCAACATATCGTGATGATTTTGATGCGTCGGTGAAGCAAACGACTGCATTCGGTTGCTGTTGCAAGACAATCCTAAGCTTCCCATGGATTTCCACCATAGGTTTCATTTTAACATCTGTTATCTTTTATTTTCCGTCTTAAGCATGACATTATTTTGGTTTTATTTACATATATTTTCGTTTTATATTTTTAAATTAGTAGTTCATTTAAGTGATCGTTTCTAACATTCGGTAATACGAATTTAGCTGTAGAATTCTGAAATACATCCCGAACGACATTTTATTTTTTCTGCGAATAAACTTCAATAAGCCACTTGTTCTGTTTTTTTTTTAATTACTCGAACGTATTGAAAAATTGTATACAGAATATAAAACATCATTTTTAGAAATATACTTAATCCAGCAGCTAACATAATATTTTGAATAAATGACAAAGTTCATAAACCTGCGTTACAATTAACAACGTCGCATATTCTAATAAGTTAAAAATAAATAAAATCGAGACATCGATTTAGGGTCGTACACTAAGCGCACGCACGCGTATTTATTTCATCGTGCTTAGTAAAGTTTATATAGTTAATAATTTTTGCGGCCGAAAATATATATATAAAAAAAACTGTTATCATATTGTAATCGTCGGTTGGGTAAAAATAATTACCTGCATGATAAGCTGTTATCTTAATTCCTCTATTTCTTAAAACCCTTGCGATTTCCTCAGTTAACTCACGGGTGCGACAATAAATTATACCGGAATCTCGTTTTTTCTTCGAATAAAAAGAAAATAAAAAAACTATATAATGAATTATTAACATTATCATCATTATTAAAATTATATCGCATGAAAGAATTCATAATATATATTTAAAATATATTTTGCCGAAATCAAGATAATAAAAAAAAAAAAGTTTATCAGTTTAGATCTTTAAAATTCACAACTTTAAACGCATAAAAATGAAAACGTAAAAAAGTATCAGACCTCTAAGATAGATAACAATTTTAAATTTAAATTGTATACTATTTCTATATTCAAGTAAGTGCGTAATTTAAAAACATTTTTCCATACGGGTGCTTCTGGCCATAACAGAAAAAAAACTATAAGAAAAAAATGGAACATAATTTTTGAATTACTTTTTTAGCTATATCAATAAAATTCAGTTGCATTTGGATACAAATAAATTTTATAAGCAAAAATGTGTTTCCTACAACGATAAGTGATCGAACAAACAAGTAAATATATTTTACAATTTCAGTTGTCGTTTTCTGAGCCTTCTCCACCATCTCTCACTTTGTCAAAAAAAAAAAGTGCAAATTTCTATTTTCTGTATATTTCGAAAATAATATAAAACTTTTTAGATCTCGCATCTACTATTTAACAATAAAAGTTTTTGTACAAATTTCATTACGAAAAAAATAATTAAAATTACAAAAATATAACAACAACTTCGCTAGATTATAAACATATCAAAATGTAATTTTCAGCTAAAAAAGCGCTACGTTATTATTACAATATAAAATTTTAACGGGAACAATAGACATAAAATATGTAACGAAAAGTTATGAATAATTTTAACAGCCTTCTAGACAAACGAAGATTGCCACATGTACAGGAATTTTACTACTTACGAAGTATATTTGCAACGGATGGAAGGAGCGAAAAGGAAGTTAGAAAAAGAATAGTACAGGCCAAAAATATTTAAAAAAAAAAAGAAGACCTTACTTCCAAAAATATTTCATTTTACACAAGAAAACTAAGACAAATGGATGAGCTTGCAATCTAACTTAAATCTTGATTCAGACAAATGAAATTTTTAAAATAAGTATTAAAATAATTGTTTGAAATGTTAAAATAATTTACGTCAATACGAACGATTGGTAGAGAATATACGTTTATTAGAAGTGTTCTAATTTTAGGATAGATAGTTCAACTTCAAAGTAGTGGTAACGCCTGGACGTTAACTAAGTTATTTTATAATTTCATAACGAAATTTTCATGTTCACCTTAATGGAATATATATATATATATATATATATATATATATATATATATATATATATATATACATATATATATATATACATATATATATATATATTACATCTTCCTTAAATAATTACTAGCTAATTCACTGAATAACACAAATCCGCGTATTAAAATATTTGGTATCACCTGTCAAGCAGTTGATTTATTTTAAGTTCGCTTTTGTAATTTCTCTAAAACCATATAAAAATGTATTATATATTCTATAAAAATTATTAACTTACCGCAGGCAAATTAGCGTCATTTTTTGTTAAAATTTTATTAATAAATTTCGTCAAATGACCGTAAGAATTTTGTATATTATCATCAAACATAACATCGTAATACAAATTTTGTCGAAAACAAGACACTTTAAAAGACAATATAGGTTCCTTTAGATTCAAGTGCGATTTGATATCTTTTAATACCTGAAACAAAATACACAGTTATATTAGAAAATATTTATTTTCTTCTCGCATTTTCAAAAATTACACAACCGAAAATCGATAATTTACTAATAAATAAGTGAAGGTAATTTTTTTTATGTGACAAAGGAACATGATATAAAAACGGGGAAATGTTTATCGAATGAGAACAATTAAATTTAAAAAAAATAAAATAAAAAAAAAACGTAAAAAAGAACTGAATATAGTCAATTACATACTTCCGAATTAGCAGTTGCTGTTAATGCTATCCAAGGAATATCATTGTATAATGACCTCAATTCTCCCAATTTCAAATAATCTGGTCTAAAATCGTGACCCCATTGACTTACACAATGTGCTTCATCCACGGCTACGTAACCAATTTTATTATGTTTGTACAAATCCGACAATAATCGCTACAATAAATTAATTATACATATATCAGTATATATCAGACATACTTTTAGGTTAAATTTAATCGTATAATTGACATGTTTCTAGAATACAAATGAAATCCAAATCAGAAATATCCACTAGAAAAATATTAAACGAACACTGGAAACGTAGTAAATAATAAAGCAGCAAAATAGTACTAAATTAAATAAAAATTTGACAACAGTGACTGCAAGAACGTTATTTTTAAAAATAAAAAATTTCGTATTCCAAAAATCTGCGAAACTTTTTTTGAAAGTCTTATTTTCTTTTTCTACGATATTCATTTATAAAAAGTTTTCCGTCTACTTTTTTTTTTTTTTTCTAATACAGCTCCTGAAAAGGATAACCGCTTTATTTCTGCGATCTTCGATCTAAACTAAATAAGCAGTATTTATAAATCGCATAACATGTGCAGAGGAATAGTCCAATGAATAAACTCTGCTAATTATATTAATCGGTAACGACCAGTTGATGGAGTTTGATACGTTTCAGCCTTCTGAGATCCAGATCAGTAGACAAAAGTGCCGATGCCTCCGGATTTGGGTGGTAAAAAAGCCGTGTCTGATGCTGTCAAGCACAATCATATGTTACTTCATTGACCCATTTGATCTGTAGATCTGCATGAAGTGCGTCATTTCATTGAAACCAACGAGCATTAGTGATCAACAGAAGAAATTTAAAAATGTGTTTAAGTTTTGTAAAAATAACAAACGGCATGCTTTATTTTGCTGTACAACAACAGTTCCAAATCTTATTTTCAAAGTGAGGACATTTTGATAATAACCATTATTAGATATACCTAAAAAAAATTTTTTTTTTTGTCGGTTTCTTACATGTTTACAAAACGTTTCACATTAATAAGATATTTTCCAGTTATTTTCTTTCAGAAAGTTCTGTCATGCTTAGTCATTATTGCAATCAAGAACGTAATACTTTCAGATATATTATTAACATTTTCAGAAATATAATTAGTATTAATACGTAAATAACATATATTACTGTACCCTGCCAAATATCCGTCAAGACTGTCCTTACAGCCTACATTTTCTTACTAAGAATTTTTTATTTATTTTTTTCTAACTTGTAACAAGCCTAACATGGCTATCTAATAATGGTTCAATGTTTTCGTATGTGTGGAAGTTACACCCTGTTTATTTCGTATTACTTTCATACAATAATGAGTTTACTACTCATTTATTTTAGCAAGGTTCCCTGGTATCATAACGCGCTCTAGTTTTGAAATCAATTCATTCTCGTGACCTGATAGACGTGATAAATGATTCGTAACCAGTTTGCCGATCGTCTCCCGAACCGTGTCTATTTAGAGATCTGTATGTATTGCGTCGTTACTAACATACCACGGCATCTGGTAAATTAAACGTTTCTGGAATCTTTGTAGTACGTTGATGTTAGATTTCTTTGAACATCCCCAGAATTAAGCGGAAAAAGCTGGTCTTAACACGGTTTTAAAAAGGAGCATCATGTTCTCTACGAATAGATCAGACCTAAATCCTAGAAGCTAGTACATATTTCTGAGTTTTAGATCGACCACTTTTCTACTTTACTAAGATAGCACAAATACGTTTACTTACTAGTATCTCACATGACTACGGTTCTCTAAAAAATTACGATTATAAACTAGGTCACAAATAAACAGTAAAATATCTACATTTATGTTTTACATTATCTAAAATTAAAAATCATTAAACATAAAATATGAAGCCAAATGAATGTGTAATACACCTATAAAAACATAACTTTATACATATAGTTGAAGTAAATGACCAAAGATCATTTCACTAATTCTACAAAATAAATATGCTCAGTTATAGTACAGACCTTAAAAAAAATGGTGGCTGCTTGTTCGGGTGTCACATAAAGAAATTTTAACTCAGTTCTAACTGAACGCAAATCAGCTATTACACGTTCCCGTTCGGAATTAGTCATTTTGCTATTTATAGTATCAGCCGGAATCTTCAATTTTTGCAAATGATCAATTTGATCCTGTAAAATTTTAGATCAAATATAGACGTTCGTAAACATTTCGACATATAATTTACATATTATATTATATAAATATGTTTTCACTTTTTAAAGTAAATTGTGCGCAGTTATATCGGTATAGTTTTATCACAGAGTCTTGTGTTTTATGCGAAGGTTTTTATCGTTTTACTGATAAGGGGCTGCAGTCGTCTCACACTTCGTACGTCTTCTATTTCGGTCAATACGCGATTTTTATCTCTTGCTATTTCTTAGTCACCGCGCATGCTGCGCACGTACCCTTCGTTTACGCGACAGGCCCACTTATCATTAATCAAAAAGATAAACGTTTTATCGAGTTGGACCGACTGCTCAGATATATTTTCCATATGTCCCTTACAGGGAAACTCGAACGTCAACCTGTGGTAAGATTAGGGAATAAACCATTACGCTAGACACCTTCTCTGAAGTATCTGGAAGTTACGTTAGATTATAACGGTAATTTCTCAGAGCATCTTTGGGATGTTGTTTCAAAAGTAATAACAGCGTACCACGGAATAGCCCGAGTGGCACGGCCTGAGTGGAGGATCTCGCTTGCTCCAGTGAAGCTTTTGTACAAAGCGATAGTAATATCGATCGTCACATATGGTGCATCGGTCTGGGTTCATAGTGTCGCTAATGTTAAACTAGTTGACCTAGTACGAAGCGCCCAGAAGCCGGCTCTTATCGCTATGACCCGAGCATACCGCACAGCCCCGACGGTTGCTTTGATCACTCTATCTGGTGTACTCCCGTTAGAGCTGGATGTAATGTTCGCATTAAGGTATAACGCAAGGGTTACTTGGGAGAGAGAAGTATTCTGCTTACATGATGATGATTCGTCGATAAGTATGGATATAACTCTCGATGACAGGGAAAGGATAACGGTTCGAGGCCCGAGAGCATATAAAGTCAGCAACTTGGTTTGCGCGTCTATATTAAGTAAGCTTACCGAGTTTGTTACAGTAGACGCGTTTACAAAGGATCGCAAAACAAGCAGGTCCCTGCGTAATAAAGTTTATAGTGTCGCTCTTGCGAGATGGCAAGAGTCTTGGATGGAATATGACGATGCTATCAAAACTCTACTGCCCAGTGTAATTGACCGAGAAAAATACGAATGGTTTGTGCCCTTTAGGGCGTTCACATGTTTCAGAACACGTCACGGTCGTTTGCATGCTACAAGCAACGTTTCTCTCTTAGGGAAACGCCTCGTCAGTGTGTCTGTGGAGCCGGAGCGTGTACGGTCAGTCACCTTTTGAACGCACGAGCAGATATGCCTGAAGGTACTTGTCGTCGAGCAAATTCAACCAGGGAAATTGCCTTCAGTCGGTATCACCAAATTACTGGTGTGCTGGCGGAGAGCTGGACAGATTTCTTCCGTCAGAAATCTACCTGGTCTAGGATCGCACTTGAAAGTGGAGATGAAGTTTGCGTTGCACAACAGAACAGTGCCGCAAGTTCATCACCCGAGATGATATCATCCAGTACCAGACAAATCGTACTTGTGCTTCTTGTTGGGGAACAGTGGCTCTTAGCGAGAGTTTCACTGAATGATACTTGTCGTTTATTACCAGCTCGGATTCGAAACCGAGACATTAGTTTGGACAGTTGATGGCTCCGCAACTCCTCAATTACGCCACCAGATCATCTGGCTGGAAAGCCCGTCTAGGTCTTTGGAAGGAACGGATCGGCGGTATAAACATAAAGGGACTCGTCCCAAGTTGAGGTACGCCGGCTGGGGAAGGTGGAGGGCCTTCCAATAGTGAAATAAATTCACTGTATGCAGCGATTCCTCTAACAATACGCTGAAAACAAAATCAACCAACTTCATACTCTCTGCTGCTGCTGTTTCCATCGGCAACTTTATGCAAGCGATAATACAGATAAAAAATAAAACGACGGTGAGTGTTTCACTTTAAACTGTAATCATAACGTTTTACACGATTCATTGGCACACAATAATATACTTCAAGTTGACATAGAATCGATACATGATATGTCAATAACCTCGCCAAAAATAAACGCTGTACACTATTCAGATTCACATAACAAATTTTGCAAAACGATGTAGGAATGTTAAGTGTTAATTTCATAACATCATTAAAAATTGTAAAAGATCCGGTCCCCTCCAGGCAGAAAAAGAAAACGACTTCATACATAGGTCAAGTCTCCAGAAATTCAGACCAACCGCACAAACAAGTTCTGACATTTAACCACTCTCTCTAATCCTGACGCTACAAAACAGCAAAAATAACTCCAACGCCATTCCTTAACCTCCTCCTATTTATATTTAAGAAGCAATAGACTACAATAACATGATTCTGGAGATAACTAATGAATTTGGAACAAAATCTCTCGCCAATAACGAAGTCAAAATAATGACTAAAACTATCGAGGCTCACAGAGCACTATGAAAACATCTTAGAGACAAAAATATTTTCCAATACACTCACCAGCCAAAAAATGAAAGGGCGCTCAAAATTGTCATCTAAGGGCTACATTACTCGATAGGCATACTCAAGAATTGGCTGCAATTGGTCATAAAATTAGGCATGCAGTATGTATCAGAAACCGGATCACAAAAAATCTTTTTCCTTGTTTTTTGTTGATCTGGAATCAGCCGATAACAAGGATATTTATCAACTACAAAACTTATGTAACATCAGGATTCAGGTAGCAGCTCCCAGAAAGACAAATATGATACCTCACTGTGTACACTGTCAGCTATATTCAATGCAATACTACAAACATTGTATTTCCCCCAAACAATGGACATTTTTCCAAATCCTGATGGAACTAAAACCAGGCAAAGATGGTACTAAAATAAGTTCTTACAGATCAATCTCCATATTACTGACACTAACTAAGCTACTTGAAAAATTAATTTACGTACAGATTGATAAAATAATTGATTAACAATCTATCATTCTCAAAATCTGTGCAGCAGCTACATAGAATAGTAAATCTTATCAAAGATGGAATAAAACATACGAAATATAAAGAAACGATTTTAATCAATTACTAAGGCCTTTGATAAAATCTGTTACAAGAGCCTGTCATACAAATTTAAATCATTTCTGCCTGAGAGATTCTACACACGCAGTTTCAGGTCAAACATGAGAACAATCTATCAGATATAGATTCAATTCTAAATGGAGTCCCACTGGGCAGTGTACTGCAGGCCCATACAACCGTTATACAGCAGATTTGTCGACGATTGAATCTGCTCAGGTAGCAAAATTTACAGATGATACTGTGATAATCGCATCAGATAAAAATGTTGATATTGCCATTATGAAATTGCAGAATAGTGTAAATTAGGTTCATCAGTGGGCACAACAATGGAAACCTCAGATAGTTTATGACACATCACATTCCCATAGAAAACCATGCAGCAAATGGGTACTAATCGATAATAAAGCGATTCCAAGGACCAATGAATTGAAATATCTAGGAGTTCACCTCAAATAACTGACATGAAGGCCACATATTCAAAAGAAAAGAAATTTCCTCTGTGCTATGCAACACAGGGCATCCTTCACTATGACATCTATTTGGGTTTTTGCTCGCCACTACTTTGGGTAGGTGCTTAACTTTTGTCTTTCTTTATAAAGCTATACTGGGTACATCAGTAGACATGCCAGAATGCTGTTCTCCTTTTGAATCTGATAACTTAGATTAAACAGTAATTAGTTCTTTGTCTAATTCAATTTTAAATCAAAGGTATCGCAACAGTTTGTTGAGAGTTTAAAACAGAATGACATGAAAATGATGAAGAAACAGAGGCTATTGGAATATGCTGCACTGGAGTTGTTCCTTGCGGGTATGGCGTTAAGCTCCTCTTTCCCAGATTCTTGTTCATCATTGTAGACATCATCACCTTCTCAAGTTTCATCATCATCATCGCTATCTGATATTCCAATATCAGATTATGTATTTTCAAGAATTTTCATAACAGCATCACTTTATCCATAGTTTAAAATTTATGCGCCAACAATTTTACCAATAAATAATCACGCGGGTTCTACATTACGCTATAATTAAATATTTTTAAACAACAATAAAATATTCACAAGCTATTTAAACATCAAATAATTTATTTCGAATAAATGCACCTAAGAAAAACTGAAACACAACATATTATATTAGACAGACTGCAGACCTTACAAAATCTAGTTCAGAAAATATCAACTTCCTTTTTGCGCTACTATAATTCTGGAGTCCACATATAGGGACAGACTTTAGCGAGTATGTTAATACTACAAAAAGTGTGCGGTGACTAATGATGTAACGTTTAAAAAATTATCTAAATTTTATTACTAACCAGGAAAACCAAGTAAAAAATGGTACTGAAAGGATGGGAGGACATTATTACTTTGACAAGGGGAAAAATGAGATTTTTGATTTTGAAGGGAGCTCACTCGTGAGCAGAGAGATACAAGAATGAAACTAGTTTTACACTATTCTGCTAACTTCTCCACGTACATTAACAACGAGATCGAGTTGATAAAACATTCAAAAATGGAGATAATACACAAAAATCCATGTCCACATATATGGACATATTTACATTACCCAGGCTTAAGAGGATACATCAATGTGTTCATATATCCATACATTTTATGAAGCTTTATATATCGTATATATCTCCTGCCGTAGCGCCACTGTCTGTATAGCGGTAGCTACCTTCTTCCCCTCACATTAACCTCAAAATGAATCGTTCGCCCGTTCTTGATCGCTGTAGTACATCTTCTACAACTGCAAATACACAATTTAAAAACCAGATTGTTGCCACGCATTATAAACTTAAGGCAGGCAATATTGAATGCTACCGAGTAATCGTAGTATATCTAGAAACTAGAAAATGTAAAATATACATACCAAATAAAGAAAGAACATGCATTCTACATACTTATTTGTCACTTGCATCATTCTATAGATATAAAAGATATTAAATGTGAACTCTAATCACTGGGGCACAATTTACAAAACATAATCATATTAAGCATAGATTAAGTAAAGAGCCATTACCACTTGAAGATACTGAAGACAAATACAAATGGTTTCATTAGTCAAAAAACATATTCAAAACCGTGTAACAAATATAAATAAACATTATAACAAAATAATGTAACAACGCTTAATAATTACAAGTAACCACACATCAGATATTTACAAAACCCAGACAACCATTCTAACACAAATTTATGTGCAACACATCATGAGTAATCAAATCATCACACTAATTACCAACCAAAAGAACAAAATCCGTCTTTAGCTAATGATCAATTAACCACTTTTATTACAGAATTTAAAGTAATGTTCCCGCAATTCAACCAGTAGAACACATGGTCCTGTCAATGCTCACTATAATCTTAAATAAAGTATTTAAAAAACAAAAATACGATACAGATCTATTCTCATAATGAATCAGTTCTTGCGAATTACAATCTGGAACATCAATGACATGGTCCAATTTCGTCATGAAATTGAACTATTTTTAACAATTAATAAAATGATATATTACTAGTTTCAGAAACACATTTCACTAGTAAAAGTTTTATTAAAATGCCACACTATACAATTATTACAATTATAAAAAATCCATGAAATACCAACTTATGAAGTAATTGAAGAAAGATTACGTACAATCATGCACTATCAAAATAAATACTCGGTTTGGTCCTATAATAGTGTCTTCAGTATGCTCTCCTCAAAACACATAAAGCAAAAACAGTTTAACGAATATTTTGAATCACTCGGCAATAAATTCATTTACGGTGGTGATTTCAATGCAAAATACACCTCTTGCGACTCGCGTTTAACAAATCCTCGTGTAATCAAATATATAACTGCATTGAAAGGAAACATTATAACATTATCTCTGGTGATGAACCGACATACTGACAACAGATATGGGGGAAAATACCCGATTTACCAAACTATTTATTTGTAACGAAATCCATATTAATATAAACTTCATTGGAAGGTCATTCACCTGTAATTATGAGTAGTACCAGAAAAAGTCAATGCTGAATAGTAAAACTACTTGGACATCTTTCAGAAATTAATTAAAAACAAAATTGAATTGCATATCCCTATGAAAACGAGGAAGAATATAGAAATTAGTGTACAGAACCTTACAAAGTGCATTAAAGAGAGTTCAGTTGAAAAGCTTAAGATCGATAGTTAGCGCGCCCTGGTATATTAGCAACGACGAAATAAACAAAGATTTACAAATAACGAGAAGAGATTGAAACAAACGAGATGTGATGTGCACACCGATTTCACAGTAATCACCTAGCTTACATATTCGTCTTAGATGGTACTCAATTCAGACGACTCAAACGGACTAACACAATTAATTAATTAATCGTACACATCAACAAGGACTGACTTCCATTGGGAAGCTTCCTGTTAAATTACACGCCCCAAACCATCAACACTGCAGTTTATTGCCTCGAACTGGAAACAGACTGCATGCATTTAAAAAAGAAATCATACTATATTATAAATATAAAAATAGAACGAAGATAGGATTTGAAATACGTTTAAGATTTATAGAAAACCCAGTCACACATAATTTTTGTATTAGACCTTTAATACATACAAATTAATGTACACCTTAAACATGCACTTATGAAAACTTTTTTTTTCAAATGAAATGCATTTTTTACAATTTATATTAAATAATAATAAAACGAATAAAAAATAAACAATATTTTATGTTTAACCATTTAATTCAACAGAATAGTATGATAATAAACATGCTATCCACGGTATTAAATAAATTACTTCCCAAATGAACCAGCTCCTAAGAATTTAAACATGGTTCAATATCGTCATGAAATTAATTATTCCTAAGCAACAATAAAATTGATATACTAATGGTATCGGAAAAGTAGCTTTATTAAAATACCTCGCTACACTATTTATCATACAAATCATCCTGATGATAGAGCACATGGTGGGGCAGCGATCGTTATAAGAGCGACCGTGAAACATCACATTATGAATAGCTTTGCGTCAGACTATTTACAGGCCCGTACCATCAAAATAGATTCCTCGCCCGGTCCTGTAGTAATCTCTTCCATATACTGCCCCCCGAGACACAACATCAAACAAAAGCAGTTTCATGAATACTTCAAAACGCTGGGCGTTAAATTTATCTCCGGTGGCGACTTCAACGTGAAACATACCTCATGGGGCTCGCGTCTGATAACATCGCGCGGAAACCAGTTACATAGTTACATTGAGAAAAACCGATATAATAGTCTATCCACTGGCGAACCAACATACTGGCCAACCGACATGGGGAAAATACCTGACTTATTAGACTTTTCTATTTGCAATGGAATCAGTACCTATCAAATGTCTGTTAAATCATCATGTGATGGTACTTCAGATCACTCACCAGTAATTCTAAATATCAGTAGTACTCTCATGGATTCAGGGAAAAACCCACGACTGTATAACAGTAAAACTAACCGAGACATCTTCCACCTGTTACTTTAAAATAAAATAAACCTCAACATTCCATTGAAAACTGCGGAGGATATAAAAACTAGTACAGAAAACCTCACCAAATACATTCAAGAAGCGGCCCATTTAGCAACACCGAGAGAAAATTACAGTGGGAGAACTCGTAATTCTAACATTCAAAATCGTCCAAAAATAATAAAGGACATGATTCAAGAGAAAAGACGATTAAGACGCATATGGCAGAATACAAGAAATCCAGCTGACAAAACGAAATTCAACAGAGTGTGCAGAGAGCTGAAAAATAAAATTGCTGAAATAAAAAATGCTGCCTTCAAGAACTATGTTAGTACATTAACACCAACCGAAGCTACTGATTACTCCTTATGGAAGGCAGTATGAACCGTGAAGAAAGATAATCATATCGATCACCTATAAAGAAAAACAATCGGTGGATAAGAAGCGACGAGGAAAAGGCTGAAGCATACGTCGAATACCTAACAGAGGTGTTTCGTCCTACGGAAACCTGCATCGACAGAACCGCAGATAAAGTTACCTGCAAGCTCCAAATCAAATGTCACTTCCGATAAAAACAGTATCACCTGTGGAAGTAAACAAGTATATACAAAAGCATCTAAACCCGAAAAAAAGCCCCCGGTTATGACTTAATTGCCCCAAAAATAATAAAGAAATTACCACGAAAAGCAATAACTTTACTAACACTAATATACAACGCAATTATTAGAACCGGGTACTTCCCGATACAATGGAAATTCGCCACTATAATACCCATACAAAAACCAGGGAAACCTCCTGAGGATTTAGCCTCTTACAGGCCAATAAGTTTACTTCCGGTCTTATCGAAGCTGTTTGAAAAATTACTACTGAACAGATTAAACCCTCTATTAGCCCAAAATAATGGCTTCAGGGAGCAACATAGCACCGCAGAACAAATACATAGAGTTGTCGATGTAATAAATCGAAGTTTTCAAGAAAAAAAGTATTGCGCAGCAGTGTTCCTAGACAAACGGAAAAACGATCCCTACATCGAGTAGCGTAAAATATCTCGGTTTACACCTCGACGAAAGATTGACATGGAGAAAACACATAGATGCTAAACGGAAGCAGATAAATGTTAAGTTTCGCAAAATGTATTGGATAATCGGAAAGAATTCAGTCCTATCCATTGATAATAAAGTACTGCTTTATAACACAATGCTGAAGCCTATATGGTCGTACGGAATCCCACTGTGGGGAACCGCGAGCAAGTCCAATATAGCGATCATCCAAAAAACGCAATCCAAAATTCTACAAACGATAGTCGGTGCGCCATGGTATGTACACAATGATGATATACATAAAGATCTGCGAATACCTACTGTAAAAGAAGAGATCGAGGCAGCCAACACATGATATATAGGACGATTACAAAATCACTGTAATCAATTGGAACACAGTCTCATCGAAGACGATATCCAGTTCAAACGGCTGAATCGGTCAAATATTATTGTATAATTGTTTAATACCTCACCAATAACAAGGAATAGCGACCGCTGGGAAGCATTCATTACTTATTAACTAATTACCCCTTAACACTGCCGCTTATTGTTTATTCAGACAGATTGCGTGCAAAAAATTTGGAGAAAAAAAAATATATTTCTACTCATATGTTTAATTCAGATTGATCCCAATTTTGTGGATAATCATTTAAAAATTTTCAAAGATCAATAATATCATTCTATTTAATACATATATGTTCGTTTCTTCCTGATTATGTTCTCTTTATAACGAGTCAGAAATAAGACTATTGAAATATTTACGTTGTTATCTCCGCAAAAATTATTTAATGTAGCCGCTTCGAAATGAGAAAACTGATGGAACAATGTAAAAATTCAAGAATTTACGAATGTTAGTGCTAGTGTATCAGAACTCAGTTCATCTATTAGAATATAATAAGAAATTTCAAAATTTATTTATTTTATAAACACATTCCTAAAACAACATTCACTAGAACTAGAGAGAGCATGTTGCAATTGTAACGTTCTTGATGACTTTATAGTTGAAAAGCTTTGCGTATATAATAAAAAACTTTTTAGTGATTAACTTCGATTTTATTTTGTTTTGTTAATTCATAAAATCACTACTCTCCAATACATCAACATTAATAATGCTAAACGTCGATTTATATTTGGTGACCAAGAATTACAAACATTATTTTTTCATAATGTTTAAATTAGAAAAAAATAATTTAGACATTATCTTCAACTAAGGTGTGCACTATGTATATATATATATATATATATATATGTGTGTGTGTGTGTATGTATATATATATATATATATATATATATATGTATATCTTCCTCCTCTTTTGTGAACTCGATTAATGAGTATTTATTATATATATATATATATATATATATATATATATATATATATATATAATTACGCAAAAACTAAGGCATTAAACGGGCCATCAAACATACGAAGATCGAATGTAAAAAAAACAATATTCTAGAGTTTAATTCGTGCAATGTTTTCATTAACCATAATCACATTTGCTGAACTTTCTTACTTGTTGCATGTATTACTATACATAAATGATCAACTATCTTATGAACCAAAAAAAAATATATTAATTTAACAATAGAATTGTAATATTTGACACTATAGGAACCTTCGTCAACATTAATCCGTTCAAATAAATCATGTTATAAGTAATTATATGTAGGACACTATTGAAAAGGGTACGTCTACGTTCATTATCTAAAATCTATGAATAACAAGAAAACAGTCGTTATTCTATAATGATAAAAAGAAATGTCACAAACCGCATTTAAATATTATTAACTAAACTTAATTACTGACCCGTATTAAAATAATAAAACAAAGTTACCTACCTTCATCAATGCTATTAACGGTGAAAATACTATAACAAATTTATTAGGTAAAAGCATAATTGGTAACTGATAACACAGAGATTTACCAGAACCTGTCGGCATAGATATATAAACGTCCCGATTTCCTAAAAACACAGTTCCATTGATAATTGCAAACGTATTAGAAACACATTCGAAACTATCAGTTGAAATTATTTGCAATAAAATCTTCTGTTTAACATTTCCAATGGTACAAATGATTTCAATAAAATATTTCTAAGCAAATAGATTTGGATATATAGTTCAACTTATATAACTACATTTGGACTTTAAAAAAAAAATACCTTTAATTACAGCTTTTACAGCGTTTTTTTGAGTAGAATTTTTAAAATTCTCATGTTTAAAATACTTATTTAAAATGTGGAAGAGTTTCTCGTCATCAACATCCATATCTGAAATTATAACAAAACAATATTCAACTTAAAGCAAATCCACACTTCATACAAGGTACAACTACAAAATAACACTTTTATAACAATTTAAAATTGAATTGAAGAATTGAAACCATAGTCAAAATAAGAATAACGAATGCGGTGATCGGAATCATTTAGTTCTCTAAACTCAGAATGAACCGGCTCTTTTTCAAAAAGAGTGAATGTATCTTTTACGTAAATTATCGATTTCTGATCAATTTTGTAACTCGAACCAAATACCAAATAATTGTACGTAAAATGTTGCTCTAAGAAGTTTGTGCGTGGTATCTCAACTTCCTTAATTTAATAAAACTAATAATAAAAAATTAAAATTTGCACTAAATTAACTACCACGCCACTTACCTTATTTGTCATATGTACAATTAATATGGGGGTCGGCGTTCGGCAGGATTTCATTCTTCAGAATGACCAACAACAACAATAGTACATCTCTCCTCACTTATCGGTGCTTGTCACAGTACGTCTACCAGCCTGCTTTAACCCTTTCAGTCACATATCTTTTTTTTTTTACTTAGGAATACATTTTGATGTAGTTATGGGAAATGGTTCGAGAATGTGAAAATATAAAGCAATATCATATTTTATATAAATATTGCTTTTTAATTGACTAGATAATTTCTAATGCATTGTAAAAATATGTTTAGAATTGAATCATTTTATGTCAAACAAATACCTCTTATTATAAAGATGGGCACCTTTTAGGATTAAAAGTTTATATACTGTATAATGGGCATTGTGGCTGAAATGGTTACATTCTTCCGTTTACTGGAATGAATTATAATTTCTTTTCCTCCATCTCGCTTTAACCGCCCGGTTACAGCCAGTTTGGTCGTAAAATTTCCAACATGGTGGCTGTATTGTTCTTTTTTTTGTTAATAAATACCCCTCATGATGAAGCAAAACCTTCTCATAAACAATACACATCGCACATGTTTATTAGATGGATTACATCAGTAAATATTAAGTCAGAAGTTAAAATGGTACATTATGGACATACCCCTAATTACCAAAAATAATTTATATTTTATGTTGCAATCTGTGTTGTCATATTTATTACTGATAAAAGGTTTATGAATACTGCAAAATTTTTCAGTTTTATCTAATACCTCTTGTCAGTGTATGTTATGAGAACTGAAACTTGATCAACATGGGTTCATTTTGTATAGAGTCTAGTCCTTGACTGTAACTTATATATTGATTATCAACATAACTCCACAATCCACTCTGCAGAAGTTTTTTGAGGAGCAACACTAAATAGTAGATCTACTCGATAATTTTTTAATTGCTGTGATTTTTCTTCAATTTTAAAATAGCTATCCCAATGAAGGTTTTATGTTTTTGGTGGAAAAAACAAAATTGACAACAATGAAGGAATTATACGCTGATGTTAAAACTACCACTGAACTGAGATACAAGCTAAAAAATATCTTAGATCAGAAAACCCGTGCTTATCTCACAAAAAGAAAGATGTTTATTCTTTTTGAATTTCGAACACTCATGCCAATATTTTTGATAAAATTGTAGTTTCATGTCTTGTTTCTGTAACTATGTTCAAATACATAAAGTGTAAATTTCAAAAGTTCATGTTACCTACCTAAAGTTCATGTTGAAATGTCTTTTTTGAACACTAAATTACAAGGTATTCCATAGTTTACTACAAGTGGTCACAACTTCTGGCTGGGTCGATGATTTTTTGTGTAATAGCATTAAAATTTAACCCTCCAGCGGGCGCGCCTTCCACTTTAACACAATTAGGCGCGCTGGTGTATTTTGTACACCACATGTAATTCATCATTTTAATTACGCTAGACATAGCAGCTTGAATATAAAAAACTTTTGGTTATTTGAAAAGTATTTATTACACAATAAAACAATAAAATTAACCAACACTAATCATAAGTAGGTAAAAAATAACCTTTTTTCAATACTTAAACTAGTAATTTCAAAAAATAAGGAAGGCTTAACAAAAATTATGTAAAAATAACTAATAATAATTTTTTGCTAAAATGTATATACTTATTCTGAATCATTACTTCCATTATTATCATCCTCATTTTCCCCTTTACATTTCAAGCAAAGAATGACTTCTGCTGAAGAATGTTCCGTGCATATAGGGGTGCTGCATGAATTACACACTCTTGTAGTCACTCTATTTTTTTTTCTTTCACATAAGGTACATCGTTTTCTTTTTAATAATGATGTTTCCCTTTCCAGTTCAACTTCTTCTTGTTTCTTATATTTTTCCAAGAAAAATGTTTCATTATCCTTACCGAAAAAGAAATCTTTATTACCTTGATCGCTGTAATTTACAGTATCATCACCTTCCTGTTCAGAATCAGTGTCGTGGTCTGAATGTACTATTACTTCATTTTCTCCATCTGAAAAATCACTATCAAGTTCAACATCTTGGAGATTACTTTAATTTTCTTCGTCCGATAGTTCACGAAGAACCATTTCGAAATCCTCTTCTCTAATGAATTTTGTCCTTTACAAAAAAAAAAAACAGTTATACTTGTCATAGTACATAATAAATAAAATATGTACTGTTACGCCTACTAAATATATGAAAAATCACCATCAGAAGGTCTTTATTTACTAGCTGTTGGGAATATATAAGAAAAAATGCATTAATTTTTAAGAAAATTATCTGCTAAACAAATTAATATTTTACTTACATGACCAAGCGCGTTGGTGTATTCTAGGCACCATACAGAAATATGTAACACTAACAATATACACAGTTCACTGTCACAGCTAAAATTACACTGGTATGCTTACAATCGGTAGAAAATAAGCTACTAATTGCGTCAGCGGTTTTTGTTTATTTTTCGCTCTTTTATATCAAAATACACCAGCGCGTCCGCTCGAGGGTTAACACAAATTTCTTGTTATGCAAAAAACCCAATTCCTGTGACAATCATCCATTAAACATACTTTTGTTTATTTTGCTTCTTTTTCGATAAAATTTATCATAATCATCAGTGAAAAAGAATCTTTTATGATAGAGAATCTTAAAATTGGAAACGCATAGAATAATGATGGATAATTTTTTAAAAATACTTTTCTTCAATTTCAATTATTAGAATTTTAATTTTCCAGAAATAAATATTATCTTTATCTTCTGAGTTTTTCGCATCGCCGTGATCCGATTATTACACAGTTTTCTATTCGTATTCTTAATTTCCCACTCATTGCCTTGTTATTTCCTTTCAACAATTCCAAATTCCAACTGTCGCCAGCCAGCTCAAACATAGATTAAACATTAAAACTTATTCGTTTAGGTGTGCGCCTGCTCTTACATATGTAAGTTTTAGCAATAAAAATGAAAAAGTAAATGTAAATACTGTAGTTATTTTTCATTTAGATGTTGGGGAAATTTAGTACATTCTTTGATTAATTAAAATTGTTATAATTGCTAAAAAGAACTCAACATGGTTGCGTTTACTTGAATTATAAATTGGTGATTTGTGTAGTCCGTATATTGAGCACTTGCATGTTTCATTCTAAAGAAAATTTAACAGCCATATAACGTTTAAAATAAACGATGTAAAATATTAATAAAATTTGTAATGAAAAAAGTAAATATTTTTAAACAAAAAATAGTTACATGAATATTTAACATGAACAAAAAATCACATATATATTACATTGTCAATTTTTTTAAATTTTGTTCAATCAAATGAAGCTATTTATGTTTATATAATTAGGAAATTTAAAGAACGTATACATTTATAAATTTTAAAATTTGAATGGAAATTTGAAATTATAAGTTTGCGGCATATGTACATTCCTACCAGTAGATGTCGGTTGTGAACTTGTAAGTTCATTAACTGACCGAATTCTGAACGGTGAATTTTGGACGCCATCATTAGATGTTTTACGTATGGTTAATATGGGTATAATATATGTTTCTGTAGATATTGTATGACGATTATGGATTTAAATTTAAAATGAACATTGGTTTCGAATTTTGGTATTGTGTTTGGAATTTATATTTGCTGTTGACTTATTAATTATATCCACAATTGATATTTACTCCGTGCAATATATTTTGTGTAGTAAGGGATACAGGTAATTTGTTTTTATTTTATCTGTTAAATTTAATTCATTAATAAATATAAAATATATGTTTTGTAACAAGTAGAATAGTATTTTGAACATTGCTTTAATAAAATTGAAATATTTTACATGTTTTTAATAATTGTTATCGCGCAGTTTTAGTTAAATACATTTTTTAAATTATATATTATTTTTATGAATGCTCGTTTCAGACATGAATAATATGAACGCACCAACTATAAAATCAACGGTGACACCTGAAAATCATGGTTCTGGAATAGCACCACTTAATCCAAAAATGCCTTTGCCACAAAATTCTTTAATACCTCAAACTAATCATACTGCATTTTCACATTCATCTGTTGTTTCAACAACAAACGAAATCTCTGTACAACCTAATGCGGATAAACCATTAAACTTGTATGTTACACCAGTTCAAAAAAATACGACAAATGGTGTACCTGGACCAGGTTCTTCAAATTTAGAAACTCTGAAACCCGTTCACTTGCCTGCTTCTATTCCTCCTACATTTAGTGTTACTAACTTGACCACCAAAGAAGAAAAAGTAATGAACGAGACAGAAGTAACGTCATCTAGTGGATTGACTAACCCAAAGTCTGTTGAACAGCGTTTTCCCTCTCCTGCATTAACTACTGAAAGTTCATTGGAAACTGAGCTGCCTAAATCAAATGGTAAGATCTACTTATATTTACTATTTATAGGAATACATTTTACTCAATTTAAAAGTTTTACATTATAAATACCTTTATTTGACTAATTGTTTTATTAATCTTGTTCGTTATTAAATTATGTAATAGAAAAAGAACCGATTAAAGAAAAAATTCAACAGAAAAATACGGAAAAACATATGGATAATACAGATAAAAAAGAAATTGTAATTAATGAACAGCCAGCTTCTGCTTCGGAGGATACCCATCTTCAGAAGCCGGAAAATTTGGATGTGCAACAGTCCGACATTGAATCAGAAAATGTACCTCAACCAGTAAAAAAGCGAAAACACGCTCAGGTTTGTAAACCCTTGACCTGAAATATGTTTTATAGATCGTATAAAAACCATAATATACATTCGTTTTTTTTTTGTGTGTAAAGTGTTTCTATTTATTCACTTCGTGATGTTTCGAAAACACCGTTTTCTTTTCAAATTTGCACTGAAAAAATCTGAACGTATAGAAATTAATCATGAAAATTTGAAATTGCATTTAAAAATAAAGTAATTAAATTAAATTGTGTACAAATATAAATTAAAACATGTTCCTACAGATTTCCATTTCAGTTGACCTGCTTTATAACTATGAATTTGTTGATATTATTTGTTTCATATGTTTGTAACTGTTTCCGTTCATATATGCATCATTTCTAATCGTAAAAAAAAAGAAGAAACATATTTCGCAGATACTGGAGATATTTGTGTTATGGAAGAACGACAAGAAATCAAAAGTTATGTTACTGAAATGTAATAAATTACTAATCACGGTTCATTAAAAACATATTATGACTGTCTTCATTGTTTAATATTCCGTATAATATAATTTAGGCGTGTTTCTGTTTTTTTTCTTAAGTATTGTGAGGGACAGTTTCTATCCAATATTATTTTATATTACGGTTTTGAAGTTTATGTTGCATTCATTCAAATTACGTACTTTTATTTATTCTGTTTCTGGAACATTTTGTTACTTATTGAAGTAAACTGTTCATTTAAACCAGTTTTTTCTGTTAATTAACCTGATATATTATTGGAACGAAACTATTCATTTGAGATTTATTTTGAAATTTGTTTCCATATGTATATGTGTGTGTATTCTTTGTTTGTTATGCGTGATGTGCTTTAAATATGAACGAACAAATGTAATCAGAAAAATTATAAATGTTAGTGAAATTAATTATAGAATTTTGGTTTTATAAACGCTATAGGTTCGTAATATAAATGTACAAGAAGATACATCAACTGAAAATGATAGTGTAAAAGCAAAAAGAGCCAGGTTACCGACGCAGGTGTATCAAAGTCCATTACCCGAATTACAACTAATTGCAAAACTTACAAGTCCGTTGCCAAAGACAACAAAACCAGCTAGTGGAAAATTAATTACATTTTATAAGTATGAATTTGTAAATTGTTATTCATTATATATATATATATATATATATATGTATATATATATATATATGTGAAATTTTGTAACAGATCGATATTTAATCTTTGTATTTAATACGGCAAAATATTAGTTAACAATGTGTGTTTGTTTAATTAAAATGAACTCTGAATCAACTTCATGTTTAATGTGACTAATAATTTTTAGTTATTTAAAACTCTTATAACACGTGAATTAAATTTCCAATTTAGTTTACAACCAGCTTTTCTGTTAAAAGTGTAACATTTGCTTCCGTTTTAATTTCTGTAACTATTATACTAAAATTGTGTCGACCTACACTTTGTGTACAAAGTCGACAGGTGATTTAATTCTCAAGAGAATGAAAAAGGTAAGAACTAATCGATATAGTGAGGTAAAACAAAGTGACTAGTATATAGTGTTATTTATTACGTTATTATAAAAGTGCAATATTTACTTTATTTATATATTAAATATAATGTTCTGTTTGTCCAAGTAAATCGTGTTGCAATTTAAATTATAGTATAATACAAGTAATTTCCGAAAGGAAATCGTAATTTAATTGTCTCTATTGCGTTAATTTCGATTTTGTTCGAGTTAAATTTCTTTTTGCGTTTCGTATTTGACTAAACGTTAGCGATGTTTCTATTATATTATTCACTTTATAAAATTCTAGTCTAATATTATTTGATAAATTCTATTTGAGTTAAATTGTATAATATTTTTCTCATCATCAATATATTAGTTATTAATAATAATGATAATTTAGGCGTTTATTTTTTTTCTCACCAATGAGACTATTTTACCTACGTAATTAAAAAGAAAAAAGTCTAGTCAATACTTTCTATCAAAAATTTTAGAAATTACAAAAACTGATTACATTACAAGTCAATTATAGATATATCGAAGTAGTCACTTTACTTCAGCAAAAATATACTTTAAACAAACGCAATTTACAAGAAAACTCGGTATATTAACGAATTAATAAATACGTTTTTATTGTGTTTCGGTGTAATTTCTAATCGATTCGATTAAGTCGGATTATTTATATATTTATAAATAGAATAAAAGTCTATATATTAAACGCATACGTTTAATTTGAGTTAATTATATAACATTATAATTCACGTAATCATACATAATTGTTGTTTTTAAATAATTATTTTTTATTTAATTTTAGAAATGAATTTTTAGCCGTTCGGAATCCCGAAGGTAGTTTTTACATTTGTCAGACATTTCAAAATATTCATCGAAAAAGTACAAAGATTAAAATAAGATGGTTTACCGATTTACCTAATGATGTGTATCAACCGGATTTCTGCGACACTACTGGTTAGGAATAGTGATGGTTTTAAATACACTATATTTCTAATATGTCCTGTTTTTATTTTCAATTATTTAAATTATGAATATACGTGCGGGATGTAACATTCAATTACTATTTGCAGTGGTTGCGTTTTTTTATGGATATACATATGTACGCGTGTGTGTGGTGTCGGGTGCGTATTTATTAGTAGTAATTAAGAAACAAAGAATCCGTTATTCATTTTACGTTTTCGTTTACAAAAATAAAATATCGTTATAGGACCTAGTCCTCTTGTAAATTAATTATTAAATGTGTACTTACATGCGTGCGTGTATGTGTGTGGACGTGCAGCGCATGAACTTGCGTGTATATCTATGTGTTATATATATATAGGGGTGTGTGTGTGTGTGTTAAGTATACAGGTATATTCATAAATAACAGTATTTAGCTATTGAGCTATCTCTGTAGCATGTTAATAAAGTCAGTTTTAATCATAATTATTACTTATTTAGAATATATTCTAAGATTGTAATATATATAGTTCTATAAACTATTATATATATATATATATATATATATATCGTTATTTCATTCGCAGAATTCGATTGCATATTAACGAACGTTAATTTAATCCGCTTGGAAAAAGACAAATGGAAACTTCCGGAAAATGAACGCACTCGTATTGTTAATATTTTAAAACGTGCATTGGATGTTGAAAAAGGTGTGGCTAAGCCGTCCGTAACGGAGGAACATCCAGATGGTTGTACGTATTATCGTCATTACCATTCAAAATTGTAAATTATACCGAACAGCATTTTAAATTTATTAAAGTTAGATCGACTTTCAAAATCTAGTGTGTGTGTGTTTTTAAATATAAAATTTAATTTACAGAAAATCAATAGAGATAGTTTTCGTTTTAAAATTGATCGATCAATTGCTTGATTATTGCGATCGTTTATCTGTTTAGCAACGTAAATGTATTATATCTTCTTTAATTTAATTAATAATCTGCTCGATAAACTTTATTTATAAGCTAGTTCCGAAGATAATCAGCTACTAATTACTTTTATAATATGTTCTTTGTTTATTCGTTTATTGTTGGTTGTTTTTACAGTGGATCTAAGTTTGTACAAGGATGAAGCGCAGCTTAATCGGAAGAAACCGGTTGCCGATTACGCGAAAAAGAATGTCAATAAACGACAAAATCAGTCAACGGCTCAAGCTTCATCATCTGGCGTCGTTACTCCGTCGAAGAAATCTTTTCATACGTCGTATCTAAATCAATCGTTTAAATCCTCCGTCAATACCGCTATATCGCCTTCGACTACGACAAAATCTAAAAGTATCGCCGTAGTCGCTAGCAGTTCTAGTAAAAGAAGAGGTCGAAAACCAGCCAAGATAAAGAAATCCAATTTAAAAAATAAAAAGCCGACTAAAAGAGAATCGGGCGCGAAAGCGACAAAAGTTGATACTAATAATTACGGTTCAGATCGGAAAACGTTAAAGGTTACAATTACTACGAAAGAAAAAAATGATAAAAAGGTGACTAAGAATTCTAATGCGACCGCTGCTTCCAAAACCACGAAATCGACTGTTAGTACGATTGCAGTTTCCTCTTCATCCGCTGGAACCACAAGTACGACTTCATCGTCGGCTACATCAAGCGGCGTTAAACAGGTTGCTTTAAAAGGTATTCTTAAGAAAACTTCTACAATCGTGTCTTCTTCAACCGTTGCGGACAAACCTGCTAAAATAAGAAGTATATAAATTGTATTTAAATTTTTATTACATTCAGTTTACTATATATCGTTCCATGGCCGTACGTTGTTGAATGTAACGATGGATGATGAAGTGTATTTCTTTGAAAGTAACGATAAGAGAATTTTTGAATTTCGGATCGTTTAAAGTAAAGAATGTTGTTTTAAGTTCTTTCAAAGTCTGAAAGATTAATACTAATCAACCCGTCTAAAAATCAGTAGCCGACTGTCGGCGCTTATATATCCTGATCCAACCAGTTGACCTATTTTTATTTCTTGCAATAAGACCACTCGAATCGTTTTCTCCATCATATAGTAAATATAGTCGATTCTTACTAAAATAGTTTCCTCGAGATCGAATATTCCATATAATTTTTTACTATTTCGATAAGATTTTCGATATTTTCAAAAATTGATTAATTCTACATAAAAATTTTCAGTACTGTTTGTGAACAATAGCGGATGTGTGAATTTGAAGGATATATGAAAAACACCATTATCTCTGACGACAGTCTTGAAATTTGATTCTTTTTTTTAGCTCAAAATGGAAGCAAATTCAAAGATTTAGGAAAAAGTTTTCATTTATTAAATGAATATATCTGATTTATTATTTTCTATTCGATTAAAAAAATATCTAATTTTTTGTTGCAGATGCCGGTTCGGCTGTATCGGCTAAAATTAATTCCGCGTCCACACAACCGGGTAAAAATAACAGAGAACGAAAATCATCGGCTGCTGCTACTACTACTACGAGCCAAAAGAAGACTTAAAAATGAGACGTAATGGATGTTGTCCGTAGTAAAAATACGTTCTCAATTATACGTATTATAAATAAATTCCCTTAATAATGACGGATTAGTTGGTACAATTTAAATTAAGAAATTTACTTTTAATTGTTCATTTTTCTTCAGCTTGTGTTTACGCATTATTTAATTCGTGTACGTACGTATTAATCAGAAATTTCACATTGCGGAAAAGATCAAATATTTTCGAGTAACGAGAAAATATGTTTTTATTATTATTATTTTGTTTGTTTGTTTTTTCGATGTTATAAGTTTAGTTGCAATAAATTCATTTTTACTTAATCGTTGAAGGAACACAATACGTCATAGCGACAAAAAATAATTTTTCATTATTTGTATTAATTTATTTACACGAGAGACGTGTATAAAAGCAAAAAATCAATAGTTTCACCAGTTACTTCTTTTGGTGCTTTATAATGTAAATTTTCGTTTATCATCGGGTTTATTGGATAATATTCTTTGGAGAACGTGTTTTTAAAATTTTCGTTTCTTTTGTATTATAATAGAAATAAGGATTTATTTATTTTGTTTTAAATTAACCTATAATTTCTGACTAACATATATGTGATAAATATTGGATTTGTTCTTATAAACAAAATCGTTATGGTATTACGTGTTATTTTAAATTAGATTATACTTGTACACAACATTTAGCTCTATTTGTTATTTTTAGATATACGGAAATATGACATTTTAGACGCTGATGTAAATGATTCCATTTTTTTTTTTTAGAAACTTCAAATGTCCATAATATAAAAAAAAGTTCCACTTTTCAATAATTTAACGATAATATTGGTATTACTTTTTGCATAGTACATATCTTCTCTTTGATATATATAATGTGAACAATTTAATGTTTTTTATGAATGTACTTGTTCTGTGTTAATCGCTCAGAGTTGGTATTTATGCATGATGTATGCGTATATGTATATATTGTAATTTTTCATTTAAAATGTTTATAACAGTTCGAAATTTGCAACACATATCATCTAAATTATCTTCTTTTTATTTATGGAATTTTGTTACATTACCATCAAGTGTAATATACCAATATTTTAATTCGTTTTTAATTGATGTTTCGAAAAGGTAATATATGATCATTTACTGCAGCGTTTAATTGTTATATAGGTTGTTTTATATATTTAATTTTCTCTAAATTGATTTTGTTGTTTCCGAAGAATTTCTCGTAGTTTCAATTTTTTCTTCGTTTATCACTTACGTAGTTGTTATTTTTATTCAAAGTACGCTTTGACGAAAAATTTATTTTCTTCTGTTTTATTATTTTATTAATATGTAAATAGATGTTCTTTAAACACGGTGCATATGTTTCATCAAGTCTTGTTTTATATACAATTATTCGAAATATAAGTTACATTTGAAATAATTTACATATGTATTATCAAGAACTTATTTTTACAAAACAATGCGTACTAAAATTTCGTTCGATTAGTATGTATTTATAACATATTATTATGGTGAGCTCTGTGCATTAAATTTCCGATTGAAAATTATTTTTCACGATGTTTTAAAATATATACGAGTAGAAGATAATTAGAATATAAATTATATGCTTGTTTCATCGTTGTATATTTTATAATGTTGTATGTTTTTTAATTACTGCAGGACGATAGAATAAAATTTTGATAATACGGATATACTAGGTTGAATTAATGTAGTACGAAGTTCTTTGTACACATTTTTTAAATTTTTACATATTTTAAAATAGTATGCTGACGAATATTAGTTAATTTTCAGTTTATATTTTTCTCACTTTTCAACGCTAACTGATTTGCGAAGAAACAACTTGTTTATATTAAGAACTGTTTTCGCGTTCATTATATTCACCCGCTATGGTTATGTAAATCCATATGGCTCGTTAACTGGGAATTTCTTTTGTACGTACACGTTTAAATATACTAACAAAAATTCCACTATTCCCCTTAATCATGTATATTTAAAAAGAAAAAAACT
The DNA here is from genome assembly GCA_032883995.1 of Coronaproctus castanopsis. Lineage (NCBI taxonomy): Eukaryota > Metazoa > Arthropoda > Insecta > Hemiptera > Monophlebidae > Coronaproctus > Coronaproctus castanopsis. Next base: position 115,576,715 of record CM065052.1, read on the forward strand.
ACAATTTTTACTTTGATTTGAAAAAAAATTCTATAACGTGCAAATTTAGATTTTAGTACGTCGACAATTGAATAAAATTATGCGAAAGTAGTTACCATCTTAGATTACTGCAACCACATACTTTTTTCCTTAATCTGTATCAAATTTTACTACAAGTGTTCAGTCGATTCTGAAAAGTTTTGTGTCATTCCTTGATTGATAATTATATGTAATTACATATAATTATCAATCAAGGAATGACACAAAACTTTTCAGAATCGACTGAACACTTGTAGTAAAATTTTTACATATAATTATCAATCAAGGAATGACACAAAACTTTTCAGAATCGACTGAACACTTGTAGTAAAATTTGATACAGATTAAGGAAAAAAGTATGATAATTATATATATATATATAATATTGTTACCTAGATGATGCTATTTGGTAAGTTTTGTAATTGATATACATAATAAGCAGCATTCCATCCATTGATGGATGCTAAAATTTAACTATATATATATATATATATATATATATAAACATGCTTAGTTTATATTTTTATATATACGCCAAGCATTTGACAGGTCTGGTATGAAGGGCTAATACAGAAAATTAAACATTATTTCCTATATCAATTGTTAAAACTGTTACAATCTTACGTAGAAGAAAGATACTTTGCGTTAAATATGGTGAAGAAAAATCTGAGATTTATCCAATAAGATCAGGGTATCACAAGAGAGACTACTGAGGTCGTTATTCTATATAATTTATACGGTAGATATTCCCACTCCTGCAAATTTTGAAGTAGCAACTTTTGCTGATGATATAACTATCCTATATGTAGATAGTTTCTCTGTAGACGTATGCACAAACCTGCAATCAGCAGTTGAATAAATAGCAACATGGTTAAAAACGTGGAAACTTAGTATTAATGAGGACAAATCAGCTCGGGTAATATTCACCAACGGAAGAACTCTTTCAATAAGGCCCACAACCATAAATGGGGCCATAATCTCTCAAAAAGAAGAAGTAAAATACCTTGCGGAAAACTTAGATCAACGGCTAACACGGAGTAACCGAGTAAACATGTAATTAAAAAAATGAAATGAACTCAATGTTAATGAAAACAAAAATTTTGACTGTTAAGAGAAAGATCAGAATTATCAATAGAAAACAAGCTGTTATTATAAAATCAGGCCCTGAAATCAATTTGGCTGCCATTTGTGCGAAAAAAAATACTATTCTACATCGAATGCAAAACAAAATCCAAAATATTTCCAGCTCCCAAATAATATGTAACTAATTTTACACTTCACGGAGATCTTAAGGTGAAATCCGTAAAAGAGGAAATCGCAATTGTCAAACGATACGTCAACCATCTAGAAAAACACTAATCACATGATCTCCGTAATGGATAATTCGCCTGAATACCATCGACTGGATAGAACGAAATATAATAATATAACGTCGTTTATTAAACGTAACAACGAAGGTCTCACTTGTAATCAGTAGAAATTCTTCCACGACATATCTGGTTTCTATTTATTTTTTAACATTTATCTTTCATGTAATAATTTTATAATTCAACATTTGAAAGACCTGTGGTAGATGTTTTTAAAAATGTGTTTTACGATTGTACATCTTTTTGTCACTGTTAGTGTGACTTAAAGAAGTCATGGAAAAATATTTAAAAATAAGTAAAAAAAAGAGAGTGAATTGGATTGGGGAGCGTTGTTCAGATGTAAACGATCAATTGAGAACACAGAAAACCCCGCAACAGTTCACCAAGAAATAAAAATACACTTTTCTCATGGATTTTAGTGAAATAATATAATAGACTAGGATAATCGCAGTTTTAAAAAAAAATGTCAGAAAGATGAGAGAAATATATAGAAAAATCGTATGCGAATATGTAAACACAGTGTAAAGAGGATGATCAGACATGTGAAATGATAATTTGAGTGAACGTTGGATGAATTATAAATAGGAATAGATAGCATTAATCAATACGTAATAAAAATCACGCTAAAATATCAGTAACAGATTATTCGTTATAATATAGGGTGACCCAGAGAAGACGGATGGTTTTGTTTTTAAATAACTCATAAATTACTCGACCAAAATTTTTGAATAAAATTTTATTTAAAAATAGAAAATCATTTGTGGAACATAATATCGTTTAGATGTCCGCCAATTGCAACAATAAATTTATTCAGTTTTTACAAAATTTTCTAAGACTTTCGAATATAGATCGCTGAATTTTTAAAATTTCTTCAGAAATCAGAGTTTTCAGGTATTCCAGATCTCGTAAACGTGTTTCATAAACGCGGCTCTTAAGATATCCCCACAAAAAAAATGTATAACTTTGCAGTGGCGTAGCCAGACTTGGTTGAAGAGGGGGTTCAAACAAAACTAAATTATAACAGTAAACCCATGTTAAATTGAACTTTAAGTAAATAACCGAAATTCAAGTAGGTTAAATCCCAAGGTCGAATACGTAATTCTATTAGAAGCAATAGGCGACAGAAATATTTAACGTCACTGGAATACAAGTATCTTATTGAGGACAGGGAGATGGTTACAAAGTACAATAAATTCCGCGAAAAAATAAACGATAAATAATGGTTTTATATTTTTTGAAGGAATAATACATAGTATTACTTAACTAAATTTAAAATTTAAAATCTATTCTTCGTGTTTTTTTACACAATTCTTCTAGTACCTCCTATATTATAAAACCATTTATTTACTTAAAAAACAAGGAAATTTAAATAAAATAAATTAAAATAAAAAAAAACAAAATATGTTTAACAACTGCAAAACTGCATTTAACAACGAATATATATTTTCTTATTATCATACTGATTCCGGGGGGGGGGGAGGGAGTCAGACCCTCAAAACCGCCTCCCGGGCTACGCCACTGTAACTTTGAATTCTTTTCGAAACTCTGCACTGTCGTGATCGATTCACGCCAAATATTAGGTTCCACACAAAACGTGCGCTCTCTCGTTATGGGATGCCATGATAATTGAAACTGGACAAAAACGAATCTCTCGTGTGTACACTAAACGTGGAGCACGTGGTTTGCGTTGTAGTGATCTCATCAGATGCGTTATTAAAAAAATCTCTGGGTCACCCCATAAAACGGTAAGGTGCCGGAGGTTTTGAAAATGTAATCATAACGCTACTGCAGAAACGGGGAAGGCGATGATAAAGAATACTTAGCGTGTTATCGCACAAGTCGAAAATTAACTAGAATTATATGTATAAGACTATCAGATCAAACAGAATCAGAACAAAAAGATTATTCAGTTTCAGAAAAAAGTATATATGTTGTAGAAGGGGATAATTGAAAAGGATTAATTGAAACAGCAATCTACATTGCATTCGTGAATCCGGAAAATATGTAAACTGGGGAAAATGTTGGATATGTTAGATAAAATAGGAGTCTACTAGAGAGGTAGATGAGTAATTTGCATAAACAGTTACAATTATTGAAACAAATAATATGTAAACTAAAGCATTAATAAGGAGAACGATATATAAAAGTATCCCACCTGTTTTCATATCAGTTTAACGTGCAAAACATTGTATTCGAAAATTAAATAATATGGATTTTAAAGGAGTTAAGATAAATGGGTAAGAGACTAAACAAATGGAGAGCTTCACATGTTCAAGGAACATAATTCATTGAGATGAAAAATTTGAAACAGACGTGTGATATAGTACAAGCAGAGGTTACATTTAACAAGAAAAAAAATTACTAACTTAAAAAAGTTCGATTTGGCCGTATCAAAGCATTTTTTAAAAATATTTGCATTGTTGATTTGTTTCTATGACGCTGTAACTTGGACATTATGGAAAGTGGAAATGACACAGATTTACTGGAGAAGAATACTTAAAGTGGACAGAGAAGACAACAAATGAAGAAGTTCACAACCAGATTAACGTTGAGGAACATATTAAAACTATTTTGAAATAACCAAATAGATTAATTATGATGTGTGAAGCAAAAGCAAGATTGGGAAGATTCATGCTAGGAACTACTAAGAATTAAAACAACTTATCTATCGAAAGGAAGAAACGATTATGGACTTAATGAATTTGGTTTGTTTTCATTAATCCATCAATCAATAGATTGATCCTATAAAAAGGTATGGCTTGCAATAGAGCATCAAATAATTAACACTTCTTCACAAGATATTTTCTAAAAATGATCGTCTTAATCATATGCCTTGAGCATGTGAGGTAGAAAGAATTTATTAATGTCTGAAACATGAATTATTTTGAAAGTTAATGTGATTTTTTATTTTACGAGTTAATATTAATTTTCACCGTTTTTCGTAATCGTGTTACCGTATTCACTACAAGTTATTTTTTTAATCAGTGATTTAAAACGTACTGATCAACAAACACCATTCACTGGTTAACCAGTAATTAGTAATTAATAATATAAGGGTTCATAAAATAAACGTAGTACTAAAATGATATTTTGATTGGAAATGTAAACTAAAATATATAGGTACATATATACAAAACAAATATTATATAGATTTTTTAAAAAATATAAAGGGAATAACACTTAAAAATAAATTTATCAATTTTTAAATTACTTTGATCGGCACATTTTTAAAAATAGATGTATTTGAAATTAGTTTTACTTTACCATGTGTTGAAAATGATTATATGTAACAAAATCACAATACCATTTTCTTTTAATGTAAATATACAGTTTTTAAACTTCACAACTTCTGGCTGAATACAGGTCGGTGTAGATTAATGCAAAAAATTTCGAGTTTATTGCATAAATAAAAGTAAGTAGTTATATTATAAAGAAGAACTTTTCTAGCTAATAAAAACTTGTAGTTACTCAGTTCATAGTTAATTAGTTAATAAAAGTGAAGTATACGTTCAAGTGCGGGACGTTTATGCGTGTAATTAATATTTATTTTAAATTAAGTATTTGAAAATGCGTTTTGTTTATTTACGTTATACGTTCACAAAAGTAAGTAATAATTACGGTGGTTTGTAAATTTCTCATTCAAAGTAAAAATTATAACCGCGTTGTGGAAATAATTTATTAAGAAATTAGGAATGTAAAATTGAAATATTTTTGATTATTAATAGTACTTATATATACGTTATTCTGTTATTGAACTTCTTCAAATTTATTGAACTTAAGGAATATTTAAACTTCTTATAATCTGTGTAATTACTTGTTCATTTCATATTTACGTTTATGTTAAGTAAATATCAACTTGTCTGGAATACTATAATTATAGTTTACTGCTAAATATCAAAATTAGTGAAATTTGCAAAATTATATGTTTATTGATTATTCACAGTAAAGTCCTCGGTAATTTTGGTTAGTTAAATAACTTTAAGTAGGTTGTAATTGGTACGCATGTCTGATCGATGTATTAAATGTATCTTAAGGTTGTTAATTTCATTTGGAGGTTTCAGTTGATAGGTCCACATAGATGATAACCTGCAAAGAAAGTGAAATAAGTGTACTAAAGATGGGCGTATATTAATTTATGGTAACTCTTAGTATATCAATTTGTATGATTATCTTAATGTAATTAAATTTACGTACTGTGTCGTTTTGAATTGGTTTAATATTAAATGACTGTTTCGTTCGAAAATTCTCTAATTAGTAACTAGTCAAGAGTGAGGCTATCTAACAAATCATATCGTAACGTATATAATTACAGGATATAGTTTGCTTGAGTTTTGATGACGGTTTTATGTTAAAGTTTGATTATCAACTGATTTCGGTGGTTTTGTAACCGCATAAATGTTTTTGTGCGAGCCTCTGGATAATTTCATTCACTTAATCTGTTTTCAAACCCCGATGTATGATTTAATTGTACACGTACCATGGCACTGGGTAGGCGCAGCACCCTGTTCTGGAAACGCTGGATAATCAGTTTGTTTGATGTCTTTGTGCAATCCCAGAACTGCTTGCGTAGGATCATACTAGACGTAGTACAGTTTTATATATTAAGAAACGATTCTGTATCTGTAGTGACAGTTTGTAGTGATAACCTAATAGCCAACAAAGTTGTTTCAACCGGATGTTGAGTCTTTTCTTTTGGATATGCGACCTCCATGTCAGTTGTTGATCTAGGTAAATTAGATATTTCACTTCATTTCCTTGGAATCGCTTTATTATCGATTAGCACCCGTTTGCTGCGTGGTTTTCTGTTGGAGAACGTGGAGTATGATGTCTTATCTGAGTTAATAGTAAGGTTCTATTGTTGCGCTTACAGATGAACCTGATCTACAATATTCTGCAATTTCGTAATAGCAATGTCAGCATTTTTATCTGATGTGATTATCACTGTATCATAGGCAGCCTGAGTAGATTCAATTGTCGGGAAATCGGATGTCTAAAGATTGTATAGCATGGGTGCCAGGCCACTGCCCTGTGGGATTCCAACTAGAATTGGATGTACATGTGATAGGTTGTCATCATGCTTGACCTGAAGCTAGCTGCCTGTTGCTTAGATCGCATTAACTGATAGAATCTCTCAGGCAGAAAGGATTTCAGCTTATATAACAGTATAACAGACCCTCGTGCCTAATTTTATTAAAGGCCATAATAATGTCGACAAAAACCATTTCGTTATATTTCTTATGTTCTATTCCATTTTGAATAAGATTTACTACTCTATGCAGCTGTTGTACAGTAGAGTGCCTAGATCGAAATTCAAACTGATGTTGGGGAATGATTACAATCATCAAAATTGTCTCATATTGATATTACGAGAAATTAGAAGTATTATCCCAAACTGATAATCTAAAACAGAGTTCTAAAATATAGTTTGGTTTTACTTCTTTAGACAAAAAATGCACCTGAAATAAATGTGAAGGTGATTTATTTTGGTTAATTAAAGGTTATTTTAAAAATGTGTACTTTATAAATACATACGTATTATATATATATATATATATATATATATATATATATATATATATATATATATATATATATATATGATATTCATTTCAGTTTTGTCGCTATAATTCTACGTTTACGAAAGAAGTTCGGAAAATCGAATTAAGCAATAATAATGTGGAATTTACAGATAGATTACAATTCGTCGATCCGGAAGAGAAAGAAAAAATACCAGTTTACCGCTTGATGAACAATAACGGTGAAATATCGAAATTATCAACAAATATAAATGTAAATATTTATTTACACCTCGTGTTGTTAATAATTTATGCTTTCATCGAATATATATGTATTTGGAGTAATGAAATATTCATATTATATTTAACCGGTTTTATAATTTATTGTATCATTATGTATAGTGTTTTCTTTAATAAATTTATTTTAACAAAATATATTTGGAATTTCGGTTATATGCATAAAGTGATTATAAATGTCAGAATGCTATTGCAATTTCTGGTAAAAATTGGAACATTATAGTCATATACGTGAAATAAATTCAATACCATTTGGTTGTGTTTTTTTTTTTATGTTTTTAACACAGCTTGACCAGGAACTGGTGATAAATATGTATAAATGCATGGTTACAACGTCAGTTCTCGATAAAATTCTATACGAATCCCAAAGACAAGGTCGTATTTCCTTTTACATGGTGAGTTCTGGTGAAGAAGGTACTCAGGTTGGAAGTTCTGCTGCATTAAACAAAGATGATTTAATCTACGGACAGTATAGAGAAGTAGGAAAGTATTATTTCAGATTTCATGATTAAACAAATACGTTCTAATTTCTTCCATTTACATATTTATATTGTGCATATATTTCGGTCAGTGTGCAATAATAACTACATACTCTATGAAGAATAATGTTCTTGCAAATTTAAATGTACTCCTCCATGTAATCATTTCAAACAACTTTACTGTACTAATGTCATTTAAAAAACGAAATTAAAGTTATGGAGCGATGTGTTTAGTTAGTATATTGAATTACATTATTGTTATTTATGTATACGCGTTATTATTTTAAAAGTTCAAGTTATGTTCATTATTGATCTAAACATGGTTTTACCATTCAAAAATAATTTTAGATGTTTAATCTGTTATGTTTTTAATGTAAAAGATGTATTGTTTATTTGTCATATCAAATAGATAAATAAAATGCCCGGCAAATACATTAAGTTGTAGTTAAATAAAGCTCTAAGCTATAACTACTTTCCGCGCTAGACTTTCGTATCTGAGATAATTGTAGTCATTTTCTATGAATTTATAATTTAAAAGATCTACGAGATAATAGCTATCTTAAATCAATTTGTTTTCTGTAACGTTCTTCAAATAGTGGTGAACATAATTATGTGTGTAAAATTCCGACGAAAGCATTCTCTTAATGTAATTTTTTAAATAAGTTTTTAAAAATTTGTATAATGGCCCTGTTTGTACTTAATTTAAAAAATACATTCTGATTTATTTTATATAAGTTGACCTTGACGATAGAAGAAAGTTATAATGGTGTCTGTCATTAGCATATAATTTAAGTACACGAGACGAAAAGCAAACGGTCAATACAAAAGTGCGATAAAATCGTTAAAAACTTTCTGCTAACTCTCATAGAAATAGATAAACGAACTTAAATTCTGGGAGTTTCTTTTTACATTACATTAAATTACGTTATTAAATAATCTTATTTGTCGAAATATAAATATTTGTAATTTTAATTTCTCCATTCAAATTCGAAATATTTAAAAATTATTGGTTACGATTTATTACAGGTTCGTTACTATGGCGTGGATTTCCTTTGGAACAAATAATGAACCAATGCTACGGTAATGTCGAGGATTGGGGAAAGGGCAAACAAATGCCGGTACATTATGGTTCAAGAATACATAACTTTGTCACAATCTCGTCTCCTCTTGCAACTCAGTTACCACAGGGTAAATCAGAAAAATTGTTAAAAAATAGTTAAAATTTTTATTTTTCTTGATACTGATTTTAGTTCGTTGACTACCAAAATGAATTATGTAATATTGTTTTTTAATTGAAAAAGATTTATGCTGGTAAGCGATTATTTTTGCACGTTTTAATAATATATGTTTATATACTGATCTCTTTTTGGTTTATGTGTTCAATTTCAAATTGTTCACTTCTCCCCCTTTTTATATAAAAACTTACTTTTTGGCGCCCTTTGTAGTTGGTGTCATGTGACTGATGTTTACGTATATTACTGGTGATCAAAAAGTTATGGTAATTATTTAACTTTATTTTCCTCTCACTTTTTGAAAATAATACGTTAAATTTGACTCCATCAAAGAATGTTAAAGGTATCTTCGCATGACATATTTCTTCGTACAAAGAATTTTTTTTTAATTGTTGGTCTGCACCAGCTTTTATTTAAGTTTCTATGGCATTTTCACTCTTGAAGATACCTTTAACATTCTTTGATGATGTATGTATTAACACACACAATGCTATACGACAAAATTGATTGAATATAACATCGAATAATTTCTTAAATTTCTTGTCTTGTTATTGAGATTAAGTGATCAATTATACATTAAACATTTTATATTAAAATCTATTAAAGTCTCATTTTTTTCCACCCCGTAATACTATGAACCAAACCAGATTAATGTTCTTTCAATGTTTTTCTTAAAGTTTAATTGCATTACGTTTTGATTTTAGTACGCATTTAGTTTAGTATCTTTTAGGAATACATTATTTTGGATGTTTCTTTTTCATTCCGACAGTCTGATATGAACCCGTTGAAATTACACATAATTTAAAATTGTCATTATTGTTTCAACGTTCGATAAAAATATGATTAAAAAACTAATGTCTTTGTAAGCAGATGTTTGAAACTTTTAACTGCTAAAATTGTCAGGAGACTTATTCCGAGTTTGTCACGTGAATCAGTTGATCATTTTTTTTTCTATTAAATAAATTGTGGTTTTAAAGGTACAAGGAATTAGTGTTCTTAATAGATAACTGTGTGTAAGTGTTGAGTAGCTGAAACAAAAGGAAACATTCAATATAGTACAAAATGTAAAAAGGTGTGTGTGATAGTTCCCGGCAATGTAATTTAAAAATAGGATGGAATAAGGATGATAAACATAGTCCCCTAAACCATCAAGAATGTGTGTAAAATGAGTTTGTGTAAATATGCATATAATATAAAAATTAATGTTATACAAAAATAGTATATATATATATACATGTACAATTTCAATCCAAAAAGAAAAATAAATAAAAAGGTTATGTATATACATCAAAGATCCTCTTAAAAATACGAATTAGTTTTTACAAGTTTGGAATTTATAAATTTTATATTTATTAGTTTATTCTATACCTCCAAAATCCTGCAGTGGAAACAAATTTAATCAGATGAACAGTGATAAAATCATGTTTAATGTTGAATATAAAGCATAAATTATTATACAGTTATGTTTTACTTTTTTATTGTGTAGTTATAAATCAGTAATTTAACCAACTTTCTATATTAAAGCTGTTGGTTCTGCTTATGGCTTCAAAATATTGCAAAATGGTCGTTGCGTACTGGTTTACTTTGGAGAGGGTGCTGCTAGCGAAGCAGATGCACACACATCATTTAATTTTGCAGCTACCCTGCAGTGTCCTGTTATTTTTCTGTGGTATATATGTTTGTGTTATTAACTACATACTAATAACAAAATTCAAGTCATTAAAACTTTCGCTCAACAGTGATAGTGAATTATTTAACGAATAATTAGGGTGCAGTTTAATAATTCTAGTTACAATTTTTGCATGAAAATTTAAGAAGTTTCTTTCACATCTGTTTGTTATTTGGAATTTATTTTAACAATGCGTATTTGTTATTTTTTATTACCCATTTTCTGATTTAATTTATTTTTATCATCCAGCAATTTTCAATGTTTCAAATTTGTATATACATTATTGTTTTTTTTTTTTATAATTATCGGCAGTTAAATTTGTAAAAGTGGCTTTCATTTTTATTTTCTTTCAACGATCTAATTACTTTTCCAGTTGATTTTTAGTACTTCATGTCCATCTGTATAACTCTAAATAGTGGTCCCTGCTTAAAAATAAAGATGACTGCAGATGGAACGTCCGAATTTTTATTTTAATTGATCTGCTCCATATTTTATTTCAGTCGTAATAATGGATATGCAATTTCCACACCCGTTTCTCAGCAGTATAAAAGTGACGGAATAGTTGGACGAGCTATAGGTTTTGGAATTAGCGGAATACGTGTAGATGGTAATGACGTTTTAGCGATTTATAATGCGACAATAGCAGCTCGAAAATACGTTCTAGAAAATAATCGTCCAGTGGTTATAGAAGCGTTAACCTACAGGTAAGCGTGTGTTTTTTTTTTTTAATTCACCAATTTATAAATAGTAGTTTAACTATTTTATATTTCAAATGAAACCTTAGTTAATATGCATATTAATTGGCGACGAAATATAAATATTTGTATTTATTTATTTTCGTGTAGATGTGGGGACCACAGTACTTCAGACGACAGTAGCAGATATAGATCTGTCGATGATGTAAAAAACTGGCAAAAATTCAATAATCCGATTACAAAACTGAGGCTACATATGGAAAAAAATAATTGGTGGAATGAAGAGGTCGAAAATGATTTTAAAAACTCAATTAAAAAACAAGTAAAAAGTTACAATACATTTTTATCCCCTTTACGTAATGAGATCATATATTAAGAAATAATTTTTGAAAATCTAATTTTTGGGATAGAATCTAAAGGTATCTACTCGAGTTTATTTAAAAAAAATTTTTATGGGAAATTAATCTAATTTCATGGAGACTTATTATCAATTTGTCCAAATTAAAATATGTACATACATTCCTTTTAATCAAGATTGTGATTTTTCGATTTACGCATTTTTTTTTCTCATAATAGTTTATTAGAAAGATAAAACTGATTAAGGTAGACTTGTTTGACTTAGTGTGTTGAAATAATTTTGAACCCAGAACTGCGATAACGTATCCAGTAAGTTATCTTTAAGTGATGAGAATTATGTTTCATAACTAACTGCACTCAATTCGAAAACTGACTTCCGAAATGAAAGACAATTATGTTTAAACTTTCTGTGTTTTAAAACAACATAAATTGCTTATAGCTGCATTATGAAAAATTTATCCAATATGGTTCACGTGAATGATATACTGCACGTTTGTTGTAATTTAAATCATTACTTCTATCGTTTTCTGTATTTTAAAGCACCATTCCGCATGTTTCGTTTAAAAGAATGTAAATAATTACTGGAACTGAATGTACTAATACTTAGTTTATAATTACAGCTGATTAATCGGTTAGTGTAAACCCCTAATACGATTACCACCTTGTGTATCATTTTATTTGTCTACCGGATACGCGAATAATAATTTTAAAATTCGTTTAGTTATAAAAAAACTTATTTCAAGGAAAGTAAAATTTAAGGAACTAGGTAATGTAAAAAAATATTTTAGGTATCGTTTTCGAAAATAAATTTAATTTATTACAACGTAATTCATTCCGTTTCATTGTAGTAATTATTTTTAAAATATCCGACAAAGGTTTAAATTTGTTATATTTTATTTCACCCAAAACTTTATTCTATTGCAGATATTAGCAGCGTTTGCAAGGGCTGAAAAACGTAAGAAACCAGAGTGGGAAGAAATGTTTAATGACGTTTATTACGAAATGCCTGATCATTTAATGTGAGTTTAATTAATCTTTTTATTAATATGATTTGTAATTTTAATTGCATTTATTTCTGATTCTTAAGGATATTTTAATTTTTAAAATATAAATATAGAAAATATATGTTTTCTGTTAAACAATTAATATGTTTAATAGGTATAAAGAACATGTTTTGATTTTATAATTTGTGAAAATTTTATGATTTTGTGTGTGGCTACACGATAGTCTATGTTTATGCTGTTTGTTTTGCATACAATAAGTATGAAATCATATATTTAATAAATTCTGATAGCATATTTAATCTGAATATGTAAAACATCTTGTGATTTTGTTTTTGTTACATAATTATGCTAATGTAATTTTTTAAAAATAAATACACACGCGTATATATATATATATATGTGTGACGATTACGATACGCCTTCGGTCCATTACTGAACGTAGGCTGACCCCAATTCTCTCGCGGTTTATGTCTTGCGCTTCTCTGATCCAGTTAATTCCCGCTATTTTTAGAATATCGTTCTTCCATCGCGTTAGCGGCCTGCCCTGCTTCCTTTTCTTGGATCACCTGTTATCCTGTCTTGGCGACATGTCCAGCCCAATTCCATTTCCTTGTGGCAATATGTTCTATAACGTCCATCAATTGTGTTTGTTTTCTGATCCAGGCGAGGCTTCATCTTTCTCTGAGTCTGATGTTCATCATCAACCTTTCTTGCGACGACTGCACTTTCCTAATTTTCTTTATAATTCCTCTTGTGAATACCCATGTCTTGGTTCCATATGACAATACCGGTAGGATACACTGGACATGTGTTTTCTTTTCAAGTTGATTGGTATATTCTTGTTATCGAATACATTATTCAATTTCCCAAACGCAATCCATGCCAGATTTATTCTTCTTAATATTTAGCATTTTTTCTTTTTTTATGCTAATTGCTTGCCCCAGATATATATAATCTACTTCCATTACGTTTCCATTTATCATTATTGTCATCATACCAGCTGTATTAGATATTATCTTTGTTTTTTGTAGATTTATCATTGTCTGTATGTCTACCTTGTTATTGCTGAACAACATCTGCGAATCTTAAGTGGGTGAGATATTCTCCGTCTATTTTCACTCCTTTTGTTTCCCAGTTCAAGCCTCTAAATATTTTCTCTAAGGCTGCTATAAACAATTTAGGCGATATTGTGTCATCTGGTCTAACGTCTCTCTTCAGAGCGATCTGATCAGTGTTATCTCACAGTCGTATTTTCATCGTAGATGATTTGTATAGGTTCCTGATAATTTGAATATATTGCTTAATTCCGCATTTATCCAGAGCTGTTAGTGCTGCCTATATGTCAACCGAATGGAATGCCTTTTCATAATCCACAAAGGCAATCTATAAAGGTAATCCATATTCTTCACATTTCTGTATTAATACTTTTATAGTTAGTAAGTGGTCATTTGTACTATATCCCGCTCTGAAATTTGCTTATTCCTTCGATTGGTTGGAATCAATTTGCTGGGATAGACGATTAGTAAGATATAATACATATATATATATATATATATATATATATATATATATATATATATGTATGTGTGTGTGTAGCACTGTTAACACGAAGTAATTTATACTTAAATAAATGTATTTTGCAGGGAACAGACGGAATATCTTAAAAATCACCTGAAACAATATGGTGAACATTACCCATTAAAAGAATTTGATTCGTAAATTTACCGGGAACGTGTTATTTATTTGTATCTATTGTAAATATGATTTTTTGTTGTAAAATGTTTGAAATTCATTCCATAAAATTAATTAATACTAAGGTGTGTTAGGATTATAAGATTTGTTACGAGGGATTAAAATGGATTTTGGCTTGTTATTGAGTAATTAAATATTTATATTAAATTAATATAAAATTGCGACTGATTTTTATAACTAATTCTGCACACCCATACGTATATTGAAATTTTAAATCCCTTATTTGACCGTTATTTTATTTTTCTGGGTTTATTTTAAACCTTGTATACTTTAATGATTAACGAATCCTTATTTTCGTGTAATTTGATTCGTGTGTAAATATTAAAAAAAAAATAAATGAACATGGTAATTCAGAATGATATTCTTACTTATTCAATTGTGATTCTTAATTTTAATATATAAGACAACTAATCATCAACATCATCATCATTAAGTGACGTCTGCGTATCGGAGATAGGCAACTACTTACTTTTGCATATTTTTCTGTACAGTGTAAATCATAATATGGTGTTAGCGTAGATAGACACACATACTCGGGAGAACTGATTGTAATCGCTTCGTTGTCACGAGACAATGCAGCCTCGCGCGTTTTTGTAGTGTACTATACGTATTAACTAGCGCGCATGTGGTGTTGTGTGTGGTGGTTTGCCATTGTGTTCCACGCGATAATATTCGGATTTTTTATATTTTTATCTTCTGATATTTGCGTCGTCGATCGTATTCGAACTGGGTACATTCCGTATACAAGTCTGTGCTCTGAGCAACTACGCATGTTACACAACTTTGTAAATTGCTGAAATTAAAACTCGTTTAAAATACGAAAGAAAAATACAAACGAGGTAGCGATAAGACGCACTTAGCATTTTGGATACCAGCTATGTAAATTTTTACAATTAAAAAATAGTCACTAAATATGTATAATTATTATTTTTTTATCTACACACAGCATTTCATTATGCACTATATATATATATATATATATATATATATATATATATATATATATATATATATATATATATATATATATATATATATATATATATATATGTATATGTATATATATATATATATATATATATATATATATATATATGTATATATATATATATATATATATATATATATATACATATATATATATATATATATATATATATATATATATATATATATATATATATATATACATATATATATATATATATAACATGTAAATTATTATTGTATAAATACTACCGTGAATGTAATAATGTATTTTAACCGTTTACTGATTATTGTAATAATGAAAAAAAAACAACTTAACTAATAAGTTCTATATTTACACAGCTTAAGTCTCGCTAATTTACCATTTCACTTATGTCTAGAGAGATTAATATTGCATTTAATTACAATAAAAATACTAGCTACAGATTTATTTCAAATATTACATATTAAAATAATAACATGTGTTAAATCGGTTTCATATCTAAAAAAAACCCTCGCAATTAAAAAATATTTAATATGAAGGTTTTTTGTAATATAAACACTAAC
Organism: Coronaproctus castanopsis; assembly: GCA_032883995.1. Taxonomy (NCBI): domain Eukaryota; kingdom Metazoa; phylum Arthropoda; class Insecta; order Hemiptera; family Monophlebidae; genus Coronaproctus; species Coronaproctus castanopsis. The sequence continues at coordinate 115,592,634 of CM065052.1, forward strand.
AACTTTTTGATTTAACTATGAATTATATTTCATATTTTCCAAAGAATTTGCAATGTTAGTCCTGTACGGTAATCGTTTTGAAGTTGTTCTTTAGAATTCTTAACACGGTTAAGACAGGAAGCGACTGTTTCTTTTTCGTTGTTTAATTTATGTACAATTAAATAGAAGTATTCGTCTTTCATTTAACAAATACTTGTAAATTTAATTAAGTTGTAATTATTGTAAATTAATTGCTTGTGCGCGCCACTTCAATTTCTTCTATTTGAATTTAATTCGGCCGAATTCTGTATATCAGCATAATTTTCACGTCCGAGTACTTTGTAGAATTGGCTGCATCTCAGTAAATTAAAATTGGCTGATCTGGATTACCTCTAGTCTGGTTGTGTAATAGGCTGGCAGCATTATTCATGATGGTATCATAGAAAACAATACGGATGAGCGTGTTGTTATTAACACCTTATTTGGTTGGGCTGTTTTGGGTCCAACATTAGTACCCGTTCCAACAACGGGCACAGCGCGTTGAGCAAGGCGGCTTTCCGTCTAATCGCCGAAGTTAAGCAACGGTACTTGGATGGGTGACTGCCGGCTCAGTGTGTTGTGTGTTTGTTGGTATTTCTCAATTTGCCTGGCCCGCACGGATGCTTAGGCTATTTTCTCCCCAATTTATTGATTGGGGAGACCTACGTCCAGCAGTGGACCGACATAGATTTAAAAAAAAATCAGCAGTCATCCACTAGATCATTTCATATTGTAGCAACGAGTATCTTTAAGAGCTTCTTTCAAAATTCTGGGTGCAAAAATAAATTTCAGACACTTCGAAAACGACTATTAGCCTAGAAGAGTGAAGAACATTTCCAACGTACATATACAAGGGATACTTCGGAACAATACATCATTTGATGATTGCAAATGAAACCCTCAATATGTCAGCTTGGGAACTACAAGAGAGCTACTCGTAAATGTCTGCAACATTTGATTCAGCGCATTTCTAAAGATGAGATATTTTAACAATATGAAGACTTTCTTAATGGATATGGACAACTTGGGCATATGATACGTGCCCCTGAAGTTTCACCAGAACCACATCGTTCATATTATTTACCTCAACATGATGTCCTGCGTGAAAATAATTAAACACATGATACAGGTCTTAAATTTAAACAGGACATTTATAAAAACGCACGATTTTTTCTATTTACTACCGGTATTACGAAAATGTTTGAAATTCAGGTGCATTCTGAAGATTAGGACTTGCAAAGAAATTGATGGGAATGAGCAAGCTTTTCAGATAGCATGCTTTTCATCAGAAATTTAGAGTAAAAAGGGCAGCAACTAACAAGACTGACAGCTTTCCTGGATCGTTTTGGAATTCTCACAGTTTGAAGGACGCCTCTAAAATACACAGCTCGGTTATTCTAACGTCCATCCAGCTATTATTCCAAGAACTAGCGCCTTTACAACACTAATTATTACAAATACACATTTACATACAATGCATGACACACAGTTGACACTGGCACAAATTCGACCAATACTTCTGTTATACGGAAGGGCGAGCCCCAGTTAAAAAATTCGTTGTGCCAGAATTCTGGGAGCGAGGTCACAACAAAAAAGTGGGACAGTTGCCTCTCAGATGCATTATGCCATCGTCAGTTATTTAACACACTGGAATTGATTATGCAGTTCCAATCACCCATCAAGGACGCGGTACAAAATTTTATAAAGGATGGATAGCAGTATTTCTTTGTTTTTCAACATCAGCTGTTCATATAGAGGCTGTTATCAATTATTCAACAAAGGGGTTTCTCAAAGCGTTTCGACGGTTCACCAGTAGACGAGGCATTCCCAAGTCTATTACAAGTGATTGTAGGACCAACTTCAGAGGAGCAGAGACCACATTCAAACAATTGTTTAATCAATATTCAAGCAGTTTCACTAATGATCGTATTCAGTGACATTTCAGCCCACTTCTGCTCCACATATGAGAGTCAAATGGAAAGTAACAACAGTGGTATCGATAAAATTCCACGTTCAGCGTACCATTGTAGACAGTTTGAACTTTTGAAGATTTTTTACATTGCTTGCACAAATTGAAGCGGTTCTCAATTCAAGACCAATCGGTTATCTTACAGATTATTTCATTTGCGGAACAGCTGTTCAACAATTTCTGGGCTATCTCAAGCTTCAGTCACAGAAAATCGACACACATTTCGAAAAACAAAAAATTCAAATTTCGCGCAGTGTTGGTATATTATAATGTTGATGTATTGGAGAGTAGTGATTTTATGAATTAACAAAACAAAATAAAAACAATGCTAATCATTATAAAATTTATTTTATTTCGTAAAGCTTTTCGATTTTTACATAATTTTCAAGCTATACAAAAACTTTTAGTGATTAACATTGTTTTTATTTTGTTTTGTTAATATGCGTCCACATGCGTTTCTGTAGAAATAGAAATAGGTACTCGTTCACTTACACGATGAATGGTAAGCAGATAATTAAAAAATCTGTGGTGCGGGATCTCGGAGTTAATATTGATGACAATTTAAAATTTTCAATACATGTAAGCGATGTTGTTAATCGCTCTTATAAAATGCTAGGTTTTATTATAAGAAATTCATATGTGTTTAGAGATCCATGGACGCTACTGTCGCTTTATAATGCATTGTAGTCCTTTAGAATACGGTTCAATTATTTGGGATCCGTATTATAAGAAATACATTAGGTTAATTGACAAAGTTCAGTATAAATTTTTAAAATATCTATATTACCGTATATCAGGTATTTACCCTAAATATATGAATTACGATATATTAAGAAATATAATGGATGTGAGAGGTCTTTACACTACAGAAGGAAAAAAGCCAAATTAAGTTAATAGTGAGTATTTAACATCAACCGTCCCCTACATTGTACCAAGGCCAAATAGGCGATCGAATCGTTTTTTTTAGTGAGCCACGTGCACGAACAAACCTCGGTTTAAGTTCTCCGTTGCCGCCAGCTTTCCGCTTATATAATTCTGTTTTGAACATATTTCCCTGTATGGAATACTTTGATAACAGATATTTCTTTAATAAGTTGCTTCCCGAACATATTTTGCGATGAGAACAGGAGTTTCGCTGATGTCTATTCCAATGGTTCTAGATTGTTATTATGTGGTGTGTGTTTGGTATATGTGTTCCTTTACTAATGTGCATGTAGTATATACGTTAAGGTTTATATTGTATTTATTAATTTGTTGATTATTCGTCCGTTTATTTCGAGTAAGATTGTGTGAATGATGTATGTTTTAATGAGTGTGAGACTTGTGAATGCGAGTAGTTTTTCTGGTGTGTTTAATGGGTGTGAGGTTGGTGAATGTGTTCAATGTATTTTTTTGTATTTAATTTATTTTACTTTTAATTTTATAATTCAGAAAAAATTATTCATTGTATTATTTTATTTATAAGCCTGCACTATAATTGGCTGTTAGCTGTTGTGTGGCTTCATTAAATAAATAAATAAATATATATATATATATATAGTGTCTGTGTGTGATATGGTACCAAATATATATACACATCAACGGTGAGTAGCTATATAATAATTTACCCACATGGTAGCAAAATATTATATATCACGTACACACATGCCTTTTATATATATATAATATACGGAATATAAACAAAACTATTTATTAAGATACGTACTAAAAAATAAAACGAATAATGTTGTGTATTACAAAGCATTAGAATAATAAACACTATGTTTTTGAGCAATTATTTTTTAAAATTAATTATACCCATACAAATTCAATATTCATAGTTAAAACAGGACATCTGTCGGGTCGGCTAGTTTATTGTTGTACATAACTTTCGTTTTTCCGCATTTATTTTAAGACCGTTCTTCTCACTTATTACTCGTAATTAGTTCATCATTTTTTCTACTTCCTGGGCAATTTTTTTCCTTAGGTGTACTACATCATCAGCATATCTTAGATGCGTTAATCTATCGTTTCCTATCCGAATTCCCATATCCTACCAATGTAAACTGTTCATTATTTCTTGGGGAACAGCATTAAATAGTTTTGGAGAAAATGCATTTTCTTCTTTGATTCTTTTTCTTACCGATATGATTTCCCTTATATTATTTAGTTTTTATACTAGCTTTAGCGTTGTTGCACAGTATTTTTTATAAGTTATATGTAATAACTTCAATTTATTTTCGAATTTGTCAAAGTTTCTAGTATGCAATTTAATTTTATGGAGTTGACAGATTATCAAAATCGATAAACATCATGGTCTGAATTCGTGCTTGTTTTATGTAATACTCCCGCTGGTTTGAAAGGTTGATCCAGCAATAACAATAATCCCTTGGTAAATAATTTATATAGATTAGATATAAGATTATCGATCTAAGGTTAAAAATGTATCCTTTTTTGTGTATTAATATTCTTATCTTATTAATACTTATTATATAAATCTTAAATTTGTTTTTAGTGCATAAGAATCACTGTAATATAAAGCTTTATAAATACTACATTTTTAAAAATTATGATTCTAATTCTGGTAATCAAATTTAAAAAATAGATATTTACATACAATAATATTATAAAATATTTAAACACAATTTCGCTCCACTATTTAATGACATATTTTAATAAAAATATCCGAATAAAATAAATTAAATGTGTAATTTTTGTAATTTATTAAAATCAAATACTTCTATAAAAATTTAGCGTAAAATATTTTATTGCGGTTCAACAGATAAGAAGCAGACTGAAATATGGAATAAGTTTTCGTTCTCTTTCTCCCAGAATGAGATTTTAGATTGAGCTGGTAATTTTTCTATCCAGTATGTTCTTTTCCTGTTTGTCTCTTCTTTCACCAGCACACCGTCTTTATCTACACACCTAGTGGACTTGTACCGCAAACCTTTACTGTCACTAATTTAATTTGCTTATGTATCTTAAATGCATCATATTTTCTAGCTAATAATTTATATCCACTCTTCTTTCTTTCGTCTAGCTGTTTTTAGACTAATTAATTTTCGTTTTTATTTATTTAGCCTACTACACGGCTAAATTAGCTCCTTTATAATTTTAACTATAGTCCATCTGATTCATAATTTCATTGGTCATAATTTTATTTTTCGACCTTGTTTTTCTTCAGGTGTTATTAACAGACAGTTAAAATTGTCTTATTCAATCGTTTTACTATTAGTTTTGGGTTTATTTAATTTCTTCAGTTATCTTATTTTACATATCTACTGGCCCAATTTTCTGCTTCCACAATTGTTGCTCCTCTGTATCTTGAAATTTAGTTGATCGAAATTCATGTCAGCTCCTGGGAAAGTAATCACTTTATTGCTCAGATTCCGGAGTCTATTGTTCACTACGATGTAATCGATTTAATTTCTTTTTAAAAATTTAACAGTTCCTTTTCTATCCCCCGGAACTTTCCATAAAAACGTCCCTTTAATAATTTAAACCATATGTTTCTTATCATATTGCATTGATCGCATAAATCAACTGACTTGTCTCTTCGCCTATTGCTAGCATCATGACCAAATGATCCTACAGAGCTTCCAGGTTTGCCACATACTACTTTTTGCATTATAGTCCCATTATAAATATCGTACCGTTTAAGTTAGTTCATTATTTGTTTTTTAACAGATTCATAAATTTCTTCAGTTATCTAGTCATATTATAGATCAGATACTGGAAACTTGAATTATGAGTAACACTGGATACGTAGTAGTAAAATTTGATTTCATTTGCCGTGTGATACAACATCCTACATCGCTTTTGATGTATTTGCTTTTCTCTTCACATCCAGAATAAAATATTCTTTCAACCCGTTGACAAGTGTTACACTCTCTTTTCAGACGTTTCGTCTCTAAATACGCATTTTGTAATTTATCAGTAAAATGTTCTTACATTCCAAGTACCGATGTTCTAAAATTGTTTATTATTATTGATTGTGGTTGTTCGTACCTTATTTCCAATAAAATGTTGTATTTTTATTCATCGTAAGATAACATAGGGATTGACATCTCGATTGTTCAGGGTGTTTGTTTTTGCGTTCAAACTGCTGCGATAACAAGGGCACAGAGGCAAACACCTTTATTGCTACAAGAGACCGCCTATTGCCTGATACACTCTTGTACCATATGTTGACATATCAAATTTATCTCGATAAATTACAGCGGTGATTTCCCGTTAACTTCTACTGTATTTACTCCCTTTGTCGAAAAATTCGGTTTTAAGGCGATACGTGAATTGTGACAGTCCGCTGTTATTAGGCAGTGTAGCTCAAGCGTATTTAATACTTTCTGTGAATAAACCTTCCTTGGTTTTTTTACTTTTCTATACAGATACCGGAGAGAAAATTACATCACTTTTTCACGATGTGTATATACTGAGCTCATCTGGTTGCTATCTCTTTTCTTCATTGGTAGTGTATAACGGAATCAGTATAGTTACAGCAATATGTACACAGAGTTATTTATCCCCATGTAAATAAAAATTATATATTTCATGCGGAAAATAAAACCAACTTGAGTGCATTTTTAAGTTTTTTGTTACTTTTTAAAATTTTTCAATTAAAATGTGAATATTTTAAAAATTATTTTAATTTACAATAATTTAAATGTAAATAAACGTGTCATAAGAATCGTACGATAGAAAATAAATGTAATATTTTTATATTGTACTTATTTATATAATAAAAAATAATTATTAATGAAAAATTGTATTTACAAATTAATTAGTTGTCGTATAGCTGGAATCCACATTGAACAGAAACGCGGATGGTCGACCATTAAACCAATTTGAATCTGATTAGCTTTTTCTTTATTTCCATCTTTTAATACTAAAAAATATATATGTGCGTATAGTATAGAAAATAATTAATTATAAAAATATGAAATCTCTCAGGTAAGTAGCTGAGAAGCGAAAGGCGCGGCGTATGTGGCACATTACGCGTAGTCCTCAGGATAAGAATATCTTTAATAAGGCTAGTAACCGACTACGTCGCTTGATTAAAAACATCAAATGTAAAACATTTGCAGAATACCTTCAACAGTTAAGCCCATCTGCAGATAAAGACTATTCCTTATGGAAGGCGACTAGGCGAATTAAACGTCCGTGTGCATATTCCACCTATTCGTGATGAACATAGTAATTGGGTTCGTCGAGATATTGAAAAAGCTGAACTGTTTACTAAGCACTTGTTCCAGATTTTTCAACAACATGATATTGTGTCTAATATAGATCCAACTCCAGTTTATCAAACTGAACAACTAATAAGGTGGTTTACTACTCCCGTTGAGGTAACAGCGGAAATAGATAAAAATTTAAATTCAAAAAGAAGACTTCGGATATAGCTATTTTGAAAGAACTGTCGCGTAAAGGTATCACTCTTTTGACATACCTATATAATGCATGTTTACGATTAGAGTATGTGCAAACTTTTTTTTTAAAGTTTCACAAATAATAATGTTGAAAAAGCCTGACAAACCAGCTAGAAAGGTCACTTCATGTAGGCCTATTTCACTTTTGCCAGCCGTATCAAAATTATTTGAAAAATTAATATTAAAAATATTACTACCGATTGTAGGAGAAGATTTGCCACTTCATCAATTTGGATTTAGAAGGCACCACTCAACGATCGATCAAGTGAGGCGGGTTACTAAAATAATCTATTCAGCACTAGAAGAAGAAAAATACTGTTCTGCGGTGTTTTTAGACGTGGAACAAGCTTTCGACAGGGTCTGGCACGATAGACTTATACTTAAGTTAAGCAAACAACTGCCTGGAAACTTGTGTCGATTGCTTAAATCATATTTAACCGACAGGGAGTTTCGTGTGGCTTATGACGAAGCAAAGTCAGCTTTTTACAGAGTAAAGGCAGGAGTTCCACAGGGGAGTGTCCTTGGACCTCTCCTGTACACATGAGATCTACCAACGTCTGATAACGTACCGACGGCAAAATTTGCAGACGTCACCGCAATATTAGCTGTCAGTGCTGATCCCAGCGAGGCAAATGGTAAAATTCAACAACATTTGAATCTGATTAGAAAGTGGACCTGGGACTGGATGATAAAAATAAATAAAGCGAAATCAGTCCACGTTCTTTGTACGTTAAGACATGCAGATAGTAGGTATCGAGTATATCTTGATAATCAGCCTATTCCGCGAGCTGATTCGGAAAAATATCTCGGAATGCATTTGGACGCCAGAATGTTATGGAAGGTACACGTAAAGATGAAAGTGTTTCAAATCAAACGCAGAGTACAAAATTTGTACTGGCTCATCGGTAGGCGCTCTGTATTGGATGTACAATGCAAACTATTACTCTATAATCAGGTTATAAAGCCTATATGGACGTATGGGCTTTTATTGTGGAGATGCGCTGCCAAATCTAACAGGAATCTTGTACAGAAACGGCAGAACATCATTTTACGTGTAATTGTGGATGCCTACCCCGATACTCGCGAAATGAAGAAACACACCACGATTTACAAATGAAGTTTGTCGATGATGTTATACTAAAGTTTGCCGCAGCGCATGAAAAGCGACTGCTTAAGCATAGATATCAAAAACGATGTCAGACGACTTACACGTCGCCATCCAAATGATCTTGTCTAGTAACAGCATTGCTAATTTAGTAATTCAAGGAGTTCTGCACGCTGGTGTATAACCCTATACATGTTCACCTTTATTTTTCTTTGTCTCTATCTCTATTACTAACATATGTAATTATTTAATAGTAGTATTAAGATCGTACATAACAATATTATATATATATATATATATATATATATATATATATATATATATATATATATATATACATGTTCAACTTTATTTTTCTTTGTCTCTATCTCTATTACTAACATATGTAATTATTTAATAGTAGTATTAAGATCGTACATAACAATATTATATATATATATATATATATATATATATATATATATATATATATATATATAAAGATAATTTAATAATAATTCGAAACTTTAAAAAAAAAATTCGTAGTATTTTAGGAATATGATTTTAAAATTAGTTATAAATAATATATATTTTTAAATAGATGTGTTTACAGAGAATTCGTAATTTTTTACCGGTAAAAATATTTCATAAGCTAGTACAATGCAGATGCATTTTATGTAGTCATTATAATTTTCATAAAATCAATATACTATCACACAAGCATTCGGAACATAAAAATTTGAGTTTTAAAGTTGTGGTAATTAGAAAGAATGTAAACCGTTTTTTTTTTTTTTTTTTTTTTAAATTAATCATGTTTAAAATACAAATGAATAATTCCACATAATACTGTCTTAGTAACAAAAATTTTACTACATGGTAACAAACTTCTTGTCTTATTTAAAATTTATATCACTAAAAATTCGTACATCTTAAAAGGAATAACTAAATAGCTGAGGAAAGCGCTTCCAGACAAGAATAATGAAACCGTTCCAGAATATATTACACAGTTGACGCCCAATATGGATACTGATTATTCGATATGGAAGGTTACAAAAAACTTAAAACTCAACCACACACGTCGACAATCACCATTAAAAGTTTGAAACTACGAATGAGCAAGAATCAACAAGGAAAAAGCTGAAATATTTGCTAAATACATTTCTGAAGTTTTCCACTGCGACAATAACACAGTAACTAACGAAGAGGTGTATATGAACAATCACCTCAAGCACCATTCCAAATGTATTTACCTATAAAACCGGTACCACCAATGGAGGTAAAATCTTATGTACAGAAACATCTCAATCCAAAAAACTTACCTGGATATGACTTAATAACTGCAAAAGTATTCAAAAATTTGCCGGGAAAAGCGATATTATTAATATATATTTTTAACGCAATAATTCATACTAGCTATTACCCCATACAATGGAAATTTGCCTACATAATAATGATACATAAACCTGAAAAGCCGCAGGAAGAAGTACCATCATACAGATCTATCAGTCTCTTACCTATTACTTCAAAGTTATTTGAAAAACTTGTCTTAAGAAGAATAAAAGCAATACTTGAAGGAAATAAGGTAATACCTGATTGGCAATCCGGGTTTATAAAATAACATGGTACAAAGTTATCAACAGCAGTTGTTTTTAACAAAGAAAATAATGTGCTGCGTTATTTCTGGACATAGAACAAGCGTTTGGCAAAGTCTGGCATACAGGTTTATTATTTAAACTAAAGAAAAATTTTCCACATCAATATTATACGCTATTTAAATCTTACTTAACAGACACATACTTTCAGGTTAATACTGATAATGACTATTTTCAAATATATAGTGAATAATGAACAATTATTTTATTATAAAAGTTTTTCTTTTCATTGTATCGACAAAAATTTGCCATAAACAACGGTGATCGCATAGAAGAAGAGAAAGAAAATAATAAAAAAAGAAGAAGAAAAAAGAAGGAAATAAATCGTAACAACTGCAACGAGTATGCTACATTCTTATGTGAAAGAAAAACATCGGTTGACATATTTTCTTCAGGTCGTTAATATCTAGCCTACAGTTATGTAAACCATCGTTCTTCAAGTGATTGGAAGCACCATCTCATTCTTTTTAGTCTCCTGTTGGATTTAGTTGATAAATCCACCGTAGACATTTTGTACACTAATGGATTAAATTCGCATTTTATCGAAGAAGCTTTTACACCACTGAACATAGTAATCCTCCACAAACGGAACCTTCAAGTCTGTATGCAGCGTGTAGTTTTATTGTGTGTAATATCTTTGACTGTTGCCGTTGAATTTTAAGGTTACTGCGACACGTTGTTCCGTATACCTCTATTCCATAACGCCAGATTGGACCAATGATCGCGAGATATATGTTTCTCTTTACTGTCAGATTAAGGTGCGATGTTCTTCGTAACAACAGCCAAAATAGTCTGGCACGGAATTTCCCGTGTGATCCACATGAATACGCCACGTTAATCGTCTACTCATGTGCATTCCAAGATAGCGTACAGATTCTACTTGTGGAATAATCATGTTTGAAATTATTAACTGAGAACAGGTCAGTAGTTTATTTGTAAACGTAATGTGTTGACATTTAGTTGGATTAAACGCTATATGCGCCAGACGTGCCCATTCCTCTAATCGATTCAGATGATTTTTAACAGCGATGTTAGAATATGTGGCATCTGAATTAGATGCGAGGATTGCGGTACCATCGGCATATGAGCCAACAAAGTTTGATTGAAAATAGGCAGGTCGGCCGTATAGATGGAATATAGTAATGGTCCCAGCAGACTGCCTTGCGGTACAGAAGATCCGATTGAATGTTCTTTTGAAAATGAATCGTTTATTTTTACCACAAACGACCGGTCATATAAATATCATTTTAATAATAAATAGACGTATTCGCTAAAGTACTGCCTTATTCTATACAACAATCCAGGATGCCAAACCTTATCGAGAACTCGGCTGACATCGGAAAATACAGCGGAGCACACCTCTTGTTCTTCGAATGTTAATGAGATCGCATCGACTAGTCGATGGCATCGCTGAATAGTAGAGTGCTCCTCACGAAAATCAAACTGATGGTTCTGCAGTATGTTGCAATTTATTATAACCTAACTCATCCGATTAAGGATAAGTTTCTCCAAAATCTTTGATAGTGCGGAGAGCAGGCTTATTGGCCTGTAAGAGGAAATTACTGATGGCTTTTTTCATATTTTACGGAGTCATGATAATAATTGGCTTCTTCCACAGTTTTTTTTTTTTTTTTTTTTTTTTATACATTATACCGGTACCAATTACCATAAACAACGGCGATCACAATAAGATACGTATTAATTTAATGTCTCCAACAAGACATTAGATTGCGATAAGAAGATAATGAGTAGGTGTGGATAGAAAATTAAAATTAAAGTGGATAGAAAATTAAAATTAAAACATTACAATACGAACAATAAGATAGATAATATAAGTAATGATTTAAGAGTGTGATTTAAAAGTATAAAGTTATGTATGATTGATAAAGAATATATCGTGCGAGATAGTTCCCGGTTACTAGGTAACCGGTAACCGGAAGAGCGTCTCGACACCATTTTCGTCTGAGTCTTTTAGCTGGATTGCCTGGAAGTCCTGATGAGTGCATTCTGGTGATATTGGGATTACTGCTATGTTTGAAGTTGTTAAACAGTTTTTCGTACTGGCCAATGTAAATATCCCGAACAAATGGAATGTACAAATCGTTGTGCAGAGTTAAGTTTGAGACATAGAATGGCGCGGACGTGATTACGCGAAGTATCTTCGACTGCTGTTGCTGTATTCTGTTCACAGTTCGGGATAGTATCCCAATCTTAATATTGCATTAAATATATAGCATAAGATGCTTTCTTCGAAAGATGCGACAGTATTTCTCCTGTGATTTTGTCGATACCAGGGGTCTTATGCAAGGGTGCTTTCCATAGGAATGCGGAGACCTCTCTTGGAGAAAAGCTCTTGGTAGTATGTTCAGTATGACGAGGTTTTCTTAACGCACTTTGTATAAGAGCTGTATGCTCCCTGTGGAGTGAAGACTGTTTCAAGATGTTTAGCGAAAGCTTCAACCTTTTCTGTATCCGTTTTAGCCCATGCATCCTCCACTCTGATGTTATATTGTTCCTCCGATTGTGTCAGTAGCTTTTTAGTAACTGACCATAATAATTTATCGTTGTTATTCAAAGTTTACATACGTTGATTCAACATTATATTTTTACATTCGTTGATTTTATTTTTTAATTTATTTTGAGATTTCTTGAAAATATTTTTTAATGATGGGTAACGGTTACGTTGCCACTTCTTTCTGGCTGCTCTGGTTTCTTTTATTACTTTTCTTATTTCTATAGGTACATAAATATTATTATTGAACTTTTTCGACTCGTAATTAGTAGAATTTTTACTTCGATGAGATCGAAAAAATTTTTGATTTATTGTAAGTTCATTAAGGGATGTTGCTAATGTTATTGAGAAATCAATATTATTAGTAGCATAATTACTATTATTATGTCCATTATCCATTGTAGTAATAATGCTCGATGATGTTTCGGATTGTTTAGTATTTCCACTTTGAGTGACATTGGCATATGACCTACGCTTTGTCGTATTTGAACTTTGTCTGTGATAATTATTATTGGGCTTGTTAATTTTCCTGGACCCGAGTATGAGAAGACCTTAGGTTAGCAACTCCAGGCTGGAAGTAATCTAGCGTTTCCAGTCAAAGATCTTGCGTAACATCGTTGAAGCATCGTAGTATATTTGTAATATCGACCTGTACAAGAATCTCCAGATGCCTGATGTAAAAGAAACAGAATACACAGCAGAAGATATATATTCAGCGACTTCAGCAACATGTCAATCGACTGGCTGCCGACCTGAAGAGTAATTCCACAGAGTTCAAGTGTCTGGAAAGATAGTGTCAAGTAGATTTGCAACACCGTTAATAAATGGCGATTAGTATACACAGAGAATAGCCGCTATTGGGCAGCATTCTGCTGAAACACTTGTAAAATATCAATGCTACTTATTGCACTGTTCAAGGACAGATTGTACGAAAAAAAAAATGACGCTATTATCTGTAACTTCTTTGGCATTAATGTAAGGCAACATGGTTAACCTGTTTGCAGTATGAAGTGATCATTTATACAAAATTAACGGGCGAGCATTTATAAAATTGTTTATTCGTTGCAATATATTTTTTTAAAAAATATTTTTCTATTTGGCTGAACTCAAATTCGACTACAATACGATCTACAATGTCTTACACTAATGTGAGTGATATTTATGTATCCTCCAACACTAATGATCGACCTTAAAAATAATTAATTACACATATTTGAAAATGAACAGTGCTACGTGCATTGACCAACTGTGGAATTGATTATAGTATAACAATTAAATTATGAAAACTCAGAAAACTTACGTGTTGATAATTTTAACATTTCTTTATGAATATCGGGTAATAATTTATCATCTAACCACATACTTTTCATTATATCGATTTTCTTAAGTATCAATTGTTTCTTTACCTGAAATGTAAGAATACTTTATTACAACACACACACACACACACATATATATATATATATACAAAATTTCGTGATATTTGTATTAACCATATTTATATTTTCATTTGCTGTTTGTTGTTTCGGAGTAAACTAGGTCTTCTATCATTAGGAAAACTACAAAGCAATTTGGACTGTTAAAACATGTTCCTAACTAATCAAAAATTATCTAGAAGTAAATTGATCTCAAGTGAATTGGATTTGTAAATAAAAAATTGTAACTTGGTATACAAATGTAACTTGCAGAAGCTAGAAATCCTTTGAAACGAATTTTTTCATCTATCTTAGTAAAAATTAATAAACTGGATGATGTAAAACAATATCAAATTAATCATTTCAATATTAATAAAGCAATGCGTTGGAAATGATAATTCGGAGATTATAGAAATATGTGGAACAGCATTTAGTAAACTCAGAGAGTTAACACTATTATACATTTATAGAACATATTAACACGTCCTGTAACAGTATTATGTATACGCCTTACATAATAATTTATTTTTAGTTTAAATGGCAATAGTTAAATATATTTATATTTTATACATATATTCTTCTTTTTCTCCCATCATGTTGTTTGATACCGTGCGGTGCCGTGAATCATCCATGCAGCAATGACCAATTATTATTACGCGCACATATTTTGCTTTTATGTTTCCCGAAACATTTCAATTAAAATTTATGACGCAATACTTTCCGTTGTATTTTCATGCGATGCAAGCGTTACAGTATTTAAAAAACAGTTTTAATAATAAACAAGAAAAACGATTAATTCCAGTATTTATATAATATTTATATATAATTTACTACATTTGCTTTTTATCAAAAAACACTTGTTCCCGACTAAAAATTTAAGTTATTTTTACAGTGTTTTTTACATGGCTTCAACATGTTTAATCAAAACTCTAGCATAATTATACATGCTTATAATGTGTAACCAAAAAATAAATTTACATTACAAAAATTGCCAACTATAAACTTCAGCAGCGTTACTAACAAATAATATATTTTAAATATTAATAAACTGGGAATAAATATTTTCAAAATTCTACTATTGCACTAATAATCGGTATTATATAGCAAATGCGTATGTATAAACAATACTAAATTTAAATAGTTAATGGTTCATTAAATATTAAAAATTTTCATTTAATTATTGTTAACAAATTAGATAAAATATGTACTTTGTCAGACACCAACTCCTCTTTTTGGTCTATTATTGTTTGCAAATTATCCATCACTAATTGTAAAGTATCAACTTTATTTGTATAACTGCTCTCGTAATCATTATTATTAACGATTTTTGACGCAGATGTTGAAATTATTTCATCAGATTTCCGTGCTGGAGGAGGTGCACATAAACTTGTACTAGGAGGAAGTGTTGGATCTACACTTGAAGTTGTACACTGCGCAGTACTACCCACAAAAGGAACTCGTTTATTTAATGTTGTGCGTTTCCCAGAAGTTACATGAGCGATGGTATCATTGTACGAAAATAAAGGAGGATCATTCCAACCAACAGGTATGTCTACAAAGAAATGTACGCTAAATAAAATATTATCATTCATTTTCACCTTAACCCTTAAATGATGTATATTTTATAGTTATACGTACCTTTATTTTTCCCTTCTTCCATTTGTTATTGTTCACATTTACCCAAAAACAAACTACCGGCTCTCACTCTGACATTGAAATATTATACTTTGAATTTCGATATTTCCAAATCGAAAAATGTATGATGTCATAATATATTATTATATTTGAATATAAATATTCGAACATTTTTATCCACGTATTTAAAAATGTATTATTTGGAAGTAACAAAACGCACAGATTATGTTTTTAACAAAAAAATACTATATTAATCAGGAGTTCAAATATCAAAGTATATATTGTTCAGAAAACATTTATTTTTGATGTATTTTTATTAAATTTTTAAATTTAATGTGTTCATCATTCCGTTCGTATCTCCACACAGGACACACACTCATGCAAATATATATATATATATATATATATATATATATATATATATATATATATATAAAACATATAAATTGATATCGTAATCTTCTCTTTATCAGTAATTGGTTAATTAAGTACTTTGCGACTGATTATGCTATTTGAAACAAATCTGAGAATAAAAAATTATTTACTTATACACATCATGTAGTAACCCGGTGCTATGATAACTTAGTTTTACAATTAGTTTTGTATGTAAACTTCATGTAAGTATTTATATATTTTTCCCAAATGTATATTCTTACAATTTTTTAACTGTAATATTTCTTGTAGGCCTTTTCTTCAATTTTAGAACAGACTACGACCATTTTAGATTAAACATTTTTGTACTTATATATTTTATAACGAAGAATTGGCTTTCTTGTCTTCTTTCATGTTGTTTAATTTATGTGCACCATTTAATACAACTTAACATTTATTTCATCTTGATTATTTGTAACGAATTACCAATTTTCAGGAAAATGGAACACAATTATTTCTAGTAATTAACAGTCATTCATAGAAAATATGGACAGAATGAGTACAATAATAAGAAAATAATACTTTATATGAAGCAATTTTTGTTAAGTTAGTGAAAAACCAACTTTCCGTTTGGCGGTGAAGCAGTCTTACTTTCTTATGTCAGCCTCCATACTGAAATACCTCTGAACATTACTTTCCGCTTGTTCAATTTTATCAATATTTGTACTAATGCACTTATCCTATTTATAATTTTTCTAGTATTTGGAATTTTAGGTGAGCGGTACACGGGTTTCAATATGATTTTACTTAAAGTATGGTTAGTGGTTCTCGAATTTTTTGGATACATGTTACTCAACTATTTGTTAAGTGTGGAGTCCTACTTGCATTGTAATATAACCACAAATAAATATTTGGCGATGGATGTAAAAATACTTCCAGCTTTGGCGGATAATTATATGTATTTAATAATAGATAAGATGACAAAGGAAGCAGGAATTGTAGACCCGTTTGATTCCGAATTAGTAGCAGAAGTTATTAAAAAAGATAACCTTATATTGACCACAATCTTAACTACTCATCATCACGCGTAAGTGGGTTTTTTAAAATAAAATAATAATGTAGTAATATGCATAATTGTTAATGGATTGTATGATGATAATAAGAACCTTTCCAACGGTTAAAACAATATTTTTATTATATCGTATTTGAGTGTGCACGTATAAATTTTGTTATCATCTGGTGGTAAAATATAAAGTTGTTAATAAAAAAATTACGTTTTCCTCGCTTTTTCTTTGTTGCTCTTTTTAGGTTTCCATTTTACTCTTTTTTTCTCTTAAACGCTTATCATACAATTATTATTAATATACTCGAATACACGCTTGGAGATTATAATATAGATTTTTGTGTATACGTTGTTTGCTTAAGGGTAGCACATATATATATATATATATATATATACTTTAATACGAATTTAAAACTTGTAGATAACAATTTTCTCCCTTCCAAATTGGTCCAGAATTTAATTAGGTAATTAATTACAAACTAAAATTAAAGATGATATACAAAAAATGATATGTATAATTTATTTATGTAAATTTATATATAACTATGTATGGTGACAAATAATGAATTTCTTTAACCACTAGACAAATTGAATAAAATAAATAGACAGATTGGAGTGGTACATGTAGTATCAAATAACCGAACAAACGAGACAAGTTCATATGGGTGTTTATCTAAATTTCCACAACTCCCGTATACACTAGAATTAGCACATCCTGAGTGAACTTAAGAATAATATATATATATATATATATATATATATATATATATATATATATATATATGTGTGTGTGTGTGTGTGTTCATATTAACTTTGGAATTTAGATAAGTTTTTGTAAATAAACATAAATCTTAACCTATTAATTTAAATAAGCATCAAATAAACAAACTGTAGCTTTTAATCTAATATTAAAATAGGGCATTTGACCTGATCCTCTTAAAATATCTAAAATAATACCGGTATATAAATCGGGCGATCGTCAGCTAATCGCCAATTATCGACCTACCTCTATGCTCTGTACAGCAGCTAAATTATTAGAATCTATAATATACGTTAGGTTGAACAGACTAAAATTATGCCCGAGCAACACGGATTTATGAAGCACAAGTCCATTGTGACAAATCTAGTTACATACACTGATCAGATTTCCAGATTCATGGATTGTGGTTTACAAGTTGATAGTATTTACACTGATTTTAGAAAAGCATTTGACACAGTTAGTCATTCACATCTACTGAATAAACTAAAGTTACTTGGACTGTCAAAAGATTTTAAAATATTATTAGTATCCTATTTATATAACCGTAAGAGCTATGTTGTGTATAATGGCTACCATTCTAATACATATTCACCTACTTCAGGGGTTCCACAAGGTTCATATGGGTCCCTTTCTATTCTTAATTTTTATCAATGATATTGGAAAAAACCTTTGTCCAAAATTTCTTTCATTTGCTAATCTCAAAATTTATGCTCCTATATCTTCACTAGCTGCCTGTGAATCTTTTAGAGGTACTCGTTCACTTACACGATGAATGGTAAGCAAATAATTAAAAAAACTGTTGTGCGGGATCTCGGAGTTAATATTGATGACAATTTTAAAATTTTCAATACATGTAAGCGATGTTGTTAATCGCTCTTATAAAATGCTAGGTTTTATTATAAGAAATTCATATGTGTTTAGAGATCCATGGACGCTACTGTCGCTTTATAATGCATTAGTGCGTAGTCCTTTAGAATATTGTTCAATTATTTGGGATCCGTATTATAATAAATACATTAGGTTAATTGACAAAGTTCAGTGTAAATTTTTAAAATATCTATATTACCGTATATCAGGTATTTACCCTAAATACATGAGTTACGATATATTAAGAAATGTAATGGATGTGAGGTCTTTACACTATAGAAGGAAAATAGCCAAATTAAGGTTTCTTCATGATTTATGCAACGATAGAGTTAATAGTGAGTATTTAACATCAACCGTCTCCTACATTGTACCAAGGCCAAATAGGCGATCGAATCGTTTTTTTTTTAGTGAGCCGCGTGCACGAACAAACCTCGGTTTAAGTTCTCCGTTGCCGTCAGCTTTCCGCTTGTATAATTCTCTTTTGAACATATTTCCCTGTATGGATACATACTTTGATAACAGATATTTCTTTAATAAGTTGCTTTTGCGATGAGAACAGGAGTTTCGCTGTTGTCTATTCCAATGTTTGGTATATGTGTTCCTGTACTAATGTACAGTTAAAGTTTATATTGTATTTATTAATTTGTTGAAGATTATTCGTCCGTTCATTTCGCGTAAGATTGTGTGAATGGGGTGTGAATGATGTATGTTTTAATGAGTGTGAGACTTGTGAATGCGTGTAGTTTTTCTGGTGTGTTTAATGGGTGTGAGGTTGGTGAATGTGTTCAATGTATTTTTTTGTATTTAATTTATTTTACTTTTAATTTTATAATTCAGAAAAAATTATTCATTGTATTATTTTATTTATAAGCCTGCACTATAATTGGCTGTTAGCTGTTGTGTGGCTTCATTAAATAAATAAATAAATAGAAAAGTTAAGTCTATGGGTTTAAAGTCAATGAACCATCGACTATAACTTTTGACATATTCTTTTATTACATATAATATAACTAGATATACTGGGTGGTGTCGCTTAAGACGCTTGACGTTTTGTCTGGTATCGAGTAATTGAATTGCTTGCACGTTGACATGTTCTAGCAGTTTTTTATGAGCAGTTGCGTATCTTCCAATATCTTCGTTTACGAATGGAATTCGTAGATCTCGATGCACATCGTCATTTCTAGAATAGCGGTACGTATCGACTATTTCTTCTAGTATTACATTTTATCTGACCTGGATCTTTGCTCTGTTAAACCTACTGACACAGTCCCATAATTGTGAGCCATCCATATTGGCTTTATAATTTTCCGATATATTAGACATTTGTGCCCTACGTCCAGCTGCGAGTTTCTTTCGATAAGCCAATAAAGATTTTGTTTTTTCTTTATCTGCTTGATTTTCATTGTGGCACGTATTTCCTATGTCAAACGCTTGTCGAAGTGCATACCAAGGTACTTGACTGAGCTGGCCTGCGGAATAGTTCACCCCAATTACAATTGGTAATTCATTTTTGTTCGCCAGTTTATGGAAATCACATGTTTTGATTTTTTTTTTCGTTCATCTTAATTTTCCAATTTGATGCTCATTCATACACTCTATTTAGCGAGTTCTGCAATTTATTTTTTGCGTCGGCTTGACTACTGGCGACAGCTAGAATAGCTGTATCGTCAGCAAAAGTGCGTCCGTCGGTAAGCCATGTGTATACAAGATCGGACCGAGGCCACTTCCTTAAGGAACTACGACTTCAATTTCATAGGACGCTGATGTCGTACTTCCTTGCTGTACTCTAAATTGACGTTCTGTTAAATATGATATGAGCAGTCGGCTAATGTTGCCCGCCAGTAGTCAGCTTAATTTATACGCCAGACCTTTATACCATGTCTTGTCAAAAAAAGGCTTGCGTTACGTCCAGAGAAATGGTTGGACAATATTTCTTCTCCTCGAAAGCTGTATTGATTATCGATAAAATCCTATGCATGGTCAATTGTAGAGTGCTTTCGTCTGAATCCAAACTGATGCAGCGGACTTTTTTTTATTAAAGCGTTAAGTTGACGACTCGCTCGATTGAAAAAATGTATACTATGTGTGTTTTGCCATATACACCGGGCTCGTCTCCGTTCAGCAATTTTGAGATGCACTTGCAATGAGTAGTGAGTTATTGTGTTTTACGATTTTCTGGTCCGGGTCTAGCTACATTGGCTGCTTCACTAATTGCTTTAATGAAGTTTTTTGAATGTTTTTCCAAGTCTCGTTTTGTTTTCAAGCGTATTTTGAGGTTTAGTTTCTGGTCCAGTTCTAATTTATCCCAATTTGTGTATGTGTATTGGTAAGCTGTCTTTACTTGTCTTTTTGAATAACTGTTATGCTCCATGTCAAGAGTACGGGGGTATGGTCTGATGAAAGGTCCATAACACTCTCAACGTCTAAGTAACTACTCACAATACCTCTCGTTATAAAGAAATATAATAGATTCGGCTTTTTCCGCATATCAGTAGGCCAGTATGCCGCTACCCTTAAATGGCAAAACTAACTGTATTTCTTAAATGGATTTTAACAATTCCTTCCCTTTTACGTGAGCTGGACTTTGTTTATACGTCGTAACCCCCATGCTTAATTTTTAGCATTGGTATCTCTGCAAATAACATATCGGTTACCCAAACATTTCAAGAACCATACGTAATGATCTTATTTCAGATTGTGTTTGGGTGGGAAGTATACCGTTACAACAGTTGTATCTTTGTTACCCATTATTATGCTTGCCCACATATTTCACAAAACTGTGCTTGCTGATGATGACTGATATTTGTCTTATAATTACAGCTGCATCTCCATGTGCTCCTCCGTCGAGATACAGCGTGTGATAAATCGAAAATCCTGGAATTTTTGGATAATTTTTATCGGTGAAATGAGTCTCCGATATTAATACTATATCGTTGAGAAATATTTCCAGTTCCCTTCATCTTTCAAGGTTAAGTCCATTCGCATTTCATGTAACAATATGCAGTGAAGAGTCAGCCATTACTTTTATATTTCCCCTCGGGGGTTTATTTTGGTTGTGAGATTACTGTCTAGTTTTCTGGTTGTGCTCTCCTGTTTTATTTAGTCTATTAGCTATACCCCTGATCTTTTTTATAAGGCTTTCTAGCGCCTTCGTTAATTTTATTGAGCACGTTCGTAGAGGGTTGTACATGTGTGGAAAATTTCTCAATTTTTCTGTTTGACATTTGCCATTACTACTTTTGCGTACGTAGTATCCCTTTCAACCAGTTTAGAAGGCGCTGTTACTTTCTGCAGACGCTGTACTGCTGTTCTTTCGGGGTCTATCGATTATCTTGTTGTCTTTGTCGCGAATTTTTATAGTTTTTGTAATGTTGACGATACCGACTGGTTCGTGAGCCCAATTTAATAACTAGTTTTCTATGGTCTTTAAGTCTGTTGTAGGACGAAAACCTCTCACTACTACTCTTATATGATCTTTCAGATTTTAGTGTGTCAACTAGTGAACAAAACGTATCCTCGTTTTTGGGAACAACTATAATGTCCCCGTTATATCATTGAAGGTTAAATTGACGTCAATGTAGAATTTATAGAAATCGTTTATACCACTTACTGTAATTTTTGGTTGTAATTTAACTTTCCTATGTTGCACTAAACTTTGGGTTTGCATTAGCTTTACCTGTTGCTTGGTTTGCCATTATGTTGTAGTTTCAACTGGTGTATTTTGTCTACCAGGGAATTTATTTTTAACATCAACTTGTTTATAATCACAGTTTGATCGTGACATATTCGTTTTAATTTTTATTACAGTCGTTTTGTTCTTGATTGAGCTTCTTGTTGGCACTCTCCCTATTTTGCATAGGTAACAGCCTCTTTATTGAGTACGGGTTACCGCTTTTGTTAATTTTATTAAAGGACCTTTCATGAGTGATAGAGTCATTACATGAACATCCGACTGTGATTGTATGTCATACGCAGTCAGTGATGCCGAGTGTTGAATATCTAAATTCGCTCGTAATTATATTCTGTACGATATTTTGGAAACCATATGTTGCTACACTAGCGAACCGTTACCAAGAAGTCTCTAGATAGGATGATTAGAATGAATATTTAAATTGTTTATATCGATTATGAACACAAATAACGAAGTAAATAGTTTCAAATGATTTCAATAACGTAGCATTAATCAACATCTACAAGAGCAAAACCAATAGTTAACTTTGTGCTGCTTTATTGACCACTTAATTGTGCAATTTATGCACAAAGGCTACCTTTAATCCTACAGATATCAAAAATATCGTTCTTCATACTAAGAAATATTTATTATTTTCCATTTTTTATTTATTCCTTTATTCAATTATCGATTCTGAATACGACCCTTTTCTTGAACTGTTTTCGTATATCTACGAAGGCCATAATTTTCTATCTACAGTTCCTTTTCCTGGTTATATATTAAACTTTAGTACTTCGCTGACTGTTTTTGTCACTGCTAATTTTTACTAAATTTACTGGTTTAAATTTTAAGTTTTAAAATAAGTTTATATATATTTTAATTTTATCACATCATAAATTTATTGTTTTTTTTTAGCGGCATGCGACAACATTTTGTCTGCGATCGTATTGGGTATGTGCGACTTAATAATGAGAATGTAATCTATGTGGTTCCTATTCTTATCCCACGGATTCTATATAGTATTCTAGAATGAATTACATTAATATTCGAAAATTGTGTGACAATGTAATTTTCGGCAACAAACTCGATTTATTATAATTTCTAAAAAAATCCATAGTTATTTAAAAATAATTTAATTGGAACATTAAATAAAGTTTAATAATTTATCATTCGTCGTTTTTCACACGTAGTTCATTTTTATACAATATCATTGATTGTTGAAGGGATCATGCCGGCGGTAATCACGATCTAATACGTATATTACGTGGTAAGAATCTCACTGTTGTGGGCGGGGATAAGCGTATTAACTCGTTGACGAAATTATGTAAGGATAACGACGAAATCATTATTGGGAAACTAAATGTGAAATGTTTGCACACACCTTGCCATACCGATAATCATATTTGTTATTACGTTACTTCACCTGATGCTGATAAAGTAGTTTTTACAGGTAATTCAGTACGTTAATTTAGTTTCGGATTAATTATTTAATGATAAAAATTTGCATCAATCTACTAAGAATTATTACATAATATGCAGTCCGCATAATTATATATTTATTGTTTTAATTTCCGGCATTTATAGCAAACTGATTCTCTGAATTGTATAAATATGTCCTACATAACAGCGGTCAGTCTTACGTCAAAACTTATCGCTCAGGTGTATGACAAGGTTGTATATTAGGATCTCGTCTGTTTTTAATTGTGATACCGAGAAGCTGCATAAGTTAAAGGAGCACTATACGCTGATGATTTGACTTTATATTATCGGTCTTATAGACCAAATATGTAACAAATTACAAAAATCTGTTAGTTAAGTGTTATAAATGTTGGGTTAAAAAATTAACACGATAAAACGGAAGCCTTTGCAATGTGACGTCAACGTACGTTAGCGATAGTTATTATTAATGGTAAGAGTAGTCACTGTCAAAAACAAGTTAATTATTTAATTTTAGAGTCATCCTGCATTCTCGTTTATCATTCAATAGTAATATTAGTTATATATGCACGATTTTTCCGTGTACTTTGATCAATTTTTTAATTGACAATCATATGTATGAAAGATTAATATGAAATAATTATGTTCATCTGTTATAGATTAATCTATGTCCGCCCTGTCTAAGGGTCCGTTTCCAACACTAAGCTTAAAAAATTACAACTAATTTGTAGTCGCTGTTGCATAGTTACATTAAATCGTCACAGGCTCGCATAACTTACTGATATGTATTCAGAATTGTTCATTTAATTTTTTTTTTGTATGTGAATAAATTATTTTTTAAAAAACCCAACGAATTCGACGAAATATTTTTATTCTTACTCTAGTTTTTCAAACTTCTGAACAACACTTAAAACAGTCGATCTGTTTCCCGGTTTCTTTTTTAATATAAAGTTTATTGGAACTGCCTTTTTATTATTATAACCTTGTTTCTCTGCATATTGACATATCGGTAACATATTACTTACAGGTTACTTTCCCTGATATTGATCATTCACTTTTAACCAAAAAAATACTGTATAACCTGAATTGTCCACAAATTTTGCAACTTTCGAATACCGTTATAGTTAATTTCTTGTACACATTATTAAAAAAATCCAAATGTGTAACTTTAAACTTTTCGAAACTTAATCCACTTATGTTAGAAGATTGTTGTGTTTTTATAACACCTCTTACACTTGTATTCCACCATTTCAAGAAGGTTCCTAATAAATACTAATATTTATTTTTAATTTAGAGTTCTTTAACATTTACAAAATTTAATGTTGCCAAAAATTCTTCCGTTTCCTTTTAATTTTCTCATTCCTTCTTATTTTTTAGACATTTATAATAATTTGTTTTTTTTTTATGCCCCTTTTAAGTAAACTGACGATTTCATTCCGTTTTCTGTTCGTTAGTTCAAATATTCTTTGTGCCGATTTAAATTGTTTATACTTTTCTGCCATAATTTTTCCTTTTAATGTTTGCTCTTCAATTAATTTACATTTTGCCGGTTAGAATTTTCTAATAAATTCATTTTCTATATAATCTGCTGAACATTTAATCGTATTTTTCTAAATTACTTTATAATTATAATTATTTGCAATTTGAGTTTTGTTTCATATATCGGAGTATTATAATCGAAGTTAACATCAGCTTCTGGGTGCGTTTTTTTTAGGGGGGGGATTAGTAATTCCACTCAGGGCTGTAATAAATGGATGATATGTCTCATTAAATATTTATACTACAAGCTGATATGTAATCGAAATGGGTGCGTTTTGTTTGACCTCATTACGTTTTTAAACCTTTTAACGCGCATATTGTTTCCTTCCGATAACTTGAAACAGACTACATTAACAATTAAGTTATTGTTTTGGTAATGTGCGATCAGATTTTATCCATATATCATATTTTATTCTAACCTGTTACTTGTCCATTTTAATTTCCTACTTTTGCATTAAAATTAAATAATATAATTATATAAAATAACTTGACAGCAGTTATTCCCTGAATGTGTAACATATTAGATGACCGTTTGATTATATAAAGTTTAAGTAATTCATCTCAAACTTCTATTATGTCTGTTAACATTGGTACAACCCACATTTAACATGTACCTCAGTTGGTTAATAGATTTTTTATGATTTACAACTTCTTCGACTTATCATGTTGAAGAGAAATAAAACGCTGTAGCCAATGCTCCTCGGAGTCACATTTACGAGCTGATTGCCCGTCTGAAATGTTTTGTATCAATTGTAAGGGTGATCACTCTCCCTTATCTAAATCCTGCCCAGAACGAAAAAGACAAGAAGATATCAAAGTTCTTATGGCATATAAAAACTTTAGTAATGCTGAGGCGGCTTTTGAAATTCCTACAGTGAATAACACTTATTCTTATACTTACCGAGCTCAACATATCGATCCTGATACCCGTTACTCCAAATCGCAAATGCTTTCTAAATTTAACTTTAATATGTTTCAGTGGTTATTTAATGACGACTCCTTTCCAGTCCTTTACCAAGTCTGTCCATAATATTCCTAAATTTCAAAACAAGGATATCGAGCCACTAAGTCGGAAAAAACATAACACTTTTGCTGTGGAAAATTTGGCTGGATCCAACTCTAATAAAAGAGCACATAGGAGTGACTCTAGTTCTCCCTCTCCTACAATAGTTCATGTAAAGGCTAGAAGAGAACATTCGGATATTAACGTACAATTACCTCCAAACCGAAAAGACAACATGAGTTTAATCAAAGATTTTAATCAATTAAATAAAAATAATAATACGGTAACACCGAATAGGGAAAAATCAAATGTTTCAAATAAGGAGCATGGGTCAATAATAAAACTAATTCTAAAAAGGATGTAACACTAAACATTTCGAGACAAAATAAATAGAGTTAATAATGTTAATAAAAATGATTCAAAACTAAGATTAAATTTAATCTAAAAACCGTAATTTCCCCATACGTTTATATTCTCGCGCATGGTAAACACAACACACATAACTCCCCTTTTCCCTGGTAAGAGCGATATTATGACTTGGAGAAAATTGATATTCGTATTCTACGCACTCATGAAGGAATCCAAAGCTTGGGAATTAGAGTTCACATTCAACACTTTAGATTTGAGGTGGTAGCTGTTTATGCAGCGCCGCATCATAAAACCACATCGGCAGAGTGGGAACACCTTCTATTTCATCACAGAGAAAAGAAATATCCGTTTGTAATTCTGGGAGACTTTAATTGTCTCCATCAAGCTTGGAGAGCGCTACAAGCTAACCTTGAAGGTACTCAACTATTACATTTTATTAATGACCATAGTCTACACAGTGTAAATGCTGATCAAGCTACACGCATAGGTGGCTTTGGTAAAGGCTCCAATAACTTGGACTTAGTTTTAACTTACTCTAGTATTTCTTATAAAATTGATTGAACTCTAGGAAAAGACCTATGAGTAGCGATCATTTACCGGTGTTTGTCAAAATTAATCTATACTCGGACTTTGGATATTTTCCCATAACATAAAATTCCCAGAAGGCATGCTTCATTAGAGGTCATAAAAGGGTCGACTGGGCTCAATACCGACGGTGTATAACCACAGAAATACAGGATATCAATTTGGAGGATTTCTCGGCCATGTCTCCACAATTTCAATATTGGACCATCTATAGCATGATTCTTTCAGCGGTGAATAAAACAACACCTCTGATTAAGAAATTCTCAGGCACGTCTCCTGCACGTCCAGCACCACAGGGGTGGTGGGATGCAGAATGTAATCGATATGTTTCTCTGTGAAGAAAAACACTAGCAATTTACAATTCATCTCCTACGATGGAGAATTACATACAGTATAGAAGGCAATAAGCCGAAACTAAACGATTTATTAAACCAAAAAAAAGGAATGACTTCCGAAAATTTTGTAGCAGTATTAGTCCAAGTTTGGGAACCAAAGAGAATTAAAAGGTGTACAAGCCTTCCTCCTACATATGTAAATCCAACTGATATCCAGTGACTTACAAGCTTTATACAACAATTTCAAAGCCCAGTCAGGCCTGATGGACGAACAAAGTATGTCTATCTTTTTTTTGAAAAGACTATCTCAAAAGAGGAATTATTTCGTAGTCTAGATCATAATAATGAGACAACAGTAGGAGTGGATAGTATAATCATACAAAATGATACAAAAGCCAACCGGAGGAAGCTAAAAATATGTTGTTAATTTTTTATAATAAATCGATAAACACAGAATACATTCCCCTCAATGGAAGGAACACTATGTTTCCCCATACTCAAACCAGAGAAAAATCCTGATTACCATAAATCATACAGGCCTATTTCATTATCCACATTATGCAAATAGTTGATAACACGTGGGGTAAACTAAAAAATTTGTACATGGATATTTAACTCTTTTAGTGGTAGAAAGTTAACGGTAAGATATAAAGGTACGCAATATGCCTCGGTCTATTCTGGCAAAGGTTTAACTCAAGGGAGGCCCCTCAGTTCGTTATTATACACAATTTATACTAAATCGATAGTGATATGCAGATGATCTGGTGATAAGTGGAGCAGCAGCTTCTACAGACTTAGCAATTCAAAAATTACAGATAGCCCTAAATAAATTGCAGAGTCTCCTAGTTATTTTACAATTGGATAAGATTCGTAATATATTGTTCACCAGAGAATTCTTCCGTACATCACCACTATTGCGCATTAATAAAAAGTCTATTGTTTTTGAGCAGTCCGCAAATACCCGGGGGTAATGTTTGACCCTAAAATGTCATGGAGTGAAGAGACCAGACTTTTTGACAAAAGTGCAACAAAGAACTTAATGTACTACGAACCATTACCGTAATGAAGTGGTGTGCCCATCCAGTAGTAGGTCTTAAGATCTATAAAGCGCTCATCAGATCCCATATAGATTGTATTGCGCTGTTCATTACTTTTAATAAAACACAGCAAAAAATACAGATGATGCAAAATGCTGCCCTTCGCTTATGTTTGTGCGCTATGCGCTCCACTACCATTAATATCTTACAGGCAGAAGCTGCGGCGCCTCCCTTTTCGTTAAGACAGAAATTTATATTCGACAAATTTTACCTTAGTCAGGCAGCGTTACCCTCACATAATCAGCAAACAACTTACCCGTATGTACAAAGCTCGCAATAATAAATATTGGCTTGGAAAAAATCAAACTACACGAGATAAGTTTAGTACAGACGTCTTTAGATCCCTTCTATAAGACTTTCCAAATACTACAGTTTAGATTAGAGGTAGATACTAGTTTTTTCAATACATCGAAAAGTCTACCAAATGGCGTTAACAATTCCATTGTCTAGTCATTATTGGAGAAGGAGTACAACGCTTATGAAATTATTTACACCGATCGCTCTATTGAACATTCTAAAAAGAGATATACAGCAGTCTTTTTTTTTTACCACAGTAGAAACATCTCTAAGTTGTTCCGCATGCCATATGCAAGCTCATCATTTTTTATGGAAATGTATGCCATATACAAGGCTGTTTCCTTTATTAGATTATATAAGAAAAAAAATATCCTAATACTCACTCCATGAGTGTTATTTTACAACTATCTAGATTCCCGGAATTTTCAATGAGTATATTAGAGCTATCAAGACGACAGTGGGTTTGGAAACTTCACAAACGTGGAACTAAGGTGAGTTGGTCCCCGCCCACTGTAGCGTCCGTGGAAATGAGATAGCGGATGCGATTACAAAACTACAATGGTGACAGTTAATACTGAAGCTTAAGGAAATGTTGTACCGTTCTTTTCAATCGTATTTCGAATTTCAAAGCTTTGTTAAAAGATAAAAAATACGCCACTATTCAAAAGACAATTCCAAAAGAGCCCTGGTTTAAATATGGGGATCTCCTTCATAAAGATTTTGTTTCTGTGTTTGTTAGACTAAGGAGTGGTTATAACTGTTCACCTAGTCCATCTTGCCAAATTGGAGATCATCAGAATTGGAGTTTGTGAGATATGTAATATCGAAGATAGCATCAAACATCAGATCTAGTCCTGCCCAAAATATAAAAATAGAGATAGCTTTGTGTCTGAACTTTTATCAACAAAGAATACGCTGCCAATACAACTTTTAAACTGGCCAAAGGGTGAAAATTGAAAAAAAAAACACTAAAAAACCAAAAAACCTATAGCTTATTAATCTTTATCTCTGTAGACAGTAGGTATCAACTATTTGGATTAATAAGCAGTACAAGGGACGAAATATTTTTCACACAGTTTTCAACTTTCCTCTCTGTCTTAGAAGTTTTGAATTAGTAATTACTTCTGATTCGCGATCGATTATTTAACTATTTACAAGCTAATTCCTATATTTGTTGCTAATCAACGGCGTGTGAAATACTTCTATGCCTTATATAAATTAATAGCACTTTACACAGCAATGCATCAGGAGTATTTTCTTTTATTTGTCGCAATGAGTAGAATTTCTCATCGCAACTTAATTAAATATCTATAGATATAGTGGTAACCAAATGTTAAGTATTTATGTTTGTGCGCTCTGAATTTCTGTTTATTAACTTAAATAAAAAATAATAATTAAATGATGAATATATAATTCTTTACACGTTTTGGAACTTCATAACTATGTGCTCTATAACTGATTTGAAGCCAGAAAATATAAAAATATATACCAAACTTGAATGTTAATAAAAACGATTGTTTTTATGTCACACCGTAAATCTGACGAAACAAACTAAAATAAAAATAAAATTTTATTTTAAAAATTGTGTTAATTTCAAAAATAATAAAATTCCGTTGTTTTTTTGTGGACGGATTGAATGGGAAATTAGTGTATTTTTTCCCACATTACAGAATAAAATATATTGTTATTAATTTTATAATAAAATCAAATAAAATATTGTTTATATAATTTTAATCATGTTTATTGTAAACAATCGAAACTTTTCATTTTGTCAGGAGATACGTTATTTATATCCGGTTGTGGAGAATTTTATGAAGGAGGTCCTGAACTGATGTACGATGCACTAAAGAAATTAGGATCTCTACCAAATGAAACGGTACGTTTTTTTTTTATTTATTTATTATACGTATGGTTTAAAATTAAAAACTACGAAGATACGGTAATTTTCTAAACAAATGTAAATATATAAGAAAAGTCTTTTTTCGATCAAAATTCCATGTGAATTTTACATTTTTTTCTTTCTTTTTTTTTTGATTCTGTCGTAGTTTTATTATAATGCAAAAACGTTTTTATTTTACTACTAGCATCTCCAGGTCAGTCGAATTAAAAACGGGAACACATTTCAAAATGTAATGCATTCATAGTTTTGTATAGTCATATTTTCGTCATTTGAGCGCAAAAGATTCAGGCGTTCCAATTAAAAGTTGTAATATATTAAAAAAAAAAAAATACGTAAAGTTCGATATCTAGGACATGTATTAAGGGGAAACAAATACGGGCTGCTGCAACTAATACTGCAAGGAAAAATAGCAAGGAAACGAAGTCATCCTGGATGCAGAATATAAATGACTGGACGGGAATCGGAGAGATAAGAAGACTAACAGATACGAACATAGATCGATATGCATGGGACAGTTTGGTCGTCAACATCCGCTGAGCGAATATGACAAGAAGAAGAAGAAGAAGAAATATAATCTGTCAGTACAAAAACGCCGAACCGCTCAATTGAATCCATATGAATCTTTTTGGAAAAAAAGAATACTAGATTCCTTGACAGAGACTCGCTCTGACGGTATCATCTCTAACACAATTGGATTCACGATTCACTGATCGCGGTTCTTTGTTGTTTACGAACGGTTCACCCACCTTTTGATATTTCCTAGTTCCTACTTCCTACAGTTCAAATTTCTTATGGTTCGTGGTTCTATTTTGATTTTTACATGTTTCATTTCAGATTTTAACATTGATTCTTTATTGTTTTCATTTTTAATTCAAAACTTGTGTAATTTCAAAATTGGCTTATACGTATTTGATTTGTAATTTTTTCGCGATTATTTTATATTTTTCTTATATTTGAGAAATGAGAAACGACAAGTCTTATTCGAATAAATGTAGTTCATTAGTCAATTAGTTACATTTTTAGTATTATTTAAGATTTTTTTTTATTATAATATCTAACCAGTTTTTTACAATTTATGTTATTCCAGTTTGATATTTTTGTTGGCTCATTTTATAGTTTACCCTATTATATATGTTAATATGTATACTTATATAGCTTATTATATTATATATATATTTCCTTTTCATATTTCTTCCACGTTTGTTGAACTTATACATAACAGGGGAGGAAAAAGTTTGATGAAATAGAGACAGTGTAGCGGCGCTTTAAAAATGAACACACAAGCCCTAGGGCAAGAATGCTTCCATGCTGCCAATGCAATCAAAGTAGGTGCTCCAGTGGCAAGGCAAGCCAAGACGACTGGCTCACAGAGATTGGTACGATTACTAGGTGTCAGGAAAAATAGAATAGTAGAGAAGGAACATGGTGTTATGAAAAGGATAAAAGAAAAGAAAAAGGAAATAGAGGATAAAAGGAAGGGGATGTCACTATTTCGGTGTGACCACCTAGCCTTTGGATAAAAATCCTGACCGCAAGGCAGCGGGTTGTTACTGAGGAGGTAACGGTGCAAGGTTTTTACGACGACCTAAATTCGCCGAGGGGAAGACAGTCCTAGGATTTATGCAGACTTTTAGTAGACAGTTCCTCAAGCTGCCCATCTGCATCCTCGTGTATTCTTACCCTGTCACCACTGGAATCACCTGCACGAGGCTTTCCGCTAGTGGCCGTTCTTGGTCCACGACTGCTTATTGGTTATTCGCAGCTAACCTACATATCTGTAGGCCATTCCACTATCCGCCACCTGTGGACGCGCCCCGTTCCGGTTAGAACTCCGGCCCAGAGAGGTACAGAGTACCTCCCCGGCGGGGATATATATATTAATATGCACGTATTTATTCTATTAACATCTTACTATTATATATACTGACATTATTTTCATATAACTTAAGTAATATTAACATTACGTAACTTATTATTAAAATAGTCAAAACATGTAAAAAAAAAATTAAAAATATGAAATGATGTAATAAAAAATAACTAAAATAACTATTTTTTATTTTATTTAAAAAAACGAAATTTACTCTTTTAAATAATCACACGTTAATGTCGTTTACAATTTCATGTAATAATTGTTACTATCCATATATTTTTTAATAATTTTTAAGTTTTTCTTGAATACGTGTTTTATTATAAAAATCGTAACTGCCACAGCAGTATTGTAATTTTGTAAATGAGCCAATTTTAGAGAAACAGGAGGAGATACACACACATATGACACAAAACCCTACAGCGTCCAGCCGAACACTCGCCAAATAAGTTGGACTATCGCACACAACAACGTTTTACTAACGTCAATTATTAAACACATCTCAACATACAACATTAGAATGTACATTAAAAAACCGGTGCGTCAGATAATGACGCTTATAACGATTATATCCATTTAGTGGGCTGGCCATATCGTAGTCCACTATTGCTTGAATTAATTGTGATAGTCCCCAAAATACGGAATGTATATTACGCAGAATCCCCAGTCTTAAAGAAACGCCATTAACAACGATAATGAATATTTAATCCGAAAAATATAAGCGAATTCAATAAATAACAACAAAAAAACAAGCGAAAAATATGATAACTAAAATCAATTTTTAAAGAAATTAATTTTTCTATCAAAAGTTTAACCTTCTATCTTTTCTCGAATCAAAATGAATTTTTCACCAAATTCTGATATATTGTGTATCAAACTTTTATTTACAGATATCATTACTAATCCATTAAGGCGATCCTTACTCGTTGCATTCCACAAAAACTTTTTATTCTTTTAAGAGCAGAAAAATAACTTTTAAATGTCTTATATATTATTATTTTCACATGAAAAAAATTCACACGAATAAAAATTTTGATATACATACATATCAAATATTTACAACATGTAAAACATGAATAATTATTACCTGTATGAGATTAAAAAAAATATATCTGACGGTATATCGTAGGCGAAGGAATGCCGCTGACAAGGTGGATGTGAACGCTATATATTATACTTAATCCGCTTCATTCTTTGACCATTCGATATAACGTTTTTGTTTAAATATCGCAAGATTCACTACATATTTATATTAGATTATTATTATTATTATTACAGTCTTATTCAGTTCAATCTTATTTATTATATCATGTTTAAGAAAATTAAGACTCATTGCAAACAATTTAAATTTTTTATGTGGTTTTGACCGATATCATAAAGCCGTATCGCGAATACTTTAAAAAAGAATTAATGTTTTGAGCGAATGTTCACGTTGTACACGAACGGTTTCTTCATCTGTTGCTCGACCGACTCGCAAAATTTAACACAACGAACAAGTATCTAGCGATGACGCGTGTACAGTAGCGAGTGTCTATAATTTCGGCCCTATATATATATATATATATATATATATATATATATATATATATATATATATATATATATATTTCCTACGTATTTTATTATTACAATTATTTATTTTAAATTGAATTTCTTATATTTTACTTCCTACCGTACCCCCTTACTCTAAACTCGCCACAATATTTATACATAAAGGTTGCGCTTTCATTTTCGTTCGCTGCGTGCCTAATTTTATTATTTGAGTTATTTATGTAAAAACGTAATTCTTGTCTTGATTTTAA
The DNA here is from genome assembly GCA_032883995.1 of Coronaproctus castanopsis. Lineage (NCBI taxonomy): Eukaryota > Metazoa > Arthropoda > Insecta > Hemiptera > Monophlebidae > Coronaproctus > Coronaproctus castanopsis. Next base: position 115,627,290 of record CM065052.1, read on the forward strand.
TAGAAAGTTTATTGCGGTCATGAAGTATCGGAATATAATTTGAAATTTGCATCCTTTGTTGAACCGAATAATACCAATATCCAAGAAAAATTATATGCTGTACAAAATACTAGATTAAATAAGGAGCCTACTGTTCCATCCACTATCGGTATGTGTACAATCTGTTTCTGTAAAAATTGTAGACACTTCGATAATTTTCTGTTATTAATAATTATTTTGGACACATGTGCAATATGTAAACACATTATTATATACAAGGGTTACCAAAAACCCTTTTACATTTTGGTAATCATTTATTTCTATCCGAAGACGATTAGGAGATTATAAACGAAGTTCATTGGTAGCCGATGGATGCCGACTTATATTATAGCAGATGTTTTTCAATATAGAAAGGACCATTTTAAACTTAACAGAATAAGTGTGGTATCACCATCATGAACAGTGGTGAGATTATGGATTAAAAATTTCGGGGAAGCTACATAAGCCTTTAAAATAATACGAAGTGGTCTAAAAAGATCTATAAGAAATGATGGAATAAGTAAACCATCGGTACAAATTATTATCCCTGGCAGATTAGTGCAAAAACGAGCATCAAATTTTAAAGTTAATAGACTCTATGCAGAGAATTTTAACTGATTACATCAATTTCTGTCGTTACAAAAAGTTGAAAGAAACTGATTTAGTTGCGAGAAAATATTTCTTGGGATATGTTCGAAAATATTGATCCTAATGGGATTCTGTTAAACCACTGATTACTGATGAAGCGCGTTTTCACGGAAACGGCTGTGCAAATTTAAAAGAACATGTGCTAGTATTCTATGGCTATATATTTCTAATAGAACTGTGAACGAACTAAGAAATAGACGAAAATATTTGATCAGCTAGTTGTAATAAGACGTAGCATTGATCGGCAGAAACAATGTCTATATTGCGTAGGTATTTACGTCATCGAGTCACTTAGCGGAATACAGAAATTTTTTGATTGCCTCGATCGTTCACTTTCTCGACTTGTAAGTCGACATAGAATATTATTTATGACTGAAAATTATCAGTTCGATAATTTTAAACAACATTTAATCGAACGTGTCAGAAATAACGAAAAATAATATAAACTCGTAATGTAAAATCAAATACACGGTTCGAAAACAATGTACTTCTACTTTAATTTTAGTTTTCCGTAAATGTCTTTGAGTCATGAAAAAAAAATAATACTTTGTTAATTTTATTTTCCGAATATATTCAAAAGATATTATTCAAATTAAAATTTTTGAAATACAATCGCATAATGTGTAAAGATAAATTAGGTATTTTTAAAATTTTAAATTGAGAACTTAGTTTCGATAATATGTACGTAAAATATATTTTTCATAAAGTCATTTCAAAAGTTAATAGCGATTTTTATAATTAACCGCTTGTTCTAAAAATTATATTCTTTGTAAATGATTTGGACGTTTTTTTTTTCTCCATAAGTTTTATGAAAAATAATTTAAAATTATGTTAAATATTAAATAATAGTTATATTATGGATTAGGTATTTAAATGTTTTTACTTATGTTATTACGGAATGTGATAACCGTTTAAAAAATTATAAATATTTTGTCACATTACAGACGTAGCATATGTATATTATTATAAATGCGTGTGTAATTTTTTTTTCAGGCGAAGAAAAAATTTTGAATCCGTATATGAGAATTTATGAGTCATATTTACAAAATTATGCTAAAAGTGAAGATCCTGTTGAAATAATTGACTATCTGCGTAAACAAAATGATAACTTTGAGGTTTACTAACTAATGGAAAGAATTATGATTAGTTTAATAATTTCGTCCTCGTTATTTCTTAATTTATGAGGTAAAATTATAGGAAATCATAAATTATGGAATACTCATAAACCTACAGGTTCCGCTAATTATTACAAACTGTATTTATTTATGAAAACCTATGATGAATTTTTAGGATAGTATACATTCACACGTATTTACGATTGCTCATACTGTAGTGGTTTGTATCATATATTTCGTGTATGGGGAGTTTTCAGTTTCTAAAAACAGAATATGTTCAAGAAATTATAACAGTTACGTTTCAAACGATTATGTGATAATAATAAACTTTTCTGTTTCTCGTTTTTAAAATTCATTTCTACGCTATATTTTTGTAATTATATGTATGGGTTTGTTCTCTATATTATGTTTCGGTTAATGCTAATCTGCATTCATATACTGTTTTCTTTAAAGGTAGTTGTACAGCACAACATACAAACCTGTCATATTTAGTACATTTTACTCGATCATTCTACAGCTGCAATTTTTTTTTCGAAGTGAAACTTCTATTGGTGCGTTGTATATGGGGAGTTAGCCCATAAAACGCGCGGGCCGAGCGAGCGAACTAGCCAAATGTTTATACACATGGGCACATATAGGCAGGCCTATTCTCACAGTGTAGTCTGACTTCAATTCTCTTCCTCGCATGCTGTACTCATATACCTACATATTTAGTTTATATACATACATACAAGCATATACAGAAATTATGACAAACACGCTTATATATATATATATATATATATATATATATATATATATATATATATATATATATATATATAATGATTTTAAAGTAAGAGGGTTCATTAGTAAATAAAATATAACATCTAATAATATAAAATTACGTATATGTGTAAGTATAAAGGTCAATCTGTTTCGTTAATGATATTTATCGAATAGTGTGGTCTGATCGCTGAGATAGATAAGGCTAGAATTACAAAAACCCAGATACAGTATAAATAATAATAATAATACACGGTAACATATAGTGTAAATAAAATATAACAACTAATAACATAAAGTTTTATAACAATAAAAATATGTAGAAAATATATTTGTATAAGTATAAAGGTCAATCTGTTTCATTAATATTTATCGAATAGTATGGATCGCTGAAATAGATAAGGCTAGAATTACAAAAACCAAGATACTGTGTAAATAATAATAATAATAATAATAATAATATATGGTAACATATAGTGGCATCTGAAAGAAGTTTAGCCACACTTTGTATTAATAACGAATTCTGGGGAATTTTGCAAGAATATCTGAACTGATAAGATATGTGAGCAATCGGCCTTAACTTAGTTTGTTACATGTGGACCGAACGATGTGCTAGTCGCATAATTAGTATCGTACTCATCAGATTCGAACTCGTATAAAACGTGTCCATTATCATATTAATTCCATAGTAGAATGCCGTTTTGAAGAGAGACGCAAAATGATATAATTGTGAAATATATATTAATACTTTCTAGTAGATTTTTTAATATATATAAAGAAATATCTTTCGCTCGGTAAGAAAGAATATTATTTTAAAGTCGAAAAAAACGTTTTGCTAATTTACATTTCTCAACGATACTCGATTGTTAAAAATTTCTTAAAAGAAAATTAAATTTTGAAAATATTTTGTAAAAAACGAATATCTAGTCAGAATTTCTATTATTGTTTATATAACGAATTTTCTAGTCGCATGGAATTAATTTAAAAGTATTTCATATAGACTCTTAATAATAAAGATAATAATAATAATCTAGTTTCACGCCGTTAAAATATTATTTTGGACAATATCAACACACCATAATAAAATTTATAATAATAATAATAATCACACAGATCATAAATTAACATCGAAAACTACGGAAATCAGATCGTTTCGGTATAAGTTACCAGGAGAAATGAAATAAATTTAGTCCTCCAGTATCGCAACAGTCCCTTTTGCTGTATACCGTCAGGTCGTATTGAATATTATATATTTTACATTTTTTTTTTATTATTTGTACATTATTTTTCATAATTTCTTTTGTGTTTTATATGTCAATGTATTCATTATATTTTTGAATGTTTTATACATACAATAAAGAGTAATCAACAAATTTTAATTTTACTTTTATATAAGAGTATCGTATAGGTCGGCTGCTCCACAATATTAGTTCTGGTATTCAGTAACGTACGTCACTCTTAAATATAAGGTTGTCATCGTGTAACCGGTAAAATGTTGTTGTCTGTAAAGTGGCGATCACAACTAAGGCTTAAATATCAATCAATACAATTATTTATAGAGACAATCTTAATCCAAATTAATATATTACAAGTGGCGTCTACATCAGGGTAAACTGATAATATGAACTAGCAATACCACGACGTGAGATAAAATATTAAAAATACATTAAAATTTCATAATAAATTAGCGTCCGCGACACGGGATGTAAAATTTTGTTGTACATTATTTTGTTATAAGGTGCCACGTCATGACATGAATATAAATACTTTGTAATCTTCGAATTAATACATTAATTTCATTATAAATTACGACTCTACGACCAATATTAATTAAAAATCATTAAATACTTTAAAAATTCATTATATATATATTTTTTTTTAAATATTTGCTAATTTACAACTAGCTCTGTAGGCTAAGTAAATGTAACATCTCAGTATCATATGGCTTGTTAAAGAATCCTGTCCAGTGACAGGATCTCATACAATATGTATACTTTATACTAGATCGATAAATTTTGTTCTCTTTCAGTGGCGGCTCGTGAATTTTTTCACATGTACTCGCTTAAATTCTGCAACCCCCTCACGAACATAAAAGAAATAAAAGTATTTACTCTAAACATTTTTTTCAATACAAAAATTTACACATAAATAAATTTGGACATTACAAAATTAATTACAAATAAATAATTTAAAAAATAATAAGTATGCTAACAATTAAGTAGGCAGGTTTTAATCTAAAAAATTATCGATAAATGAAATCCACTCTTCTACCATTTTTAACAAATTCGTTTATAACACGATCGTGAAATGTAACGTCGCGACGCAACTTGCTCAGGACATCCTTTTCAATGGAAAGGACAGTTAATTCGGAAAGTCTTTCTTCTCTCTGAGTGCATCGTGTATACGTATTTATTCTTTTTAAAGCTGAAAAAGAGCGCTCAGTCGTTGCAGTTGTAACTGGTATAGTGATAATCAGAGCACATAATCTTTTAACTTCTGGCAAAGCAACAGAAAGACCAGAAATTTCTAAATGTTTATACAGTTCGTGAACTGAATAATGGCGGAACTCCGGAGTGCTGTATACCACAATCAGTTCGGATTTTAACTTGGTCATGTCAAAATTCTTGCCATGAGGATGTCTCATTAATGCTTTGAATAAATTATCAGGAAACTTTCTTTCATATTGAATGAACATGTCTTTATCTAATAACGCTAAATATTCCAGTTTTTTAATCTCTGAAAATCTTTCCACAATTTGCATTGTAATATTGTCCATGATTTCATAAAAAAGTCGTCTGTATCCTACAGCCGGATCTTCGTCATTTGAAAAATTTCCAGTTCGTCATCTTTTTACACCAATAGTGGAGATGCATTCATTCGAAGTTTGATCATAAATTATCTGAAATTCATCTCGTAGTTTGTTCAAAAAAGTTTTCAGTATCTGTACTTCTTTAGAAGCTAACTGAATATCGAATATTTTTTTCTGTAGGATATCAAAAAGTTTTGTGGCATGTGGAAATATCTTTTCAAAAATTTTTAGTACAAAATTGAATTCAAAATCTTGAAGATTATGGTGAAATCCTCGAGCGCATGCTCTAGTTTCGCTATCCCACACATCAGGCTCATCCATCATATTTTCGAACAATTTTACTAAGTCTTGTTTTACTGCGGAAACTACTTCAACCAACTTGCTATTAGAGTTCCATCTAACAGCAGATGTAGAAGGTAATCTTCGTTTTATTTGTTCATTTAAAAAATGACAACGTTTCGATGAATTTGAAAAAAACGCTGAGAATCCATTTAAAGTTTCAAAAAAAACTCTACATTCACGAATAGAATTGACGCTCTGTTTTAACACCAAATTTAGTTGATGTGCATAGCAATGTACAAATTGAGCTTGTTCATATTTACCCGTCATCAGTTTCTGCAATCCATTATGTTGTCCAGCCATCACAGCAGCTCCATCGTAAGTCTGCGCAATTAATTTCCATCCACATTCGTATTCACTTATAAACTTGGTGATATGATTATACAATGCAACAGCAGTACGAGCGTTGCTAACGTCTGAAAAATCTATAAATCTTTCAACAGCTTGATGTTCATCCGAAATATACCTTACCGTTGTAGATAGCTGAGATTTTTTAGAAATATCAACAGTTTCATCCAGCATAATAGATACGAAGGTAGACTTGTTAATTTCGGTTTTTATTTCATTTTTAACAACTGTACTAATGCACTGGATCAATTCGTTTTGAATAGTTTTTGACGTGCCGCTAAAAACAGTAGAGAATTTTAAATGATGCGCCAATTTTTCATCTCGTAATGCTAAAAGATTCAATAATTCGACGTAATTTCCTTTATTATTCGAATCCACTTTTTCATTGTGGCCCCTAAATGCTATTTCCTGTTGTGCCAAATAACACGTTACATCTATTAAACACTTGAGAATATACCGATTCTGCGTAACTTTTTCATTAAATTTAGTAATTTCTTCTTGATGAGTTTTATTAAAGCAAGATTCTATTGTATTCTTACCGAACGTAACTAGAGAAATCATAGCATTAACATGGGAAACCAACTTTTCATGTCTGATTCTTAAATTATTAAAGTTACTCATATCGACAACACCTTGATTCAGATTTCCAAATGCATCTTCTTCTTTTGTATTAAATAATAAACAAGGCCAACAATATAACTTCTCAGGGTTTAAACATCCGCATAACCAACTGTAATCTTTGTACCACTGCACTCGAAAATTCCGAAAATATTTCTTTTTACCATCATTTACTTCGGTTTTTAAACTTAAATGTGGTTCAGGCTTACCAGTTTTTATTATTGCAAGTTTCTCATGAAATGGTCGAGAACTAAATGGTTTTTCAAATAAAGGTTCCATAATTATGTCTTTTTTATATAGTTAATAATTTTAAAAAATCACAATCGTATTCGAATACCGCGAAATTTTTACAAACGGCACTACAAGACGACGAAAAATCAAACAAACCATGTACAGGCGCGCGTCTCTAAATCCAAACAATGTACGTCTATAGTGTATACTCGCTAAAGGAGAGCGATTATAACTCCTACAAAATAACTGAAATATGCTCCAAGTAGTTAGAAAGAGGGAGAACTATTACTGCCGATGTACATTCCGCTTCCTCTGGCTGGTGTATTGACAAGGTCATGCGTTATTATACGGTACTCGCGTTTCAAAACGAGTACAGGTTAATACATCGTATGATTTGATCGATCCTATAATCTACAGCACAAATTGAAGGCGTTTCAACCTAGCGAACTGCGTTCTGTTATAATCGCCAGCCAGTACGAGTACAGTGCATCATTTAAAATGTAAGGTAAACGTGTATACTGTATATGCGCCATTACTCTTAAAGATTATTATGTATCCGCACTGGTAAACTTTTTGCATTCGCAAATGTAATTTAGTTTCATTTTGAAGAAAAAGAAAACTATAATAAAATTTCATAAGCTGTATTCTTCCATTTCTCTACTGTACTCGGCGAGTACAGCGATTACACATACGAGCCGCCACTGTTCTCTTTAATCTGCGAATGACTGCAGGTTATCTAACAGTGCAACTGCCATATTATTCGGATGTGACTCCAGTCTTGCGGCATGATTTTTAGCTGTGATTTCATCCTTTACGTAATTTATCTTTAGGTCTGTGTGCCGAGTTTGATTGGTCACATACCATGGCGCATTTGTAATGATTCTTAGAAATCTATTTTGTAATCTTTGTATAATTGCTATGTTACTCTTTATATATATATATATATATATATATATATATATATATATATATATATATATATATATTCGTGCGTGTGAGTAAAAATTTGTTGTTTTAAATGTCTTTTTGGAAAACATCTTTTAAGTTTCATTTCTTCCCTGCGCCCTGAGGCACAGATTTTTTTTTTATTGAACTGGTATCAAAACACAATATGGACGTATTACACATCGATGTACTTGTTTTAACACACACATGCTCACATGTTTACCATCACGTTCTCTGTTTTATTAACTACTAACGGGCCAATTCCGTTCCTAAAAATTTTATAATGTAAAAGGAATGAAAATAGTTTTATTTCGATTTACTTACTAAACAATTCTATTGCAGGATAGAAATAGGCGGATCTGACGCATTTCAATTACAAAAGCAGTGCTCACAAATTTTAATAATTTTTTATATGAAAATAGGTTTTATAAAATTAATAAATTAAATATAAGAAAACTTAACGATACATGGCTCATAGCGCATTAAATAAAAATAACTTAAATTGAACATGTTATTCAGTGTTAAATTCGGCATTGTTACTTATAAAAAGAAATTTGTTCAATTTTTCCGGTCTAATAGATTTCTCCAGTTGTTTGTTATTAATGCTGTTTTATTGAATATTCTTTCTAATGGACACCGAAGTAGCTGGTATATTTAAATGTTTTGTAGCCAATGTATATAAATGTGATAAAGTATTAGCATTCAATTTTCAAAACTCTAAAGGATTGCTTCTGCGATCGATGTACATCATTTCCACATACTGTTTCACTGTTACAATAGCACTTACTGTATTTGTTATAGCTGATGAAATTTCTGACTGTTTCAATCAAAATGATTCCATACATTGTTATCATCCTTGAGGCCTACTTGGTAATGAATGTCTAGCTATTTCTTATGTATTATTGTGGGAGTGTTGAATTAATCGACTCAATTCATCAGTTATAAATTTGTCTGTATTGTTTGCATTTTCGAGTTCCAGACAGTGCCTTTTTGAATTAGATCCAAAAAATTGGCTTTTGCAACCAAGTTCATCGTTTCTAAAAACCCAACTCGCTTGGAAACTACATTTATTAAAGACGACTGCAATTTTAAGCCAACATCTGTTTTCATAGATTTGTTATTTAGTTTTAATTGAATGCCTTTTATCAATGGTGTTATCCGTGACATTGGTGGGTAATTTTTTGCCGATAAATCTTCTACCATAAACTGAATTGGTTTAAAAAGCTGTATACAATTATCATCCAGTTCCCATTCTGATGGATCTAAATTTTTTGGCGCATTTAATAGAAGAACTTCGGCAAATGGAAGTCTTATTTCTGGTAACCTTTATAGCATGCTGACTGCTTTATTCCATCAGTTTGCAACATCTTGTTTCAGTCTTAATTCATTAAAACACATTTGTTTTGGTATTTCCCTCAGTTTATATGCTGCAGAATTACTATGTTTGAAATATTAAACTAGTGATCTACATTTTGATAATAGATTTGTTACCAGTTCATTATCTTTTATACTGTCATGGACTGATAAATGGGCGACACATGGATGATGATGTTTCTTCATATCTATAACAGCTGTGTTCATATTTGGAGCATTATCAGTCACTATAATTACTACCATTTCATAAATTTTCCCACCTGTTTAAAAAAGATGATATCACAGCACTAATATTAGAAGTGTTTCAACTTCTTCAATAACCAACATTAAAGATCTAACCTTAAATTCGTATATAAAATGTGCTGCAACTGTCACATATGATCTGATGACTACATATCCATTGTTATGGACACATATTCCACCTTATTCAATATTGCTTCAAAATTAGAACATAATGACTGATAAAATTCTGATAACACATTCTGTGATAAAACTTTCCATGTTGGCAATTGATATCGAGGTATTTCTTTAGAAAAGACACGAAACCGCGATTTTCAACTAAACTAAGTGGTTGCAAATCGAACGTATTAAATCTTTCAAATGGCACACGTTCATCTGTTTATTGTGTGACCCAAATAGTCTCAGTTGTTTTATTTTTTTCGCAGGAGGTACATATTTTTCACTCGTACATATTACCTCATTTCTTAATATTGAATTGGATGCACTAGCTGAAGGCATTATCTACATTTACATTTTCCATAGGATTTTGTTTTAATATCAATTGCTCATATTGAATTGAAACATGACAATGAAGATTCGTAGTATTATCAAAATATTTATAACTTATATTGCATAATTTACACTGTACTGAACGCCGAGATAAAGTAAATTATGAAATGAGAACAAATTCATAAAAAATGAAGAAAAAGTAACGTAAAATTTTTAATTCTAAAAATGGCTCAATTTGTTTGATTCGTATTTTATTCCTTCGAACACCGCTTGTGTTTTCTCCTAAATTGTTTTCACTAAACCGTCTACTAAAAATAAAATAAGCGGACTCGGAACTCGAACTACTATTTCAAATATTTGAATAATCTAACTCGGCTGTTCTCGATTACAGACTATAGAATACTGAAGAAGCCAACACATCGAACCGAAAATATATAACAATTTCTAAGCATCACATTAATAAAATTATGCTTCATGGTACATAAACGTTAATTATGAACTTTCAACTTATCAAATAATAACACCTCCGGTTTAAAAATCCAATTGTGCGTCTTCAAATTGTAAAATAAAAACCCAATAAATTCACCTTACTTATAAACAAAAACTATACTTTTTTAGTAATCGTTTTTTTTTTTTTTTGCATTTAGTGGTGATACGTACAATATTATATCGAAAAAAAGAAACATTTAAACTCATTTAATATGTAATTTTGTGATCATTGAGAAAATAACAAAAAATTTGAAATAGTGATGAGTGTTATAATTAAACAAGTAACCAAATCATGCCAGAATGAAATGTTACCAGGAGGAGATTTCACATCATTATTTATTCTTAATCTTATAAAAATAACTAGGCTCATTTTTCTGAATATTCGAAATTGTGCACAAAAGGCTTTTTAAGAAAATATACTTCCACTATTTTGTATAACCGTAAGTTATGTAAACTCATTTTTTTATTACATAATATACGTTTTTAAAACTATAATTTAATTTTTTCTAAGGGTATAGATTAACGCAACAGTTTTATAAAAAGATTTATTTATTATCGCGGGTGGACGTTAAACCGCACTTTATTAATCTGTGATGATCTTTACCCTGTTTCCATTTTTCAAACGTAAGGAGGGGTTAATGATAATATGTAAATGTATATAATGTAATTTATTTAACGATGTTATTGTTAACTGTTATCACTGTATTTTATAATTTGTAATCGTTTACTCTTTAATTTTTGCGAACTTACGACTTTAATAGTTTAATTATTGTTTAATTCCGGTTAATAAATTTTAATTGTTATAATTTTACATATTTATGATATAATATATATATATATATATATATATATATATATATATATATATATATATATATTTATGTATCATTCTTTAATGTTTATATTTGCTAAGCTAATTTTTAAGATACATAAAACTGGTTATGTTACGTATTATCAGTAAAATAAAGTTCGCGCAATCAGTGTTACTTTCGTATGTATTCGGAACAAATTCACATTTACACAGCAAAATAACAAAGAATTTGTTTTTAGCAATGGATATAAAAGTCCTTCCTGCATTAGAAGATAATTATATGTATCTGATAGTAGATAAGACAACAAAAACAGCAGCTGTTGTGGATCCTTATGATGCAAAGTTAGTAGCAGAGGTTGTTAAAAAGGATGGGGTTAATTTAACTACAGTTTTAACAACTCATCACCATGCGTAAGTATTTAATAGTGATTTAATAACTAAAAAAGTTTAAAAAGTATAAATATTATTTTAATGGTTTAAAATGCCTTTTTTTCTTTTAAAAATTACTTGGCAAACTATACTGGTATTTCATGTTTAATCGTTCCTGATATTTCTTGAATAATCGGCTTAATAATTTTATTTTATTTAGTCATTTCATAATGTCGTATAATGCTCGCATTTCACAATTGGTCGTGGAGGTATCGTATCACCGACTTATTATAACGTGTTGGATGAGATAGTACCGACGGTTTGAGCGCTGATAAGATGCAATGATTAACGCAAAAATATCAAATACAAATCACTATTTTAATTCCTTAAACTTATTGATGAATAAACGATGAAAATATAAAATATATAATTACAGGCTATGTTACGAAACGCCGTTGATTACTTCAACGATCGACTAGAATGATTTTGTCTTTTCACGAAGCGCTGGGGCTGGTTGTCGTCAAAGTGTTACCAGTCGAGTTGAAAATAAAAATTTAGTAACAAAATTAATTACACCATGTAATCATATTTTTGTACAGGGACCATGCTGCTGGTAATAAAACTTTAGTAAATTTATTTTCCGGGAATACTATTACGGTAATAGGTGGCGACAAACGGGTGAATGCAGTTACCAAATTAGTTCGTGACAACGATGAATTTAACATCGGAAATTTGAATGTGAAGTGTTTACATACACCTTGTCATACTACCGGTCATATATGTTATTATGTTACCTCGTCTGAAGGCGACAAAGCTGTTTTCACGGGTATGTATAAACCTAGTAACATTTCTAGTTAACATTTTCTTGTACACTCGTCATTTTTGTGTTATAATAAAATTGTTGAACAATTTCTGAGTTTTCATATTTTTAATATTCGACAGATTTAAAATTTTATGGTTTACGTTTGTCACGACCAATTAACGACTGTTGTTTATAAATTTAACACTTAAACATAAATTAAATTAGTCTCCATTGTACTTAAATTATTGTTCCGATTCCGAAGTAAACAAATGCGGTCAAATGTTCAAAATATAGAACTATAACTTTTATTCCATATAAATCTTTTAATCCTCTATAATGTTGTTTTTCATGTAAATTAATAATTGTTTGCTTTTTAGGAGATACATTGTTCATATCCGGTTGTGGAAAATTTTTTGAAGGAACTCCTGAAATGATGTATGATGCTTTGATTAAAAAATTAGGATCATTACCAGATGAAACGGTATATTACATAATTATTCAAACAGTTTTAATTTTTGTTACGATAAAAATTTGTGCGGGTGAAAATGTTTCGTATGCTCAAGATAAAATATTGTTTCATGGACTTACGATTTTTAAGTTTATCAACCGCACAGGGAATATGTGTCTATTCCTCATTCATAATGTTGATGAAAGTTATGTGGTTACTTAATTGATGTCAACTCTGGGGCTGTGCTAAACAGAGTAATACAGCTATAATACAGCGTTTACAAAATAAAGCATTGAGAACCATAATAGATGCCCCGTGGTATGTAAGCAATCTTACATTACACACAGACCTAGAAGTTACATCTGTTAAAGATAAAATTCAAGAAATGGCTCGTAAATATGGCGACAAACTCTCTTTTCACACGAATGCTTTACTGGACAACTCTACAGATACCCGGCGTTTAAAACGAGTTAAACCTACAGATCTATTTTGAATAAGCATCAATAATATAAAGTACTAAAATATAATTAGCGAAAGTTCTTACGTTGGGTAAGGAACTTCACAAGTCAATCGCAATTTCTTTTCAAAAAGATTGCTAGATAGCCTGAAGCTAGTAGCATAATTTCGGAAGAAAAAAAAAACAATTTTTATAATATTTTAATTAGATTTATTTTTGGCTAAAAAAAATAATTGTATTTTATTATTAATTTTTTTGTTATTTTAGAAAGTTTATTGCGGTCATGAATATACGGAAACGAATTTGAAATTCGCTTCGTATGTTGAACCGAGTAATACTGGTATCAAAGAAAAATTAGCGGCAGTACAAAATTGTAGAGTGAATAATGAATGTACTGTTCCATCTACTATTGGTATGTATTTGTGTTTTATATATTCATTATAATACAACTTTAAAGATGATTTTTTAATACGTAAAATTAATGTACTTTTAACATCTTTATTGACACCATACTATGAGTGTAACGATTTTATTTGTTAATATCGATAACGATTTGTGATGGTATTTAAAATATTTCGCATGAAGCCACTTTCATTTGATTTGTTTGGTATTATTTTATTTGTTACGGTTTTTCACTAATATATTTTAATTTGTTGATGAAGTACTTGATTTTGTTATTTTTGTTTGTAATAAGTGTTTTATAGAGCGTGATAAAAATATATATCGTATTTCTGAAAAATTATAACGTTCTCTTTAGGGAAACGATTATGGTTGCGTTGAATAGAAGAAAGAAAAACATTTTTTTTTTGCATCTAGTGATAAATCAGCATAGGTGACTGGATCGTTAACCAGCGAGCGTTCCAGACAGAGCATTTCATTCCTACACGGCTACAGTTCAATGTTATACGTTGTCGTTTAAATTTATTGAAAAATCTCTGCTTTTATAAATAAAGAAATTACTGATTTTGCGTGTTGAAAAAAATCTGCCAAACCTTTTTAAGCTGGTTATGACTTTTTCGAACATTCAGCGTATGTACGAAGCTATGCAATCGATTCCGTGTCGTTCCAACACGTACGTACGCTAACTATTAAATTTATCGGATAGAATGTTGACGAATACTTCATCAAAACACGAACTATCATATATTTCATTGGAGAGACCGCTTAATTTCACTCAGTGTCGTGCTCATCCGAACTTAACGTTTACGATTTTTTTCGTTGTGAGAGGGATATTTAAAATTTAAAGTATACGAAAACAACCCTTAAAACCTGAACCGGTTGAAAATGAAGATTCAATGTCATTGAAGATATTGCGATGACCATGCTGAATGAAGTTTACAAAAATATTGAAACTCGTAACTATATTGAGCACGATGAGTACCAGCTCCAAACTTCATTAGGGAGCGTGCTATAATTTTTCGAATTTATATATCTTTTCCGAACTCTAGGTGTACCATATATTGTCAGATGTAATTGTGTTTTTTTTTTTTTTTTTTTGTGTATCATGATTATACCATCTAAATTCACATACTGATACAGCTCCGTTATGTTAATTGAAGAATTTTGGTACTGTAATACCTTTTCAATAATTGTCTTAGTGATTTGACACATAATTACTATCTTTCCAAGTTCTATAATAGTATCCTATTATGTACGACTATTACCGCTAATTTTATTAAATTATGTTTTGTATTACTTTTTACTTCTTTCCCACCTAATCTACTTTTCATATCTTTGAAATACTGAAACTACGTTATATTTAATTACGAGCAGTTAGTTTTTATTATTATCATTAATAGTTTCGTGTGTTATGTGATAAATTTGTTTCTATTTTGTACGCTAGAATTTTTGTCATGTTTTTATAAGTACACTGTGAATTTTGCAACATAAATGTTTTCATCATTTTCCTTATAGTTACAATTGAGTTAAAATTACGTAATCATCTACCGAGTCTGTATTTTATTAATTTTGTACTGTTATACCTTCATCGCATGCCCGATTGAAATTATTGGAAATTACGGTACCGTAATGAAACTGTAATTTTCATTGACAGAAAAATTGATCTCTCATAATGTACACAACGATATAGACAGAACAAAATACCTCGTTAGTTATTTTGACAGTCACTTTGGTATGAAGAAAGTGAGTAACAAGAAGATTGAATGTCCATCAAGGTTAATTCTCGGTTTTTTATAAAAATATACAAATGTCCGTGTTTCATTTACACTATGGAGTACTCCAGCGTTTGTGGACTTTTCAATCCAACTTATTCTTTTAATTTCTTCTGGCACCATATTTCGAGGATTTTTAGCTTTAAGATATTTCTTTGTTCAGTCCACGTTTCAGTACAATGCTACCAACCGCACGTAAGTTTAACAATGCGTTTATGAAGTTTTAACGATATTGACTTTTAACGTAATATATATTTTTTTTTTTGCCACGCAAGTTTAACTTATTACTTGACCAAGATATTTGAGTGTTTGTACTTGCTTAATTTTCTGACTATCGTCATGGTTATTGCTTTGTCAATGTTTATTTCTAAACTAAAGAGATTTCTTGATTCATTTAAGGTTTGTACCATTGTCCACAACATGTTCGCAAATTTAGAAATTTAATTATCTGCGAAGTTTATCGTTTGAAGTCATTCTTCTCTTATGTGAATTCCATGTGTAATTCTGTAAAACTTAATTTAAATACAAGCTCCGCATATATGTTAAAATGAAACGAAGACAACACGCTTGACTTACCCTTATTTATTTTTACGGGCTTAGATATATATCCGTCTACACTTGAATAACAGTCGTTTGAAGTGTATATTTAGTATTACATCAACTTTAATACGCGTTGGAGACGTCGTGTTTATTTACGAGTAGATAAATTATGTATTTTTTTAAATATTTATTTTTTCAATTATTATTATTTGCAGCAATCTTTTCGATTTATGCGAAATAAGGTAGTTCTATATTTTTGAACATTTACCGCATTTGTTTTCGTTGGAATCGAAATAATAACTTAACTACAATGGAAACTACTTTAATTTATGTTTAAGTGTTAAATTTATAGACAACAGTGCTTAATTGGGTGTGATAAATGTTAACCATAAAATTTTAATCTGTCGAATATTAAAAATATTAAAAATATGAAAACTCCGAAATTGTTAAATGAAAGATATAATAAAATATATAATTAAATCTCTTTGTAACGTTTCAGGCGAAGAAAAGAACTATAACCCTTTCATGCGTGTTCACGATCAGTCTTTACAACAGTTCGCCAATAGCAACGATCCCGTTGAAACAATGGGTTACCTACGTAAACAAAAAGATGTTTTTAGAGCGCGATAAAAAACCGATCATAAATGGTTACACTGTCATTGGGCGCACAATTTTAAGAAAATACCGTTTCAACAGTTTCTTAACAAAATAAATAATTGTCAATGGTCTCTCGTATAATAATGATTATAAATAAAAATTACTTTAATTTTCATTTTTCCTTTTCATTAAACTAATTGATGATAGAATAAAATTTACACGTAAAAAATGTTATTTATATATAATGAGAAATTTAATTTAAATAAAACAATGACACTTTTACGATGATAAATAAAATGTGGACACTCTAAGTTTAGTTGACATTGATTATTTGAAATTGTTGTTTTCATTCGATCATCAGAAAATATTTACAAATAATACGAATATAATTTCCTTTTTCATATGTTTGATCGTGAAACTATATCGTTACAAAATGTTTGCATACAACTGAAAAAGTGCAATATTTGAATACGTTTTCCAATTTACGTAAAACCTACTATAAAGATTAAGTACTAATTAGTCACTTGATTTTGTTTCATAAAATAAAATTAAATGGGAAAATAAATGTGATCTCACCGTATCAACCAAAATTTTGACTAGTTCGAAATGTCTAAATATTTCTCATACGAAAACACAAGTGACACAACTTAAACGGATTCATTTGTATTAACCTACGGTGTAAGTTGTCCGACTCAAAAAAGATGGGTGAATTTAGTACTTGAGTGTTCATGTAACTTATTTATTTACATGTGCTTTGTATCTAACGTTGAATAATACTTTCATTATCTAAATGTATTCCCCTGAAAATACAGTTTATAATTTTAAATAATATCCTCAATGGACAATTTATTACTACATCGTTAATTTACTTTAAAAATAATAGAATAGTTACAATAATAATTTGTTGATAATTAAATTATCTTAAAGTAAGCAAATTATGTAGTGAACCACAGCGGCGTAGCTAGACTTGGTTGAAAAGGGGGATTCAAACAAAACTATATTATAACAGTAAACCCAAGTTAAATTGAGCTTTAAGTAAATAACCAAAACTCAAATAGGTTAAACCCCAAACACTAAGCCACCCAACTCACCAGAATTATTTTTATACTTATTAGACGCGAGCTAAAATAAAACAGCGACAGCCAGTATCAATATAACGAAAACGAAATCAACAGTGTTACATATAATATAAAAATTATTATTTGTAATATATTACAAAACTATTTATTTACTTCAAAAAACAACGAAATTTAAATAAAATAAATAAAAAAAAAAACACAATAGGTTTAACAAATGCAAAACTGCATTTAACAACGAGTATATATTTTCTTATTATCAGATTGATTGGAAGTGTACCGCCCCCTGGCTACGACTATAATTAGTGAACATAGTGCAAAGATTAAATTACGATGAACATATAATTATAAATGAGCAGGAAAGAGAAATAGATTTTATAAAAATTTGTCATCTTGGGAAGTAAATTATAAAAAAGTATTGACTTCGATGGCAAACTAGAAACATGTTGAACGAAGGAGTTATTGAGGTTCTAGAGAAAAAGTTTAAGCTTTCTAGTCTGTATGTTTAATGTAATCTTTTCACTTATTATTCGAGCCAGTTGATTTCATTTAGCTTTATTCGCTATCCTTTGGATTATTCGAATACATTATCTATGGATTTTTGTAATATTTTGGTAGACGCTGTTGTATACACATATAATCGACTGTTCCTGTTATCACATCATCCGAGTATTGTACATCATTCGTGTAAATTTTCAAAACCAGGTTCAGGTTTGTATTTTTATCTAATACTCGAATAACAGTTCAAATTTGACATGAAAGAAAAGGTCGTTGCCAGAAAATTAAAAAAAAATATGATGATATTAACTTGTTTAGTTTGTTGAACAAATTATCGTATCACATTTATCAACATCTAACGCACGACTAAAAAACATCGAATAAACATTTTTCTTTTTTTTTAATATATATATATATATGTCAATAATATTAGATTTAAAATTAAAACGTATTTTTGAAGCTTGGCTGAAGGGAGCGGGGTTCTAAAATGAATGGTTTTCCCATGTAGTATGATAAACAAAAAATATCTATTTTACAAAAACAATGGCAAATTTGTATAACTTACACTTAATGTGTTATAGGCTAAGGAATATTATGTACTTCACAAGCTAAAAATTTAAAACAATAAAATGTCTAAACTGGTTATTTGAATAATATATTTTTATTCTCTTTGTCTGTGATTTGCGAATATTTTCATTATAATCACTGCATTGGGCTATTTTTATCACACACAAACAGATTTTTTTTTTAAATTTTTGTCTGTCCCGATTTAACTGAAAAGCTATTAAAATAATAATGATGAAATTCGCAAAGCTTATAGCCTATATTATCGGATTTGATCTAAGTTTTGTTTCACATTGATATCACAAATAGGACAGAAATTACAACAATTTAAAGTTTTATAAATTAGGAGATAGTTGAAATTTAACATGTTTTCCGGAATGTATTTTCACTAACGCCAGCAATACAAACCACGTTTTGTGGCGTTAGGGTCGTGGCTGAAATAACGGACGGATATATATATATATATTTTTTTGTTAAAAGAAAGAGATATCGATATTGTATTAAAAACAGAATTACACAGGCGAAGCCGTGGGTAACTTCTAGTTTAATATATATATATTTAGCTTGTCTAATAAATTGTAGTATAGTACAATTTGACAACTTTAAATGTTCTGCTATTATTGATGTATTGAAGAATAATAGTATTAATTTAAATGTAATCAATTTAATTATTAATTACGTTACAAATAGAAATTCAGGTATGGAGCTTGGCACTTCATATCCCTTTAGAAAAGTTACTTGCGGGGTTCCTCAAGGATCTGTTATGATTCTATCTTTGGGAATTTAACTGACTAGAGTGTAGAGGAGTAATGCAATATTATAAACAAAGTGAGAGTTCTTCCCTTATGCAGACGACATGTGTAATATTTCCTCGGCTCATAAGAATATGAATTTAAACAAAATTTTATACAGGTTTTTGGAATAGATTATTAGCAGTCTTGGTTTAATCTTTTGCATAGCCATACAATAGTTTTACTAAAGTGTAATTTTCCTATTTTTATTGATTACAGTGTTGTTTTTATTTAAATGATCCTGCAGTTATCATTGATGATGACTTAACTTTTACTCGCCACTACAATGTGCTCACTGTAAAATGCAATAAGCTGGTTACAGACTCATGACCCCAGTACCTCGTCTTTGGCATGTGGAAGCTATTCATACTGTATAAGGGATTAGTACAGTTATTGCATGGATATGGTGACGCTACATGTATCAATGGTAGAATATTAAATCGAATAAATAAGAAGCAGAGGAAATTCTTACTAAGGATTAAAGTGAATGAAGTGTAAAAGGTGAAAGGAGAAAGAAAAGAGGAAAAAGAAATGGAGGGAAGAAATTACATTATATTAAATAAACAAGTATCATATATATTAAATTAAATAAATTTAGTGCAATTGCAGAATAAATTACACAGGACTGTTTTTATCCGATCACCACCCTACAGTAGTAAACACTCGCCTTACACAAAAAATATATATTTTTTTTCCAATTTATAGTTACTCCACACTTACACACATCTTGTTTTCGGAACACTAGTTCTTAGTATAACTTACTAAAATGTTTAAATATATTACCTCCGACGGAAAAATTCTGGATTGGATTAATCTAAAATAATAAAAAAAATATATTCAACATTATTTTCCCATAATTATTTCTTTAAAAGCAAAAATCATTGTAATGATTTTATCACTAACTTAATAATAGGTAAATGTTATTATTTTCTTATTACAATAAACTGAAATATTTTATCTGTTTAAGGCGTCAAATAAAAGCTGTTGCTGGGAATAGGGTTGCCATGGGTAATTTTTGAAAACTAGGATTCGGGTTCACTCTTCCTTGCATCCATATTATTTCTAAGTTGTTTTACCATTTTAAAGGTATACATTTTTGACTAATTCTTTCATTTAAATTTTCAATAATGTTTTCTAAAATATTCCTCACCTCAATGACGGAATTGTCAGCTCTTTCAATATTTTCAATATTTATATGCATAATCTTCACTGTCGAATGAACTACAAACAAGTACGCTTCGTTGCAATTACTTTCGAAAAAGTTTTTCAAAACAGTTGATGGATGTTCCACTTCCAAAAAGTAATACTTTAATGGTTCAAATAATTTTAATACCCGTTCAATGGCTGGGTATAAACTTAATCACTTTTTGTGCGATACAGTAACTTGGAATATTTTCCATTAGCCTACTCACAAAAATCTTTTAATGTTTCAGTTCTGACAGTGTAAATTGAAAAATTATTGTAAATATTCATCACAGTAGATTCTGTGTCAACAGAAAAAACATCACAACCTCTATGAACAGTATTATCAGTAATATGAGCTGGACAGCTAATACCAACTATTTGATTTTTAAATCGATCTTTTAATTTGTTATAAACATTACACTGTCCGGCCCTGTCTTTGCCACCAAATTAGTATTACAATTGTCGCCACGAAAAGCTACACATTTGATATCAGTGAATATTTTTTGCTCTATCTGTCTCAATATATTATACATCATGATGGTTTTTACATATTTTTGTTTGTCAATGGGTTTGAACCCATAATTCCATTGTGGATATGACCCTCCTAATGGTATATGCTTAAAGTGTATTTGAAGACACATTAAAATGTAGCAGAGTGAACGTCATAAAAGTGCATTTTTTTTCATGATACTGGAAAGAAGAGTAAACTTAATTTAAATGTTTAAATGCATTAGTTTAATGAATCATAATAATATATATATACTATTCCACCGTTAACATATGAAGTAACACACTATACTTGTATCTTGTATTGTAATGCTCAACTCACTGATGTATATATATTTTAACAGATATTTTTTTATGTGTAATGTATGTGTTTATATATGAATGTTAGCTAATATTGCTATATATATATATATATATATATATATATATATATATATATATATATATATAAGTGTGTGGGAAAGTGCATATTTAACATAAATATGGATGTATGTATACAGCTCCTTAATGGTATAGTGGGGACATAGAGAACGGAAGCAATGTTCTAGTAGTTATGATTTATTTTATTGTTGTAATAATTAATTTATGTAAACTGGAAATGTGATTAAATATACAGATAAAGGTAAAGATATAACCTGGTAAATTTTTTATAAATTGTGTTACTGGAGAACTTTATTTAATATATTTCATTTACCGTGCATCACTGCTTCACTAAAAACTGTTGATAACCTTTCAGAACTATTTCGACCGGATTACAACTAGCTCGCAAAAGGGGTGAAAAAGGATACTAATTTTTTTTAAATATTACACTGATGTATCATAGTCTTCTTTTGTTGACAACACAAAGATTTAGCTCTGTTATGATAATGTATTTTGTAGATCAATTTAAGTTTATTTTTAATGTTAACGATAATTGGTTTTTCATTTACTTTACCATCTTTGTTTATAAGCGTTTATCTCAAATTATAACAACATTGACTATATTAACCCTTCCCCTTTATGTAGATGTGTGACGATGAGAGGTAGAAGCAATAGTGTTGTCCTCTCCTGGTATCGCGGTTTCTTCACACACACACGTAATAACAGCTGCAGCTGTTCATTTTTACATAATCACATTTAACAGTTTGTTTCCTTACTTTTGTCAGAGTTTTTGTTGTCATTTTAGATAACGATGAGATAACTGCACAGACAAACACTGTAACACTTTATTTTACTTTTATCCATTAATGTGCCATGTACTTCAACACTAGCCAGAATTATGGTGGATGTGCGGTTAATGTTTTTGAGGAGGTTGTATGTGTTGAGGAATAAGAATAGAAATAGAAATTTCAACATTTGGTCATTGTCAAGGAGCAAATTGGAGAGTGTGATAGGAAGATGTAGATGTGACCAGGGGAGAAAATATGAAGATATGTTGAATGGAAATTTAAGTAGAACATATGTCACGAGAGGGATCAGACGATTTGATAAGGATGAAGGAAAGTTTAGTGTATCCAATGTACAATCGACGCAGTGTTGGTCTGTAATGATATATTCCATTGATCTATAGACATGCGAATTGAACAGAGCTTATTCGATGTGGAAAGTTCACACCAAGTTGTGGATCATTTATGTTTCTGTAGTACTGTGAAAGAGTTGGAAGCATGTGGAAGCTTCTCTCGAGGCAAGTACAACTAATTCATTTTTGTGGATATTCTTGTGGCCTGGAATCTGCATGAAGGTAATGTGACATAATTCATTAGGTAACAATGAAGTCTTTTGCGATGAGGTGTTGCGATTTTAAATGAATTCAGGCTAAGTTTTTGAAATATTTATTTCTCATATAATGAATTATTATTCAGATCGCATAGATTCTCTTATGTGACGTTATGCTTTATCTAGCGTTGTATGAACGACGAGAAATTTTCAAGACTTGTGCAATGGTCGCGTTGATGTTGAATATTTGACTTCGCAAATTAGTTATTTAGTACCTAGAATGAATACCAGAATGAATCGATATTTTTTTCAGCCGCGTTCGCGTATTAATCTTCGTTTCAATTCACCGTTTGTGTCTACTTTCCGTTTGTATAATTCGTTACTTAAGTCTCATCCATGAATGGATATATATATATTCAAAGTAGGTATTTATATGATTCTTTGGTTTAGTGAAATTTCTCTT
Organism: Coronaproctus castanopsis; assembly: GCA_032883995.1. Taxonomy (NCBI): domain Eukaryota; kingdom Metazoa; phylum Arthropoda; class Insecta; order Hemiptera; family Monophlebidae; genus Coronaproctus; species Coronaproctus castanopsis. The sequence continues at coordinate 115,650,692 of CM065052.1, forward strand.
TATGTACTTGTTATTACTACGAGAAAGGTCTTGACACTGGTTTGTATGTAGTGGTTTGGGTTATTGATTTTATAATTTAAAATTATTGTTACATTTTTTTCACACGCGTACACAAATACGTTTGAAATGTTCTTTAATATATATTAATGTACATATGTCCCTGCATAGGATTATGGTATTTTCTAGTGTAGTGAGTGCGTGTGTTGCAAAATGTAATTTTTTTTTGCTTTGTGTGTACATTCTAATATTTATTGCGAGTGACTGTGTTTATGTATATGTTTATAAGCAGCTGTATATGCGTATTTAATTATTTACTTCTTACTGCTCACATTTAAATTGGCATTAGTTATGTGAACCGTATATAAATAAATAAATATAATGAGTAAACGAATACTAGTTTCTGTCGATTGCAGCTTTCACAATACGAATGCTTCCGATATATACTAAATGCGCCACGGTGTACAAAAATTAGTATAATGCATGAATATGTTGGGTTATGTTGAGTGAAGGAATTTATTTTAAGCACTCCTCAATTATTCTTTAATAACTGTTTTCTACATGACAATGACTTTATACCTAAGTGGTTAGATACACGCCATTAAGTATGAACATCAGAGATTAAAACATGATTTACTGTAATAACTTAAGTATAGTAATTTAATAATCTTTGCTGTTTTAGTAATGTAAATTATCTTTGTTACTCCTGTTAATTTAAATATATATATGTTAGAACAATGTAATCCGTTTATCAGTTGTGAGTAGTTATTAGAGGAAAAAAAAGATTAGATAAATTGCGTCGTGAAACATAAAATTTACTACTAAAAGTCAATCCCTTAAATTTGAAAAGAAAAATCAAACCCACTTCAGACTTCTTGTTTTATGTAGGGAATGCTTATTCATACCGTTTTATTTTATATGTATTTTTTAATCATATTTATTTTTCGATGACGACTAAAGTTGTTCCGATTATTAATGGGATCATTAAACCCCCAAAAATGTAACAAAAATATTCGTAAGACACGAGGTTGTAATATTAAATAATAATATCAAATTCGAAATAAATTAGTTGGATCTAGAATTAGTCAAAAATTTTAGTACAAGTTTCTGCTGGTTTAAAACAGTACCGACATCTTTTATGATTGAAAACGTATTTTATTTCGGTTTATACGTGAAAAATGCCAAGAATCCTTTAATAAGGGATGTAAGTATTACAATGATGATACAAAAGTGTACAGAATATAAACATCAATTTGTATATGGCGTTCTCATAGACTACGAGTAGGTGCTTGGCATAGGTCTGGGCGGTGCTGATTCATTAAGCTTAATTGGAATCGATGACAGGTATATTGAAATCATAAAAAACACTTATAACTCTGCTACAATGCGGATAAAATTATGGAGTAAAATAGGTAAAATTTCAGTAAAAAAAGAGGTGTTAGACAAAGCGATACCAATCTCATAGAAATTATTTATCGACGTTTTGGTCACGGTGTTTAAAAAGTTGAACTGGACGACAACAGGCCAGCCGGTATTAAAGTAGATGGTGAATATTTGAGCCATCTCAGATTTGTGGACGATATAGTTCTGTTCGAAGTAAGGAAAAATTGCAGTCAATGACGATAGACCTAAAAGAAAACTCGAACAAAATAGGACTAAGGATAAACATACATAAAACAGAAATAATGACTAATACAGAACAAAGAACAGAATTAACAATGATAGAACAAGTAGATAGTTACATATATTTAGGTTGAAAAATTACAATGAATAAAAAAATGACGATGAAAGATGACGAGGAGAATATCACTATCATGGGTCACGTATATGGAAAACTAAACATAGTATTCCGCAATAAATAAAAATCGATCCATCTGAAAAGCAAAGTGTACACAACCTCTGCGTACTGCGGGCATTTCATACATTGCGGAAACGTGGCCGTATACAAAAACAAATATTAAAAAGATAAGGATTTAAACTGCGCGCGAAAGAGTAATATATAATGCTATCAGATCGAAAAAAGAAGACATGGATACGAGATCAAACACGGTTGGAGAGGTGATGTAGCGGATGACCAGATAAAACGACAGTGGGGAGGTCGAAATGGCCTTGTAATAGTGGCCAATGGACAAAAAAAAAGAAGAGCTATAATGCGGTGGTACGATGATATAGAGAAGGTGGATGGCAAAACAAAAAAACCGTAAAAAAGAAATGGTTGAAAGATATTGAGGGGGAACCTTTATCCAGAAGTGTGGCACATCGTGATCAGAAGTAGTATTATAAGCAGTGTAATTTTTTTTACAAAATAACGCTATCTAATGAAGGATCATCTGATGGCGAGTTCAATCATAGTAAAAATGTAGGACAAAAAAAGGAATAGAAGAACGAATTTTACTCATTCCATGAGCCTTAACGTTCCACACAATGGATAATCTCTTCAATGATATATTTGCCGTACTCGCAAATATTAATAATTAAACTAATTTAAAAAAAAAATACTATCGTATAATCGCGATAAAATCATTTTTCGGCGAATATCTTTGAATTCCATATTCACAAATCGAATCGACTATTGTCCTCAAGGACTCCAATATATAATCGACAATAAAAGTAAAGACGATTCTATCAAAACGGAAGTCGCCACGAGACGTTTCTTAACGATTCTGGAAATTTGAAAAAAAAAAAAAACCAGTCGAACGAAGCGAGCCAGCGCGAGGTAATTTGCAATTGCTTTCCACGACTTTTCCTTACTTCTCAGCAAGCTGGTACTCATTTACCGGGAAAAAAATTATACAGTTAGTTGAGTTTGGTATACCGTGAAAGGTATTATTTAACAGCGCTGACCCACTCTCGAAAAATTCGTTTCGACCGCGATATCGATAAACTCGTAACGGATATTTTGATTACGATAGCGTCCTCGATAACGTATATAACAGAAATATTCGATAAATACGATCGTGCAATGTTTATAGAATTAAGTTATTTTTTTACAGAATTAAATTTTCCTTTTATTTCCTCACACACATATAAAGGATATATCTAGGAGTAGCGTAATAAGTTAAACGGTAGCAAAATTTTACTTCGATATCTCCGTCTCACTTCGTACTTATATTAAAATAAAACTACTTTTTTCATTTAACGCCGCTTTTTATATATATCCGGCGCTACAGTCGGATGCGTAATAAGGAAATTTATTTTGCGGTTGTCGTCAATTGTTTCGTAAATATGGAAAGTAGCTTGTAAATGGAAGTGATAAATTAGATGATAATCCAGGATTTCAGGTTCAAAGTAAATTTTTGAATTTAGATTTTGTTTGAATTCTTAAAATCTACCTTCTGTGTACATCTTCCCATAGAATTTATTTATTTATTTCAGATATAATTTCGTTAACTTATTTTTTTATGTCTGAAACGTACCCGGTATACATTTTCGTTTATTTATATATATGTTATATATACATATATAACATATATATACAAAGTATATATATGCACAAGTGTATATATATATATATATATATATATATATAATTGTGTTCAAATAAAAGTGGTCACGGTTCGCGTGTATTATCGCATACGTACGCATGCCGTCACGAATAGAATAGTTGACATGTCATGCTTTATATATATATATATATATATATTTGCTTTTATGAAAAAATTGTTCTTTCCACGAATATCATACAGTTTGGCCGTTTCTGTACAAACGAAATTCTATCTATCTGTTTCGGATACGCCAACAATGTAATCATGTTACTATACGACTTCGACTAGTATATTGCCGTTTTGAAAGCAAATCCAGAATGGTAAAGTTTCGTTATCATGCTACACGCGACATGGGCGGGATTATTCGGATATTCTACAAACTTGCACGTAAACCTTAATTAATACATTACGTCGTAGTATGCCGAAGAAACCGTTACATTTCAAACGTTTGTCTAAATGAAACTGTTCGAAAATAAAACTCATCCGATTGCAGTTGTGCACTTTCTCAGGTTACAGCGCGACTTTCAGTGTTTTTTATGTTCGAATTGTTCCGTTTGGTTTATTCCAGTTTTTTTTTTTTTCGATAAATACGATATTTCGTTAATAGTTTTTTTTCTTTTTCGCTTTAATCGTCGTCATATTAAAAAGTGTCCTTATTCGATCGTTATAAAATAATGTGGTTTATAAAATCCGATAACTACGTTCACGACAATTGAGTGGTAAGTTATTTCGTTACTTGTAACAGTAAAGTAACGATGGTAATAACACCTTGAACAGTCATTTAAAGCAATAACTAACAGACTGAACATTTTTATTTCCTCCAAATAGATGCGAAATTAAAAATTGTAAACAGTTGAAATTACTAGTAATAACGTTCATTCTTCAACAGGCTTGTTTCTACAGTAATTAATTTAAAATAATAACGATTACGTACTTATACATAATATAATTAAAAAAAATATAAATTATAATATATATATACATAAAAGATAAATTAAAAATTTTTATTCCAAACGATTATACATTATAACGCGTCGATAATACTGCATCTAATAGCAAAAAAATTATACTAAATGTACTTATATATGGGGCAGGTAAACCAAAAGAAGGTAAAAAATTATAACTGCTGAATTTCAAAAATATTGTGTAACAATTAATATAATAATTATAATAGTATTTTTTTTGTGTGTTTTTTTTTTTTTAATGGGGACGCTCTTACAGCCTACCCAACGCGATAACTTACTAATTCATATTTCTATAAAGCTCTAGAAATATCGCTATGTCCGAAAATAGATGTGAATTGTCAATATGAAGAAGGGACGATACATTATACGGAGGACCGTTACGAGAGGTACGCAGTAATTTAAGGTACAGTTCAGAGCGTAATATTATTAAAGAGGGGCATTCGAAGAACACGTAATCAGGATTGTAAATTGCACGTTCAGCATGTAGAGGGCAGTAAGGAGTTTCTCTAAACCGCATGATAAATGCCCGAACTGCAATCTGCTGATAAGTGTACAATTCCTCTCCGCTTAATGCTTCTAAAAAAAAAAGTAGAACCATGGAAATATAGGGACGGTTGTAATTGGTACTACCTAGTAAGGGGCGACTTTGTATACATTCCACATATGTCTGTTCCCGGAGTTTCTTATGTTTCGACTGTATAAAATTTACGATGTCCAGTGTAGAAACTAAACAGAATAACGAATCCACAATTTCATTGTCGGAGGGATTCTTCGGTGTCCTATTATTAATTATAGAGATTTGATTTTGTAATGTCGTGGTACAGTAATGATAAATAACTTATAATAGTATGTAAATAAATACGCTTAAAATTTCATGGTTGGATATCCATATGTTTACGATTTTTTTTGTTTCGGCGTAAATTACGCCTATATTTTTAAAACGTAACGTTTCAGAAACACTTAAGTTTTCCTTATCAAACTGAGAGCGGTTGAATGTATAGAGGTATACATTTTTAGAATTATGCTTAGAAGAGCGCAATCTTGACTTAATGTTGTCCTGATTTTGTGATAATTGCTGTGAACACATCTGTTTGTATCATCGTGCGTGAGAGTGAAGTTGTTTACTTGACTAATAGTTGTTGCTTTTATTATAATTTGTTTGTTTTTTTTTTTCATTGGACAATGACCGACAGCTAAGTTGAATCCTCTTTGTTAAAATTTGAATGTTTAAAAATTTCAATTGCTTCCGAATAATTCTTGGGCTATATTTATTCATTTTTGATTGATAAGATTTCAAAATCTTCAAATTGTATATTCTCTGGACACTGATGCGAAGCCACTGCAGACGAATCTTTTCTCTATGATTACATCTGCTTTGTGTTCTTTTAATCTGTGATTAATACTTCTTCTGTCTAATGTAGCTATATGAACAAGGAATTCTATATAAACCGACAACATGTCCTGCCCGTTCTGTCTGTAATGCCTTTTATATAAGGTAACGCTTACATTGGCAACAAATTCTTCTTTTTTAGTGAATTTTTATTTATTTGTTTCGAATTTTTTTACTAATGAAATGCATTCCTTCTTGTCAAAACCATTAATGATGATGACATTTTTTATATTCTACATTTCTTTCTTTCAGGTAGTACTGTTTGAAATAGTTTATACTCGTGTAACCAAGTCTTGTAGAACCGAACTTAGTGGTGCGACTACTTATTAACATACTTATTCGTGTGTGTGTGTAGGTTTTCTAAACATATTCGCTTCACTAATTCGCCTAAAAACTCCCGAATCTTACATATCTGGCGGTGTATCTATAGATTGGAGTAAAAGTCGTTCTACAAACATCACGTAGTATGCCACGGTTAATAGGTTTAGTTTTAACAACAAAATTAATAAAACGTTTTACTTTTAATAAATTTTTATCGAAGAAAAAGAATTCCAACTGTGTTAGGATATCTCTAATATACTTTTTTATTATATAAGTTAGTCATGCAACTAATTGAGAAATTTAATTGTAAATATTTTAATCCAGATTATTGTACTATTGAAATCATAACATCCCGTTGAAAATTTATGGAACAATTAAGAGTAATGATATGTGCTATCGTTGTGGCTGTTGACTTCATCATGTCAATCCTTCAAATATGTAACATTAAGAATATTAACTAATTCAGTTGTTAATAATAATTATTATAATAAATTACGTGATTTAGCACATTGTTTGGTTCAGTACGCATAATTTTTGCATATTATTAAGGTAAACTTCTAGTAAGTAATCTAAGTATATGATTATGTTCTTAACTATGTATACACACACACACAAGGAATAAGACAAAAGAAAAAATACAAAAAAAAAGGGGAAATGTTAATTATTAATATAGTGTTAATATGAATTTTATCTTTTGTTCTTTTATTGACTTATTAAGTTTAATCTAATTAATGAACACACTCCTCTTATTTTGTTTTTAAAAATTTTCTTCTTCAACTTATATAGAACACATTCACTTGATACAGTCAACGCTGATTTCTTTGGCCTATATTAATTTTTAATTTTGCACACCAATCATTTACTTCAAAACTTTTAACTATTTTTATTCATTTAAAATTATCCTAAATAGTAAATGTAACGAAATTAACTTTGTCATTTAACTAATAAAGAAACCGTGTTTCATTTAATATTTCATTTAATATTTGGTTTAGTTTCATCACACAATCTCTGAATACCGGTGGTCTGGCGATTGCCTTTAAAGTAATATGAATTATTCCTAAACATAATTTTCTTCTAAAAAAAATTAATTAAAGTTATAAAACAGGTAATATAATAATACAAAAAAAAAACAAAACACGAAAATTAGCATGAAACTTAGAATATTAAAAATAAAAAGTTTTGCAATATTTACAGGAGAATAAAATAATTAAAAAAAAAAACTATCCACTTAAAAAAAGTTGAAACAATTTTCGTGCGAAATGCTTTATTAGCTTATAAATAACCAAAAACTATTCAATAAATAAATATATCCTAAAATCCTAAGGTATGAAATGAAAAAAGTTATATATTTAATGAACATATGCTTCAATCTTCTACACTTGTATCTTGTATACCTCTATTAGAAATTCGTGGTCATAATTACCAATACTTTAAAAATAGGGTAAAATTTCTGGGCACTATTTTATTATCTCATATGTATAAGAAAAATACAGTAAGTCGTGTAAAGTTGAGATTTTGCGACTTGTTTGAAACTATTTTTAAAGAATGATTTTAAATTCGTTGTTGTTTAGTAATATTTGAATTACCCAGCGGAACACAAAAATTTTGTAGGATAGCTGTAACAATTTATTAAAAACCGATAATTTTATAGGATAGATAGCGGATGTTGCATAAATAATCAATATGCCGAGAGAAAGTTAATCTGTTATCTAAAATCATTCCCAAGTATTTTAACTGTGACTTCCACTCAACTAGGCTTCTAGTTGTGTATAATTGGTCGTTACTTAATTAATAATAAGTACAGCTTTTGTTTACTTCTGATTAATTTTAATTTTCCATTTATGAAAATATTTAGCTAACAATTTCATCACTGATGAGAGTACATTACAAATGTTGTCACTATATATTAATTTGCCAACGAGGGTATATCATTTATATATATATTAAAAATAAAAAACGAATCCAAAATACTACTTCGCGGTACTCCAGAGTAAATGCGCTTCTATTCTGAGTAACAATATTTTTCTTGTATGGGAAATGTTAACAAGATCAAAATTATGCCAGGTTGTATCAAACGCTTTTCCAATGTCCACTGAGGCGAAACGAGTGTGTTGCGAATAATATAATTTATCGAATAATTACTTCAGTCGATAAATTAAAATTATGAGTTGGACTAATTGTTCAGTGATTTTCATTCGGCCTTACTACAGATATAACCAGTAAAGTTTTCCAAGACGCAGGATAAAAGTTGCTTAATGAGTTCACACGATGTACGTTATTTATGTCTACGGCAATAGTGAAGTTTAGCGTCTTAATACACGACAGTGCTTCTTTAGGTAATTGCAAAAGGTAATGAAAAATTACGTAATTGATAGGTTAGATATTTCAAAGCGGTAGTATCAAGTAGAGTAGTATGACTTCTACTAGAAAGTTATATATTTTGGCTGTGAACTTGAATAATGTACACAAACATATCGATAAAAGGCAAACACGTCTCTTCCATCATTAATCGATCCAACTAATAATCAAAACAAATACACCAATTTACTCGCGCTACATTTTTTTTTTTTTTTTTAGTGCAGGAACAGAGAGTGTTGCAACAGTCCAACGGACATATTACTATAATGTCATTAGAACAGTTAAAACCACACGCTAAATAGTCGGTCAAGTATTCCGTTAAACCTAATTCCATTCCCTAATATAAATCAGTTAAAACACAAATCGTCATGTGGATTTGATGAGATATCTACAGTAATGATCAAAAAAACAACTTGCCACATACAGCTATAATTTATCTCACAATCTTAAATAGTATCCCGCCAATCACTTATTTCCATAAACAATTGAAAATAGCGAAAATTATTGTACTACCTAAAACCAGGAAAGTGGGAGTAACATAAATAATTTAAGACCAATAAACTTGCTCGATAACTTAAGTAGCTGGGAAAGTTCTACTATTTCGCCTGCAAAAATTTTCAACATTACACAGTGTTATAAGAGACGAATTCAGACCTAAACATTTAACAGTACAACAGATATGGAGAATTTCAGATGATGTAACTAACAATTTCAACTTCAACGGAACATAGTGGAATGCTATTAATTGATATTGAAAAAGCATTTGATACAACATGTGGCATAACGGAATATTATTATACAAAATGATTAAATTTCAATTTCCAATACTACATATTAAATTAATACAGTCGTATCTAAGTAACAGAAAATTCTGTATTATAAACAACTATGAAATATCTTCTATGAACAAACTATAGGTGCAGGGAGAATAATTTTGTCAAAACTGCATTATATGCCTACGACCTAGGGCATTATACTGTTCTTCACATATAGTCAGCACAATTCATAATCGATTTCAAAAAACGGTAAATACTATTTCTAAATATTACAAAAGACGAAAATTGCAATTAAATGCGTATAAAATTATTTTTACTAGAAAGCGTCCCACTACCTCTGCCTGAAATAAACATTAATTTCAAAGAAATCCAATGGTCGAAAGGAGTTCGTTATATAGGTGTAGTTCTTGATAGAAGATTAACATTTAACGAACATATTAAATTTGCGATAGACGAAGTCTCCACAAAGTAATGCGCGCATTTTTTTTACCAATAACAGAAAATCAGGTGTTTCCAGATTAAATAAAAAATTACTGTACACAACTGTTATTCGTCCAAGATTAACACTTATACTTGTCCAGTATGCTATCTGTACATATAAAAAGCTTCGCATAGTCTGAAATTATTATTATTGTAGAATTATATGAGACGTCACCTATAATACGAAAATTTCTTCGATAATTGTTCGCAAAAATTAATATAAGTTATCGGTAACTATGATACACATCGTGCACGATAGTATAAGCACTATTAAGCGTAGATTTTTATAAAAATTATTTTCTTATTTCAAGTAAAATTACTATTAATTTATTATGCGATTTATTAAGTAAGTATTGATTGTAAATTGTAATTATCTGATTTACGCGTTGTAAGTATTTTTATTGTTTTTTTTTTCTCATTTTAGTAGGTTTTTATTTTTCTTGTATTTCATTTTGATCAGATTTATATTAAATATTCAAAATTAAATTTATTATCAAGTTAAATAACTATTTGCCATAGAAGCGGTACTTGGCTAATAATTTTTGTAAGTGTAGGTTAATTAATGAAATAAAGACTTTTTCTTCTTCTTCTTGAGCAAAGTAATTTTCCAAAGCTTCAGCTTTGTCGCGGTTATCGTATAAAAAGCGTGTAGCATAATTATTGTTAAACCCTTTCAGTTATATAAAATGTTAACACAAAACTATACATTTCATACAGGTGTTTATTATACAATATCGCATATTAAATGAAGCGTAGATAATTTTCAACATATTTATATAAATATTTTTAAAATTTATTTCACGTATAAAAATTTTTGTTAGCATTAAAATTTCACGTCCCATATATAGTAGACATTGTGACTGAAAAGGTTAAAGATAGTGGGGAGTTGATATTACGACAATAATGATTAGTTACTTTCCACACAGATAGCATTATTTTTAAGAGACCAGTTTTCTAGGAAAATGTTATATTTTTTATTACATTCATTTTTGAATTTTAATTTAATTTTTTTATAATTTAAGAAAAATGTATGGTAACGTTTTTGATATAACTTCATTTCCAAGTCTCTCGTCTTTTTCACACCACTTAGTTGATAATAAAAATCTTATCAGTTCTCTAGATTTGAAGCAAAAAAAAAAAAAAACTTTTCGTACGAATGAAGAAATAGGCGATTTTGTATATTCGGAAATAAGGTGTATGAAGAATTTTCCATTATTTTTTTTTCTTTTTGTCTTTGGCATTTTACCGGTATTACATTCCAATCTACATAACATAGATCCCCCTTCACCCTCTCGAAACTCCATACGTAATATCGCAGGGCTCCAAATTAGGGCGGAGTCTAATTTTAGCCAATGGGAGAATAAAAACCGGTAGTGTTGCCTAACATATGCGTTGTGCATCTAATTGCGGTGAAGTTATCGTCGATAATTGTATTTTTTGTGTGCAAACAAATGCGTTTGAATGCAATATTTTGTATATATTCCCCCCTTGTATGTACGTTCAACATACATAAGTGTACATATATATATATATATACATGGGGAATATTATATCCCTATAATTGAAGAGTCTGCTTTAAAATATACAATACAGGCGCCATGTTTCCGTTTTTGATATATATATATATATGTGTGTGCAAGGTTTATACTTATCAATTTTTTATTTTTGTATTTTATTTCGTAATTATTACTGTTTCTATCGGTCGGTTCATTCTCTTTATCTTATCGTATTATTTAACTCGCTCTATTTTTTTTTTTTTTTTCAGTTCTGACTTTTGGTTCGACGGTTACATTTATATAACAAAAATAATAATAATAGTAATGATAATCATAATAAATCGGACTGAACTACCGGTTCGAAAGCCGGCAGCTTCTGACTAGTAACCAAGTAATAACCCTCTTATTATATCGCGCTCCTCTCGATATGAAATTAAAAACAAACGGAAAAAAAAAATTTAAAACTATACGAAGAATAAATGCGGAGTTTTAGAAAAAAAAAAAGATGTGGTTGTGGTGGGGGTAATCTTTCGATCTTAACCACACGACTGTATTTTATTCTAGCTTGTTGCGTGACCGCGTACATACACGCTCCTTCTGAGAATTTTCATTTCATCTTGATACTTCAGCCTTTGTAGTATTATACTTTCGTTTTAGGCGGGATTCATTTTGAAAAATTATATAAAACCAGCGTCTAACTATGAATACGGTAGTAATCGCACACACTCTAACGTTAAGAAGTATATTTTTTCGTCTATCGCGTTCAAGGAGGCGGCTTAAATTATAGATCGGCTGAAATACAGATTAGATCCGTCCGAAGTGAACGAATAAATTTACGAGAAAAAGAATCACCGTGGGCGTTGATCGAATAAAAATGTCGAATTTCCCGGTAAAATAATTACCGTCCTTCTTTTTCGGTTGGTCGAAAACAAAAATCTATTCGTTACAAAGAATTTTTTTTTTTATTTCCTACTATTATATTTATTTTTATTTATTAACTCGCCGCGTACCGAAGCGTTGGCACAGTACGAACGAATCAGGATTAGAAATTTAACTTTTCGTTCATCGTCTTCGACAACTTCCGAGAGCGAACTAGAAAAGGATATGATCGGAAGGAATTGAATTTCGGATAGTCAACCAGGAATTGGTCAACGGATAAATAAATAGAGCACGTGTCGGTAGGGAGTCTTTTTTAATATTGGGAATAGGACATTTTTTTCTCCATGAAAATGATACTTCTTGTTCGTTAACTAGATGCGCTAAGGTTCAACGTGTAATCGGATTGAACGATAATTTTTTTGAGGACTTTAGTGTCGGGTTCATAGCCATTTGATCATTATCCCGGATTTTAGTTGCCTTCTTGAATCCTGTCGGATGTATTGAAAAAACTGGAACAGAGAATTGCGTAGCGGCTTTTTTTGCGAGCCTGATCCGCTAGTTCATTTTTCATAATGCCCATCGAACTGAACTCCGTTCTGGGGGGGGGGGACGACAATTAAAATTTTGTTACTTTAACGCCGAGCTTTATCAGTATGGTTGAGAATTTTACTACAAATTTAGTAATCGATATTATTCGGAATTTGGTTAGTTATTATTATTATAAACAACAAGAAAGGAGTGTTAAAATCACCAAACGTTTTATAAAATCACAAAGATTTTCTCCTAATTAAGCCATTATAAAGTGAACATAAAATAAAATTTAAAAATATATATGTATACAACATATAAGAAATATAAAATGTAACAATACTAATTTAGATATACGATATTATTACAGATTAGGTTGCATTTTATTTAAAATGTTTAATTATGCGCATTAGAAAAGTATAAAATACATATCGAGAAGGCGCAAGCTCCAAACAATTTCGCAGCTAAAACGATAGTTGAAACAGAAGAGAATATTTGAAAGAGCTCGCGTTATAAACCTCATCTTGAAGAACGTGCAAAATAGAATAGATTGCAAAAGTACTTTCTATTAGCGCAACGATTTGTTATATATATACATATACATACACTTCGAAGAAATGTACTGGAAATGAGGAATGAACGATAATTTATTGTTAATAATTATTCCTAGATATTTTAAAGATGCAGAATATTGAGTCGAATAATAGTTCAAGCTCGTTGATTTGGCCAACAAGCGAGGCGTTCCCAAACACATAAAATCTGCATTTGGAAGGGGGAAAACTTAATCCTAAATCTACCACCACACTCTTCAGGTATTTGGAAATACAAACGAAAAGTGGTAGTGATGTGGGATTTTTAGCTTTAAACACTAAACATAGATTATCGGCATATGAAATAAGCTGACACTTAGCATTAATATAAGAATAGAAATAATTTGAAGTAGTGGAGGGTACAGTATATTCCACAAAGTAGGTCTGAGGACCGAACCCTGTGAAACTCCACAGAAGACGTCCTAACTCCAGCCAACGTTTGAAGTTTAATACTTCATTTCTGTTAGATTACGCCACAAGGCTGATTCTCTTTTTTCCCCCTAATCTTCGTATATCGCTTATTTATAAAGTCTTAATATATCTTACAGTTCTTATAGTTAGCCGGATGTGGTCCACTACAATGTACGCAAACAACTGGTGTACTCATTCCTCGGGTAGAATTGTTTGAATCATGGTTGCCGGGGCATTGTGTGTCTATACTTTTGACATCTATTGTGATATGATGTTCTGTTATAAGTAATTCAGATTATTAATTTTCTTATTATTCTCATTTGGCTCAATCTCAATGAAAAATATAGGTTACGAGATCGTGGAGTACACATGTCTCAATTTCTCGTTAATGTCAAAGTTTCTTACTAGTAAATACTACTATCAAGAAGCGAATGCAAAGTTTCCTACTAATAAATATTATTATTTAGAAACCAACGTCTGTGTAAAAGTGTTGTTAGTTACCCCACGTTTACTATGAAATAATTTAAAAATTCACTTTGCTAATTTTTGTAAATTTTATATATCTAAATTATAATTTTTTACTTTTTTCATAAATTGCATAAATTTTTATATTTTACTTTTTGTGTTCACTCGATAATGACTTAACACCCGAAAAACGTTGTGATTTTTCATTAAAAAGTTTAGTGATCTTAACTATTTTTCCTGCTGTTGTTGTTTTATTTTGCGATTTGTTTGGCGACTAAAATACGTTGTATTGTGTCACCGTTAAAATTATGATTCTTCTAATTCTTTTAATGCCGTACACTATGCAGTGCACATAGCCTATTCAAATAATTTATCCCCCTTGTTGCCTTAAATGTTCACCGGTATCATTAATTGATATTTTTTATCCGTAAATTTCTAATTCTACCAGCTGCTCCTCTACGATGAATTCCTCCTCGCGGTATTGGGCGCAAAATGTCACACTTTTCTTCTCTTAGAATATGACCGATATGTCATTTTTTATTTTCTTTTATATATTTTTTTATGAACTTTCTTTTACGTCAGCTCTTTTCATTACATTATTATTTGAAACTTTTTCCGTCCATGAAATTCTTAAATAGCCTTCTTAGAAGTTGTAGGCTCTAAATGTTTAAGAGTGCTGACATTTAGGGTCCACATAAAGTACTGGAATAACGTAGCAGTCTATAACTTTATTGACGATCATAAAGTTTTTTTATTTTTCGAAAGGTTTCCTGTGCTATTCCACATCTAGTTCTTATTTCTTCTAATTTATAGTTTTTTATTGATCCGAGATATTTGTATCTGATAACTCTCTCGATTAGATTATTGTTTACGGTTAGACGACTCATAACGTTTTGATCACCTTTTTTAAAGTTCATGAATTTAGTCTTTGATGTATTCATTCTAATATCATATTCTTGGCTTGCAATGAGTTGATCTATACATTGTAACTTTTGAAGACTACCCGCTACAATTCCTAAATCGTCTGCGTGTCTGAAGTTACGATTCTTTCCACATTTATTTTTATTCCTTACGATTGTCGTTATTATCACTATCGTGATTATTATATTATTTTTATTATTATTGAATTTGACCGGTTTATTTCACAATGAAGTCTTAAATAAATCTAGACGATTTTAACAAAAAAAAAAAAAAAAAAAAAAAATGAAACAGTGATTGAATAATAAGTTTTCATTGAATTTTGAAATTTGCCACAGTATAATAAAATATGTAGAAAGGTGGTATATGTAAGAAGATCTAAATAATTATACCAACTTATTGAAAATATAAGTAAAAATAAATGTAAAATATTCGAACGCTCTAAAATCAGCTTGTCGACAAAGAAAACCGAGGTATTTCAGAAATTAAAATTAATGGAAATATAGTGTCCTCGTGTGGCAATAAGTAATTTATTGTAATTATTTTAACATTTATTTTCTCGGAGTTAGTATTGAACAAAATAGTCCGAAATCACTATCCGTTAGTAAAAAATCATTTACAAAATCTGTCGGTATAAACAACTTAAATGACGAAGAAATGACATTAACTTGGATTTATTGTACCCAAACTGTTATATTTCAAACGATATATTGCTATCCATGTGGCGTGAGGTGCACAACAAAGTTCGCCGACTGTTTCCCGTATTCTTAGCCATTGTTTACATAAACAATGTTACCAGGCGCACGACGAGGACGTGATACGGGACGCGCCCATATCATGCTTCCATCTTAATAATCAGTTATCATGAATAAAACTGATCATCACAATCGATGAGTATAAGCTAAATCACGAAGATTACCCGAAGTATCTGGGATCGGCAACTAACCTACCGTAAACATCTTGAGAACACTGTCGCCAATCTCAAAACACGGATGAATATAGTTCATAAACTAGCAGGAACAACATAAAATTTCACGCGCTCAGATGAGATTAGTTAAGAAAACAACAAAAATTTTAACTAAACAGCCTGCTTTCGCTTATCACCTAAGAAAACATGACCGAATATGGGCGAAGACAGACAATGAAAAAAAACTGTCATTTTTGAAAATTATCTTCAAAGTGTATTCAAACCTCATGTACATACTGAAAAAGTCATGCAACAAAATTTTTTTTTTTTTTTTTTTTTTTCCTTCACAACTGACCAACTTTGATGGTCATCAAGTGATTGATTTAAGCGAATAAAGTGTTTTGTGGAGGGTTAGTACTCAGCAGTACTCCCTCGAAACGCTATAATGTTTAAACAAGGTCTAAAGGCTTATTTCGCCACAGTCTGCGGGTTTCGCCAGAGTTATCCAGCAGGTTGATAGCAAGTGGATTAGTATGAACGCTTAGCCGGGCGACATGTTTATTTGCTTGTATTTTGATTTCATCCTCCACAAACATAACATTCAAGTCACTATGGAGGGTAAAATTTGAGACGTACCAGGGGGCTGCAGTAATAGTTCTGAGTATTTTATTCTGATATCGCTGTATTTTTTGCAGGTTGGATGTTTTTGCGCAGCCCCACAGCTGTATTCCGTACACCCAAATTGGTTTTAAAGCAATTTTATACAATAGTACTTTATTTTCCAACGACAATCCTGATCTCTTAGCTAGCATCCACGACATAGCTCTGGTTTTAAGTCTCAAATGCTCAATTTTCTTCTGAATGTGAGTACTCCAGGTCAGCCTAGTATCTAAGTGCATACCTAAATATTTTACATTATTGGTGTTCGGGATTATAACATTATTTATCTTGACTGGAGGGCGTTTAATTTTTCGATTTGTAAAAGAAATATGTATTGACTTACTTTCATTAACCACTATGCGTCATCGTTTTAGCCAAGTCTCTACATGCCCAAGTGACTCCTGCAGTTTTTTTGTCGCTATGTTTTCACACTTATCCACTGCTAAGATAGCTGCGTCATCCGCGTACAAAGCTACTTCTGTATTACTGAGCGTCGGGAAGTCGGTTGTGTAGATTAGGTATAATATTGGACCGAGAACGCTCCCTTGTGGGACCCCGGCACTTATTGGAAAAATATCCGAGTATTCATCGGCCACCTTCACTCGAAAATATCTCTCTTGTAGATACGATTTAAATAGTAAATAGAAAGAGTGAGGAAGCAGCAATTTAAGTTTATACAACAATCCCTGATGCCACACCCGATCAAAAGCCTGCTGAACATCTAAAAACACCGCCGTACAAATATTCTTATTTTCCAAGCTATTTTCGATAACCTTTGTTAATCTATGAACCTGTTCTAGAGTATTGTGATGCCTACGGAACCCAAACTGAAAATCGGGAATAATTGCATTCGTGGATAATATCGGAAACAACCGTTTTAAAATTAATTTTTCCAGTGTCTTCGAAAGAACAGGAAGCAACGAGATAGGTCTGTACGACGAGACTGTTTCAGGCGACTTTCCAGGCTTTGGTATAACAGTTATCTGCGAGAACTTCCAGCCCAGCGGAAAATATTGGCTGCGAAAGACGGCGTTATATATCTGTGTTATGAATACAATACTTTTTCGTGGTAATTCATTTAAAACTTCAGCTGTGATTAGGTCAAATCCGGGGCTCTTTCTCCGTTTCATTTTTTTGAAGAATTGTTGTACCTCACTTGGAGTAACCGGTTTTATAGGCAGACTCATTTGCAGTGGCTTTTCCAGATATTCGAGGATATCTACGGAGTCATCAACTTCAGGATTAGGTGTAAATACATCGTGAAAATAATTAGCAAGAAGCGCTGCTTTATCGATGTTAGTACGAGCCCAACTACCGTCAATTTTTTGTATTGGAGGAATATGCACATTTGGTCGTTTAAAGCGTTTAGTCGCTTTCCATAGAGAGTAATCATCGTTTTTAGACGGCGACAAACTTGACAGAAACGTTGCGAGCATTTCGTTTTTATTTTCATGCAGTACTTCAGTTCTTTGGTTTTTCTGTTTAGTTGCGTTTTAATAATCGGATTTCTCGTGATGTTCCATGTTTTTCGTAACTTTCTCTTTTCATGCACGAGTGTTAATATGTGTTTCGGAATATTATTAGACTCTTTGGGGGGCTTTACAGTGGGAGTGGCTAGCCACGCAGCATTTTGTATAGTTTCTGTTAACTTCTGTACTGCTCTATCAATGTCGTAACTAGTTTTAAGTGGCATATTTAAGTTTATGTTAGTTTCTATATATTGTTTAAACATAGACCAATTGGTATTTTTATTGACGAGATATGGCTCAGGTATTTTTGTAATTAAATAGCAGATTTTTTTTTTTGTACTGGGCACAGGATTTTTCACCCACATTGGTATGAAATTATTAAAACGGATGTATTAAACATTAATATTAGTTGATGCAACATAATTATAAATAGCTAAATATACATGAATGTATTTAATAGTAAGTAAGTAAGACATATTTATTGGCAATGATACTTTGAGTGATATAATTTAATTATATAATAAAGATTGTTGAGAGCTAAGAACATTGCAAAAATATAGGATATGCATCTGCTATTTTGTTTGAGGACAAAAAATAGAATTTATAAAATTATATCGGTATAGGGACGATGGAAGACGATTTTTTCCAAATCGTAATCTACATAAAGTAGTAATGAAACATCGAAGTATGTTATTTGGTACTTTTATTATGTCACTAAGCTACGATTTTATGGGTATTAGAGGTTGAGTCGATCTGTAATATAGAGCTAGATAAAGATTAGACCAGGTATTATTGGGCAATATTCTTTATGAGAAAATTTAATGAGAAACAAAAGATCTGTTGAAGGTGTATATGAAATGAACACACCGTTTTTCGAAGCGGACCTGGCTTCTGCATCAGCAACAGTATTGCCAAATATACCAGAAACCGTAACGGAAATACGAGATTCTAATAGCGAAGAAACCAAAATTCGGATTTTATATAAATAAAGCGATGCACAGAGATTGAATGATAGAGATTTTAAAGCGGTTAAACAGCTTCTCGAATCGTTAAGACCAAGAACTGATGAAGCAGGACGATGCTGATAAGCGTATTTTAACCCTTATTGGCTGTAGAAATCAAAGAAAAACGTAATAGAACGAAAAGGTTTCTTAATTTCTACTTTTATATTATTAATAAAGGATCGGAAAAATAAGGAGAGGGTGACAAAGGAATAATTAAGTGTGACAATTGGTAAATCGTTTAGAAGATTTACAAAGAATAGGAAGTTTATATGTTGAAAACCTACATTTGTTATAAATAAATAAGTAGTTATTATTTGTGAAACTTTTTACAACAAACTGGTTTGCTAAGAGGCTTCTGCGGATGTGAAGAGGAATGGTATTATATTCCACCTCTAAAGGAGCAATTGCAGTAGAAAGAAGTGCTCCCAGGTAGTAATGAAGACAAGAATTTTGCAATTTATTTAAAAGATACAAAGAATTTAACGAAGCATTACCATAAAAGAAGCTACCGTATTAAAACACCGAACGAATAAAGGATTTATAAAGTAAAATTAATATTAATGGATCTCCCCCCCCCAAGTAGTATGACTGATTAACTTAAGGAGACCTATAAGTTTAAAAGCTTTTGCCTATGTATATTGTATATATGTAAATCCAGTTAAGCGTTCTATCCAAAATTATACCTAAATACCGATGCGAAGTGCAGAAAGGAATGGTATGCCTAGCGTGGGGATAATCCTGTAATAGTGGGGTTTGTTTGTTTATAAGAAAAAACTACAGAGGAGCATTTATTAATCGCGAGAGAAAGTCCGAAATCATCTAGTGCTATAGAAAAATAATGTAAAAAATTGTTCAGTAAACTGACAAACTTTGAGGAAGTCCAACATATGCATGTCGAACTATAGGTTCAGAGGAAGGGTGCACGAAAAGTAGTGTACCAGTTGTAAACAAACTGCGGCGAACATTGGCGAAACCTAAAGGAATTCCCAAATCTGTTAATATGTTATGTAAGATGGGAATAGAAATGGAATCAAAGGCCTTATTAATATCTAAGAAACATGAGATTAAATATTTTTTTCATAAAAAGAATTTATAAATGTCTGATAATAAATGAGCTAGACAGTTTAATGAACGTAAGTTGTTTCGGAAGCAAAAAAATTCCTAATGGAAATAGATTGCAGTTTTCAAGCACCATACTAATCTGTTAAGTATCCTTTCAAAGGTTTTACGTAAAAAGCATTGGACGGTAGAAAGGTGATTGTGAAGAAATTAGATTTTTTAATAGGAATTATAAGGAACTTAGTCCATTCATGTGGAAAGTTGACAGTCTGGAAGAAATTATGAAAACAGTTTAACAATATCGTAGTTGCAGAGGAGGGGAGATGGTTGAGAATAGTATACGTGATTCCGTCACAGCCGGGAGAGGATTTTTTACTAAAGGAAAGTGAACTCATAAGCTCGGGTAAGGTAATTGCATCAGGTAGTATACTTTGTGTATTATTATGACTGGGTGAATAAGGGTAGGATGATTAAGAATTGTAAATACTAGATTGCTAGCAGGTAAACTTCGGTTTTGCATTAAAAGTTTACGAAATAATAAGGCCCCTAGAGAAGATTGTATAACCGGCTACATAAATCTCACCATTTTAAGAAATTATTGCAGGCAATTCATAAGAGAATCAATAATTTGGGTTCCGATGTAAAGTTGGCAATTCTACAATGTTACAAAGTAACTGGTACTGTTCGGACGTGTTCTTATATAGAGCCAAGTGCTTTTGATTGTGTGTGATGCGAAAGACCACTTCATAGAAACAATGAAAGGTATTTATTACTAATTGAACAGTGTGCCTGAAATTGGAAAATCGAAATTAATAATGAGCCATTGCATGTTACTTTTATAATTCGTAGAGACATATTCGATCGTCAGTCGTCAGTTACATATATTCTGAAGGATAGTACATTATTAATGCTCGAAAAAAATTAGCATTACTGCTGCGACAAATTTTTTAAATAAATATAATGATAGCCGAAAATGTGGCCTCAAGCTGTATGGTTCGACTTCTAAAACCAATCACCTTTTTTAATGTTTTATTTTATTCACACTCTAGTTAATCGTGACCATTTAATGATATTTTTGGTGTTTTTTATTCGTCATAAGGAGAAGAAGCACTTAATGGTGCTCACTAGATTACTGTTACCTTAACCTAGGTCTATTGCGCTTTAATCTTATCACGTCATTAGAAGTGTCCAACATGTATTTAGCCAAGCTGTTAGAATGACCTTACAGTGTACATACATGTCTTTGGCCATATTGCTTTATAATATCGGATACGTATGGAATGCTTAGATTCTCATGTAGAGTTGTATTGGTTATGTACCGAAGTGCGTTCGTAATTTTCCTTATGATTTTATTTCGAGCTCTTTGTATTATTTTAATATTTATTATCTTGTAATGGATCGATTGAACCTGGTAAGATTGCTAATTACGTTTAAAAGGCGGCTCATGTGTAACTGTTTATAATAGTGGAGATGAGAAAGATATAAGCAATTACAGACAAATTTGTATTTTACCGACTATTTAAAAAGAATTTGAAAATATATGTAAAATCTTATTTCAGATTATTTGCAGAAATTTACATTTTTTAACCCTTTCCGTCTACATTATAAAATTTTGACACAAAATTATAAATTTTATAGAAGTGTTTATTATACAATACTGCTTCTTAGGTGAACTATAGATAATTTTCAATGTATTTATATAAATATTTTTAAAATTGAGACATTTCACGTTAACCAGAAAATAAAAAATTTTGTCAGCATTAAAATTTCATGTACCATATAGTGGGCATCGTGATTGAAATGGTTACTGATAATCTGTACGTTCATTTTATTATTTAATAAAGGAGTGGATGATGCGTTAGATTATGTGTCCTACAATATTCCATCAGGTAGAGCCCGGTGGGTCAGCTATACTAGTTAAGACTGATATCCAACAACATTACGAACTCACTCATTTCGGAGAGGAGTATCTATAGGGGACTAATATTAGGCAAACAGACAACAAGCGGTCAACTTGTAGTATCAGCTGCTTATTGTGCACTACGTCATAAAGTAACAACAGAACTTTTTAGTAATTACATTCAGTCGTTAGGCAGCAGATTTCTGTTCGGTGCAGATCGGAACTATAAGAATACAACGTAGGGATATAGGGTCACTACAGCCAGTGGTACGTGTGCTCAAGGAAGCATTGGAGCGTAATAATGCTAATTATATCTCAATTGCTGAACCAACATATTGGCCAGCTGATAAAAATAAGTTGCCTAATCTTCCAGACTTCTTTGTTACTAAAATAATTTCGTCTTATTATACTGATATTAAATCCGGGTTTTAAATTTTTTCTGATCACTCAGCAACTATTCTCATTTTTGGAGATTCTGCGATATAATTAAAAACTCGTGTAAACGGACACCTACGATGACGGATCACGCAACATCCTAAAGAAAAGCCGAATTTATTTGCTAATTATTTGGTAACAGTATTCAAGTCAAATGCAATTACTAGATATAACAGCGAAATCAATAATCTCTTAAAGATCACTGTTCAGTATTTTCCTTAGATGAAGTCAATCTCGCCACAAGAGGTCAAATGCGTACTCAAAACGGTGAAAAGAAAAAGAGCCCGACTTTAATTTATTAACCACCGAATTACTCTCACAGTTTCTGAGAAAAGCCTATAGTGTTGCTAACCATTATGTGCAACGCGGTATTCCGATTACACTATTTTTCAAAACAGTGGAAGTTAGAGGAAATTATTATGGTTCTGAAACCAAATGAAAGATATTTTCATGTACGCTATGATCATGCGTTCTAAAAGTTGTATCCCGTCTCAGCGGGTGTGTCTCAAGGTTCATTGGTTGGAACCATATTGTATTTAATTTTCACAACCGATTTTTTATGAGTAATAATCTTCAGGTATCCACACTTAACGATGGCACGACACTTCTTCTTCTGTTATCGATCCATAATCTTCAGACAGCACTCACTAGAGTTGAAAACTGGTTTAACAAATGGAATATAAAAGTCAGTGAGAACAAATCTGTAAATATACAGTTTACTAACGGAAAAGCTGTATATCCTCCTGTTAGAATCAACGAAAGTACCAATCAGAACAAGCGTAAAATGTCTTTGCTCATACTTGGAAAGTCGATTATAATATCGAAATCATATTCAAACGAAGAAGAAAGAAGTAGATGCACGTATTAAAAAAACCATTCCGGTTAATGAGCAGAAATAGCGTGCTGTCTATTGACAACATACGTCTTATCTATACTGTGATTTTAAGGCCTGCCTAGACATATGGGTGCAGCTGCCCGACAAATGTAAGCACTATACAGACTGCTCAAAATAAAATTCTTCGGCCGATAACAAATGCGTTTTGGTATGTAACAAACCAGATCATTCACCATGATTTAAACATTCCTTATGTATGTGAGGTCATTAAGCAATATTCATAGAACCACGCTGTGAGACTGGAAAGCGATCCAAATATCCAGGGCTGTTGGACACGGCGAGCGATATAAGACGCTCAAGACGTAGAAAACCACTGGACCTAATGTAAGTGCAGTAGTGGGTACTACAGACTTCCTGTTACGTTCTTCTCCTAAATACTGCTAAATGATCTTGTTGGTCAGCTTGCAGTAAATGTTCATAATAATAAAAAAATATTACCGAAGATGTTGAAGCGCCTAGTTACATATATTTCGACTCGCGAAAAGTTTTTGATACAATAGAGTTGGAAAAATTATACAAATACGGGTTTAGAGATCAGAGTTATCTGGAAAACAACTGTACGGTTAAAATAAATAATGTAGAAAGCGATCAAAAAACTTCTCAGATGAAACAAATTTTATCTATACTTGTCTATAAGAAGAAAAGTGAATAGCGTAAAAGACATGTGCATGAATGTGAGAAAATATGCGTGTATCTACTGTTGATGTTTAAGTATATAAATTATATATATATATATCCGTGGTGTCTAATCGGTGGCAAGAACAAAAGAGTTGGCCATTAACGGGATGGGAAGATGATTTGTCCAGTAGTAAACTGACATAGGCGTATCGTGATCGAATGTACAAACATGGATGCGGATTTTTTTACAAACAAAAAAAACTATTTGCGTATTCTTAAAAGTAATCTTGGATCGATGTGTTCATTTTGCGGATAAACAAATATGTCTAAACATAATCCCGGGATGATTTTCTACGCATTATAAATTCAAGTACGCTAATTAATAAGAATACGTTAATAATAATTTATTTTAATTAATTTCCGCTTTTTATATTCGTATATCATTATTATACCTGCACTCACGAAATTTCGTGTACAATCGGACTTTGCGCGATATTATACATTTCGTTACGTAAAATTTTACGGTTTAAAAGCGAAATAAACTTCAATTATTATTATGTATTCGGAAGTTATAATTTTCGAGTAAATATATTCTTACTGAAAAAAATATATTGAAAAATAAAAAAAATTAAAGGTTTTGCTGTGGATGTTTATTGAAACAGTATATATTTATCATAATAATACGAAACTGCTAATAGTGATAATAGCGATAGTCATAATAATAATAACGAATTATCGTACTAATAACGGTGTATAGTAGTATCGTAATAACAGAACCGAAATCAAAAATGATGAAAGCCTGTCGAACTCTGAAAGACGGAAATCCAGTTACGTCGAATTCGAGATTTTTCTTTGAGATGAAAATTGACGTTTAAGATGAGACTGGGAGATTCAACGACGCCGAATTGTAATCTCGGATTTTACTACAGTTGTTGTAACATATGATACGATAGCAGATGATCATAGTAGTAGTAGTAATAAAAACTAAATAATAATAATAATAATAATAATATTAAGAATACTACTACTACTACTAATAATAATCGACAGTAAAAGAAGAAACATTTAGCATGCGGTTAAATGATCCGTAATAACCGCGTCGACTTGTCAATTTTTGACAGCGATAATCTTTGGTAATCGATAGTGCAGCGGCTGACGAAGAGCAGATACTTTTCTGTCGGAAATACACCCAGGCGCCATGTCGTAATTAGTTCGGCAGTGTATTTAGAAAAAAATGAATTCCATCATTCATTTACAGTTGTAATTGAGAATTTTTAAATTTCGTATTGAAAAATTATGAACTAAATTAAATATTTGGAACTTGTTAGTTGAACTTTTCGTCATTTTTAGGTAATTTTTCTGATTGCTGTTGCCGTTAACACTTAAATTGTTTATCGTATTTTGTGTAAATTATTTATTTGTACAATCAGAATTAACCAAAAGAATTTTTATTAATTATTTCATCTTTGAGTTACTATATATATATATGTGTGTGTGTGTGTATTTAGATATTCCGATTAAACTCTCTAGGTCACGCCTTCATCTATATTTTATCAATTACATTGTATTTTTCTTTAAAGAGCTCGAAAATTACTTTGTTTTTTTTTAAAATATTTTTTTTTTTTTTAAATATTTGTTTTTTACGAATTTCTTCGTCTTCTGTTCTTTATTACGTTTAAGTCTTTTTTAACTTCTACAAACCAACCTATTCGCATATTCTGAATTTTATTTTGATCATTTAAGATGACCATCATAAAATGCTAACTCATTATTTTCATGCGTGGTGTCCGTTATTTTAGCTCATTTCTTATATATCTCTTTATTAGGTCTTAATTTCTCTACGTACAGTTTTCGTAATTCTGAGGATTTTTCTTATTATATTTCTTTCTTTCTTTTCAATCAATCTCGTTCTATAGCGATATTGTGGCTTAATCATTTTATTTATTTACTAAATATTGTTGCCGCGCCTCTTTCTTTAACATAGCTATTGACTCTTTTGATCAAAACTCACTGCCTTAATAACCACAAAACCGAAAAGTATAACAATTTCCTCTCCACCCTGAGCCCAATGATAACAGTCTTTGAAGGCGACTAAAAACCTTAACCACCATAGCAAGTTTCTTCCATCTCTCTACAACTCGTCCTCAAGCGACTATGTCTATACTGACATACAATAAGTAGAGGTCCTAACTACTTACTACTTCAAAATTCGCAGACAGAACTTACCAACTTTCAGCAGAAGAAAGTATAATCTGAGGTTCAGAGGTGTCTACACACTACTAAGATGTATCTGCATACTACTAACAGTAACTAACACTATGTTAACGTCATTTCCCCTCTAGAAATATCCGATATCATCAAAAGAACTAAATTAAAGTACTCGGTAGGCCCTGATAATATATCTTTGCTTATAATCAATAAACGCCCTCATCCGCTATTGTTGTGTTCTCAAACATAATGAACGGTATTTTTAAACTAGGATACTTTTCACAAAGCTGGAAACTTGCCAAGATAGTAGGGACAGGATCTTTCGCAGCTTACTGAGTAACCTAAGAAAAGTTGCTGAAAAGTTAATTTATGTTAGATTAATATCTCACGTTGACAACAATTATATAATTCCAAACTTTCAATTCGGCTTTCGCTCTTCACTCTGACCCAACAAATATGCAGAAATTTCAACTTAAACAAGCATACCAGCATGGTAGTATTTGACGTTGTCAAAGCATTCGATACAACTTGACACGCGGGTATTCTTTATAAAATGATAAAATGTAAATTTTCAACATGCTTAATCCATTTAATTAGTAGTTACTTAGGCAATAGATTTTTTTATGTGTCTGTAGGTAGCGCTATCTGGTCTCACAAAATTTGTTCTGCTGGTGTTCTGCAAGGTAGTATAATCGGACCACCTTTGTTTACACTGTGTCTCTACGATTTTCCGAACCCACCCAACACTCAAGTTGGACTATTTGCTGACGACGCTGCGATATTCTACAGCTCCTATAGACCTGGCACCACCCGTAATAGATTACAGTATGACAAATCGCGGCTACTTAAATACTACAATAAATAGCAAATTAGCACAAAGCCGAACAAAACCGAAACTATTTTCTTCACTCGTAGGAGACCCTACCTGGAAATCTGATGGTACACGAAAATACTTTAAAATGTCGTGATTAGATTCGTTATCTTGGTGTGATCCTCGGAAATAAACTTACTTTCGCTGAACACATTAATAATATTGCAATCAAGACAAACAATACCTTCTGTTCCTTGTACCCTATCTTTAATTCAAATTTTTCCTCGACATTAACAACAAGGTAATCCTCTATAAAGCACTAATCCGTCCAATACTTTGTTACGCTTGTTCTGTCTGGAGCTCGATATCAAAAACCTTCTTTAATAAATTACAAGTTATTCAAAATAGATGCCTCAGATGTATTCTCAATGCACCCACTATGCTAGAATCGACAGCATGCACGAACCTATTGACTTGCCCTATATTTGAGATTTTGTTCTAAAGCTATCGACTGACTTTTTTATTAAATGCTCAACGACGATTCTAGGCAGCTTCGTTTCATGTATTCCAAATATAAATACAGACGACTTAAACATAACATTATGTAGTAATTAATTATAATTAATTTATTTATTAATATTAACCCCTTTACTTAGTAAGTACACACGACACCCACGTTACCCACTTTTGTATTTTATGTACGCCTACTGCGTAGGAAACTAGCAACCATTAGAGAGTGGCAGAAGTAGAAAGCCGATTAATGACTTCCTGTAAATAGATATACATTTGAAGCAACCAGGCTAAAGTCAAGGAAACCAGTGTGCATTACGGCAAACGACCTTACTGCAAAAAACTTCAATTGCGAGAAGTGGCGAGAAAAATAAATTGAATCAAATCTAGATAAACGGAAACTGGTAACATACGCCGATCATAAGGTGAACGGTTTTAACCTAACCCGAAGAGAATGGGTACAATTAAATCGCATTCGGACTGAAAATGGGCGATGTAATGATTTGTTGATTTGCTAACGCGATGGAATTAAAAATGACGCTGCCTGTGATTGCGGATACCCTCGGCAAATCATTGAGCACATTGTTCGCGGATGCGCAAGTCGAGCTTTTAACGGCAATTTCAATGATATTTACGAAGTGTCATCGCTTGACATGGATACGTAATTTGGACGTGATGTTGTAAGCAACTTTTCGGCATCAAACCATACGAATAGAATAGAATTAACACGTGTACGTTTGTAAATGTCGGCAGTTAATTGAAGACACCATCTATGTAGATGCATTTTGAGTACTTCCGCACATATTTCGTACATGCTCTGTTGTTGTTGTATGTGTGTATATGTGCTTATATACACACACACACATATATATATATATACAGTCGAAGCCACTTTTAAAGGACACATCGGGCGGAAGTCATTTGTCCCTTATAACCGGCTGTGCCTTATAGCGAATTTTTTAAAATCTCTTATTGAAGCGAGTGGGTGTTAGAATATATACAATTTAGTAAACAATTAACATACTTATAACCTTATTAATGCGTAATATTTATTTATATGAAAATTAAGAGAAAAATACTGGAAGCATACATAAGGTAAAGGAACCTGACCTGATATTTGTAAAAATTGTTTATTTACTGTAAAAATGCGCTATAGTTGTTTGGTGTAAATTCTTCATCTGCTGCGTTTGAACAAAATCTGCACAGTTATCTAATAATGCCGTAGGAGCACCTTCATTATTCTGTTGCATAAAATACCGCCGGAGCTTATCAATACATTTTTTCACATCTGCAGTAGACACAGGAGGTAAGGAAATGTCATCCGTGTCATCATCACTTTCTGATTCTTGTATTTGTTTCTTCTTTGTGATATTTTATAATTTCGTTATCCAAATCTTCGATATTATTGTCACAGCATGGCAGATTGGCGTCAATATCTGAAAATTGTTCACAGTTGGTCACAAGTAGTAATTCATTCGGTGTTTCATTATTTTCCATTTCAACAATTTCATAATCGGGCTCCTTGAAACCACAATGAGCAAAGCAGTTCTGAATTGTCATAAAAGTGACTTTTCTTCAGCTATCAGCAACAAATTGTATGACCTGCAGTATTGTTATTGTGGAACTGATATCTTTTGCCATTGTAGAAACTGTTACCAGGTCGTCTTCAATAGCTTCTAAGACATGCTGCATCAACATCTTCCTATATTGCACTTTTAAATTTTTTATGACACCCATATCAAGTGGCTGAATTAGTGAAGCAGTGTTTGGAGGTATGAATTCAATTAGAATATTTTTCAGTTTAACGATAGTGGGTGCGAAGTTGCATTGTCAATAAGGAGTAAAATTTTTCAAGAATCTCTCTGTAATTCTATATCTCTTTGTTTGCATAATATGTTACTGGCAGATTACTTACACTGAGATTTTTAAAGCAACGTGGCTTTTTAGTTTTACCAATAACTGAAAGGTTTTTTTTGTCACTTCCAGTTGCACTGCAACAACATAGCACAGTGATACGATCCATAGCTTTTTTCGAACCAATAAGTTGTTCGTGTTTGTATGCTAATGACCCATCTAGAGTGGCTCAATAAAATAAACCAGTTTCATCCGCATTATAAATGTCATTCAGGCTGTAAACTTTGAAGGAATTTGGAAATTTTGCTTGAACTCCATTGTTCAGCTCCTGTCAAATCAGCGCTTGCCTTTTCTCCATGAGTTTTCTTGAATTTGATATCGTGTCTCCCTTTCCACCGAGCAAGCCAACCATCCGTAGCTGCAAAGTCTTCATAAATCATAGATTTTAATTTCTACATTGGCCCACTGACATGAAGCACCTGGTTGTGTTACTGTGCTAAACCATAAATTAAGAGCTTCATCAACCTCTGGGTTTTTATCTTCTCTTTTCCATTTCCTTTCCACCACATGACTGCCCTTTTCAGTACTACTCCATTTTTTACGCAAGTTCTGTTCATCTGTTTTTAAACGGGAGATGGTGTTTTTGGAGATGCCCATGATTTTTGCTAACTCTTGAATAGGCATATTAGGAGGTTGAATTTCGATTTTGTCTGAAATTGAAATTTTTTCCTTTAATGATAAACATTTACTTGACATTTTATTCGTACAAAAAATTCACCAGAACTAAAAAAAGAAAAGAAAATTTTCGTAAGGAAAAAAAAATTAAACCACACGACGCACTACAGTTTTTGCAGAACTAAACTAAGAACATAATAAGCTATCGAAGAGAGCATAATTAATAATTGAACAAAGCAAAAAACAGTATAGCGTCAATGAGAGAATGTCAACACAAGGACATCTCAAACAAGAGGAAGAAAAAACAAAAATGTTCACGTAAACAAAAAACGAATTGTAAAAATGACTAAAATATTCTAGTCATTTTTATTCAATTTTTGTTTATATGAACATTTTCCTTTTATCACCGGAAGTGTCATTTTATAACTCTGCTCGTGTATCGCCCGTCACTCTATTTATTTCCCTGAAAGTCTATTAATCTTTGTCCCTTTTAACCGACGCGTTGTACCGCTAAAGCGAACTAAAACAACCTTCATTTCATACGTTTGTTTCGGGGTTTTGCTGATTGTCCCTTATAAACGGCTGTCCCTCTTATCCGGCATCCCTTAAAAGCGGTTTTGAATATATATATATATATATATATATATATATATATATATATATATATATATATATACTTTTAGATTACGCGTAGATATATACGTGTGTGTGCGTGCGATTTTATTGATAAGTTACATATTTACATTTGTATATATGTATCCGGTTTTACATTATATTATATGTGTGTGTACACTATTAATACTGAATAATATATAATCCTTTCAGTCATATGTTATCCGGCCTTTATATAGTATTATATTAAAAAAATAAAATAAATCACGTGAAAATGTAAATTTATTTTGTATACTATACTTTATCTTTTAGATGAGTGGATAATTTCTATAACGCTTTATATATGAATATTTTAGGAATTGAAATATACTACGTCAACTAAAATGCCCCTTATTATTGAAAACAGACAACTTTGTTAGCTTTCTATGTTGCTATACTGCATGATTGGCGAGTTATTATATATATTAGCCGAAATTTTATCTATACGAGCCTGTTAATTACTTTTTATAAATTTTAATAAATCGAAGTTTATTCCGTTTTTCGCGAAACAGCGTTATAAGATTCCAATACAAAAATACTTGATGAATTTTGAATATAACAGAATATTATTATTATTATTAATTTTTTTTATTAATTCGTCTGACGTTGAAAAATGTTAATTTATATTTTTAAATTTTCAAACTCAACTAGCATCGGTAGTGTCACGGTCGGTTACTAGTTTATCTGACTTTATTTCAGTCCGACGATCGCGTGTTTTGTCACACCTGCTCCCCCTAGATAGTATAAGAAAGGTGTGCGGAGTTTAGTAGTACTTATATATTAAAAACTATAATACAACATTCCGCGATACAGATTACTCGGGAACACGTTACTATGAAATCGCTATTATTTCATTTTGTACTAAAGATAATTATTATATTTTATATGTTCAAAGTTATTTTTTTATTTTCCATATTTTTCGCGCCTTAAGGTGACTTTCTTAATTATCGGTTATATCAATCATTTTGTTTTCGCAAACGTACCAAACAAACGGAATAAATTTTCTAATCCGCATATTAAATGAAGAAAATGAACAGACCGTAAATCCGGTCGTGAGAAATAATTACGTTTCCGCACGTATTGTGTTTAATTCGTTATTCTTTAATATTTCTTTTACCGATCTAAAAGAAGAAATCAAAATAAATTTTTAGAACAATTCAACTCCACCTCGTTGAAATTCTATTATAAACGAAATAAAGAAGGAAGCAAATTTCGGTGAACGTAAATTCATTCACGAACTGACCACTTTCGTTACAACAGGAAAGAAACCGAGTAAAAATTATTTAAATTCGAGCGATTAATTTCGATGCGTCTTTGGGAGAAAACACAACTGTTTCACGTTAGCATTACCGGAGATGTTCGCGATGATCAAAGACTCGCACAGTGATGATCGAAACGAATACCGACGAATTTACTCACGCGATTACCTGAGATAAGGAGTACTAGATTTTTGACGAATTCGTCATTAATATTTCGTTCTCTTTTTCAAGTATTTCCGTTAGCCCCCCCCCCGTGTATTTTGGTTACTATCTAGTATATATTGCAATAAAGTAACCAGGAATAGAGTAGATCGTCAGAAACCATCTGGTAATATATCTTTTACTGGTGGATGGGCGTAATGATTATTTGCACAAAGCAGTGCCGAATTTAGGTTCTCAAAGAATGAGGGAAAAGTTCTTGAATTTTTTTTAGGAAAAAGACTTTTAGAAAATTTTTATTACAACAATACAAACGAAGTTTTATAAATATAAGTAGCTTTATCGAAATCGTCCGTTAAACTATCCTAATGGACACCATTAGCAATCCTCCGGACAAACGTTCCTGGGATATTTGATTAGCTTTATTTTGTTGAAGCTTCTTTCACATGATGCTAAAAGTTGTAGGTAGTTTCGCATAAATTTTAACAGCTGTGCTCGAGTTAGGAAATGTATCCTGTAGATCGTTTTTATGTATCAATTCCACGTTATTATGATATATTCTAATGTAGTCCCTGCCCCAGGTGGAGCCAATAAATTTTCTAAATAAACTATTGTACCAATTTTTTTTTTGGTATCTTCGAAGTGTTCTTTATATGTTGGTGCTCGGTCTAACTTAACGCCTAAATACTTTGAGTTGTCACAGTGTGGATATCCCGCGCCGTGTAACATTTAATTTGCGTCTTGCACCCTTATTTCTCAGGTGAAACGCCGTTACTTGGGTTTTATTAGGGTTTGGTTAATTGCTAGCGTAGTATTTTTCCATAGTCCAGTACTTCATTTAAATTCTTTTCTGCCTGGCAAAAAGTTTTCTCTTGAGTTGTACTAAATCATCAGCATATATAAAGCGTTTTGATGAACTTCCAATTGGCTGATCGTTAGTATATATATTAAATAAGGTTCGTGCAAGTACGCTTCCTTGTGGTACGTTGTTCTGTTTCCTCCATCCGCTGTTTTTGTTTTGTAGCGTTACACAGAATCGTCGATTCCTTAACAGTGTGCTAATGATTTGTAGTCGGTAGTAAGTTCGTATACTTTTTTTTTATAATAACGAGGCTGCTTTTACAGCTTATCCAACGTGATACTGTAGGGACTATCTACATCTTAATCAAAGATGCTGACTTCTCTAGAAATTTCGCTATATGGGGGAATAATTTTAGATTGTCTAGATGGAGAAGGGACGATACGTTATACGGAGGTGTAATATTCGAAGAATGTAGCAAGACAAGGTAAAGCTCCGAACGCAACGGCGCCACAGCAGAGCATTAAAAAAAAAACATGATCGGCACTGCGGATTGCCTGTTCAGAACGGAGGTGACAGAAGGACTTTCTCTAAGCTGCATACGGAAAAGACGGCCAGGCAACAAATGATGTTTAAATCGCAATCTACTGATGAGTACAATTCCTTTACGACTAATCTTCTTAAAGAAATAGAACAACGGGAGTTTGGGGAGAGACGGCTGTAGCTGATCATTAGGTGATTGACTAATGCTCTCAGTGTACATTAGCTCACATTGATCCCTATGCTCTAGCTGAATAAAGTGAACGATATCTTTGTGGGAGACTAAGGAGAGCTCTACACCACTAAACGACGCGTCATTAGCCAATGAGTCAACAAATTCGTTGTCTGGAATACCTCTATGACCCGGCGACCACAAGAAGGACACAGATACTCCAACACTTTCTAAATTATTAAGTTTTAGCACAACTAAACCAATTAATGTATCTGACACGTTACGTTTATTGTCTACAGCCGTCAAAGTTCGTATACTTTTATTATTAGTATTCTACGATTTACTGTGTCATATGCAGCGTTTAAATCTTATCATTTTGTTTTCATATCCATTTTATATTTCCTGGACTAGAGTTAATATTTGCGTATTTTTTCATTTATTCTATTTAATATTATCCGTTCAAATATTTGATAATTGTGACACAGTAAAGACACAGATCTAAAGTTTCCAGCGTCTGTAGACGTTTTTCCCGATTTAAGTCAACCACGTGCGATTTTAACCATTTTTTAGGGATTCGGTCTGTATTAATACAGTTATTAAACATATCTAGAAGTCATTTTTTAGCTCTAGGTCCTATATGTTTAATTTGTTCCGTCATTATGTTATCAACTCCGGGTGCTTTTCTATCTTTCATCATATTAATTGCCCTGTTTAGTTCATCCATTTTAAGCAGTTCATTAAACTGGCTCATATTATCAGTTGTTTTCACTATCAGTTTTAGTTTATCTATTCTACCTTTGATTTTTCCATTCATTAGTAATTTATTTGCTATTTGATCCGGTGTAATATTTATATATTCTTTTGGTTGTAGTTTTTCATTTTTTATCAGCTTGCAAGGCTTATAACTATTTTTCGATATGTTCAAGTTTTCTATAGTTGAAATCCACTATTTTTTCCTTTCTCTTGCTATTATTCCGAGGAGATTTCCTCCCATTTCAATTCGTCAAAAGGGTCTTTTTCATTTTTTTTTCTTAATTGACGTAATCCCTTTGTATAATTATTGCGACATCCTCTTGGTATATGCCGTTTAGATACTTTTTTTTAAGATCACCAGAAAATGATGATAGTTGACTGATATTGGTTCTATCGTTTCTACTTCATTATCCACGTCATTTGCAAATTATTTTGCTTTTTTAAAATTAAATCTTCTTCTAAAAAAGGTATCTTTTGCGGCACTATTATTACATTTACTTCGCAAAGAATTAGCCGGTGATGTAATTTCGGTATGGGATCTAATACTGTTTCAGTGGTCATACCTCTTCTGTTATCGCATCCGGATTATATGCTTTACGCCATCTTCCACGATTAAACGATGAAGGTAATTTGGGATCGTGGACTAAACTCAAGCAGTTCCTGGCCAGTTTTCAACAGCTTCTCCACCATTATTATTCTTTGAGTATTCCCACATCGTACTGTCGTTATTGAAATCTCCTATTATAATTTTTGTGCTTGTACTTCCATAATTCACAGGTTTCTCAAACTTGAAGGATATGTTTGGAGGTTTATAAACCGATGTTACACTACATTTCCCTAATGTGATTATTTCTACGCCATTCTCTTCTGTACGTCCGGTAGATGTCCAAATCTGTACTAATAAGTATAGTACTTCTATATTTTTCGTGTGGCCTTTCCATTGCTAATTTCATACCGGATACATCGTATTTAGTTTTTTTGCATAGTTTATCCAACATATTCTTCTTTTCCGGTGACAGTCCTTCGATGTTTATTGACATTACTGTTAAATTTGGTTTTGGTCCTAAAAAGCACCTTTTCCTTTGACCGCGGTCGGTCGGATTAGTCGGCGAAGTTTGCATTGTATTACGCATAATTATCTCGTCGTTTCCAGGGGGTTCCTACCACGTCGCCATTATTATTAATTAATTAACTAAATGTTAATCTAATTATATTATTATAATTCAATATATAATAACTATTTATCAACACGTTAGTGGGTTGTGATTGCTCCTCAGTAGTGCCCAAAAAATTATAAAAAAAAATTATAATTTTTTCGTTACATTGATAAAAAAAAACGTCTTTGCTTTTAAATAGTACACGTACTAAACTTACTTATTGTCGCTGCTGGTTACGGTGAAACTTCTACCTACCGTCTCGTTTTAGCGTCTCATTTTTTAGTTTATGATAATATATTATTCTAATTCGAAGATGGTGAACGATTTAACAAAAATTTCCACTGATTAAAATTCAATACCGGGTGTATTAGATTATTTTCTTAGTCTAAAACCGGTTCTGTAGCAAATACGACTCCCGGGACGTTATTTTTTTTATACCGATATATTTTTTGGTTTTGCTTAATTTTCATCATTTTCTTTAATAAAGTAATCCTCTTGGCGTTTATTTAATTCGCGAGACGGGTCTCGTATCCGTTTCATTTGACTCCATTAAGTTGTCATCATTAGTAAAAGAAATCCCACGCTAAGAAGCGTAACCACGCGGTTCAAATGTAACCGTTTAAATTTATTCCGCGTACTAAAATAGAATTTCATCTTTCTAAATAATACTACAATATCCACAAATAATACTAAAACAGACTTTTAGTTCGCCATATTTTTCCACATATGCGCGGTTCGTTTTGGACTGTCTTTACACACACACGTTAATTTCTTGATTTATTTATACAGTGGCGCGTAATTTCATTTTTTAAAACATTAATTCGACAATTAAATCGAAACATAAATAAGGAAAAACACAGACGATAGAAAAAAAACCCAAAGAAAAAACATATTCCAAAAGGAGTCTGTTCGGAAAAATAAGAGTAATTTCATAATATGGAGGAGAGAGTAAATTACGAGGACAAGATAATTCCGGTGTTGCGCGTTGAAAGAAGCAACAACACTCTACGGGAGATGTAACCGGACACTTTATGATTTTCCTAGATATACTTCATAAATATAACAGACTCTTGCAACTAACGAATGATACATGGTGTTTATATATATATATATATATATATATATATATATATATATATATATGTATGTATGTATATGTATGCGCATGCATTAATGCCATGGTAAAATTGAATTAAAGGAACAGAAATATTTAAAACCGATTTACGACCGAAATATCGACTCTATGCATCAGATGGTATACAACATAATATTCTATAAAAAGTTATACGAGCATTTTTCGTAATAATTTACATATATACGTATCATAGTGTGTTTTATTTTACTACTACTATTAATATAAATAATTAAATAAATAAATAAAACCTATATTTCGCCAAATAAAATTATGCGATATATAGACGTAAATAAAATATTTTGCATAGAAATCGGTTTTGGGTTTAGACGCAACTATTCTTCTGAGATGGCGATTAGAAAACTTTACGACTTTATTGTTTTTGGAAAAGATGATAATAACTTTATAGCGTTTCGATGCCAAGGGTGCGTTTGACCATTGTAAGCACTATAAAATTATCGAAATTCTGAAACAAAATTCTGTAAATCCTTACTTAATAAATACTATTATTAATTATTTAACCAATAGCAAAGTTAGAATATAGTCCGATAAATTTACTACTGTATACAGAAACATTTCCTGCGGAGTACCTCGAGGTTCTATTTTACGGCCGACTCTGTGGAATGTTTTATATTCGTATATACATAATAATTTTATAAATCTTTACTGTTGAAAATGGATATAATGCCGAATTTATGTGTTTTGCGGGTTGTGCGCCGTAATTAATCCGAAGAGTCCTTTAGAAATTTATAATATCAGAAATATTTGTAATCAAATTACTTTTGATCAACTTCGCCTCGAATTTTCCGTTGATAAATCGGAAATTATGGTAATTAAATTTAAAAGTGAACTTAAGAAAATTAATTTAATTTATAATAAGCCACATTACCTGTAGTTAAATCAAATATCTAGGAATTATTCTAGATGATAAATTAAAATTTGATAAACATGTAAAATTCCTTCTGGATAAAGCAAATAAAAGATTTTACACGCACCTTAAAAAAAATTCAATATAGACATAAATGCCATACACCTACATAATTAAACATAGTTATAAATTTCCTATATAGTTGGCACAATTCCTTCCATTTCGCTCTATCGGAGCTTATAATAACCAACAACAAAATTATAAAAATCACAACGCTTTTCGCTATTAAGTCGTCATCAAAAAATAAAATATTAAAAAAAATATACACAATATATAAAGAATATAAAATGTAAACAGTACTAATTTAGATACGCAGGTTATAAAAATTAACGAAATGAAAAATTGTCCGATAATGAACGTGGTATAAATAACGAAGTCGACCAAGAAATATAAAATGTAAACAGTACTAATTTAGATATACAATTTATATGATAATATTTATAAAATAATCCGATAGCGAATAAACGACACAATTTACAGTCAGCCATATAAAATTTATACATAAACATACTAAAAGCGGAAAAAATAAAGATAATTAACATCTGCCTAATATAAAAAAATTCATTTCTATAATACACTTCTTGAAATTAGTTGTTCATCAAAATTTATCATTGAATTTAACAAATTATTTTTATTCCTTCCTTCCGTTACGTCCATTTTTTTCAAGTAGTTTTCACTTGTATAATGTTTTTCTGTATCTATGTAAAAGTTTTGATGATTTTTCATTATTATTCACGTACGAATTAAATTATTTCGATTAGGTAAGAATATTTTAGAGAAAAGGAAATTAAAGAGAAAATCATTTTCTCGCTCGAGGTTGCTGTTTTGCAAAAGTATCGAGAAGAGGTTTTTTAATTTAAAAAAAAACAGCGAATTTTTATTTCGGACTTTTTCGAAAATTTTTCGATAATAATGTTGGCAAAGCATATTATAAGTAAACTGCCATCGATTTGAAAGTTAGTAATGGGAAAACGTCGTTTAAACGATCCTCTTTTACTCGAAGATTGATGAAGTACTGCACGATAAGCCGGTACTTTGTGGTTGCGTTTCTCCCGTGTATAAGACAGAAATTTTTTAAATTTCCGGCTATTTGTGTAATTATTTATGTATAAATTTTATATTTCTGATTTTTTTTTTTTTAATAATAGGCGCAGGATTTTTTCACCCAGATTGGTATAAAATTATTAAAACGGATATATTAAACATTAATAGTTGACGCAATATAAAATATACATGAATGCGTTTAATAATAAGTAAGTAAGACATATTTATTGGCAATGATACTTTGAGAGATATAATATAATTATATAATAGAGATTATTGTGTAGTAAGAACATTCGAAAAATACACGATCTGCATCTGCTATTTTCATCGGAAAGATGAGGGCACAAAAAGGAGAATTTATAATATTGGTATAGATGGAAGACGATTTTATCGTAATCTACATAAAGTAGTAATGAAACATCGAAGTATGTTATTTCGTACTTTTATATCACTAAACCACGATTTTATGGGTATTAGAATGGATCTGTAATATGGATTAAGGATTAGACTATTCCAATATTCTTTATAAGAAAATTTAATGTGAGACAAAAAATCTGTTAAAGGTGTATATGAAATGAGCACACCTCTATTCGAAGCGGACCTGGCTTTTGCATCAGCAACAGTATTGCTAAATATACCATCATGTTCAGGAATCCAGGAGAACCTAAAGAAAATACCAAATTCTAACAGCGAGGAAACCAAAATTCGGATTTTATATAAATAAGGCGATGCACGGGGATTGAAAGAGATTTTAGAGCGGTTAAACAGGTTTTCGAATCGGTAAGAATAAGAACTGATGAAGCTGGACGTTGTTGATAAACGTATTTTAACGCTTAGGTATATTTAGCATATGAGCTGTAAAAATCGAAGAAAAACGTAATAGAACGAATTTGTTAATAATGTTTAAAGAAGGAACTACAAATGCAGCACCAATTTTATTATTAGATTCGGAGCTCTGCCATCTCCACCGGATAGGACTGGTTAGTTCCAGTACTTGCCAGCCCCCGTTGGACTGTGGTTCGACAGCAGACATTAATCGTGTCATTTTTTCATGCAATCTATATAGTGCATACAGACAAACCTTAATCAAGATATTACTACAGTTACGTATCTTCCCTCCGTACTCTGTTGCATGCGTCCTATGCTTAAATAATCCTGATTACGATTTAATCCTAAGCATCTTTATCGATTAATGTTGATTACAATCAGTTCTCCCGGGTGTTATGATTGCCTTGTAAGTTACTTACACTGTACAACAAAATATGTATAGGTAAGTAGTCACCTACCTCCGATACGGAGACTCTGCAACATCAAATTTTTCAGAAATCGCTGAACTATTTTGATGACTCCGTTATATCTGTTTTGGCTTTTACTATTTGATAAAAAAACTTTTCTGCATATTAACGGATTTCTCCCCGTTTATCTTCTGATTAATTAATATCATCGGGTGTTTTATGCATAGTACAATTCTTCTCAGTCCACAATGGAGATAATTTATTTTTGTAGCAAATCATTTCATATACGATTCTTTCCGCTTCTTTCTACTCGTCGTTTCACTAAGTTTCGTTTATTTTATGAAATTTAATTTTTGAAGCGCTTATGCTTCTTAACTGTGTTATCGGTAGAATTCTTGTATCTGCATTTTATCACTTATAATGTTTCTCGATTTCTATCCTTTTCAATTTTTATCGCGTACAGTTTAATGAGCTACTTGACACGCTTGTGATCGCTGTTCTGATGAGCTGGCAATCTTCATTCATTTCCTTCTTAGGAATATATTCGTTATTAATTTCTGCTATAATATTTTGAAACAATTATTTTCCTTATACAGTCATTTTTCTTATTCCCAGTTCACAACGATTTTATTTTACTATTTAAATGCTACATTTTTGTGTTCACCGAATTATGATTACATCATCTTGACTCCCTGATATGTTATTCGTTTGTTTTTTTTTCATTTAGTTTTAGCGTGTTTTCTACGCTAATATATAGTTTTTTACATTTCATGGTTTCCAGCGCTTTCTAAATATATTTGTTACAAAGTGGTACCTTTGATTATGTACCTGTTGTTATTAGGTTTCTTGCTTGGTTCCTAAAACTAGTATTTGTCCACTCATAGGTTCTTAACACGGATGCCCTCATAATATTTCCCTTTTCTTCTCATATAATAGTATTCAAGTCATCTGTTGTTAGTAAATTTCCATATTCTTTCATCATCTATTAATTTCTCTATTTCAGAGTGTTATTCTTCTACCATTTCATCATGACTCTTCAAAGTTGGTGCGTAATATAAAATGATTGTTGTATTTACTGACTTTGCACTAAGTGAGCTACGAACTAATTAAAAAATGAATACACAACATGCGTCTTTCCACTTTGTCCGTTATTTGAGCTTGAATGAACAATATAATTATAATATTGAAAATATTTTTCTACATTGCATCGTGGTTTCTACGAGGTTTCGTTTTAACTTGCGTAACTACGTCGAAGGTCAGTACAGCAGGTACTAAACTGTAAACCTTCTAGGGCATCTTTTGTGTTCCACTGCCTATATTATCAACGTCACTTATTTTTACTGGCCGCGGGTAACTTCATCTTTTCACAATATTCATAGCGTTAAATTTACTTACCTAACTTTTACATAAAACTCGTTATCACAACGCAGTTGCTTTATTACTGAGAAAGAAATTCTAAGCCTTCTTGACGGTAAGATATTGTTATTTATTCATAGAACACTGGAGCATAGCCCTACTCCTTCTTCAAATTAAATTGCTACTATTGAACTTTCCGTCTAGCTGATCTCGTTGTGTGACTGTTGATTATTTGCAACTTGCACATCTTTAGATAGTTCGATCATTAGCCGACTTCAGACGCATTTTATCCCTGTTAGAGGTCATGACTCAGGATCCTCGTTAATATTATCTAATAGATAAGCATTTATAATTTCCATATAAAACAGTTTCCAACTCAATGTTTAAAAATTATATATTCAAAACGCGTCGCCTTTATAATTGATAATTCTCCAGGGTAGTTCCCTTCAGGAGAGGTTTATATTGCCCAATCTTATGTATGTATCATAAACCTTTCGATTTCTGCATTAAATGGGTTTTAATATATATACATACATATATATATATATATATATATATATATATATATATATATATATATAAACAAGTAGTACACCAATCTGGTATGGTCTAAGATTAGTCCAAATATTAAATCAAATCGGAGCGGCTATAGAACAATATTTCAATTATGTTAGTTATATTAGGATACAAAAAAATTATAACTATCCGAAAAGAATACTAAACTATAATTTAGTTCCGTTTAATATTAGGCTACACTGAATTCATAAAGAAACGAAATTATATATAGAGTACTTTATTCGTTAAAGGTTGCAAATTCATGGTCTTAATAGGATGTGTGCACTGTGAGTGTGTATGTTTTTTTTAGTATATACGGTGCGAATTTGTAAATTCTAATTAAACTATCATAAGTCTGAAAGCGTAATACCTATAGAAAACCTCTTTTATATTTATAGCATATATGCACGTGCTCTCTGTTTATGATAATACCGGTAACGATATATATATATATATATATATGCCGTTCTTGATCCCTGTTGCGAATAACCGATAATTGAAAATCTTAGATTTCATAATAGATTCCCGCTGCGATATGTGAAACTTATTTATTTTACTTATTATCTCGAATTGCACTGCAATAGTTAATCAGTTGTTGCATTTTGTTCATCCGTTTAATCTGTACGCTCGTACGTCGTGGACATATAATAGCCATTGCAGACATTTATAGTTCGTGAACGAAAACTAATATAGGATATAATTATTTAAATGAAAGAGAATACATTGTTAATAGCAAAATAACGGAAAAGAAAAATTAACATTTAAAGTGAAAATCCATAATTAAACACGATATCGGGATTATTTGATTCATAAATTCTTCAATTAACCCCGGAATAAATTACTGGACATTCTTCAACTCTTAATTTCAAAATATGAGTAACGCGTACTATTGTTAAAACAATTTTCATTGTCCGATGAGTAGTTTTATTTTAGCACTACCCATGTAGATTGAGGTGCAATTTTTAGTCATTATTTATTTATAACAATTCCGATCATTAAGCTTTTACGTAGAGCGAAAAAAGTGGGTGTGTATGAATCGTGTCCGAATTTGCCGCAGACGTTATGCTGGCAAAGTTTTCCATTCTTCAACTAGGGAATCAAATAATGGCATATCCTCACGGTATATCCACGTAGAGTTCTGAGAAGTTTTTTTTTCTTCTCTAATAAATAAAGATACAATCTTAACCTAGTAAGTTAAATAAACATCAACTTTTACAAACTGTAGCTTAATCTAACAAAACCTAATTTTATTAGTAAAGCCTATGTGTTTAAAGGCCCATCGACCATAACTTTGAAATAATCATTTAAGGTATAATTGGTTTTATATAATTATACAATTAGATCCGCTGAGTGGCGCCGCTTAAGACGCCTGACGTCATGTCCGGTATCCAGCAACTGGATTACTTCCACGTTGATATGTCGCTCCAACCTCTTTTTACGAACAGTTGCGTATCTTCGAATCTCTTCGTTCACGAATGGAATCCGTAGATCTCGATGGACATCGTCATTTCCAGAATATATGCATCGACTATTGTTCTTAGTATTACATTTTGTCTGGCCTGGAACTTTGCTTTGTTAGACCTACTGGCACATAACTGCAGGCTATAGGTCCATATTGGTTTTATAATCTGCCGATACAGTAAGCATTTTTGTCCTACGTCCAGCTGTGAGTTTCTTCCGATAAGTCAATAAAGTTTTTTTCGTTTTTTGTTTTCTTTATCTGCTTGCTTTTCATTCTGGCATGCACTTCCCACGTCAGACACTTAGTGCATACCAAGGTACTTGACTGAGCCAGCCTGCGGAATAGGTTCGCCCCAAAGTACACTTGGTAATGCGCCTCTGTTTGCCGGTATGTGAAAATCACATGTTTCGATTTCTCTTTGTTGATCTTAATTTTCCAATTTATTGCCCATTCATACACTCTATTTAGCGAGTTTTGCAATTTATTTGTTACGTCAGACTGACTACTGGCAACAGCTAGAATAGCTATATCGTCAGCAAAAGTGGCTGTTATCGTTTGCGTGTCCGTCGATAAGTCTTGTGTATAATATACAAGATCGGACCGAGTACGCTTCCTTGTGGAACTCCGGCTTCTATTTCATCGGATGCGGATGTCGTACTTCCTTGCTGCGTACTATAAATTGACGTTCTGTTAAATATGATATAAACAGTCGGCAAATGTTGCCCGGCAGTAGTCGGCTTAATTTATACGCCA
The DNA here is from genome assembly GCA_032883995.1 of Coronaproctus castanopsis. Classification (NCBI taxonomy): domain Eukaryota; kingdom Metazoa; phylum Arthropoda; class Insecta; order Hemiptera; family Monophlebidae; genus Coronaproctus; species Coronaproctus castanopsis. The sequence continues at coordinate 115,694,711 of CM065052.1, forward strand.
GATCTTCATGCCACACCTTGTCGAAAGTGCTACGTCCAGGAAAACAGCTGGACAATATTTTTTCTCCTCGAAAGCTCTATTGATTATGGATACAATCCTATGCATTTGGTCGATTGTAGAGTGCTTTCTGAGAAGTGGATGGGGGAATATTCGAACAGTATCGTATAAAACGTGATTAAGAAATTTGGATGTGGATATTTACGACCGCCATCATAATTTTAGCGCTTTATTATATTATTATATTTATGAAGAACGAAACGATTATATATATTTTGATATTTCTTATTATAAGGTTCGTACGTTGAGATACGTTACAAATAATTTACTGGAAACACTTTAATTACCAAAACTTAAAACAAAAAATCTTCCTAAACTGCCACCTTGGACAAAAGTTTCAGTTACCATAAACAACGAACTAATTAAGTATAAAAAAAACTGAACCTCTCCAGAACTTTTAAAATATAAATTCTATGATATTCTCAAAGAAAAATATCCTATATATATATATATATATATATATATAAATATACACCGATGCATCAAAATTTACAAATAAAACTACTTCCTCTTACTTGGGAAATAACGAACCTTATATTTTTCATCTTCCTACAGAAACTTCCGTTTACACAGCCCAAAATTATAGCAATATAGCCTTAACATTACAAAACATTCACATCCAAATAAATATCTAATATATACCGACTCATTTAGCGTATTATGCAACACCAAATTCAAATTAGAAACACCGACACTATTAATCTAAAATATATTATCCATAAATTAACTTCAGAAAACAACCAGCTGGCGTTTATATGGACTCCGGGAGGGACACTCGGGAATTGCAGGAAACGAAGCCATAGATATAGCAGCTAAAACGTATAGATTTAAATACAGTTAAATCCATACACACGTTCGACTTGCACACATTCATATCACGAAAAATCACAAAACTATATCAACAACATTGGGAAACTTATTTCACACACAGCTTTATCAGATTAAACCAAAATTAGGATAACATCGGCACAAAAAATTAGACGAGAAAAAGTAGCATTAGACAGATTGGAACACCAAGGCTCACATAACAGCACTTGCTGAATGGTGATTCTCCACCAAACTGCTCCACATGTAATACTCAATTAACAATAAAACATGTGCTATTAGAATGTAAAAATAAAACAATACAAACAATATTACAGCATAATCTCCAAATAATTGAAAAACTCCTAAAATTCCTCACAGTTACCGGCCTAATTCATAACATATAAAGTATACACAGACGAAAATGATCTCAGCAATCGAGCATCCGTAAATAAAATAAATAAATAAAAAAAAGATACTTTGATCAGAAATTAAGTTTTATTTAATTCCGTTCTGTCGCGTGATTTAAATAAGTTCTACCGCCCGCGAGAGTAATTTTTTCTGAATACGTTGAGAAATGAACGAAAAGTTCAATTAACGGAAATTATTGCGTGATCGCAATTACTAAAACAAAAAGTAAGTATTATTTTCGTGTATCATGCAGCGATTTGCATAGTCACACACGCGCATACATATTTAATAAATAATTATATACATTTTGTACGTGTGTAATGTGTGTCTACTTGTGTTATACAAATAGATATATAAAGTACAATCGCAGTTTTAAAAATTCATCTGTAACAAAATATTTGCGGCAAGGATAAACATGTTTTATCAAATAGTATTTTTTTAAATCATGTACATATCCGGTTAACAGCATTTTCATGTAATGTTTACTTTCTTTAGACGGTCAATTTTATAAGCAATTTCCTTATCGTCACCATGGGTAACTATCCGGAGTATCTGAAGATCAGCTGTATATATTAAATACCGTAAAGATACTCTCGCGATTATCAGATATACGTCATTATTTTTAAGCTTAGAGCGCGTTTAATTTAAGAAGCAATAAATAAGTTTAGAGTAATAATACAGATAATAAATTTTTACTTTGTGTAGAAGATCCTTATGCTACACCTGATCAAAATAACATTCAAAGACAATTTCTTCAAAACATTTTTCGATTTCATGTACTACGTGGTGTATCTGTTTATTTATACACCTATAGATTTCTCTGAATTATATCGTTAAACCAAATAGTTTTTCGTGAAATTTCGTGATTGCATGCAAGATCTTCAATACGAACCGGTTTTAGTCGTTATTTGTACTTTTTATTTATTTACATATTTTTTTTCATAATAATTTTCCGAGAAAATTTTAACTGAAGTAAATAGAATATTTCGAAGATATGTATATGTTAATAATGTTAAACTTATAAAAAACTGTATATCTGTAGTACTTCTCCGGTGGTACATATTGAATGAATATAAATAAAGTAAAAATACTCGATATAGTATCGCAATTAGTTATATATTTATAAACATGGCGCTGTAACGAGCGACAATAGTTGACTGTGTTTATAAATATAAATAAAGAATGTGTATAAAAAGTACGATTTTATTTGTTCTTTTCGCTAATATTAAACCTCATTTCTTTTAGAATCTAAACAGTTATTGTATTAAAAATCTGCCGTTTTGTTTTGTAGATTCAAATTTTTAGTAATCACTTCGATTTCTCCGGGAAGAACTAATTCGAATATTTTGTATGTCTTCTTATTACACGGTTATATTGATGCGGACTCTTAGGCTATCAACTTTTTTATTGAGTGCACTGACTTTATAGGTATTTTGAGAAGTTTCGTGTCGCTTTCCTCAAACTAAACTCATTATAAAGCTAGGCAATCTTTGAATGTATCGTTTTTCAATTTTATAAGTCGATTTCTTAACTGGTTTTACACGTTTGTTTAGATGTTGTTTATTAAGTGACTACGGTTTCTCTCTCTCTTTTTTTTTTATATCTTCCGAATACTTACTAATTCTATTTTAAAGCTATTTTTAAAATTTAAATTAGCCTTAATCAGTTTATGTTTCATGTAATTTAGGATGGGTAAGTTCTCTTAAAAACAAGTATGTCATCTGAGTAAAAGCTATAATCATCACAACAATCCGGAAGATTTTTTAGTATCAGTTGGTATATGCGGAAGTCTTATTTATCCCTATTAGTGACTCATACGGTAAACGAGCGATTTGTCGACATCTCGTTATATTGTTTTGCGCTTCGGTGGGCTACAGACATGGCGATACTTTTCTAAACACATTTAACTCTCGCATTAGTTGCTTGTAAGAAGTGCGTGAAAATTTTTCAGTCCACGTTGTTTGATGTTATTTTTAATCAGAATGACCTAGACATGGGTGCAACAGTGTAGCCCGCAATACTTTTTTCCCTTCTTATATCGGCAAATTTATAACTAGCCAATCCAAAACGAAAATGAGGGAAAAAAAGAAACATAGTAAATACCTGTGCGGAGGATACACCCCATGACGTATCTTCTTTCGGTTTTAGTGGATTACGTCCACAATCCTCGTCCTTTGAAGTTTCCTAGATGTCTAGGCTGGATGCAACAGTTCTGTTATTACGAAGATTCATTACAGTTCGAAGCAAGTTATCCTTTATAGCGCAAATGTATGTAGTAATATCATGTGTCATCAACATGAAATCGTATGGACCACTTTTCTCTTCCCAATATGTTGCTTTCACGTCAGACATTATGTACTCTGGAAAAAATAATCAAACGGTTTTTCGTTTGCCTGCTTAATCGCAGTGCCATAACCGTACTGCACGTATACATACAGCGCTCACGGTTATTCAATAGGACAACCGCGCTGGAAACCTGTTCATCGCGATCGCTATTGGTACTGTTAAGCCTGTTGCCGCATTAACAGGATTTTCTGTTAGGGTTTACTCACTTAGCCTTTGGGTAAAATTCTATCCGCAAGGCGGCGGTTTTTTACGGATAGCAGGCATATTTATTCGCTACTGGAATTGCCTGCCTGGTGACTTTTCGCCAGTAGCCGGTTTTGGTCCACGAATGCTTATTTGACTGACGTCTTATTCACAGCTAACATACATATCTGCAGGTCATTCCGGTTACGGTTTCATCTGCTGGTCCGGAAAGTACAAAGTACCCTGACGGGGATATGTATATATCGAACGAATGGCATTCTAAATTTCTAAACATAATTTCTGAATATCGCGTGAGAAAACTAAAAATGAATGAAATAAATATATTTAAAATAAGATCAATTTCTTTGTACACCAATAATAATGTTTCTATACTTACAAAAAGACAATTAACCCCTATCCTGCTATTGTCGGAATACTTTTTTCGGGTCATATTTAATTTGCACTGATACGCTTATTGCTTTGATATCGTAGAATTTTTTAGCATAAAAAATTAATTTATAAATTTTAAAATGATGTTATCATTTGCTTTTTTTTTAGTGTCAGTTTTTTTATTTTTGAATACGAAAATTTATTCGACTGGCCTTGTTAATAATCGTAGAATGGGAAGCGATTTTAGCGAGCCCTCTGCAGTTCTAATAACTTAGTAGTTCGTAGTATATCCTATAGAGAGCATCATAATATTTTTAGTATTGTGAAAGTTGAAAAATTTCTTTTGTATAGTGTTTGTTGCCGAGTTTAATTCGTCATTTTGAAAAATTAAATATTCTTAAATGGACGCAGTAAAATAAGAAAATTACCCGGTTTTACATTTTTTTACATAATTACCATATTTTTACTCGCATTCCAAAGTTATATATTATGTGTATATAGAGGAGGATGATGGCGTATATCATTTTATCTAAATCTTGACCGAAGTGGAATAAACGGAGTACCGTTATATCGATACTTAAGATAATTCCCGCGATATTAAAACCGGTTTTAGTAATATTACCGGGTTTGTCAAATAATTACAATTATTACACTTAGCATACAGTAATTTACCTAGATACGCGCGTTGTCTATCAATAAGTCGATTATATAGCGAAAGCTAGTGTTAATTAGTACGCGGTGTGAGTTCCCTCCTTAATGGAAGGTTAATAAAAATAATAAGTTTCGAAGAATTTTATTAAAATATTATCACTATTATTAATAATAATTCGGTATTATAATTTACATCCGGGATAAACGGATAACTTTAAAAAATGAATGTTGTTTCTCTATTTCGTTTTATCGCAGAATAAACGAAAAATGTATAATAACGTTTCATGTATTAAAACAGAGCGCTAGAGCAGGATTTTATTTTTAATTTCGAGATAACCGCACGAGATTATATATATTATATATTCTTTAAATATGTTTACGAGATACTTAATCGACTAGTAGAATCGTTTCAAAAATTTTAAAGGTAATAAAATTTGTTCAAATTTTAATGGCCTATATCGCTTTTCGTCTATGGTATTTTACATGCGAACAACCGTTTATGTTGTCAGATCATTTCGAAACGCTAATATAGTGTACTCGGATTAATTTTTTTTCGATACACTTTCATGTTAGACTTATATTAATAGATATTCTATTAGAAGGCGAATTTTTTATATTTAAAAAAAAATCGTTATTTAATTTTCTAGCATCCGAAAACTATCATCATCATAGTCATCACAGTCCCGAGACTAGTTTGATAATTTTCTCCACAATTAACGATTTTCTGTTTTGCTCTTCATATCCGCATATCCAGTACTTCTATTAGCCGTTGCATATATTGTTTTCTATGCCCTCCCTTTCCTCGTTTTCCACCCACTATTCCATCTATAATTATCTTTTGTAGACTACATCGTGCCTTCGAGTACGTCCATATTCATGCCTCGTTTTCCATAATGTTCTTTCTTCTCCAATTTTCTTTAGAACTTTTTCGTTAGTTTATCTATCCATCGTCGATTCGACATTTTCCTGTAACACTACAATTCGAATGCTTCTAGTGATTGTTCTTCCACTTTATTTATTGTCTATGTTTCATATCCGTGCATGCCGTATTCATAAAAATAATATTAGACATTTTTTCTTCACATTTATGTTCATACCTTTGTTAATATATTTTTCCGATCGTGAAATACTCTCTGTGCTCGATTAATCCGGTTTTTGATTTCCGTCTCTGGCGATTTTGCTAACCAAGTAATGAAATTCATTAACATTTTGTATTTTAGTACCGTCAATGTGTATGCTTATTTTTTTTATCACATGCCACAACTTGTTTTTTTAATTTATTTTCATTCCATAGTTCTTAAACAGATCTTTCATAAATTTTTAATATATTCTTTAGTTGATTTCGATTTTTAGGACACAGCTGTATTATCGGCAAAACGTAATTTGCTTATTATTTCATCTTGTACTTTTCGACCATTTTCCTTTGTTTGTTCTTTATACGAATGAATATGATAGTTGTTATTTCATAGTTAATTAAAAGAATTAAGTAAAACACTTGATTGAATATTGATCGACGATAATGAAGAATAACAATTGGACACATTTAAATAACGATAACTTCCCCCACTAATCAAACACTTCGTTAATTTATAATCAATATTGATAAAATATTTATCTATATTCCTGATTATAACCAAATGCTGAAAATTTCGTATCAATACTCTAGTTGTTAAAAACCAACTCTATTGTAACACCTTTTTTGTACAGATGAACGAATATGTAATTGAGGAATAAGCATAATTGTAGGAAAAGTGAGATTTGTGGAAACAAGATATTAGGAACTTAAAAAGCTTTGATTGTTAATTTCGTAACAATTGCATATTGATAAATTGAATACCGCTACGATAAAGTAACGTATTAATCTTATCGATATGGACTTTTTACAAATTTGGGTGTTGAACTACTGCAATACTGCGATAAAGTTCTGAGACAACTAGACAGATACTTAACCTTCGCGCTGACTAGAGTGTATTTCACGATAAAAATAATTTGCACATTCGTTTGAATGTACATTGTGTTTTATTATTTAGTCGCATATTTTATATATATATATATAAAATAGATTATTTTTAATTGCACATTTTATTTTATAACTAAACGCTGTATTACGAAACTGAATGGTTTCAGAATTATGATTACGTGGTATGCCGATATATTTTTACAGATATCTCACCAGTTGATCTATGTTGCGATGTAATAGAGATTTTTAAATTAATTCATAATTAATATTTGGAGTTTAAATAGTTCGTATATTGTGGCAGAAAATTTAAAAATTTAGGTGTAAATTTGATCGTCTGTGTATGCTAATATTCTCTCTGTTCGCATGAAATTACGTAATTATGAAGAATATTTCAGCTCGACTAAGTTATTTTTGTTTGAATGAATATATTAATTTCAAGAAGTTTTATTTCGAAAATTGTGAGTTGAAACTTTGGATACACTCCAACGGTATAAAGTGTAGCGTACGCAGAGAAATATGTTGTATGTAGCTCGCTCTGTAATCGAATTAGGGGGACGATTATGGTTCCGTTGGAAAGAAGAAGGAAGAATTTTTTTAAATTCTAGCGCTGAATACGAACGGGAGATTTGACGGTCCATCAGTGTGTGTTCGCGTTAGAGTGATTATTTTGAAATAGAGTGAAACCATTCGTATGCCTTGAAAAATCTTTGCGCTTAAAGATAAAAAACTTCAGAATAGACTAGCTTTGTGCGTAATAAAAAGCTGTCCTATTTTTTTAAACTGTTGTTTTTTATAATTTTTCCGAACATCAATCGTGCAACTCCACGCGTGCGCTAGTAAAAAATTTAAATTTATCAGCTAGAACTGGAAACCGCATACTTCATCGATACCCGAACTACCATTTGTGCAAGATGATGTAAACCTAATAGCTGTTAGACGTCGACTACGTCGTAACAGTAAAGGTCGGTGGGATTATGTTGCTACGGTAAATTGAGTGGGAAAAAAATCCATCTACACGCGATTTTTATTTAAACGGAACTGTTAATAAACAGAATCTTACGCACTGGAGCGACTAAAATACTTAGAGGCTATTCCGGGGACTATGCCTGTAGCTCACGAAAATTTTATTTTGAGACTTCGCAAGTATATTCAAAATGAAGGTTGTCATTTAAAAGTGATGTTGTCTTTAGGATTAAGAAACTGTCGGAATAAATTAACCATATGACAAAACATCTTTCTATCTATTTAACATGCGATCAGTTCCGTTCTCTAGCTAGATTAGAGAGAGAGAGCTTTATTTATTTATTTAAATACGACACGTATCTCCACAGCATACCTTTTCAATGTCGCTAGAGGGACAGAAGATAGGTGGCCTAAAAGAATAACGCAATGGGGATCGAAAGAAGGGTAGGACGACATTCAAAAGTAAGCCGAAGTTAAATGGATAAACGATGCTTGGGACCGAGTACAATAAGGGGGAACGTTTACATCCAGCGGTGGATAGAAATAAACGAATCGTGATCGTGAATTGCCACAAATATTTTATAATAATATAAGAATTTAAACAAAAATTGCTCGTCTTAGAGTTATCGGTAATGAGATGACAAGTTCATCACTCGTAATTAGAGCGTTGGTCACTGTATAGATAATTATAATCATTAAAAGTTACCTTGGAAAATCCTGTAAACAATCGACTAGATAGTTGAATTTATATTTTTCCTCTTATCTTTTCATTTAATTATCGTTTTGCTTTAGTTGTGATTTTTATTTAAAGAACAGTAATCGTTCGAAAACTACTGAAAATTTTGAAGAGATGTTTTACTTATATCATTTCGCAAAAGTTCGGCATATTGTTTTGTAATATTTTATGCAAATTGCACATTTCCTAGATTTCACAGTATTTACGATTGTTCCGAATGAACTTACTTATGAACAATTCGAACTATATAAATGTTTGAAAAAGATCATCGACAAAAAATATAATTTCTAAACTTTTAATAATGGTTAATTTTACTTAATTGAAAAATGTCGAATTATTTGATCGCGTATAATGATGGAAAAAGATTATGTAAAAATGGTAAAAAAATAAAATAGTTCAAACTTAAAAATTATGACGCTGGCATTAATATGAAGAAAAAAAAATTGATTTTCGCTCCATATACTTCGCGCGCACTACATATATACTGCGGTAGTGGCATAGTTGCTGAAACGCTGGACTGCCAACAACACGGTTAAAGGCTCCATCACAGCTCGCGTCATAAAAGTTTTTCATTATCATTTAATTATCACGCTAAGCATATAACTGGTATCTTGAATGTTAGGCAATTTTGTACGTAAAAATTATATATAACGTACATACACGCGTAAAAAATTATACAAGTATTTACCGTTGTTAAAATTTTTACGATAGTTACGTTTGAATTATTTATTCGGGTTCTTAAATTTTGTGCAGTTGTATTCTTCATATGTTTAATTTCAATATACGTCAAAACTTTGCTCAATATGATAATCTATGAATCTTTAACCACTGGATTAATTGCTTCACACACGTTTGTATCACGTAACAAGATACGTTCTGTGTTATGTGATAATCGTTATAATATAGTTACTTATTTAACGTTAAGATTGTAAGGGTAAATTAAAAAAAAAAAAAATGATACTATATGGGTTAACAAATTCTTTTGAATAACACAATTCTATATTAATTCGCACTTTGGTTAGCTGAGTTTTACGACGAAATAAGGACTATATATTTTTATTTGATTCGGGATTAATTTTTACTTTTAAATTAAATTTCCGAGTTGCTGCTTAACCGTTTATTCACGTTTATCGTTATCAAAAATATTCAAGAAACGCCCGGCTTATCATCGTGTGGGATAATTTATTTATTATTTTTAATTCGAATAAAATTTCTTCAGTCGCAGTGATAACCTGCTGGTTGAGAGCAATAATATTATAATTGATCGGACGAGGTATTACCTTGAAGGTGACAACAACTGCAGAGGCACCAGCCTTGATGGAAGTTTTAATTTTTTAAACAAGTTTGTGAAGAGAGTCCAGTCCGAAAACCAAATTTGTTTTCTGTGAAGCAGGTTCTTACTGGATACCTCACTTAGTAATAACTTTAGGACAACCTTTTCGAACACTTTGCCAATGGAATTTAGAAGTGAAATTGAATGGTAGCTGCTAGCCAAAGAAGGATCTTTGCCAGGTTTTGGAAGCAGCTTAACATTAGCTAGCTTTCAGCACTGGAGGAAAGATTTGAAATTCAATATGTAAAAAGTGTACCAAATAACTCTGGGAATTTATAATTTAACTGTTTAACAATTTTATTATTAATTCGGTCTGACGCAGCAGCCTTCCTATTACTGAGGGATTTAATGATGTTATCCAACACATCTGATGTGACAACTACCTCGAGGGTAACATTTCGACAACGGATTAACCTTATGAAACAGTATAATCGAGATCCTTAATACTAATAAAACTATTTGTTCCGTACACCTTATATTCAATCGCGACTCTTTTCTAAACATTAGTAATAAAATGATTATTTATTCGTATTCGCATATATTCATGCAAACTGGTGTTCGGTAATATTAAATTCTGTCGATTGGTAGCTTTTATAAAACAAATGCTTGCGTTATTAACTAAATGTTCCACGGTGTACACAAATATTGGTATAAATATCTCAATTTACGCGATGGGAATTTAATTTTAAACGCTTTTCTCAATTACTGCATGACAATGAATTTATATGTAATATAGGGAATTACGACTGTATTCAATGATATGTAAAACTCTATGAGCTCTACAGAAAATCCAATTTTAATCATAAATTATTAACGTAATAGATGACATTAATATTTGATGATATTAGGGAACTAGAGTATACGGTTTTTTCCTTACCCGGTATTACTGAATTTATTATCTTCACCGGTTTACACCAATTATTTTGCAACATTTTTCGATTTGATCGTTTCTATTGCCAGCTTATACTACTGAATCGTTTCAGAAAAATTAGTATGATTGTGAAATACTCGTAATTATTTATTTTTGATTTTCTAATATATTGTTATTTGAATTTGTTGCTTTTATTTGGTCTTTTACAGAGTAAACTTCGAGTACAAAAAGAATTATTCGCGTTGCAGACATGTGTACACTAAAAAAGAATGCGGAGGTGGAAGTTATAATTTCTCATTGGATTAGCAACGATAAATCATACGGTTTAAAGAGAATATTATATTGCGGCCTGTTTCTGATTGGTATGTATAGTTAGATGTTTATATTTGTATATATAAAAAGATAAACAATAATTATTACTGATATATATATATATATATTTATATAGTAATTTTGTTATTATCCCTTCTGGTAATGTTTGAACAAGTATATACGCGCATTTGTTGTTTGTTATCGGTGATCACCTATGAGGAAATAGTAATAAACAAGAAATATGAAAGATGTACATAATAAGACCGGTAGAAAAAAAAACCAAACGACTATATTTCGTAGTAAGGTAAAAATGAAAATCAGTAAGAAAGAGAACAAAGCGACGAACAGGTATAACCGAAGAAGTTTGTCCATCTCTTTCTTGAGACAGATCTCCCACTGGGTCCGTCGTGCTCCCATAATTTGTTCAGCAGTGCCCGATAAATCTCAACGGGGATGCAACGATGATATTTTTATACGTAAGCTGGATTACAACGGTTGTTCTTGTATAGTATAGAATCTAAACTGTCGCACTATATCAACTTTCTTGTGGAAATGTTTATTACCTTACCACAATTTCCTACCCCCCGGTAATACAGACTGGCTCGGTGTGCTAAATATTTAACTGGAGTATGCACACGGTCGATAATATAAGGCCTATATTAGATGATTTTTTCATTGATTCCTCATTTATCGCGGCCGAACGTTTGGAGACTTTTAGTGCAATTTACTATTTTTTTCCCCACAAATTCAAATTATTCCTACGCTATTTAATTACTTATTCGTTTGAATGAATGGGTATAATTCTCGGATACGGGTACACAAAAAATTTAGAAGTTAGAACGTTTAATAAGTTTAATTATATTTTTTATTTCGAAAATTTACAACTTCAGTTTAAACGACAAATACTTTTTTTTAAATCGATGTTAAATCTAACAGACCATACCGATGCTATATTGACATCATTAAGCATCGTTGACTGTGCTAACTAAAGTCTAAGCTATATATAATAAAGCCAGTAAAGGGGTAAATGGAAACAATACAACCTATCTGTATAAAACTTAATAAAGTAAAACTAAAAGAGATCGTCAGGGAGTTTTCGTATCTGGGAAGTATTATAACTCAAGACGGAAGAAGCACTAAAGAAAATAAAAGCGAGAATAGCCCAGGGAAATATAGCGTTTACCAAGAAGAAGTCGATACTAACCTCGAAATCAATATCAATAGAAAAAAAAGGAAAAGATTCCTATAATATTTTATTTGGAGCATTACGCTGTATCGCTGCGAAACTTGGACTCTGTCTACCGGTAATAAGCAAAACTTGAATGCTTTTGAAATGTGGTGTCTAAGAAGAATGATGAAGATCAGGCGGACAGACGGAATTACAAATAAAGAATTAATAAAGAAACGAAAAAACATTTTTTAAATGTAATTACCAGGAGATTGGACATATTTTGGAGGCACGATACCCTCATGAAAACCATATTAGAAGGAATACGGAAAAAAACCCAGAGGAAGACCCTCGCCACGAATATACGACGCAGATTATAGAAGACCTGGAACGTCTAACAACTGTACGGAACTGAAGAGGTTATCAGGAAATAGAGAAGAATGTCAGGCTGCTACAAAACAATTTACGGATTGATAATGATGATGAAAAAGAAAAGGAGGAAAAATTTTTCCTCGAGGTAAATAACCTTACAGCGTATCTAATATTAGAAGTTTTAATTTTTACATAAAATGTTCTATTCGGTAGATTAGATTTTATCGAAAACACTAAGGCAATTCATATTTTACAAGTTTTATCAAAAGCTTTTTCGATAAAGCTACTGTAGTGTGTTTATTTTTCGTTAAAATTGTTCGCTTACCGAATGACAGTTTAGGAAAGTCATTTAAAAATATTCATTCGCTATAATAAGTCTGCTCGGTGTTGCGCCTGAAGATAATTGCTCGAGAGGATTGATGTGGATTTGTCAGTTATTAAAATAACGTTTTGTACGGTTTCAAATTTTTCAAACTTTATCGCTAACTGTATTAGGCTCGAACGAGCAACAGAATAATTTAGTATGTCATCCGCAAATAAGGCAACGAGTACATTTAAAAAAAAAAAATAAAGCAAAAACAAAAGGAAAGAACTTTCTTTGCGGAATATTAATTTTGCAGGTTTTCGTAGTAGAATATTTAGAACTGTAAAGAACGTATTGCCCGAGTAGCTTTTAAATGTAGGTAGTCCGAACACCATTATGTACGATGACGATGACTTGTATGGTTTATGCAAATTGTTTACTTTTAAACCAAGAAAATTTAAACATAATTTAAATGAAAAATATAACAAGACGATACGAGAGAAAGAATTTAAATTCCTTCGAACAAGGGTTTAGATTACACAAAAATCAATGAACCATATCTCTCGTATTGAAGGACGATATTGCACGACAGATTATACTACAAAACCGGTACGAAGTGATCGAACTATTAAACGGGCGTTCCCGCAATAAACACACACACACACACAAGTAAATGCACGTTTGTTACGTAATTTTGTGTTGCAAGAGTCCGCTATTTTATTTCGATCTTTTGAAAATGAAATAATGTTAAAGTATCCGAATAATTGTAAGTCGGAATATAATTGCGCGTGTCCTAGTAAAGATAACCGAAGGCGTATATGCGAAGGTTTCGCTTTATTCTATGGGGCGAACAGAATTCTAACATCAGACGATGAAGTTTGGGGAGGATGAAAACAAAGCCGCTTGAAATATAAATTAACGGTCTGAGGAAGAAACTGTCATTTACCGAATGTCCACGTTGACGTCTGATTCTTTAAGTACATATATGCGTATATATATATATATATATATATATATATGCATATCGCATCTTGTTCTGTAATCGACCAGAAAGCATATACTCTGTAATCTAGTCTAATAATGTGTGTGTGTATTCCATTCCAGATCGTCGGCGATTATTTTATAAAGCGGTCAGGGTAGTGTTTTCTGTCGATTTTTTCATTCTACCATTTTTGTATTCTTTCGTTTTTATTATAAAGTCCGTAGTAGACAGTTGGCTAGCTGGCTGGCTGACTAGTTGAATTTCTCGAGGCGATTATGTTTAGTTCCTAGGTCACAACGTATACGTTAATTTGTTGTTTTTCTAGTCAATTACAATCGATATAACTGGTTCGTTGAACTGTAAAAACTGAAAAAGTAAAGTAGCGCGTAAAGATATTTACTATGTTTTCAAAGATAATTTTTTTTTGGAAATAACGTCAAAGTCTAAAAATTTGTTCAGAAACTACCGTACGGCGGCGTGTTCCCGTTAGCTATGTATATCTTATTGAATTTCAAAACGGAAAAATTACCCGTAATACATATATGTGTTTATTCGAAAAAAAATTGTAGATTTCGCGATCTATTGATACATTTTATAGAAAGTTTTCCATATACATCTTTGTTCTCAGTTTGATTTCAATACAGCTGAACCATTGATAAAAGTCCCTACCAGTGATTTTTTTACAAAAACTTTCCTTCCGTTTTGACACGAATGTCGAATTTGTCATTTTTAATAATATAATCTATACGGCGTAATTTTCTTTCTTTTTGGATAATTTCGGAAACTTCTTCAGTCTATTTGGAACTTCCTTATTCGCTATTTTTGGAATTTTCAACCTACGTACGCATATATTTCGCCTTTTTCTAGAGCAACATCTAACGAGACCCTACCTGTCATTATTCTAGAGTAAGACAAGACTTTAAAAAACCTAATACGTTTGCCTTAATTTGTCTATACCGACTGGATTGATTTATTATAAACGAATATTTAAAAACCTTCGCTGAACGTCATCAAACTAGGTAATATACCTCTGTGTGTTAGATTTGACGAGATTCGAACGAATACTGCTGTTTCCATGCGAAATCGGTAAATATACAGAAAATGAAGCGAGTACATAATTGAACTAAACTGATTTTCTAAATATGATGTGGAAATTCACACATTATCACGCGTACCGCGTATAATGGAAAAAATAAACATTAAATAAAGCGTTATAAATTAAATTAATTACTACATTAAAAATTTGTAAAAATTCCCAATAAAATCGATATATTTATATTATCAACATTTATATTATTAGTAGACGACACGTGTACATATACATATATACAATAATTACAAATCGAGTCAATTTTGGATCGTCAGTTTATTAAAAAATCCGAAACGCGGTAATTTAATTACGATAAAGAAGAAAACTCCGCCTCGTAACAATTTTTCGGGAAATATTTTTCCTTTCAGAAGTTAGTCCATTCAACTTAATTTCAAACTAATACTTTCCATATTTGAATCATTGGTTGCGGGTGGGTACACATCTGAAACGTGGAGTTTAAGAACATTGAATCGAATACAAAACGATATGTTGGGAAACTTAAATGTAGTAATGAAAAGTGTAGAAATAAATATTTCGACAATGATAAAATATGTCTCAGGAAATTTTTTTTCATAATTTCTAACGACAACAGAAAAGGGAACTTGTAAAATTTGATTTATATAGTGAAAGTAAAAATTGACAAATTGGTAATAATTGAAATTTGGATAAAACTCGAAGACACGTACAATACACGAGTTCCAATTGTACCATAGAAGAGGACGAATACAATAAAGACAAGTAATTTAAAAAATTAGATGAAAATTTTATTTCGATAAAAAGATTCATTGCGGTTGTCGGATGAGAAGTACCCGGCTAATAATAATTAAAAATTTTTATTCGAGAAAGATCTTAAATAATTTAACAGTCTGATTAATAAAATGAGCAGGAAATGAGAAATATCAAGAGGAGTATTATACCTGGAATAGACGTGTCAGCTCTCTATTTTGAACACAAATCTATGCATGAAAGATCGTTATATTATTTCACAGGTTAAAATGAACGATCTGTACAGAACTTTTCCTTCGATTCGATATTAATTTTGTACTGCGTATTATACAAGAGATCTTTTCATCGATATTGGAAGTCGCTAAACGAGTGTTAGCTGAATAACTGTTTTGCGATATCAACTTCGCTGTTTGATTCATTATTTATGTGGTCATATATAGACGGAAAAAAAGTTACTTTTGTAAAAGATCAAATTTTTTAGATAAATTTCTTCAGAAAAAGGCATGTTCACCACTCTCGACGTACACTGTAAACTCCTTATTTATCAGCAGCTAATTAAGCTTATTTTCAAAAATCTAATGTTAAACAGGTGGCTATAGATGCAGTCCCGGGTTCCATGTAAACGGAGGCCCCATCCCTTTAAGAAGTTTTTTTTTGTATAGCCGCGAAATTTAAAAAAAATTTAAAAAATCAAAAAGTTATATACCACAAAAAAACGTTAAACTCACACAGCTTCAACTCGTAATAATCCCAAAATCGTTGAAACCACATATAATTAGTCATTAATCCATAAGCGTAAAAACCACGAATTTCAAGAAGTTAAACCCACGTAGCCGAACTTGTTGCGCTGAAACTATGAATTTAAAAATATCCATAGAACCTAACTCACGAAACGGTTGCCTGACTTTAAAAAAACAATTTATTTCAGCTTTTCTGCTAAATGTGGAAATATTATAAACGAATTATCTCGAGTACTTTACTTAATATTAAAAGAGATGCGAAAAATGAGCGTAAATAAATTACAAGTCGAGTTATATGTGTTCAACGTGTTGGAGTTTACAGTCTTTGGGTTTATGGTTTTTCCCTTGTAGAGAACTCCTGATAACTAATTGACCCCTGAAAGCACGGGGTATACAATGCCGTACATATATAATAATATGTATTTAGGAAAATAAATAAAAATAGTGGACAAACTCACAACGAATACTACGGTACGAAGCAATATAAAAATGGTACGCATGTAATAAAATCTTCGGTTTATGCGCGTATCATTATTAACGATATTGAATAATTAGTCGGATAAAAATATGCGCAGAGTTAAAGAGCATGAGAGCGCGGTTGTGCTTGTATATATATATATATATATATATATATATATACTATGTGTGTATGTAGTAATTTATTTATACTGTGGGAAATTATTTTATAATTTAAATTTTTCACGGGAAAAGAAGGTATTAATCCGTGACGGGTAAAATCCCGCGAAAGAAAAGTGCGATTGGATCCGCGGTGATGTTCCTGGGTGAAACCAACTTATTTAAATTTCTGTTGCTTCCATCTTTTTCTCGGAACTCGCGGCTGTATATGTACCGTATTATAAAATAATAATAATAATTCAGTTCCAATTTATTTACATCAAATAATAATAATAATAATAAAAAAAATAAAAATAATTACGTTATAAATAAGAACAAATTATACGTGTTTATTAGAGACGAACAATTTTAAAAGATTATTTATATTTAAAAAATACGAGATTAAAAATATACTGCCTAAAATTATTTTAAAATAGCTTGGACAACTTTAATAATTTTATGAAGTAAAATATTGTCAAATCAACGCTTAGAATCTTATCAAATGTACGCGATGAGGTATTTGTGAACTAATTATGCTCATAATTTTTTTATCTGTGCTTAACAGATGAACAGATTTCAATTCATAGAATTATTGTCGTTTGAAATTGATCTCCTATTCTTAAATGCTCCGTATAAATTTCATGCGTATAAATTATTCCGTTTATAATTTCGCACCGGTGTTCTCTCAACTAATTTAAAACTTCGTGATAATTTGTTTATCTTATCTAATTTGCAGTATTATTTATAACCCGAGTTAATTATTACATTCATCATCATCACAGTGACATATCCGCTACCGAACTTCGGCTACTATTTGAGCAATTTTTGTGCATTCTGGAACACTTCGACGATGGACATTTCGTACTGTTATGTCAAATTTTGTTATGTTATATTTATTTTTCCCGGTGTTTTTTTCCAAAATCTTTCCTCGCGACATTTAACACTTAAAAAATCTCGCTTTTTTCCATATTTTAATTCAATATTCACGATATATTCACATCTCGAAAGCGCCCCATATTTCAATATTATTGGTAATAAAAATAATTTTCACAATTGAAAAACATCCTTCTTCTTCAGTGCCATGACCGTTTCGATTTTAGGCTTACCAAATGGCAAAGCGTCCTTATCTGCTAAAATGTTTTTCATCATTTCTACTAGTCTATGTCCGCAGGGTAATTGTCTCCGTGTAATTTTTCTTTTCCCTTCTACTTTTACCACCAGTATATATATTCCGTAATATATTAAAATAGGCATAGGCTGGTCACGTGGCCCGAAGAAACAATAGGTGGTTGAAACGATTATTGCAACTAATGGTCAAAATATGACGTGGTGGTATATAAAGAAGGTAGCTGGAAAAAATTGGTTAAGGAAAACGTAGAACATAAACGGTTTGAAGATGTTGGATAAAACATTCATCCAGGAGTGAATAGATAAAGGTATATCGTTATATGCTACGTAATATTGTGTATTTCGGCTCACGCATCGCCTGACCAAAGTTTTTCTTTCTTTCGACAATGTCAAGAAGCTCTTTTTCCTTTCTTATCATTTTCACAACCTTATCGTTTGTCATTTTTTTTTGGCGGGGCTCCCGGAATTTTATTTAAGTAAATTATCGGCTATTTTTCCTTTTTTCAAGTAACGGTTTCCTATTGTGCCAGTGAATTAGTATAGCTTTATAGAGGAATCATATGAAAAATATATACTATAATATTTACACGACATTTTCAAACTGAGCGCAGAAGTCTGTAGTTATTTACAAATTGGGAAGGTGTTGTTCATAATACAAATGTATTCCGCAATGAACTAAAATCGAAAAAATAAAATACAAAATAAATTAATTAAGTAAATTTCAGTAAACGCTTCGAGATGTAAATTAATTAGTTACAGTTATAATTTCATTCGGGATGTAAATTAATTAGTTACAGTTATAATTTCATTCGGGATGTAAATTAATTAGTTACAGTTATAATTTCACTTCCCTTTCGAAATAAATATATGTTCAGTTAACGTTCGTGGTAACCGTTTATATAGAATAAAATATACTTCTACACTTAAATGTATAAATATATTTTTATTTTCTACTGGATTTCCAAAAAATGAATTAGGGTAGTTCATTTATAATTTTGGATTTTTTAACGATTTTTTATTATTTATTTATTATTGTATCTATGGAGATGATATTACGCCAATAGTGACAGCTGTTAGATGTAGTAAATGAGGTTAGAGTAGGAAAGGAATTATATTGTGGGAATAGTTGAAGAATTATTGGAGATGAAATCAGACAAGTTTTGCGGATGTGGTCGATAATGTACGACGGTGTAGTAAAATATGACGAATAAGGTAGAGATCATCTGGGAGCAGGCAAAAGAGACACACAATGTAGGGAGGGAGCCTGGTAAGTGCTATATGCGGAATAAGTTATCAGGTGGTTTCCAAAAGTTAACATTGGGTTTGATAGTAAGAAAGAAGTTATAGAAGCATGAATTCCACTTCTTTTATGAAGTATTTTAGGACTGTTTAGTGCTAGATCTTTATAGGTTGTGTTGTTGAGCAGAATAATGTAGAGTGTGTTGCCATATCCACCACTTCGTTCCCAACGATTCCCTTATGACCTGGGACCCGTAAAAGGGATCCTAAATATTTATCCCGCAATAGTTGGTAAAACAAAATGAAAACAAAGTTAATCGCTATAAAAATTATTTTATTAACGTAAAGCTTTTCGACAATCGCGTCATTTTCAAGTATATAAAAAAAAAACTTGAACTTTTTGTATCACTACTCTCCAATACATCAACATTAACAGTTGGTAAAGTAGGGAATTGACGTAATTAACGAAATGATTTTTTTATTTCGTCTTCTGGAGAGCCGATACAACGGGGAGGGAGTTAGTTACAACGTGTGTTTTAGCATAACTAGGGTTTAGGAATAAATGTTGAAGATAGAAAAATATCCCATATAGCACACCAAGAATTCATGGAACCGGATAGTATAAAAATGAGCTCAAGCTCGGCCATATTGTTAATAATCTCAATAATTTGTCGATAACTTTGATTACTTAAAAATGATTTTAATTATTTCATAGTGCTTGGTTTCAGATATACTTTATGTTCTTTCGAAGAAAGACATAGTGATGACATACCAGTCCTAGGACTGAACAAACCCGAAAGAAAAAGGATATATATATATATATATATATATATATATGGGCACTAGTGATTCTACGCATGGCTGTAAGAAATGGATGATTTAAACATTTATACTACAGGCTGATATATGTAATTGAATATGATTTTGTGAGCTGAGCAATCATCTGAGATTAGTTGTGAGAGGGATTCATTTACTTATACTAGGTGTCTAATGTTATGAATATTTTTTAATGTGTTCTCTCGGCGTATTATCGCGTTGATAATAAAATATCGATTATTACATACCTTTAAAATTGGTTTTGGCTAATTAATTTTTTTTTTTTAAAGTTCACCATATCCGGTTTTTCATTTTTAGAACGTACGTAGTGACCAACTAAATCTTTCGTTAAATTCAAATTCCCAAAAGGAACTCTAAAGTTAATAATTCGGTCTGGCGTTATGTATGTATTCGTGTAGTGGAAAAATAATATCTAGTTAAATTGTCGGCATAGTTTTTGCCAAACTAACTTATGCTAGCCTACGTATTGAACGTATTCTGCATATAGCCATTAAGACTACTGGTGACGTTTTAACGTTCTATTGGTTAACCGATCTGTACGGTAGGCGGAGTTAATTCGTTTACTCTATTGTAAAAGGATCTCTTCTTCTACTACTACTACTCGTAACATAAGTCAGGATTATTGTGTTCATCGACAATTGCCGGAAAAATCGTGCCCCTAAAAATAGTTTATCTGGAAACTAACCGTCATCTAGACGTGGTTATTATTCGGTTATGTGTTTTTACGTACGATCAATATTCTCGTTTTTAGATTCAAGTTTTTTAAAATTAAAATTAGTAAATATTTTATTCGACTGCCTGGAACGCTATTTGTCAGTTGGTGTTCGTTTTAAAATGTATTCGGCAAAATATATATACTATACGCGAATTTAGAAAGGAAAAAAAATTGTTCGCTACTTTTATCGTGTCCGGAATTTTAAGAAATATGAGTGCGTTGTAAAAAAAAATATGATTATAATGTGTACAGAATCCGCGGGAAGGAAATGTCGATTATAATTAAATTTGACTAGTAGTTCGGATCAAAACGGAGTATCTATCGGCGGTAGCATCATGCGGTGGCAGGATGGGTCCCGTATATCCCAGTGAGCCGCAAAGTGGATCTACTGCTCCGAGTTTATCCACTGGTACTACTACTATCGGTATGAATCCTTTGAGTACGGTATACGCGACCAAAAGAAGGAGACGGAATGGTAAAAGGTAATCTAACATGCGTTACGATATATATATATATATATAATCATAATCGGATCGTTTAAAAAAAAACTGGGTGGGTTGAATATTTGATAGCAAATGTAGTCGCGAACTGTATTTCTCCCGAAGATAAATTTTACTTAGTTTTTAAAAATTATCCTATCTATAATTTTTACGTGTATACTTTTCCCAACATACTACGGGCTTCTTAATATGTGTCCCAAAGATACGTTGTTTCTCTGCGTTTAATTGTGTCCAACAACTTTGTCTTTTTTTAATATATGTAATATTTTTTTTTTTTTTCTGACCATGATATGCGCAATATATGGCAATGTGTAATAACACGGAAATGAATACAGTAAAAGTCGTTTTCAAAAATATGTATTTTTAATACAAATATATTATATACATTTTTAGACCCGTCAGTTGATTGTACTTTTCATCAGCTGACTACTAACTGACTGATGTGCTTTTGGAGTTACGGAACATATTTTTCTCTCTGTATTCTAAGCGTCTTATTTTGTTATTCGCGAAAATGGATATCCAAATTGCGATTGCGAATATTCCTACGATAGTGCGCATTTCGTTTGGAAGAGACTTTAATTACGAAATAAAAACCATAATTTATCAAATTAATGACACACATGTATATATTGACCGAACATTAAATACGTTTTGACGTACTATAAATGACGATAATGACGCCGTGATTGTTGTTACTTGAGGATCGATTTCATCACACAGAAAAAGAACATCTTACATAATTATAATCGTGTACACGGAGGGGGCAAACTGTAAGATTTAGCTGTCTAGGTAATCCTAGTTCTTTTTTTTTCTTTTGGTGTTAAGGTTATATTTATTTTTCACAGCTTCGTGAAGTTTTAAAGACGAGTGTTAACGTAATCCCTGAATGGTTGGATTGCAGTTTAAACTAACATAGGACACATATTTTATTTGTTGAAAACTATTAAAAAGCTACATTTTAAATAGATAAATATACTTACCGAGATGCACGGAAAATTGTTACATTTTGTAAAAAACAATTTTAAAATTAATTACGAATTTTTACTTATTTGTATGTTTACAAACATGAAATAGAGCCAAATTTCGACATTTTAGCGGTAATGTGGCAGTCAACTTGCATACATTCGGTCAGGTTTGTTTCGACTAGTTAAAAGTATGAGGAAAAGACGAGAATACTAAAATACTCGACCGGGTTAGGTTAGAATCGGTCGGGTTAGAATAGGTCAGGTTTATTTCGGCTATATAGAAGTAGAATTCAAGTAAAAAACGAGAAGGGCACATTACCAATCGAAATTGACAGTAAGATTTAGTTTTTCAAAATTTTGATTTTCTCGAAAAATTGCAGTTTCCACACCAACAAAATTTTTTCAAAATTGGTAATTTTAATCAGAATATGATTTTTGAAAAAAAAAATTCTAATTTTGAACATGGTCGTCCCAACTGTTAGTCTCCCGTTGTAAATTTATAATAATTATTTATTTTTTTTTTAATGATTTTCTTTTTCATACCATTTTTTTTTATTCCCTTTTTTAATATCGTGAAAAATTTGAAATTGTTCTTTCGTACGAGGTTACAATCGTCTTTGTTTATCGTCTTAATACTTTCATATACTAATAAATTTATTGCAAACTAATCATTATATGATTTTACTATAGATTCGTGTTGTTAATAAGAATAATAGTGCAGCAAAGTAAATACATTTTCCAGATGAACATTTATTTTTGAATTCGAGAAGCCTTTGCGATAATTAGTAGTGCTAAAATTTAAATTAAAAATTACCATTGTCTAAATATATATATATATATCTACCTATCTGAAAATCGTAAATCTTTCGTGGAGATATCGTGATTATGAAAAATCCATCTGCTGTAATGCCGCCATGAATCTCTGTTGTGAGCCATCCGGATGCATTCTGCGAAACTTTCTCCTACTGCTATCCTTACCATGTCTTACCATCATGTAGGAACGCGGGCGCGTCTTCTTTTTTCTTCTACTATTCCTTCAAGAATTCTCGCCTGAAGTTATCAAATGGCCGATGTTTGTTAGTATTCTTCTGATTACTACTTATTGCGTCAACTTCTTGTAATATCGAGTAATTCGTTTTCTTGTCCGTCCACGGAATTCTTAACATTCGTCTCCAACAATAAATTTCCAGCGCATTTATCTTTTGTCGATCACATTTCCGTAGTGTCCACGTTTCTGCGCCGTATAGAACCACCAAGAAGAGACTATTGACTAGTTTTATTTTCATTTTCTTCGATACTGCGGCATCAGCCCACACATATATATATACATATCGCGTGATATAGTTGTTAAAGTGTTCAGCTGTCAACTTGATGGCTAAGGATTCCATCTCATTTCATAATCACGGAAAAAGTAGTGACACATCACTCCGTATAACATTATATGCGCGGACATTTGCATTGCATGTAATTATTAACCTATTTTTTTATGCACAAATAAAATACAATGATATGGTAACGAGGTTCGGCAACGATAGATACGACGATTATATATATATATAGACAGATAAATACACACACTAAGTAACATATTTTGGTTAAAAAATTTTACAAGTACTCAACATTGCTGAAAGTGTTTCAGACATTTGAATTATTTACTTTGGTTCTAATTGCAATTTTGAATTTTTCATATTCTGTTTATACATCGAACTTTTGTCTCATTAGCGAGATATTTAAAGGATGGGTTGAACGTTTATTTTTCTTTTTTAAATAACTGAATTATATATTAATTTTCATTTTGGTTAGCTGTGTGTTGCGATGACATAACTGGTACAATATTTCTATTGAACTTTAAAACTAAAATTCTGGTATTTTCGATTATTTTATTCGCGTTTATTTCTATCAACGACTTCGTGGAAGTAAATAGATTTGTTGCGTGCACACTAATTTATCGTTGTTAATTTAAATTAATTTTTTAGTACTGCGGAAAAATTCTATTCGTTGCGTGCAATGTAAAATATCAAAATTATAAATTAATACATACGTAGTATGTAGTGATTTTGAGTAATAAACAACGGTTTTTTGCCAGAACTATTAATTATATTTAATGAGTTATAGAATAAGTTAAATATTCACAACAAGCAAACAATAATAATAATAACGTTATATAACAAATATAATTAAGTTATTTCTAACTATAAACAATTTAACTGTAGCACTTTTAGTATCATATTCGATTATCATTTTCGGATTATCTTAGATGATGCACGTTTCAAAGAATACAAAAATCTACTCATAAATAAAAAAAATAACTTTCTATGCAATAACAAAGGATCTATCATCAGCATATGACACTGTATGGCGAGATGGCCTGGATGGCCTGATGTTAAAACTCTCGAAGGTAGTACCGTGTATCAAAATAATCCGTCTTATAAACAACATGCTGGCGGATAGACTATTCCGAGTGTATATCAGTGAAAAGAGTAGCAGATGGCGACGTACAAGTGATGGACTCCCTCAAGGATCTTGATATCCTGGCGACAAAGAGTAAAAGATTTCGGTATGCAGATGATATTGCCATAGGAATTCAGAACGCAGATGCTGTACAATGTGGAAACATTTTGTAACAGGACCTAGAGAAATTGAGCAAATACTTTAAGGCCTGGAAATTGAGACCCAATCCAGTTAAAACAGAGATCGCCCTGTTCCATCTAAATACACAACTAGCTAATGCTGAAATAACAGTAAACTTTAACGGAATAAAACTAAAAAACACAAAATTTCCCAGATACCGTGGAATTACGTTAGACCGTTCACTCACTTACAGTAAACATCTGAGTAATTTAGCACAGAAATTAATAACTCGAAACAATTTGATACAAAAGCTAGCTGGTACAGGATGGGGATCAACAGTTAAGGTTTTACGGACATCGGCGCTGGCCTTAGTATGCACCGCCGCAGAATATTGTTCTCCCATCTGGATAAACAGCTCATATACGCCAAACATTGACACACACTTAAATGTAACACTCAGGACAATTATCGGAAAACTTAGGAGTACCCATTGCCTTGGTTATCCGTGTTGGCAAACATAGCACCAGCAGATATCCGACGTGAACAAGCCTGACTACGGGATTATGCTAACTTTTCCACCAATATGGATTTACCAATATATACAGAAATAGCTAACGCACCAAAACAACGTTTAAAATCCAGAAAAGTACCGTGGAACAAGAATAACGCGGAAAAAATCGAACCCAGTCTTAATAAAAGATGGCAGAATCACCGGGACGCAGTTAAAAACAAAATTGATAAGGGAAATTTGGTGGAAAATCCAACAAAAAAGCCACCTGGAATGAATCTACAAAGACGCAACTGGCGAAATTTAAACAGATTTAGAACTGGACATAGAAGAGTGTTTAATATACTCTCGCCCAGGACTCAAAATGAAGGAATTGCACAGCTTAAAGAACGAAGCTATAAGTTGTCTGAAAAATTTAAAATTCGATTTATAATTTATTATAATTTATTCTATTAAATATTGATTATTTTATTTAATTACTGCATACATATAATATTGTGACGCTAAACGATAAGAAGATGTATTTAGTGTGATATTTATTATAGTATAAACGAATATAGAAGCGTACTTATTTTAATTGATATTGTAAAATGGAAATTCAGGAAACCAAAAATTTAATTGGATGGTGGCTGTATGAACATTATTTGTAAAATTATTTGTTACCTAAATAAATGGCCCTTACCCAAGGTAATTGGAGTGGGGGGGAACTCCGCTTGATACAACATATTTCCCCCTTTCGATTAAACACGTTTCAAGGAAATTTAAATTTTTTGTGGGTTTTTATATGATATGAAAACGATTTCGCGTGTTGTCGAAAATTAGAATTAATATTTCTAACACCTGAAACTATCGGATTTATATACATGTATATATATATCCCTTAAAATAAAATATACCATATAATTATTAATATTTAATTTTGATTACGTACGAGTATAATCGAATTACGCTTCGTCGAATATTTAATATTTTATTCAGTTAAAAAATAACACGATGATACTGACTGAAAAGTTTTGTTCGGTATTTATCGGTTTTCTTTTAATGAACCGGTTCGTTCGAATGGAATTATGTATGCCCAAAATAACAATCAACTACGTAAACGTTGACAAGAGAAAAATCGTTGACCTCTCGGCAGTTTTATCCTTTAAGTGTTATTCTCAATTATAATTATTATTCGTATGTTTCCGGGTACAAATAAAAGCCATCTGCTACTTAATTAATTCTACAGATTAATATCTAGTTTCTCGATCCATTCTTTTGCTTGTTCAGTTAGCTCTGCGATATCTCTCCAACCGATATTTAATGCTCCCATTTGACATTCCATTAGTATATGATTGACTCTTTGATCTTCATCTCCGCAGTCGCATGTTGCGTTTTTCTTGATCCCTCATCTGTATAACATTTTTCCATATCTTCCATGTTCCCTCCTAATGCGATCTAGTCTAGTCCACAAATTTCTCGGAAGATCAAATCCTGGCGGTTCGAGACTTGGGTTTTTGATGAGTTTACGTTTGTCTGGATTGTCATCAGACCAGCTGCGTGTCCAAGCCTGAATTTCGTCGAATTTTTCGGAAATTAGTTGAATCGCGAATTTATGCGTCGGTTTCCTCGATTTGAGTCGATCTGATACGTTTGTGTCTAGATGTATCGTAAGGTCTTCGTTGTTATTATATTTCATCCATTCGTTTCCTGCAGCCTTCTTTCTTCGGATATACGGCAGCAATATATTACTTAAAACTGGTAGCCATGCGACCGCAGTTAACTTCACAGTACCAATGAATTTATTTCACTATTGAAAGGCCCTCTACCTTACCCGAGCCGGCGTACCTCAACTTGAGACGAGTCCCTTTATGTTTATACCGCCGACACGTTCCTTCCAAAGACCTAGACAGCTTGCCAGCCAGATGATCCGATGGCGCAATTGAGGAGTTGCGGAGCTGTCAACTGTCAAAACTAATCACCTACCATTGTCTCGGGTCCGAATCCGAGCTGGTAATAAACGACAAATATCATTCGGTGAACCAGCGAGTATGCCAGATTCTTATGTGAAAGAGAAACATCGGATGACATATTTTCTTCATGGCGTTAATATCTAGCCTAGAGTTATGTAAACCATCGTTCTTCAAGTGATTGGAAGCGCCATTTCATTCTTTTTTAGGTCTCCTGTTGGATTTAGTTGGTAAATCCACCGTAGACATTTTGTACACTAATGGATTAAACTCGCATTTTGACGAAGAATCTTTTGTACCGCTGAACATAGTAATCCTCCACAAACGGAACCTTCAAGTTTGTATGCAGCGTGTAGTTTGACACGTAGTACGGTGCAGATGTTATTGCGCGTAATATGTTAGACTGTTGCCGTTGAATTTTAAGAAGGTTACTGCGACACGTTGTTCCGTTAACGCCATATTGGAGCTATGATTGCGAGAAATATGTTTCTCTTCATTGCCAGATTAAGGTGCGATGTCCTTCGTAACAATGGCCAAAGTAGTCTGTCACTAGTAAATACCGGCTTTGATCCACATGAACACGCCACGTTTTAAACGTCTGTCCATGTGTATTCCAAGATAGCGTACAGATTCTACTTGTGAAATATTTGTGTTAGAAATCTTTAACTGGGAACAGGTTCGTAGTATATTTGTAAACGTAATGTGTTGACATTTAAAGACGTGTCAATTCTTCTAATCGATTCAGATGATTTTTAACAACGATGTTAGCATATGTGGCATCTGAATTAGATGCGAGGATTGCGATATTTTGATTGGAAAGATAAGTTTCTCCAAAATCTTTGATAGTGCGGGGAGCAGGCTTATTGGCCTGTAAGTGGAAACCACTGATGGCTTTTTTCCCTGATAATAATCGACTTCTTCCACAGTTCGGGATAGTATCCCAATCTTAATATTGCATCAAATATATAGCATAGGGTAATAGATGTTATTTTTTCGGAAGATGCGATAGTATTTCTTCTGTGATTTTGTCGATACCGAGGGTCTTATGCAGTGTTTCTTTCCGTAGGAATGCAAAGACCTCTTTTGGAGAAAATCTGTAGGTAGGTAGTATGTTCAGTATGACGAGGTTTTCTTAATGCACTTTGTATAAGAGATGAATGCTCCCTGCTATAATCGGGTTGTTAAATGAAGACTGTTTTAAGATGTTTAGCGAAAGCTTCAGCCTTTTCTGTACGTTTTAGCCCATGCATCCTCCACTCTGATGTTATATTGTTCCTCCGGTTGTCTCAGTAGTTTTTTAATAACTGACCATAATAATTTATCGTTGTTATTCAAAGCTTGTATACGTTGATTCAACATTGTATTTTTATATTCGTTGATTTTATTTTTTAATTTGTTTTGCGTTTTCTTGAAAATATGTAACGGTTACGTTGTCTTTCTGGCTGTTCCGGTTTCTTTTATTAATTTTCTTATTTCGATGGCTACATAAATATTGTTATTGAACTTTTTCTTTCGACTCGGAATTAGTAGAATTTTTACATGCATGTTCGATGAGATCGGACAAATTTTACACTGCTAGGTCTCTATATTTAGATTTCAATTTGTAGTTTTATTTGTGAGCTTCCATTGGCGTTGTATAATTTTTGGATTTATATCCGGACTAGCAACCACAGGAGCATGATCGGAAGATAGATCCGTAAGTGTCCTACATCCCCGGTTGTACCTACGTAGGTCATTAATGATAAAAAGGAATCTAATACGTCGAGAATTTTATTAGAGTGTAGTGGTCAGTATGTAGGAGTCATTGGGTATAATATAGTGAGTGAATTTGCTTGTATAACTTTATACAATTTCCTACCAAATTAATTCGTAATTCTCGTATTATTAGTAGCTTAATGACTATTATTATGTCCATTATCCATTGTAGTAATAATGTTGGAAGACGTTTCGGATTGTTTAATATTTCCATTTTGAGTGACATTGGTATATGACCTACGATTTGTTGTATTTAAACTTTGACTGTGATAATTATTATTGGGTTTGTCATATATGCGAATATTTTCCTGGACCCGAGCAAGAGAAGACTTTATGTTTTTATAACATTGCGCTTCTTGCTTTTTAGACCATACATCCTGTATAACTTGTTTATTTAATTTTAGTCTCAATTTTTTGAAATATTGTGACAGGGCTTCTATATCTTCTTCTAGGACCTTTCTGTAATTTCCATTCTATTATTCTCATTAGCTAGCGCCAAATCATCTGCATAGACTTTCTGGATGTTGTTACTGTAAGGTCCGCCATGTACAGATTATATAGCAGAAGGCATAGAGCTCTGAGGAATGCGTTATTAAGTAGTCTTGATCGACTGATCTTTCCATCTATGCTCTTATTTTCCAATTGCTTAGCATCTCATAGAATAACGAATTTGTTGTCTTGCAAGGAATTATTTCAAGTGTCAACAGTCCTGCTCGCCAAACAGTGTCGTAGGCTGATGAAAGATCTAAAAATACAACAGATGTTTTCTTGTTGATTTGGTATCCACGTTCAATGAATGTTATTAGGGCGGTTATCTGGTCGATGTAGCTTCTTGAATTTCGAAATCCGGCTTGTTCAATTGATACGACATCATCGATAAGGTATTTTATTCGGTTATATATTATTCTTTCGAACGTTTTGAAAAGGACGCTTCAAAGTGAGATTGGTCGATAATTTTCTGTCTTCGAATGATATCCTTTCCCGGCTTTAATATGGCCAGTATTTTGGACTACTTGAATAGCTGAGGGAGTATCGTCGTATCCAGAATATTATTGAAGAGCTTCCAATTTGTTGTATTTTTTGTAAAGCCTACCCAATGTGCTTTTTCAAAATTCTAACGCGGTTTTTGTATTGTGTCGACTAGTGGCAGTTTGAAACCTACTTCAATCATAGCCGGTCTATGTTGGCTTCTTGAAAACTTCGATACGGGATGCGCCCACAATTAGAATTATTCGATATTGTTATGGATGCGACCAAAATTTTATTTAGATTAGGTTCTGTCGTTCTTAATACGAAACCTATTCGAAAAAAAAAATAAAAAGCGAAAAATGTATTTGGATTTACAATTATTACCCTTCTTTGAATTATTTAAACTAATTTACACGTAGAAAACATAATTAATAACAAGATGCAAGGTTCGTAATTTTCTGGATAGAAGTCAGCAGGTAGATGATTTTTTTATTATTATTCCTACCACAACTGAACAATTTTGGTAGTAATTTAGCAATTAATTTAATGCGACAAGGGATGTTTTAGGGGAACTTATACTGGTTGGATAAAGTCTGAAGGGCACCACAGCCTGCTTATTTCACCGGAATCATTCAGCAGATTAGTAGTAAGTGGAATCATGTGATTCAGGCGACATGATTTTTTTCTTGATTTTTGATCCTTCACAAACATAACGTTTAAGTTGTTACGAGGGTAAAGTTTAAGACGTAACACCAGGGGGCTGCAGTAATAGTTCTTAATATCCTGTTTTAATGTCGCTGTATTTTTGTTAGATATTTTTGCACAGCACCGCAACTGCACATCATACACGTAGATCGGTCTTAAAGCTATTTCATATTTTATTTTCCAACGATAACCGCGATCTGTTAGTTAGCATCCATGATATCGTTCTAGTTTTAAGCCTCAAATGTTCGATCTTTTTCTGAACGTGAGTAGCCCAAGTCAGTGTAGTGTCTAAATGCATACTTCGTTATGTTATTGGTATTTGCAATGACCGATATGAATACATCGTAAAAATAATTTGTATAGATCGCTGCTTTATCATAGTACGAGCTCAACTAACGTCAGTGTTATATTACTGCGACCATTTGTAAGACCGACACAGACCGACACTATGATGAACATTATCGATAGGATCAAATATTATATTGACGCCGTTGATCTCCAACGTTAACTTTCGCATATACGATAATAGAGGTTTATGCCCACTTTGTGGGATAATATCGTCTGCAGTTTGCAGTAAGATCTGTCAGCAAATGTCTGCTCTGCTAATTTTCGACGTATCCCTTATAATTAACGATTTTACCCGCGCATTAAACACATTCATAGAGGCGATTACGAAATGATCGTGCTTGTTCATACTTTTGACATCCAATTGTATGTCTCGTTTTACTGATTTTTGAATGTAATAATAAATGGAAATCCATATATACGTTTAATGTCCTCGGTTAGCTACAAATCGATGAAATGAAATGTATTGGGCGAAGTTGTTTAGTTGTTTGTTTGTGTTTTTTTTATATTTTTAACATTAAAGATAGACCTGACTTGAAATCTCTGTTCCTCTAGCTTAATATGCTTGTTAAAGAAGGGTGTAAACACCGAATTATAATTTTATAGCCTATTTTGTGTATGGTAATATATGTTTTCTTTTTTTTAAATATTATGATTAGTTTTAATAGCGTTACCTTACAAAGATTTCGCTCTGGAATCTTGTTTTCCTGGTGGGTCGTGATTTTTACATCATGGGCGAATATAGGTGTCGGTGATTTTCTTGTTATATTGACAGCTGACTATGCAATCGAATTCTCATTTTGTGAAGCTTAGTCTTCGACTTGCAAGTATTGAAACTCATTTTGCTTTATACGGGAGTTCTTTAATTCATCCAATAGTATTTTTCGATTTTTTTTTAAGGAATTTTTGAATCGTTCTTTATGTGTTTTTCCGGCTGTAACGATACGTCTTCCGAGTAATTTAATATTATTGTATTGTCGTCGGTTCTGTCCTGTCTTATACGATTGTTAATGATTTGGCATTGTTAGATGAACAAAATGCGTGTTAGGGGGTTAAAGTGTATAATATGTTTGCGTAGGTACCTGGTAGACAACGTTTTGATGCGGATATGAAACAGTACATGTGAATAAGGTTGTATCTTTGTTTGTCTGGGCGTACAAAATGGGTTTGCGGCGTAACATTAGTATATAATGGCGATAATAACGACGACTGTGCACAATATGAAGATAGCATTTGTAGATTGATGTAATGCGACTACTATTGCGTATGGACAATGTACGCGCTTGTGCGATAATTGCAAATGTGTGTATGCGTATTCAAAAACTGTGTATTATATGACTCTATTGTAATAAAAATTTAGTGTAATAATATAATAAAAATGGGTTTTATCTCATCAACAGCAATCACGGTAACTGAACTTAAAAATAAATAGTACGAAAATACCGAGATCTCGGATTTCGAAATCGTGAGAGAAAAAATAATATCGGCGGCGCTGTTCTCTGATACAATATCTCAACTAGTATACTGATGGTTAAATAATGTGGACGATTTCAAGTTCAGGCCGGGTTTAGGCGACTACTGAAAGGGTGTTGGCAATTGTAGAGAAAAATTTATTGGTATAATTCGCTTTACTAAAAGATTTGCTCGTTCTGTTGGCAGAAGCAGGTTAACTATCACTCTAGACTATCGTCTTTCATTTAACGCGCACATTAATAAATCTATCGGTGACGCGAAAAAAGCCATTCGAATATTATCACCAATTTTACCGTTCTCATCTTTCTTCAATATGAAATTAATTTACACTACCATTATAAGACCTAGTTTATGCTTGTCCGGTGTTCAGTGTCCGTTAGTATTTACAAAAAACTCCAGGGAATGCAAAACCGGTGTTGCAGAATAGCATTAAATGCTTCTCGATGGACTAAAGTACATGCATTCCACGCTAAATATTCCTCTTATTTTTATATACAAGTTAAACTAAATTTAATATACCAGCTAATTAGTTTTTAAAATTTTTCCTATCGTTATTTTACTGTTATTTTCATTATTATTTCTTTCGTTTTGTAAAGTCATTTGGTTGTATTTAACTGCTAAGGCAACATTAAGGATACTTATGTGTATGTACATATAAATTCTTCATGATTTGTAAAATTTTGTGTTGAAATAAATATAAATATACTACTATTGGTGTAAGTTAAAAAAAATTGGAAACATATAGGAGGTGAAAGGTGTAATCACGAGAAAAAAAAATTATATTCAATTCTCTGACAGTTGCTTATCGTAAAGTCGTGCCACAGATCCTTTTCATCCCAGATTAGATGATGATTTTGCGTCATAAAGATTTTTTGAGCAACCCAGTGGGACCTTCATTCCTGTATTAGTACTCGAATAGTCGCTTTATCGATGGTGAGTGGGCGACATCTGGGCCCACGGAACAGTAAAATGTGACCATGTTTAATCTTTAACTGCCGGCCATATCGGGTATAAGCCACTTTTCAATTGTTCTCTATGATATTAAGCGTGATCTGTTCGGTAACACACTCTTGATTTAAGGGATAAGATGTTTGATCATAATGGGAAGATCGTTTATTTAAATTTACACTATTTTAGCTCAGTAAGTTAAATAGTGTTCCGTAAGGTCGACTTCGTCGTTTAAATATTCGAATTCTTCATCAGTTTGTCCTTGGCATGCGAGAAAAGACGAGTTAAATATCCCGAAATTATGTTTGAATTTTCTTAACGTCAATTTTATAATACTATATTCGATGTGAATAAATCTATTCCACTTGACTAATGCAAAAGGAAACTATCGGAGTGTTCATCGGTTAATGTTGATTTGAATTACTAAAAGCTATATTACGAATATAAATAATTAAGTAATATTTCGTATAAATTGTATCAGCAGTTCATTTAAAGTTATAAAATTCAGCATAACATGGTCTGCATCGGCCACTAAATGGCTATCCGTAGGATGTAGAGCAATTAGGAGAACTAATAAATTTCAACTTGTGTACGACTACAGCCGAGTCTCAGTAGACAAATGGTAGTAATAAAACCCCGCAATTTGATCGTTTCAACTTTAATATTGTAGAACCATGGATCAGAAGGTATGTCGGGGGTTGAATGGATTTATAATGCTTTGCAGAAA
The DNA here is from genome assembly GCA_032883995.1 of Coronaproctus castanopsis. Lineage (NCBI taxonomy): Eukaryota > Metazoa > Arthropoda > Insecta > Hemiptera > Monophlebidae > Coronaproctus > Coronaproctus castanopsis. The sequence continues at coordinate 115,729,059 of CM065052.1, forward strand.
ATCGATGGGACCACAGATTTTTCCAGCATTCCTTATGCGCGTATTTTAATGTACGCTAGGAGATCTATAGGAGTATAAAACAAAAAAGTCCCTAATGTAACATTCGTTCGTCGTGTCCGACTATATCTATGAAGTAGCTACTCTACTATAGTCGTACACTTTCGTGTTTCGATAATTCAGTACGGCAATTTCGATGATCGTTATCCATTCTGTAGCTTATTTTACCTCATCTACGGCATTTTCCCCTGGACAGTCACTTTTCTCATATAATTCGCGCGCATTACGTATACAAAGAACTATAATATTCGTTTTGTGCGCCGCTTGTTTTCAATCACACGTTTTCAATTTAATAAAAAAAAACAAATTATACACTTTGGCGTGTACAAACGACTGGCGAAAGTCAAAATATAAAGTAATATTTTATGAAGGATACTACTTTTAGATAATTCTGGAAAATTCTTAATGCGTTATATATTTAGAAAATTGACACATTCTAGGTCAACTAATTTAGAATTAAAAATTTATGTACCGCGTATCAGAGGACACTGTAACGCGAATTAACTGTCTAAATGAGAACACGATATACCTGGTGGTAGCGAATGCATCAGTACCGAATTGAAGCTAAAAATGTGACGTTATTACCTATATTCGTAGTCGGTTCGTATATAATTCAACAACAACGATGATAGAGATCTGTGTTGAAAATGTTATAAAAAAAAAAATATTCCATTTATTATCGTTCATCATCGTAAGTTTAACAGTCCTAGGACTGATTTTATTCCACGATAAGTAACTTCCAGATCGATATCTTTTCATTTTCCAGTATTGAACTAGTTTTTTTGTTTTGTTTTAATTTCTGTTAGTCGTTGTTACGTAATACGCGATTGATCTTCCAGATAACATATTTCGGATAAAAAAAAAGATTATTAGTATAGGGCGAGATAATTTCTATCGGCTAATTAAAATTAAACGCGCGTAATATAATCCAACAGTTAGGCGTATAAGACTTAAGGAGCTCGTCTGGTCGATTATCGTTTAAGGCGAAATTATCGCTTTTTATTTTTTATTTCTATTAATTAATTTATTATTATTATTTAAGCTTAATTTTGTTTCCTTTACGTTCGGACGGTTGTTATAATGCCGCTGGCGGACGTTTTTTGCGGATATATTTTGCAATGATATTCGTACTACCGGTGTGTTTCGAAATTCGAATCGTTTCTTAAAGTTCGAGACTGTACCGCCGCTATTTCGCCGTCTTTCGAACCAGTCATTGTCGTTCTTCGGACTAAGTCTCGTCTTTATTTCTGGACGTATATTATCTTCTTTGTGTGTTTTTTTTCCCTTTTTCACTATTCGGTTCTGGCCATATTTGTTTGCACGTACCTACGCGGATATCTACTATGCTATTAAGTAATTACTAGCTGTCACACATCCTTCGTGTGTCTTCTGTTTTTCTATAATTAGGGAACACAACGCCGATTACGCCGCTTCTTTCGTCTGAATTTTACTACTCGGATACCGCCTTACGCCTTCCTCTACTCGTCCTGTTAAAGAAACTTACGTTCCGGCTTATAAACAAACAGAACGAATTAAGGACGGAAAAATGTTTTTCCCGCTATCCGTTGTTTATACATCTTCGTTATATATTCACGTGTACCAGTGAAGTTGGTCGAATTATCGATTACGAATTTCCGACGACTTCTTTATAGAGCTTATAATAAGTGAAACGGGAAAACGTTACGTAATGTTCGAAAAGTATTCGTAACGTATTTTATACAGAGGAACTGTTAAAAAAAAAAATGAAAAACGGTTTGGAAAATAAAATTAAATGAAACTAAATCTGTCCACACGTTATGCTTATCGTAAAATTTATGCGCGACATAAAGTTTACCTAGCAGTTCCTCAAAGCTGAGTCTGCTAGGTATCTAGGAATGTACTCGGATAAACGATTAACTATGGAAATTCACGTTAGAACGAAAATTAAATTAAAACAGGACAATTGTACCGGCTTATCGGTCGGGACTCTAGATTAGACGTATCCTGGAAACGTTTATTATACCTGCAAATAATAAAACCTTCAACTTTGAGGAAGTGCCAAGGCTACAAGTTGTAACAAGACCCGGACAAAATGTCAACGTACGAGCCGTAGTCGATGCATATTCACGTAGCGATGCAGATACAATTTTCAAGAAAAATTCGTAAAAAAAAACTCGTGAAGCGGCTATTACATCGTGCCAATGCAGAAGAAACTTCTAGATACCGAATCAACCCGACGCCTTCAAAATAATTAAGTCAGTAGGCAAGATCTCTGTAATTAGTGGTGCAGAGTTCTATAACTAAGCAGGAGCTTGCTTTGCGTAGCTAAAATTTTATTAAACATAACTGTATTTAATTTGTGAACCTAAAGACTTGAACAATAACTAAACAAAGATTCAATTGCTCCTTTATAAATCATTTTTTTTTGATAGTTCAGATTTCAGACGCATATGACAACCGATAAAATTAATTTACATTGGTTAAAATTAATTTTGTGGTTTTCGTTATGCAGGAGTCTTTCCGAATTTTATTCAGTTTTGTCACTCTCTGTATTGTAATTCGTCTATTCCCGTTCACATGCACTTGCATTTGTTATTTTAGCGCTGAGATAATTAAATTAGTGTACTACTTTATAATAGCCAATTTCCAAATTCTGGCTGATTATTTCTGACCCTATTCATAATCATCATTTTTATCTTTTATTTGTTCACTTTAATATCATAATTTTGACTTACATTATTATTATGCGTTGAAGTTTTGTTTTGTAATCAAACGCATCCTTGTCTAACTGAAGAATCATTTTAAATTATCGCGACTTTATATTGTTAACTCTTACAATGTTTATATTATTTTCATATAGCTTGCATGTGATCCCTATTAAGTGTTCTATTATTCAGAAATCCCATAGTTAGGATTGAAATGTTTTTGAAAAATCCGCAAAAGGCATCGCGTTTTACTTAGAATTATGCTGCCTTCATTTGATCTTCGCCTTATACATATATACATATACCGATCACTGCGACTTTAATATCCACACTTGTGAGACAAATTGAGTGAGAGTTCTAGTATAGAATTCTTGCACGATTGTTACGTTTCTGATGTATTTTGCACATTCTAGCGAGCTATTTTCTACGAATATTGAGAGGTGTATATATAGCTAAGTACTGGCAACCGTTCAAGATGCGGTGACTTGATCGTCCCTGTAATTAACCGCATAATTGTATTCGGTTGTGTGTCTCAGCTATTTAACCACATAACGAGATAGCAAAAAAATCGTTGTGTGTAAAAACATGGCTTAAAGACAGAATCAAATAGACAGAAACAACTGCATGGCTTGTCATCCCTGTTTTCGTTTTTTATTTATCGGCCACCATTGTATGATGTGCGTTTTACGATCCGATCTGACAGCCTGATGTTAATGCATTTCTTTTTTGATATATCTATTTTTTTATACGGCCGCGTTTCTGCAAAATATGTAAGGGCTGGGAGTATTCATTGATTTTATATTTTTTCTTTTCAGATTAATTGATATTTGCTTATTGGGAAATATTTCGCTTAATTTTCCAAACGTAATCCAAGATAAAAATATTATTCCTGTTATTTCTGTTTTCGTTATCATTTTTTTATTGGTTGTAATTTTTTGACCTCAATAAATCATCCGCGTATTTCTTCTGATTTTATTTTAATTTATATCGTTTTTCCCGTGTTAGCCATTACTATCGTTTTTCGAAGTTTTATTTTTAATCTCATCTTGTTAATATTTAAATGATAAAAATATGAAAAAGAAAATAGTTTAAACAGAACGCGTAAAATACGAATCTATAAATAAATGAATTATCAATAACCACGGTACACAGATTTAACGAAACATTAACGTGGTGTTATTTCGTACATTGAAATTTTGTCTCTATAAAATAAATGAATAAATAAATAAATGAGCTGCGTGACACATGAACCGAACAACGTCTAATTCCTTTTCCTATAAAATATTATTCAAATAACAACCGAGTTCTGTATTCATCCTTATTGCACACACACTCGTATCATTCGACATATAAAAATGAAAATAAAATAAATAAATAAAAACCGGGGGGACAACCCGAGAAATAATAATAATAATAATAACGCTAAGGATAATTAATAATAAATGTATTTATCGGAATGTAAGCGCTAAAATACGATATTAACATAAACGCCTGTAAGTACTAGATTTGCGTGAGCAACGATACACATATCCGAACATATGTTAACATGTGCACGTGAATACATGATTAAAATTAACGATGATAATAATATATCGCTAAGTCACATTTTCTTCGTTATTCCCGTGTGTATCTTCTGTCACGCATTTAGCGTGCGCGTGTTTACTCGTGCTATCAGAATACTAGAAATTTGTTAACATATCGAGCAGAGTTAAAATCGCGATACATAGTCAATATGCTTTAATATTTTAAAAAATTTTCCCTTATTTTTCTTGAATATATAAAACGCTATACTTTAATATCTCAAAAAACCTGACGTAACCGTTTAAAGATTTTTGTATCGCGTGCGTATGTTACCAATTCTGGTGATTATCGTCTTTCGGGTAATGGACGCCGATTTGTAGTTTAAACGTCTGTAATTAAAAATCTCCAATTATCTTCAGTAAACTGGTTTAGATTTTATTTTTTTTTTATAACATCTGTCAGTGTGTCGACTAAATAGGTTGCCTCAATATATTCGGTGGTCTGTATAGAATCGATTTCATTCTTGGTGGCGAAGTCACAAATGACCTCGTCTACCCAATTTAGATTCAGATCTGAACGCTCCGATACTTGCATTGGTAATTGCGCGAATATCTTTCTGAATAACTATTCGGTTAGCAGATTTCGCCTATCCCACAATAGGTCCAGATGGGCTTGGTGATAAAGATCGAGTTGTGAATTTTTTTCGAATTTGATGGACTTTAAGTCGGATTTGTTACGTTTTCTGCTTCACGCGATGCTCTAATTTATGGCTGTGTAATTTTATAATAGGAATTCAATAATTGTAGTCGATCCAACGATCGCCGGTTCGATCTCAGCACGCGTCATATCATCATTACTCAAGCACCTCACTCCGTATAACATCATATGCACGTGTGCACCTTTGCATATAATTAGTGCAATTCGAATGCTAGGTAACTTTGAACGCAAGCATAATGTACAATATGAATTTTAATCGCGTTGTTCGACAACTAACAATATAGATCATGACGATTGATTATTTAATTTATAATTTTGAATACGTTTATTTTATTCTAATGATCGTATGATGTAATAATAATAATAATAATAATAATAATATTTTCTTCTTACCGTACTGAACTAGAGTTATTTTTGATAACGGAAACTCGCAAATTAGAATTGGATATTTTTTTCTTGTTTAAATTTAATTCAAGTCTATATATCTCCTCGCATTTCACATCGTAAATCAACCGATTGAACTTCCTCCTGATTTAATATTCGAAACTGGTTTCGCCTAAATTCTTTCTACTTCACATCGGTATTCATCGCATCTACACACCAGTTAGTTTAGTTTCGACTTCAACGGTCACAACTGCCGGTAGTTCGTTCTAAAGTATCGGTTTACACGATTCGAAAATAAATAAAGATCAAACTGGCTACCGTGAACGATTAGATCCGTAATTCAATAAAAAAAAAAAACAAAGTAAAATAAAAAAGAAATAAAAAAGAGAAATAGTTCTGAACACTCGGAAAAAAAAATAAAATACTAGTTTAAAATATCGGCTTTAGACGGCGTCGGAATTTATTTCGTCGCTCAGATGACGTATGTTTACACACCTACAATTAGAACAACCTGATAATCTATCCGCAGAGCTCAGAATATAATCCCAACGCGAGTGGTCTTTAAATTGTTCTTTCTCACGCAGATGAAACAAATAAATTAATAATAATCATGCGAAAATTTAACGTAATTAGAAGCAAAGTTGTAAAATCGATAACTGCGTTGTACAGTTTACGCGATTGCAATGTATTGTACGTTGTAATAACATCTTTAACGATATAAATAATCATAATAATGAATATCAATGGATAGAAATTAAAAGTTAAAACAGTGAAAATAGTGCTCTCAGTGGGTAAAAACGATTCTTTGAACTCGGTTAGAACTCAGTACAGTCTGAGTGACTAGCTTTGGGATACCATACACGTGCCTGTGACACACCCTACATATATGTATATTATATATAATTTGTTGCAATTTTCGGCTTCGACCTCTCAGGTACACCTCATAAAATTTTATAGAAATTTCGATTTTTTTTTAACGATACTTATATAAATGTACGTTGAAATTTTCATGTATGTTATGAGCCGCATATATGTTCAAAAATGTAATTAAAACTTCATATCTCAGGTTCGGTTTCGATTTAAATTATCGAATTTTCCGGAAATATTGTCTTGTGGAAGAATTATTTTAAGAAAATTCCAAAAAAACATTAAAGGGAAGTCGATCTTCTCGTGATTTATATATATATATATATATATATATATATATATATATATATATATATATAAAAAAAGGAGAAAAGTAAGTGGGTTCTCTCGGAGCAAGGATGCGATAATTAGTTCTTGTAGACATTTGATACAAAATATTACCGGCTGTTTTATTACCTAAAACAAGTCCACAGCTTATTTCTAACATTGAAATCGCCGATTAGAATTACACGGCTGTTAACTTTCATCGGGGAATGAATATCATTCGCAAAATTCTTTGTACTTTTGAGAAGTTTTTTATATTGCAAAAATGGCAATAGAACTACTAGCAACATTACAACCGCTACTCTAAGTATTAACACTACTTACATATAAGTTAGTACCTATTGCTTGTGTACATTTTAATTTAGGGACCGACATTTATTCGAACTTTAACCTCTTGTTAAAATGAGCAATGCAACTCCGCCACCTCCACGACACGTGTCGTTCCTATAAATAAATATAACCTGGAAAATGTTGCTTACACGTACCGTCCAACTTAGTTTCAGATAAAGCGATAATGTCTAATTTATTTATTGCGGACAAGTTGATGCAATTCGTTTAGTAAAGTAATTACAATTTTACAGGCAACTAATCGAATAGCTCGAAAAGGAACCATTCAATTTAGATTAGTTCCAGCTATTGGCACATGGAGATCGGAGTGAATATCGTCGTTACGCGAGAAGCGATATGCGTCGACTATTGCACGTAAGATGACATTTTGACGACGTTGTATCACGTTTCGATTAGTTGTGGCAGTACAGCCCCACATAGCAAGACCGTACGTCCAGATCGGCTTAATAATTTGCTTGTATAGCAGAAGTTTGCACGACACATCCAGCTCGGATTGTCTTCCCATTAACCAGTATAGCTGTCTTGTGAGGACCGAGGACACTTTCTTGCGGTACTCCGGCTTGTACACTGTAGAATGGTGACTTCGCTTCTTCATGGGTGACTCGGAATTTTCTATTCGACAGGTATGATTCCAGCAAGCGACAAATATTACCTGGAAACAAAGTACTCAGCTTTTGGATCAGGCCTTCGTGCCAGACTTTGTCGAATGCCTGGCCAATATCCAAGAAAATGGCAGAGCAGAATTTCTTCTCCTCCAACGCTCTGTTAATGACTGCCACAACGCGATGTACTTGGTCGATCGTCGAATGTTTTTGTCTGAATCCAAACTGGTGGAGAGGAAGTTCGTCTCCAACAAGCGGTAACAGTCGCTTTAGTAATAGTTTCTCTAAAAGTTTAGAGATTGATGGTAATATGGAGATGGGTCTGTACGAAGTTACCTCAGCAGCTTTTTTGCCCGGTTTCTTGAGCATTATGATTTGTGCCGCTTTAAAACAGGTAGGCACATATTCAAGTCGTATACATGCGTTAAATATGTATGTAAGCAATACAAGTGCTCTACGTGGTAACTCCCTGAGAACAGCTGGCGAGATTTGATCTATACCAGGAGCTTTTTTCGGGTTAATATTGTGATCTATTTCACTGGCTAGCTCCAGTGGGGTGATAAGTTTGATTGCTCGATTAGTCTGATAAACTGGTAATGGATTAATATCAGACCGTATGTCATGAGGCTGGAATACATGTGATAGATGACGTGCAAATAGTTCAGCTTTTTCTGCATTGCTTCTAGCCCAGTTACCTGCTTTATCCCGAATAGAACGGATTCTAGTAACCGGTCGTTTGATCCTGCGTGTGGCTTTCCACAAAGAGTAGTCCTTGTTCGCATTGGGACTAAGGTTCTCGAGGTATTTGTAAATGTTTTATGTTTTACTTCTTTAATAAGCCGCCTAAGCTTAAAGACATTCTTATCGTGTGGCGCACGTGTCGTATGCTACTGCCGTCTAGCTTTCCTTCGTTCAGATAAAAGCGGACCAGATAAAATGGATTTATCATTTGAAAATATAATAGGTTCGGTAAAAAATCCTCGAACTGGATACGGATTATAAATAAAACCAATCACGATGCTCGGAACTGTTTAAGAAAAAAAATCTAAAAATTAAAAATAAATCTCATTTTTTATCGATTTTTATTTGTATAAAACGTTGTTATTTTTTTCTAATTATTTTATAGCGATATTAAAAAAAATATATTTGTCCGTATAAATCTTTTGTTTGTTTTTAGGGCGTTCTTTTTTCTAACGTCTCTAAGTTATTCTCGTTGTTCGTGGATTATAAATATAAATAACTGCCCATATATATAAAAATATATAATATACGCGTATGTGTGTTTGTAAACATCCAACCGTCAGAGTTATATATACGTATATATAAGTTAATTAAAAGCATTTTTCGCTAAGAATTCGCTTGTTTTTTTTATTATTTGCCAAAAATAAAGAAAAATAAAATAAAAATCTGAATACTGCGGTATATGTTTACTCTATTCAGGAAATGAGATAACGTTCACATATGAAATACTCGAATATTAGAGGCGAAGAATTCCGTTATTAAAACTTAACTCCTAGACTGATTTTCTGTTTATATTTTTAGTTGCATCGAAATCTTCCTTTTAATTTTTTGTGTGTTTTTTTTGAATTCTCGCTTTATTTTAATTGTACCTTCCGTACAATTTGATTTTTCTCTTTAAGTACAATTTCTATTTTTTTGTTTAATTATTATTATTATTATTTATTAGCGCTTCTTGGTTACATTCTTGTTATTTTTCTTAATTAGCCGCGATACGAAATAGAAATATTTATTATGTGTAACTTTAATACGCCCCGGCCCCGCAGCTTGTACGATATTTAATTAATTCCGACGGAAAATAACATTTCTCTTTAAGTTGTCTTTTTGGTTGGTTACATATTTTTTATTTTACTGCGAGTCGTCCGCCATTGTTTCGTCAGTTTCTGGCAAATTGAAAAATCTTTTTTTTTTTTTTTTTTTATTACCGCGATTACCATAATTACAATAGAAACGTAATTTTTATCATCATCCCGTCATAATAATGGTTTGTTATTATTATAATACAGTAGTGTGTTTTTCTCTTCGCCAGGTGAAATAAACTGTTTTAAATAATAAAATAAATAATTCATCTTAATTTTTTTGCCGGGTAAATCGGGTGAGCGTTCCAATTTAGTTCGTTATCCAACACGATACCGAGATATTTAATTTTAGTAGTCCTCGTTATGGGCTTACTATTCAAATTTATACACAATGTATCCCAAGCTGTGTCCTGATTTGCATAAATCATATATATTTAGTCGTTAATATTTACTACTAATTTATTATTATTTAACCGATGAGATATTTTATTGAACTAAGTATTGTAGTAAATTCGGATACATTGATACAACTGCTAATACCGTAATAATCTTCGGTTAATTTTTAAAATAATAATAATAATAATAATAATAATATACTTTTCAACTCTCAACGTTGATTTTCACACATTCACGATTTTTTCGGTGTAAACTGTGTCAATTTTTTTATTACGTAACTTCGAAAACATTTACAAGTTCCAGTTTTGAACTTGAAAATGAAAATTGTAATCGTTTTCGAAACGTCACGTAATAAACAAACTGACCACATGGTTTACACCGAAAAAAATCGCGAAAATTAATATATATTAAAAAAAAAAACAAGAAAAAAATTAAATATCGGAAAATATTTGATTTAGATGTACGATATTTCAAATAATAGTAATGTGAAATAAGTGATTTGATATTATAAACTAACATCGATGGTGAATTGAAATCAGTAATAACAAAATAGATGATAGAGATGTATCAAAAAAAAAATTGGAAGTATATACATTAAATTGTAATCAATGTGAAAAAAGATACATCGGAGAAGTAGGCGGACAGTACTCGATAAGATTTAAAGAACGTTTAAATTCGTACATGAATAATGACGAAAAATCAGAAAACATTAGAATTAAAGCACGAAATAAGATATTAACCAAAACTATAAAATGTTAATAAAAAAATATTTAAAAATTCCGAATAATAAAGAGATAAAAATAATTTATGAATTTCAATGATAAATTTTGACGAAGAATTATTTTTAAGAAGTAAATTATAAATTTAATATTCTGTTATATATCTTTGTTTTTTATTTTTTATATTAGACATAGAGATTATATTTTTCTGATTGGTTAGTGTATGTAATTATCTATAGATTATAATGTACATTACCGATTGGTTGATCGTGTGTCGTACACCACATTCGCCGACAGTGTTAGTTTATAATCGAATTTTCGTATTGATTTTTTTTTGTAATATTATAAATTAAGTATTTTCTTACATTTTATTTTTATATTTTTTTTATTTTTATTTTTCTATTTATTTTTACCTTTGTGCACTTGAAAATGGTTTAATAACCGAAAGACTTTGTGCGTTTTAATACAAATTTAGTGATCTTAAATACATTTTAATTGTTTACTTTTTATAATCAAAAATGTAAGTTTTTCGATATTTCCTTAAAATAATTCTTTCGTAGATTCAAAAATATCTCCCAAAACATCCGTAAATCTCGAAACGGTACCTGAGATATAAAATTTTAATTATATTTACTAACACATATGCAATAAGTCTGCGTGTATTACGTAAGTTTCTCCGATATGTAATTTCGTTTTATTCGTTTTTCCTCGAGTCTACCCTGTTGTTTCTCAAATTTTTTTTTTTTTTCAAATTTCTAAACGTCTGTCCGGCCATTGTTATTTTGGAAATCATTTCCTCCATCCTCTGTGATGAGAACTAACAAATATTTATACGGCTAATTTTTGTTCATCTATTTTCTCACTTTTATACGTGATTTTTGTGTTATTTATACGCTCATTATTTTGGGTATATATTTATTTATTTACAAAACAATACGACGTACACAACAGCAAAACGCCAACTACAGTCTGTGCACTTGCAGAATAATTATAAAGTAAAAGTATGAACAAAAATAAAACTGAACCACACTCACGCAACACGCTAATTAATATAAATCATATTTAGATTGGAAAAATAATACCAACAGAAAAATTATGATATTCCTAATGAAATACAATACCTATATACAAGCACACACATTTGAACAGAACAAAAATCAGAAATACCAATCATACACCATACTCATGTGAACAAGCTATTCATCGGGACACGCACATATGACCAAAATAAAACAAACTTACTGAAAAGTAACAATTGAAATACAGAGTTTAAAAAAATGTATTATATATAAATTTACTATCGAAATGAATATCTAACTATGGACGAACGTTTAGTAAGTTATTATATTGACGCAAGATGCATAGAAGTCGTGAATTATAACCAAGATTTGTACAAGCATGTGATTTATAGAAAATACGATGTGACCTACTACTAAAATAAGATTGCGGATAATAAATAATTGTCATCTATACGAGCGTTACAAAGATCATGCAGGAACCTCAGCTTACTTATCTTCCAGCATTCGAGGAGTTAATACTTAGGAAATCACATAAAATATTACAACTCAAAAATGTAGGATGGACACCAGTTTGACGGTAATAAAAATACTTCAAATTAAGTCATCAGCAAATAATTTTTTTTAATGGGGGTGCCTTTACAGCTTACCTTATCTACATCTTAATCAAGGATGCTGACTTCTCTAGAAACGTCGCTATATGGGGGAATAATTGTAGATTATCCAAATGGAGAAGGGACGATACATTATACGGAGGTGTAATACTCGAAGAACGTAGCAAGATAAGGCAAAGCTCCGAACGCAACGGCGCCACAGCAAAGCATTAAAGAAAAACATGATCGAAATTACAGGCTGCCTATTCAGAATGGAGGGGACAGAAGGGACTTTCTCTAAGCTGCATACGGAAAAGACGGTCAGGTAATAAATGATGTCCAAATCGCAATCTATTATTGAGTACAATTCCGTTGCGAGTAGTAAATAATAGAAATTTTGAACGAATCCACGAGGATCAACATTCCACTTCGGTTTCAGAATCTTTAGATTTTCGATATTCATTTACAGTGATCGGAGCAAGATTTAAGTGTCTTCAATCATTAATTACAGAGGTTTCAAGTGACATAAAGCTGTCAGTCACATGAACATATGAAAAATACTCCGCAAAAGCATCTGAAATATTCTTACTAGAACATTACGACTATATTTAACAAAAGCTCAAACATTGTTAGTTTTTTTGAATACCAGCCTCAGTCTAAGAATATAATCATCATAAGAATTCCTTATTAGCTTTTTAACTTCAGCCCGTAGTTGACTAAATTTAACATAATCAGTTTCCTTGAGGGTTCTACGATAGGATTTCCTAAACTCAGTTTTCAGTTTTAATTTACGAACACTTTCTGGGGTAAACCAAGGCGGGTATGTAGACTTTCTAGATGATTTTTCTTTGTAAGCTGTTTCTGAAGTTCATTGTATATTTGTATATTAGATTATAAAAATAACTAGTTACATCATCCACATTTCTGATATTATAAAGTCGTTCCCAATCAATCAGGGAAACTTTTTGTTTTAATGTTAAAGGATTTGCTTTCCTAAAGTTGTAAGGTGTCATGTATTTTTCATATTCAGTAATAAATTATGACATTCATAAAAAAATCTGCTGTAACAAGAAGAAGATGTACATACACGTATATATAATATATCTATATTTATAATTAATTTATTTTTGTTTTATTATTTTGTATTGTCCCAGGCGATTTGCACTTTATTTTCATTTACCATTTCTTTTATTCCCAATATATTTCTGTCGGTATTAGAAAGTAACCAGTACGGTCGAAACTACTGTTAATATTGGACAGACACAGACATATATATATATATATATATATATATATATATATATATATATATATATATATATATACATACATACGTATATACCTTGTACGAAGTACGTGTGTATATACAAGGCGAACGACCGGAAGAAAATTTTGCCCGTAATTATTTGTCGAAAACGAGTAAGTACAGTTTCGTGACTAAAGCTCATTACCGCTACTTCTATACATCGAATAAAATAGTACCCATCCATTAAACCTTACGGCCTAGACGCTAAACTTTGTGCCAACGGCTGCACTATACACAAGTCGGCTGCCTGCCTGCCATCGTGCAAAACCCGTACGCATTTTTTCTATATGAGAGTCCCTAATTCCTCCGATAGGTCGACTCACCCTTGTTCTTGTCGCTAGCCCCTTAGGAAAGGGAGGATAGTAGATCGTTGTCGATGAAAGGGCTTAAGAAATAAAGAAAGCTATCCGGCCAAACAACGGGTAGCGAACTAATGGACGTTCTAGTAGAGACTCTATATTTCCTAGTTCTCGCTTAACGTCGTCGGTTTCAAGGTTGATTTTCTAGTTACTTTTATTTTTTCTATACGTTGCCTTAAGGAGGGGTGAGTTTCAGTTTAATAAATATAATGGTACGCGCGAGAGGATTTTGTAATTAACTAGAACTAGAACGTTTTACTAGGTATTCTCCTTTTTACTCTGCGATAGTCGTCTAAATATATAGGTATATATATATATATATATCCATCTAAGAAATTAAGAACGATCTAAAAACTTAGAGCGGCGTAATAAATATGCACGATTTTTCCTTTGGAAACCTCGAGAATTAATTGCATGATACCCATCAATCTACTACCGACTACATCAGAGTTGTTTGAAAAGTTATACGAAGATTAAACCCAATCCTAGATGATAAAAACATAGTACCTGATTGGCAATTGGGCTTCAGATATGGACGTAGCGCAGTACGGAAAATACGTAATTTTGTCCTGCGTCGTATCTCGATATAGAGAAAGCATTTCACAAAATATGGCACGAGGGCTTATAAACTAAAACTCAACCTGCCGTATCAGTACTATACGCTATTACAACCGTACCTGACTTAGAAGAAGAAGAAGAAGAAGCACTGTATACTTACAGATATTTTCAAGTTAATATAAACCGTGCTTGCTCGCACATATACGCCATATACACTCGGGTGTGTCTTCTTCAACAGCTGGAGAATTAGTTTAAATTATGGAAAAATTGCAGTAAATGAAACAAAGTCTAATTTACATTAAACAAAAAATTCGTAAATGAACCGATCCAGTTAAATGGAAGAACGATCTCGTCGTTAAATAAAGTAAAATAGATGCGGATGAACGTTTAACACGGAAAGATCATATTTTAGCTAAAACAGCTACAGCTCAAACTACGATGATGAATTGCAACTGTCTATAGAAAACGAAGTCTATGATATAAAGTTATCCTAAAACCGATATGGAGCTATGGAATTGAAATCTAAGACACAGCCAGTGACTAGTCAATGAAAATCATCCAACGTTTCCTGTCGAAGGTCCTGCGAAGTATTGTTAGAGCACCGTGGTATATTCGCAATGATGATCTACATAAAGATTTACATATCCAAACTATAAAGGAAACCCTCAGAATCCGTAGTCGCAAATATATTCAGCGACTTTGGCACCATATCAATCCTCTAGCTGACGATCTCAAAGATAACGGCGTTACGACGCCTTAAAAGACCTGCACAATTAGAACTATTTAAGCGGTTTTAATCAAGTTCATCTATGGTTTTTAAGTCCATCAAATGAAGATTAGCGGTCGTTGGACAGTATTCTAATAACATTCGTAAATTGAACTTGAACATCAACGCTATTTATTGTCCACTCGGAATAGATTATACGTATATTTAATTTTTTTTTTAATCAGTATTTCCTAATTACAATTTCGAATTTAATTATTGCGATTTGTGTTCGATAAAAATTTTGGTCGATTCAGGCGTTCATTACGGACTACGGATGCGTATTGTCTTTTTTAAGATATGTTGCGTGATATTTGGAATGTTTCAAAAATATTTTCTTTCTTTCAATACGTATTCGTTGAGGATGTAATACATTTAAAGGGCCTGTGACGACGGATAACTGAATAGGCGGATAACGGAAATTCCATTATAAACAAATTACATGGCACTCTACCAGATTGTAAATCATTTAGGAAAGAACTCCTTAAAAAATCTATACATTTAGAGTACTGTATTTTTATTTAGAGATTTAATATAACATAATGCAATATAGTACAATTACCTAGGAAAAATGTGTCTCATAATTGTTTACGTCTTTAAAAAATCGGTAATTTTCTTCTGTTCCTTTCGAACTCGAGCTTTCCTTACGACCATGTTTCGTATTTTTTTTTTTACAAGTAAGATCTATGTCAAGTTTGCTTCCTTTTATCTTTCAAACCAATTGAGGCGATTTAGTAACTTTCAACTTCCAAATGGCTGTGATTCTTCATCATTGTCGTCAATTTCATCATTATCGGACTGCTGAACATTCGATATCTTTATCAGTCAAAATTTCAAAAGCTTTATTCTGTTTAACTAATCTGTTAAGCTGACTGACTGGTACCAATACAGTTTCGACAGATGAATCTTTCTGGCGACGCGACCTCAAGGTTATTAACGAAGCTGCCGCTTAACAGAGAGCGACGAATAGAACAGCGACGATTAAAATAAGTTTTACCAAACACATTTGAAACTAGGCAGAATCGCTGAAAAAGCAACGAAAATTAATATTAAGTTTCCTAGTTGATTTGTTTTTTTTTTCTAAAAATCAAAGTTTTCGCGTGAGTTTGAGTAATAATATTAACGATGTTAGCTTTGTTAATATGTTAAAAAGATCCCGTCGATATTTTAGGTAAATTTGATATCCTGTATAAATTTACCGAGGGTAATCTTCCTCGCAAAAAGTGTTCAATACCCGTGTCGTGATAAGAAAACGAAATGTTTTTTTATAATAAGCTAGTCATCAATCTGCTGCTGCATTATGTAAAACATTCTACCATTGAACGATGTTATTACGAGCTTAGTATAATTAGATTAGAGGGGAGGTTTAATGATTAGCCAAACTATCCGATTGATAATTTGCCATATGTCTTGATTACAAACTGAGATAATACATTATAATATTAGTGTATCTTCTACGATTAATTTCATTAATCGTTAATTCGTTAAGTACTAGGAATTCAAAAAATACTTTTCGGAACAATATAATATCAAATGAAACAAAGTATATATGTCGCGTAAACGAATTAAAATATATGAAGATTACTTTCGATAAGAATTTAAAATTATTTAACCGTACAAGCATTGGAGAAAAGATGTGAAATATCTAGGCTTACACTCGGCTAACATATCGAAATAATATTCAAATGAAGATGGAAGAACTAGATGCGCGTATTAAAAAAACTATTCTGGTTAATGGGCAGAAATAGCGTGCTGTCTATTGACAACAAACGTGCTACAATTTGAAGGTTGTCTAGACATACGGAGTGCAACTAAGCTATGGGGCTGTGCAAAGCCAACAAATCTGAGAACTTTCTTCGGCTGATAATAAATGCGTCTTGGTATGTAGCAAACCAGATCGTTCACCGTAATCTAAATATTCTTTATGTATGCGACGTCATTAAGCAATATGCATAGAGATATGCTGTGTAGAATCATCCAAATACACTCGATAAACCCCTGAACCTAATCTAAGGTTGTGGTTACTGGGTGGGTACCCTTCCTGTTATGCTTTTCTCCTAAATACTATTAAATTATCTTGTTGGTCAGTTTGCGGTAAATTGATACATATTTGCGGTGACGTGGAAATTTTTACATGCCTTTTTCATATCGCACAAATACTGAAAATTGTACATAATATTCATCTTATATTTTAAAAGTTTTTAATATATTATAAAATTACATTACGATTTTCCTTTATTAGTAAACGATATGAAAATTTACGGTGCATCTGCAGGAAATAATATAAACCGTATTCAGCATCTGCAGTCTAAGATTCTTCGCCAGATGTTCGAGGCTCCGTTCTTTCTATCAAATCGTACCATTTACAGCGATCTCCACGTTAAATATGTATGCGGCACGTCAAACGTTACAACAAATTTTTTAACGAGCTATGGACCACCTCTAACCGCAATATTTCGAGTATGTAGCAGCCATCGTTGCCTAGTAATCCGGTAAAAAGACGTAAGAGTCTTTGGACCAGAGACTTTCTTACGATTGGTTAATCTCACACTATAACTTCAGTTCAGCGATTCATAGAAATAATTTCTCTCCTGGCTCTTTGCTTTTCTTTATAACTATTTCATATATTTTTTCTTCTTTCTCTGTTTAAGTAGATCCGTCATATTTATCTGTTCTACTCACTCTATTGAGAGTGATCAGTATTTCATGTCATACCTTAGTAATAAGTTAACGTGTTACTAACTTATTAACTTGGCCGATGGTGATCAGTTAAGACTCGAGTAGTGTTCATAAAAAAATCTTCGTATTGATTTTCGTTAATAATGTTCTTAACTTCGATTCGATCCTGTTTTTTTTTTTGTTTTATTTAATTTTATTAAAACGCGTTTTTCATATATTTCGTTCATGTTTGATAAATAATAGATTAATTACTCTATATAATGCTAATTCATTTCTAGGTTTATTTTGCTTTTCCTTATGACTTTTCTCCTACTCCAATTACCTTGCGTAAGGGGCATTTATTTACATAACGAATAATTTTACAAATAATATTAATACAGACACCATCCGATTAAGTTTTTCGTTTCACGTACTCCCGTTTTATAATATTAAAGATAAATATCACACTGAATAATTTAATATAATTTTATAATAAATATCGCATTAAATAACCGCAAACTCGTTAAATTCTTTAAGCTGGTTTGAAATTAATTCTGTAACGTTTATATTACCGGCTAGTATGATCGAACTTTAATAATACATTGTCGTAGTTTAAACGTGCGATAAATTATTTTTGCTCCGAGTTTCTAAAATCAAAAAATAAATAGGCTTTTTTTTTTTTAATTTTATAATTTTCTATATATTTTAACAGTAATATAGCGATAACGGAGCCATAGCAAAAATTAAATTAACAGTAAATGAAGTCATGGATAAAGTTCATAAATTTCAATATTTCGGAACCTGGTTTCATGAGGAAACCGATCAATCGACCGAGATACGATCACGCATAGAAAAAATAATGAAGACCTTTTCCAAAAGGAAAAATCTGATGACCCGAAAAGACATTAACTTGCAGCTAAGACCATTGGCTGGTGCGATGTTACGTATGGCCAGTACTATTCTACGTATGGAAAGCCGGATTCTCACAACCACACTTGAAAAAAAGATCGAAGCGCTGGAGATGTATATATATCGCTGTACTTTGAAAATTTCATACAGAGACCATATTACCAATACAGATGTGCTGCGAAAAATGTCAAAGCCAACGGAACTCCTATATACTATACGCTCCAGAAAATTAAAATATTACGGTCGTATAAATAGACATCTAGAAAGGTATTATTTATCCCAACTTGTCTCGAATGAAGGGAGAAGAAAAATATCACGGAGAGCTGATATGCGTCGGTTGTACAACAAGACATCTACAGAGTTATGTCCGAAGGACAAAGACGGAGCAGCTATATGTTGATCGCTAAACTTCGGTCGGAGATGACGTAAAAATAAGAAAAAGTAAAAACGTTGTTTAAGTTTCAAGTGCGTGTTAAATTTAAATTTTTTCGTTTCGAAGTTTAATTCAAAAATCGGTTTAATGTTTTCGTTTTAAACGAAACGGAATGTAAATAAAATTTAATCGAACCCAATTCGATAAGTTATTCTCATGAACAGCTGTCCAGTTTCGCTATTTCTTTCATTAGTATATTTTTCGATAATTCCTAATATATAGACGAATAAAATATATCTACTATATCGTAGTTTTCGGATTTGCACAGATGATTTATTATTATTAGATTTATTATTATTAATACAACACTGGGATTTGGAAGAGACAAAAAAAAATTGTTATAAAATGGTGTATAAATGAACTAAATAAATGGGTACATGCTAAAGGATTAAAAATAAATACTAATAAAACGAAACTAATGTGGATCAGAAGAATACATAAGGTAGGTGTAGAAGAATCGATAATTATAATACACAGTTGAAACTGTATACACGGAAAAAATACGTGTAAATGTCCGCAGGTTGAACGAGTAATAACGCATAAATATTCGGGAATATGGATGGATGCCGTTTTCTTTGGATGGGATTATCACATTCAATATTTAGTTAAGAAATTAAGATATGTGGTACCTATAATGTATAAATTGAAACAACACGTTTACCGATCGTATGTTACAAATAATTTATAATAGGCACGAATACTTAATGCTGAATGCTTAAATATGATTTCCCATTAAACAGAGCAGGTAAATATCGATTGTAATAATATTCCTCATATAGTCATTAAAACCTTTCCTCGTAAAGCGGTTGTTGAAATTAGAACTTGGACGCTGTCCTTAAAATATGGGTATTTTCCTCTGTTTTGGAAAAATTGTCAGAATTGAAAATGTTCGTTCTATCGGTTTACTTTTTTAAATCTATGTAAAATAATTCTAAAAATTATACTCAAACGATTATTGGAACACACGAATTCTGAACGACATTTACTACAGATGCAGTTCGGTTTTAGAGAATTTTAGTATACATCAGTTTGCCAGTGAATACACACTTACCCGATATTGCCGAAGTCTTTGACACCACTCGACACGAACGTGTTAAATCCACGCTAATTTCCCTTATACCTAGTTGCTTTAATTCAAAATGACCGATCGCTCTATGTCCTTAATTAATGTTTCTACCTCCACAATTAAAACAGCATTGGCCGACGTCCAATAGGGTCGTGTCTTGGTCCTATACACTTTCCAGCGACATAAAAGAAGATTACTCCAACTTATTTGGAGTAATTTTTTTAGAATTTATTGTAATTTTATTTTAAAAATATTAGACGTCTTTAAGTAAATAAAAAGGAGATTCCATCGACTATAATATTTGGATTTTTAATTGCAGACTCACGCAATCCGTTATTAAGCGTCGTATATGAGAACAAGTGTTAAAAAAAGGAAAATATGAGTAATAAGTCGTTTGGACCGAGAATTTCAACGCTACTCCGCATCTACTATATCCTTATTCGTTCTAAGCGGGACTATGGTTCCATCATATATGCCTCTGCAAACCCACGACTGCTCAATAAACTGGATATAATACAAAACACCGCACTTCTATTCGCGCTGAAAGCATTTCCAACAACGCCTATAAGCCTCCATTACTTAAGTGGTTCTTCACCCCTTCGCTACAGACGGAAGCAACTTGCATTAAAGTACGCAGTAACTGTTGCTAGCCATCAGCTTCACCCGAATCAAGCTCGTATCAGTGAACTGCTAACCACAGTTGGACTTCAGTTTTCATTAAAGATTCAGCGTAATATTCTAAAGAGAATACCGACAGTTCTTCCGTCATGGAGAAAATTCAAGCCAGAGATTTTTGCTGGAATCTTGCTACAGCCGATAATAAATGCAAACCAAACCATGTAATACACGCAACCGTAAAACGGATGTTGCTCCGGGTACCTCAAGCCATTACATGCTACACAGATTCATTAAAAAACTCCGTTTCATGTAGGTGGAGCATATTCCATTCGAAACAAAATTCAGTCCATCAATCTTCCGATTATGCTGTCAGTCCTTTCGGCTGAGCTAGTTGCGATTCTTCAATGTATACTCCAAATCGCTGATCTCCCACGGAACGATTATGTAATTTGTTCAGACTCTATGTCTGCACTAAAATACATAGAAGCCACAAACTCTGAAGTATCATCTGTTGATCATATTCTTTTCTCGTTAGTGAAGCTGTATAAACGGAACATCACCTTTGCTTGGATTCCTGCCATCATAATATTTCATCGCACGATGCCGTACACCGGGAGGCCTGTTGCCAATACATACGGGTGCGGACTATGCTCTAGACTCAGTCCAGAGCATACTGCGATCATGGAGTCGATCCTTCCATAGTCAGCCCAGTATTTTGGGTTGTATCAAGAAGGATCCGACGGCATGGCCGAAACTCGTTGGAAAAATTTGTCTACCGAGATTGGAAACAGCGGTAAACAGAGTGTACCTTGGGCGTACACAAATCACCCACTCGTACCTGCTTGGTAACCAGCCACCACCTGTATGCGATAAATGTAAAGCACCGTTAACCGTCCATCATATACTGAAGACCTGCCGGAAATACGCTCAACATCGTACTGAGGAGATGAGCTCTACCGGACGTCTACAACCTAGAAATTCTTACAGCCTTTCTAATCAAGAATCATATACATCGAATAATAGCCACGAGGAGGCATTAAATACTCGTAAAAAAAAAAAACCAAAAAAACTCCGAATTAGATTTCTAAGGATATTCTCCTATCAAACATCTTATTGTCAAGGATCGTTTAGGCGACACGTCTGGTCCCATTTCGAGTAGTTGATGGGACTTTTTAACCTCTCTAATATTTTTATTAACAACGCATAAAATATAATATTTTCGTAATCTTCCTTACGTATCCGGAATTACGCCACTTGTTGCGTAAGGTCATCGTTCCCCGGTAACACCTGTGTGAATATAATATTTCTAATAGTCACCGACTTCCTGAAATTATTAGTTACCGAATGAGAATTATTTATTTACGAGAGGAATTGAAATCGATAGTACCGTCTGGGTTGAATCGATTTCAACGAATTTCGTGTTTTTTGTACATTTCGGCAGATGCGTGTTCGTATATTGTCATCAATACACGCACTATGTATACACGCGAGTTAATGCGCAGCCAGATCCGAAATCACGCGAACTTAAATGATTAACACTACTACCGGTTAGAATGATCGGTCGTCTTCTGGTTGTATTGTAGTAGAAAAGTGAATTATTATTTGGTCACGGAATGTCCAGTAGTCGACAAAGTTAATATATATTTTTATCCAAATAACTCACGCTACACGATTCTTCTCTAGCCCGATATACGCACTTGTTCAAATGTAAGGCTCTCGAACTTTCACCTACTGACACACTCGGCTAATAATAGCGACTGTCTGCTTTACCATTATCGCTACTAAATTCCTGGCTAGTATTTTTGATAGACTTAGTCACGTCAGATGTTCGACATGGCGTAAATTCAATGTCAAGGTTTCGATGAAAAATGCGTTTTCTATCGGAAAAAGTTGATTTTAGACCGCGGTATGGAGCTCGATTATACCGGCAGAGCGCGTACGTGCGAATAATTGCCTAAAAATATATAGCAGTTGAAAAAAGACGAATATTGTAGAGAAAAATATAAAATGTAATTAAGTAAAAGTTAAACTTTAGTTTCGGAGCTCTACGTGGTTGTTTTTGGATCCGATGAGTTGGTTATATTTTAGAAAAATATCTTAAACGTTAAATTTGATCAAAGTTAAGTATTGCAGTGGCGTAGCGGGGTTCAAACAAAACTAAATTATAACAGTAAACCCGAATTGAACTTTAAGTAAATAACCAAAACTCAAGTAGGTTAAATCTCAATAAGCAATCCAATTCACCGGAGTTATTTTTATACTTATTAGACGTCGAATATGTAATTCTATTAGAAGCAATAGACGACAGAAATATTTAACGTCACTGGAACACACTAATAATATTGAGGACAGAGAGGGAGATGGTTACAAAGTACAATAAATTCCGCGAAAAAATAAACTATAAATAATGATTTTATATTTTTCGAAGGAATAATACATAGTAATACTTAACTAAATTTAAAATTTAAAATCTACTCTTCGCATTTTTCTACAAAATTCTTCTAGCACCTCCTACATATTACAAAACTATTTACTTCAAAAAACAACGAAATTTAAATAAAATAAATGAAAAAAAAAAGTCTAACAAATGCAAAACGGCATTTAACAACGAGTATACATTTCGTTATTATCAGATTGATTCCAACAAAACCACCCCCTGGCTACGCCACTGATTACGTGGTATTATAGAAAAAAAAAAACCCGGGTTGTAACAAATATTAATATTATTCGCTGTATTAATAGAAACATGTTTCACATTGATATTAGTAATTAGAAGGTTAGTAACGGTTTTCGTTAATGATCCAGGAAATAATATAGTTTTGACCACAATTGACACGTTTAAGACTAGAGTATTTTCCTACTTAATTGTAGTTAACCGCATTTCATAAATTTATACTACAGGTTGTAATTTTGTTAGGATCCGTCTTATATAATTAATAGTTTTCAATAATACCCTACGCGTATTTCATAATCGTTTCCTAGCGCTGAGGAATTGTATCGGTATCTCGTAAATAAATAGGGACATATTCGTTTATCATAGGCTGACGTACTGATTTAGTCGACTATACAAATTGCTTTTCACGACGTTTTTAATGGTGTCTTTTTCGAGGGTAAATATGTATAACATTTGCCATTATAGTATATAGGAATCTCTCTTGTCGAGTTAGAGGCACAATTTTGGTTAGATTGGAAGGAGATGGAAAATTTTTTTTCCTAGTCTAGTCATGACATACTCGTGATTGGATTAGCGGCGTCCAAAACTGTGCACGAGTCAGTCCACGCTTATGTGCGTGAAAAACTTAAATTTATCGCGTAAAACGTGAGGGAAAAAGACCTGAGCTAATATTCGTGCAAGGCGATGTATACTCAGTAATTTCTGAAACAGTAGTGTTCGGTTGGACGATGTTACGGTAAATCGAGTCTAAAGAAATCCTACTGAACCAGACCACTATTGAACGGATGGAGTAATTTTTTTCTTCATAACAGAAACCGTAATAAATAAAATCTCACCTACTGAATATATGATTCAAGGAAAACTTCACCATCCGGCGAAGCTTGCTGTAAGGACGGAGTTGAGGGTCGTCATTTAAATATTATTAACTTTGCGACTAAGGAACTATCGAAATGAAGTTATGAAAATTATTAATTCTCTTATTCGATATAATCTCTGAGGCGGCAGCATAGTAGCAGTACGTGCAGAATAAAATCACTGCTTTTTGCGGGGAAATTAACAAACGTAATAATAGAAGAAAAACGAAGCGACACTCATATCTTAAGAATGAATGAAGAACCGTAAGTCAGCGGGTTGTTACTGAGGAGGTAACGGTTTAAGAATTTTTCGGCGACCTAAACCCGCCGAGGGAGATACGGTATTAGGATTACTTTTAATACGCATTTCCTCAAGCTGCTCATCTGCATGCTCGTGTCTCCTAACCTTGTCACCACTGGAATCGCCTGCCTGAGGCATTCCACCAGAAGCCGCTCTTGGTTCGCGACTGCTTATTCGACTGACGTCTTATTCGCAGTTAACCTCCATATCTGTAGGCCGTTCCACTATCCACCACCTGTGGACGCGCCTCGTTCCGGTTAGAGCTCCGGCCCGAAAGGTACGAGGTATCCTCCAGCGGGGATATATATATATATATATAATATTAAGAAGTTGTATGGATTATTGATTATTGTGTGCCAATGTTGTAATGAAAAATATATTTTATTGGATATAGAATTTATTTATTTTACTATTTAATTATGTATATATATACTCATTATAACTCCTTAAAATAAAGTCATCGCTTATGTATATCTATTCAATTCTTTAATTTTTAAATATACAAATATACGTTCTTGTACTTGTTGTATATATTTGTAAGTTAAAAACCTGAATGCTACTCTTCTATCTCGTTTAAACGTATCCACTTACGGCGTACGACATTTTAAAGTTCACTTTAACTGTCCGTAAATTATCCAGTTCGTTTTTTCCCTTTCGATAAATTCGAGCGAGCATCCGCTAATAGTAGAACGTTGCTTATTCTGAAAAATCTTCCAAGAATCTACTAGTAGAATTAATAATTATAATCATCGCGTCAAGTGAAACTAATTCCGGGAATAAATGGAATGAAGCTGAAGATTCGTAACATAGTGAAAGCTTCTTGTTGCTATATTACACTCCTGTCGATAATAATGCACAGAGAATTCATATTATCATCATCTTTTATAAAATTTCTCTATGCAGACCGGTTGTTATTAAATAATAATAAAAACGAACATATATCGTTTGTAATTATAATCTGTGGCACTCTCTCTTTCTCTCTCTGTTGTTTCGGTTTTTAATTAATAGTAATTAAAGTCGTGTGCGCCCATTCCGGTCGTTGTTTTTAATGTTATAGACTCGTAATGAAATAATTAAGACATTTTATATTAAAAATAAAAGATAAAGACGTGAACGTACACACTTATACAAATTACAAATGCAACGACAAAACTGTTAAAAATTTTCTATACTCCTTAACAGATATTTGAAATCGTCGAATTTTCTTTTGTGTACAATTTTCTTTTCTTTCTAATTATTCACTAATATCGTTACTATTATTAATCGCGAGCTTCGCAACCAGTTCAATCGACGATTTTCAGAAAATAACCGTAATCTCAATCTTGTTTTTTTTTTCTTTTATTTTATAATTAACCAGATCTTCTAATTTACAGAGTACGAAATTTTTAAAAGTATATAAAAAAACATATCTATATGATGCTTGTTAAGGAATAGCAGCAAAGGTGGAACGCTGAACTTACTGGCAGGAAAACTTATGAAAACTTACGAGTTCCTGCCAGATGTCTTCGTCTTGCAAGTCCTCCTATACAACACAGTAATTGCTCCTGTCTGCGAATATGGTCTCGAATTGTACGGTTCGACGTCCAAAACCAACCTAAATAAGATACAATCGTTTCAGTCGAAGGTTTTAAGGATATATGACAAATGCACCATTTTATGTTCGTAACGATATCACTCATCACGACCTCGGAATACCAACCGTTTCAACAAATCACACACGGGTGTACAGGAAAATGGCACTCAGTGAAAATTCAAATCCGCTAATATCAAAACGAATGTCGTCGACAACACATCTTCCAGATAACCTTGTCAGACGACTTAAAAAAAAATCAATGTCGGGATGCACTTACGTCATCATAAAATGGAGGAAGAATAAATATAAATCGCTATAACAACATTATCCATTGGGATATGTTGTTTATCTGATATTTTTCTCTTTTTTTTTCTCGCACAGTTGTGTTTATAATCTTCATATAGATTGGTACACAAAAAACAAAAACAAAAAACACTTAGAACAAACTTTGGATTAATCTGAGTTAATACTATTTTTGTCTTGCGAATTTAACTCCAACTTTATTACATTTTACTAATTTACTTTTAATTTTTAATTATACATTCATTATTTTTTTATTTTCATTTGTTCTGAAGGTTTCTAGTTTGTACTGTTCGTTTTTTTTAATTTAATTTTTCTATATTTTAACGATTTACTGCGGTTAACCTGTAGTACACAATTATTATTCTCATTATCATTTTCATTTTATATATAAGTTAGCAAAAAATATGCCAATTTTTCTTCTTCTATCATCTGTTTATATTTAACTTCTTTTTTTTTAAATAAAGAATATATTTTTAATTTTTATACGAGCGTAATATACCGGAAATTTAAACAAAACCTCGCGGAGTTAAGCTTGGAGATGGCAATCCGTTTTTACGACAGTTTATAAAGTCTGAATATTAAAACAAAATATTCGGTCGGGTCATTCAAGCTAGGATGTCTGTACTCATGATTGCGTAATTATAAGCGATAGTGCGGAGGAATTACAAGATATGCTAATGCATTTGGTAGAGACACATACGTGCGGCTATAAAATTAGTGAGAAGAAAACTGAAGTAATTCAAATCAGTAGTGAGAGACGTCGACTTTATATTCAAGTATCTTGGGAGTGGTGTCAACACGGATATGAACATGAAATCTCTGCGCATATAACGAATATAAATGTGGCTTATAACAGAAAATAAAATGATGTCGTATAGAAAACAATATTGATTTCAATAACGTTATATGGATGGAAGTGAAACACGGTCGATAATGAAAGGAAAACCGTATAAAACTGCGCACTTGAGATTCTTTAGGAAAATCTCTGACGAGTTATAATGGCCTCTCGAATGAACGCATATGCAGAGCATCATTCGCATGAATTTGATGTTAAAAGGTGAACAAGACAGACGGGCCGTGTCATTCGTACGAGTGAACAGTGTATAATTATTACAGCGCCGCGTTCGTCAAAAATTTCGTTGATGAAATTTTTTGCGTTGCTTCACACGTGCCAATAATTACTACGTGTAAGACATGTTTGTTTTGCAACTAATCTGTTGTCTTTTCAGGATTCCCTTTTTTTTCACCCGTGATAATATATCCAAATATGATACATTTCTTTGTAAAATGTGATTTGTTAATATTCGGTCTGTACTAGTCTTCTTTAAAGTATTTTTATTTGATGACCGTTTAGAAGATTCTTAATATTGTTCATCGGAGCCACATATAGTTTCACATCTGTTTATTTACTTTTAAAGGCATAGAAGCTATGTCATACAACAGAATTCAGTGAATGTAATAGCGGAGAATATGTTGTCTCATACTATGACTAAGTTACATAATAGATGTTTCATGTTAATTAAGGCTGCTTGAGCATAACTACACCTTGCTTTAACTTCAACATCCATATATATATATATTATCGATGATATAACTGATTTTTAGCAGTTTGTCGTACCGGATAATTGTTTAACCCCTCCCTTTCATAATTAATAAAATAATGAAAGCTGGCTCATTTCCATTAATTTCTATAGAATTACGTGTAATGTTACCAGTACCTGCCTAATTTAAACTATTCTATAATCACCGCTCCTTTGAGTACTGTTTCTTTGGAATCGGAATGTGGATTTCATTCCGAAGGAATCTCACTAGAGGATCCTCCAATAATCAGATTTAATCTTCCGCAAGTATAACAATTTTAAATGGTTTAACATACGTCATCTGAGTAACAATGTTTTCCTTTTTCGATCATCATTTAAATATATAATTTCTAAATTTTTAGAATGTAGTACCTTATACGTTTTTCCTACGCACGATGATTAATGTCACTTTTAAGTACAAAATGTGCTAGCATTCAAGACACTAATTTTATGTGTAAGTGCACTTGCATACAGAGTGAGGTGTAATCGCCTTCTGGGTAGGAAGATGATGAAAGAGTTAGTATCGAAGCTTCGATCGTCTGGTTGACAGTCGAGCGCTCTAGCAAAACATGAACTTTCGTGCAAATCAATTTGAACTACTTACTACTGTTCTGGATGATTTGGTAAAATTTAAAAATATAATCGCTGGTGTTTTAGTTTAAAACCATAAAATTTGTCATCAACGTTATAAGAATTAGAATTGATGAATGCCAGTAATGTTAAAGCGATTAAGAATGAATGACTTTGTTTTATGTAAAAGAAGAAATAAGCCACTATTAGTAGCCGAAGGAGTTCGTCTTCTTGTGTAAAAAAAAAAGTATTTTAGCAGACGCAATTTCACCCGGTATATGAATATAGTAATATCTTTATTTGTATATTGTTGTAGGTATTTTATATAAATCTTATTTAAATTTTGCGTCTATAAATATTATCGAATATACTAGGTGTCTTGTAAATCTCGGACGGCATTCTAAACGCGAAATGAGCAATTCAAAAATCTACCCTCGCATCAGATACCTTTCCATATTCGAATATTACTCGACATCGAACTGATGTCTGACTTATCCTAAACACGATCAACGATTGAAATCGGACTCGTCATATTTCTTCTTTGGATCGTAAAATTTTTCTCGATTATAATACTAACATAATTATGAAAGAATTTACTCTCTCAGATTGCAGGTCTATTTTTATTAGGTGATCTTGATAGAAAGATAACAAATTTTCGTTCACTTTCGAACACACTAGCTTTTTAGGTACTACTATACCAGATCAGTTCATCTAGGACCTTCGCCTATCCGAATTTGCGTTAATTTCAATAACACATTATCATATGAGGATGAGTTTGTGGTTTGTTTTAATCGTAAGAACTAAACTAAGTGTTTAGATATAAATTTATTTTCTCCTATTTTAAATACTTTCGGTTTATCTATTTCGCTGTCCTAATGCCCGTCTGTTGTTTTTAACTTTTCACTCCGTAAAGCATACCCTCAAATGTTTAATTGCAATAGATAATACACACGTTTCCTCCTAACTTTCTCCTTCATCATCGTCTATGATTCATCTGCATACAATATAATTGATGATATCACAGCCTCCTATATTGCTAGTTTAGTGGTTGCTTCTAGATTTTGATCAGAAAATATTTCATTAATTAGATTTGTGAATTCTACGTTTGTGCTTCTAATGCTCGAAGACACATCGCGTTTTTTGATACGAAAATGTTTTGAACGAATCAGTAGTACCTAGGCGTCTAAACGCCGGGTGAACGTTGAAGATATCCTTGTATATTTGAACTATTTTTGTTTTATCGTAGTTTATTAAAAAAAAAAAATATTCAAGGACCGTTTGTAATTTCCTAATGCTGTTACTAACAAGTATCTAGAGTCATCTACATATTGTAGACTCGCTATTTT
This sequence comes from Coronaproctus castanopsis, assembly GCA_032883995.1. Lineage (NCBI taxonomy): Eukaryota > Metazoa > Arthropoda > Insecta > Hemiptera > Monophlebidae > Coronaproctus > Coronaproctus castanopsis. The sequence goes on from CM065052.1 coordinate 115,758,975, forward strand.
AAAACTGTTAGTTGTTTAGTGTGTTTTATGTTTTGCTGGACAGTAAAAAACCCGGTCAAAATGAAATTTTATTTTTATCTCCGCTTTTGATAAAAAGTTCTGAAATAAAACCAAATTTATGATGTCCATGTAAAAGGAGAAGAGTCCAGTACGCGTTCTTGTTTTACCCTAATGTTGATAACGAATGGGTTTGAGCGGCCTATTACGTAGAACTGACCCTTTTGTTTCTTCATGAAGCGCTTTATCGTAATTGTAAAATCATAATTAGCATATTATTTAAAATACTAATCGCGTGTCGAAACTCATAAAGAAACACTTAAAATGAAGAAAAAAAAATTAAGTTAAACTAAATCGGGGGTTAAAATAAATAAAAATGTGTAAATTGAAAATAAAAAATGATGGCAAGGGAAAAATAAATTATTTAACAGTTAAATTACATAGTAAATAGTGAGATATTGTGCTGGAGTCTTTTAAATTTATACCCGGAATATATGTTAAGTTAGTTCGAATCATAATTGCAATTGAAGAAATAAACTAATTTTCACGAAATTTGGTGTTACATTAAATATGCTATCTTTTACACACACACACACATATATATATATATAAACATATTCAAGTTTTTACGTGGGTATTTACAATTTGGGATATCTGGGAATGTTCAATTCTCGTATTAAGTATTCATTTCGTAACATTTGTAACCATTCAAAACTGGTATCCAATCCGAGTGATGAATTCGGATGATGTGTTTTTTATAAAATTAATTTATCGTTGAAGTTAATATTTTGTTTGCATTTATAAAAATATGGTTATGTTTAAATAAACTAGATCTTTAGTTTACAGCAAGTGAATGATAACAAACCCGGATGGGCAAACTAATAATTGTTGAATTTTTATTTCTGCTGATAATACATAACGGTTTTTTAACAATCTCTAGCAATTATTATGAGACCATATTAGCTGATGGATTGTCTTCCAATTAACCGATATAATTGCCGTGTTCTACTTTTAATCTGCTGATTTTCATTTTGATATGTTCCAAGATATTCATGAGTCTAAATGTACACGAAAGATGAGTCAGCCTGTGAAATAAGTTGACTTCTAAGTGTGTCTAATATGTTCTCGACATGACATTATAAAGTGAACGAGACGTAGAGATGAATTTTTTATTATTCAATTTAATCATCCATTCTGCAGTGTCCAATTCTTAGTATGAGTCCCTCGTGTAATACTTTGTCAAACGCCTGGACACTACATTAGAAAACTGCAAACTTATTTCCCTCCAACACGTCTTTAATGATTTAACTATCAAATATTTTTGTTTAAATCCAAATTGGTAAAGAGGAAGTTTATCTTTAACCAGCAATAATAGACACTTAACAGGATTTTACGAATTAATGGTATTATCAAAATGAATCTGAATGAGATAATCTTCTCAACATTTTTGTCTAGTTTTTCATCATTTATATGCGCTACTTTAAAACGTGTAGACATGTGCTCAAGCGTTAAACACATATTAAATGGGTATCACAAGCGCTTTACATGTCAGTTCAGAACACAGCGAGTAACGTCTGTTTAATATCGTGATCTATTTCGCTTCAGATAAAGCTTTTTCAAGTTCATCCGGCATTTTCATCCAATATAGTAGGAATTTAAGTCGGTAGTTATTTAATTCGCTTACCTTTCGAAAGTTCTTGTCCATAATTAATCTTTTCGATGTGGCGGTAAATATTTAGTATTTTACATCTCAAGTTATCCAAGTTGGTTGTTGATCTCATTAAATAGATTATAATATGCGATTCATGTGACATATTAAATCGCATTGAATAATGAAACGACACTCAAAATTATACAAAACCACAGAATAATGGTGACATTAGCTCGTGTTATACTTTGGAATTGGCTTCTATGTTTAACGTTGAAATTCCATCAATTGCAAAAAATCTAGAGCATATAAGGAGGCTAATTTAATTATATAGGTCAATATAATTGATCCGGTTTCTACGCAATTAATTCAGGATTATTGTATTCAAAAGTTTTCTTCAGTGGTTAGAAAATCGTGAGTCGCATCTTAGTTCGGTTGTTGTCAGAGCTAGTCGCAGGGACTAAAGTATTAAAATATTCATTTAGATTTCACTAAATCTGTAGTTTGGAGACAGAGCACGCTAACTGTAATTTTACCATTCAATGTACACGCTATTATATTTGTTGCTTGAATTTCTATTAAGTTCGAGTGTTTCATTGTACTTTTAATAAATACGACGCTACCTCCACGTGTTTTATGGTCTTTTAGTTTACGTTGTAATTTTTAATGCTGCGACATTTTATCTGTAAAATTAACATCTGATAATAACAAAATGCTTATTTTATCAAGTTTAAGGAGTCTCTCTAATAGCACTCCACGTAGCCATCTGTAACGGCGCCATTATTAATTAATTAATTTATTTGCTAATGCTGATTATTATTTGTAAAAAGTTTACTACGTTAATTTTGGTTATCATTTCAACATAGGAGACTTTTGCATTGACCAAGGTACGGTTATTTCTATTCTCTGGTGTTTTTACAGCTCTTTTTTTGGCTTGTATTTTTATTCATATAGTTTTTGATGGATCACACAATGTTTGTATCTTGAAGGACGATCTTCGTACGATGCACACCTTGAGGCAATATATTTTTTTTCATTCTACACAATTACGATGACCTTCACATATTACGTAGCTGTATAGTCAGTTACAAAAAAGATCTAATGTGTCTCCGAGACTCATTGAGGAATTGTTTTCTTGGAATGGGGAGCTTTAACATTTATTTTAGTGTAAAGCAAGTAAGTAAAATATTTCTCTTACGTTGTTCGTAGACTAAAAGTCATTAAAATAAAATTGTAGAAACTTTTTAGTAATCTAATGTTTAACGTTTAATATATTTCGATTACTAAAATCTTGTTTTTAACAGCTACCATAATTTGTTTGCCCGTGAAAGAGTGATGAAGATTTTAAATGATTTATATGATCATTTCAGTTTTATGGTTGTTAACATATTTTTCAAATGTACATAAAAGCTTTATCTTGAACGACCGTGTTATTCTTTAAAATATTCGTCACAAAATCCTGCTTTTATATGATTGTGTCAAATTTTTGAAATTATTTATACATTTGGACATGCGATTAATATAGAGATCTGATTTTTTTTCTTTGTTTGATTGCCGTATTTTACAGTATAAAACAACCGGCCAAGGATGTGGTAACTAAAACAAATCCCAGCAAAAGGCATCGAGAAAGATTGAACGCCGAATTAGACACATTGGCAAATTTGCTTCCGTTCGAGTCGAATATCCTTTCCAAGTTGGATAGACTGTCGATATTAAGGTTGTCCGTCAGCTATTTACGTACTAAAAGTTACTTCCAAGGTAAGAATAATTTGTTTTTTTTTTATTTTCATTAATTTTTCTATTTTTGCAGGGATTCATAGAATATTTAATTTAATTTGTTTGAAATTAAATTTTACGGGCATTCGCGTTCTATTCCGGACGAATACATTCGATCACATATTGAAAATTGGACTAATCTGACAAATACAGTTTTCCTTTTGTTTTGTTTTGAAGAGAAACATAAAAAATTTACCAATGTGCAGTGTTTAAAAATATTATGCCACACTTCCTTCCCTTTTATTAATATATGCGGATACATACATACATACTACTAGCAGAGCGATCAATAGTATTACAATTACGTGAAAAGAGCTCGTAAAAACATTGATTTGTTCAACTCCATTGCATGGCGCAGAAACACGAGTGTTAAAACAGGTAGACTACTTGAAGCGTTTGATATGTGGATTCGGCGTAAACTGCAACGAAAAACCGTATTCGATAAAGTTGGTGAAAGAAAAACCATATCAGACGGGATACGGAGGACTAAACTGGGATGGTTCGAACGTGTGTTAGGATTGAATCCAAACATATTAAACACGATTGTCGAACGAATAATAATAAGATAATTGTGTGAGCCACCCAGAAGGACGCTTATGTAGAGATCAATATACAAAATTACGTGGATTTAAAGAGGATAGTAAATGATTGTGATACGTTGGCGCGCAGTTATGTCGGAGCGAATCAACCAGACGAGTGTTATACAATAATATTAAATAAATACCTATTTATGTAGTATATACGTATTCACGATTTATTCTTATAACAGAAAATGTATCTATTTATCAATGTATGTAACAAATTTAAATTATATAAAATGTTTCACGACGGTTTTAGCACACTGACACTGTTGCCGAGCCAATTAATTAGTTCCCAAATTTAAAAAATCCTCCTTGTTTTCCCCGAACCCGCGTGCCCTGAAATTAAGACTCGCTTAAGTTTACACCGACCATTTGTTCCTTGTAAAGACTTTGACAGACTTGCAGCTAGAAAACCGGTGACGCATAGAGCAATTGTGAATGTGTTAGCGCGTTAGTAAGCTCTTTCTTGCAACCGTGATCCTTTGAATAGCCGCCACTTTTGTAACAATTAACGAATACTTTTTTCTTTTTGTTTTTTTTTTTTTTGTATCCATTAAATGTAATGTTTGGACATATCGTAACCATTTTCAATATATATATATATATATATATATATATATATATATATGTGTGTGTGTGTGTGTGTGTGTGTGTGTGTATATATGTTTAGTTCGTATAATTGGATATGTGTCGTGTGAAGAACGTATCGAACGATGTATCTTTCATTTGTATCGTTCGTATAATATTCGAAAAATTGGTCAAATTCTTTATTTAACCATAATAAGTATACATCTTCCTAATTAGCGTATTACCTGACCGAACGTAACTAACCGTTGACTTTTAAATAATTTCGCACATAATGGTGCGCTACATTTTACTGGGAGTATACGGTTTATAAATAAATAACAACTGAAGAAAAAGGAAACATTGACCGAGTATAATCTTCTATTTTTGTTTAGAATAAATCGGATTGCTATCGTGTTTTCGCGTACGAAGGAAATTCCTTATAACCGGTACACGCTTTAGATTTTGCGCAATGCTACTGTTCGAACTCCGTGGGAGAGATCATTTACTCGTTGATAAGAAATCGTCTATACTGTAAAAGTAAATTAACGTCACCCTTAGTAAATACGGTACAGTATGTTAGTCTTTCAATAGATGTGTGGGACAGAAGATAATTACGTATATATATATATATATATATATATATATATATATATATATATATATATATATATATATATATATATATATATATAATATAATGATATCCGTTAAATGGAAGTTGTTACCTGGTATAACGCCGAAGTATGTTCTCCAGTCCCTTGAAGAATGCGTGGGGTTGCAGAGAGAAAGTGAGGTTCGAGCATGATTGAAAATGAGGTGGGAAAAGCTCTGGCGAGATGAAATCGATTAAGAACAAAAATAAAAATAAAACGGAATAAACCAAGAAAGAAGATTCTTCAAAATAAAAAATTCAAGAATGGAAAAAACATTAGTGAGATGTGTCGCTGTTATAATGCCGGATATATCACCTTTCGAATCTAAAATGCTACCGTATTCGTAAACTAATATATGTATATATATATATATATATACATATATATATATATATATATATATATATATATATATATATATATATATATATATTGTAAACTCAACTTTACTCGTAATAGGACTTAAGTTTTTCAATACATCTTTCTTTTTTAATTCACACGCAGTTATAATTCTATGCATCTCTTTCCCATTCGTTCATTTAGATTATTACTGAGTATACTGCCTTGAAACTGAGAGACGAACACACAGTAAACCAGCAACAGCTCTGAACATTTCTGGAAACTAGTTTTACGCAACTTACGTATGTATACACTAGTATATTTATTATGCAAATACGTGATTATATATCTTTTATATATATATATATATATATATATATATATATATATATATATATATATATATAATGTATACATTTTTATAAATCAAGAAGATTGAACTTCTGGTTTTGTAATGAAGTCTATTATTCTTTCCTATCTGTTTCATGATAGCTTGTTGTGACTTTTTCTTGTTGTTTTTTTTATTATGTTTTTTCTTCTTTATTTTCCCGTGTGCTTTTTCTTTGTTTTGGTTTGTTCAATCTTTATTTATATATGATCAACGTTTTAACTGTCGTGCATTTTTCACTATGAATATGTTTTCTTTCTCATTATGATATTTATTAAAAAACCCGAACGTAAAATTATTTATACCAAAGGCTCTGTCTTTCTTAGTAATCGTAACGAGTTATAATTATAATAAAAATATGTGCTTCGATAATAAAATTACGCTTGCTCCGATAATAAAATTACGCTACAAACTTGTTTTTAATAAAAGGAAATGATTTTATAGAAAATTCGCAGCTTTTCTTATAAGAAACAAAGTATATTTACGCGAAGTATTAAAATCGTATCAAATTTTCAACCCTATCACTAGCCAATCGTGTAGGAAAACAACTAGCATGGAAACAAATTTTTGGGGTACATGAAACAGTAGAAAAATACTTCGGTTAGTACGAAATAGAATTGTTTAGTGAGGAATTTGAAACGTATATACAAAGAACTGAACGGAAAGGTGACGTGTTAAAAAATTAAAATTATAAGGATGTTATACTGAAAGTAATATGTACATCCCAAAAACGAAGAAAGAACAAGTTAAAACAGAGTGGTCTTTATTGAACATGTTATCTGGGGATGCAGACTACCAGAAGAAGGAAAATCTCGTATTAAAAAAAAACAACTTATATTACATTAAATAAAATAAAAAGTATTAGCTTACAGATTTTGATAAATTACGAGACTGTTTAGGACTTTTTCATTTCATTATCCAGCGAATAAATAGCGAATAAATACGAATTATCTGAATATAAAATCTAATGACAATGATTGCAACAATGAATCGGCAATTTAAGAAGAAAAAAATCGCGTGTACAATGGTGAAATGAAGTAGGTGCTGTTTAAAAAATATAAATAAAAAAATTAATCTGACAATATATTTAAAAAGTATAAGTCAACTGGAAACGAAGTAAGGAATTTCATATCATTGATATAATTGACTGCGATGCTACACGTATAATTAAACAGAAAGAACACGATTCATTATTCAAAACATATTTATGACACGATCTCTGAAAAGAGAAAACTGTGATAAAGGAAGAACCTGCTTGAAAAACTAAATCCTTTCACGACTAATTATAAAATGTAACCCCAGCAAAGGACGCAGATATTGTGAAAGGCAACTAAAATCCTCAAAACAAAACAATAAAATAAAGATAAATGGTACGTAGGCGAAAACTAATTGTAAAGAAACAGAAATTTTTGCATAATATTCATCAAATGCGTTTCAGTCTCTGAACCAAGATATTAATGCGTTCCTCCAAGAAATAACACCTATTTGTAATACGAAAATCACCCATATGACAACAAAATACATAACCCAAGTCTAAACAAGGATCACGATCCTTCATCATGTCGACCGGTTAGTTTTCTACCGATCGTGTCTCAAATAGTAAAAAAGTTGCTATTAAAACGATTAATTGGAAGTTATTCCAGATTACCAATTTGATTTCAAAAGAAGCACTCGATGATAGAACACGTCCATAGAATACATAACGTTATTAGCAAAACTTTTGAGACAAAAAATTATTATGCTGCACCGTTCTTTGATATTAGACAGGCATTTAACAAAGTGTAAAATACAGGTACACAAACTTAATAAATATCTGCATTATGAGTTGTACACGTTCGTAAAAGCACAACTTCTTCTTTTTCTACTCTACGCCTTCTCCGTTCGAAATTTGGCGATCATCTCACCTATTGTTAGCTTGGATGTTGCAGCCTCCTGTAACTCTTCTTTGAGCATCCATACCATTTCCGCATGTCAGCTAGCCACGATGTTCTTCTTTTGCCTGGTCTTTTTTTGCTTTCTATTTGACCATTTAGAACAAGCTGAAGTAGGTGGTATTTTTCCGGGTGTCTGGATATGTGGCCGAAGTATTGGACTTTTCTAGAGTGGATCGTGTGCAACAACTCAGTTTTCTTGGGATATTCGACGCAGGACTTCAGCGTTTGTGACATGATCTCGGTACGATATCTTCAACATACGACGATACACATACACTTCAAGTGCATCTATTTTCTTTCCAAACTTTCCGTAAGCACCCAGCTCTGCATACCATACAACAACACCGACCAGACACAGAAAGAAAGAAAGAAAAACGTATATTTTCACATTATTAAGCATTACAAAAGAAAAACAAATAATTATGACACTGCGTACCGTTTAAAATAAACTTACCGCAGTAACTATAAACATAACAGGAAAAACTTAATTTTTAACA